>OY720682.1:21302865-22502865 GCA_963170755.1 Amphimallon solstitiale
CTAAACCCACGAAAATATAACTATGTTCAACTATTTTTTATTAAAGTAGGACGCCATGTTTAGTGTGATTTTTAATGCCTAAGGTACGAAAGGTTACTGTAAGCTATTACTGTGTCAAAAATTCCAGAATGAACTAAAGAAAACACACTGCTTGATATAACAAATTAATACGTGTTCTATTATAATACTTACTGATACTACTATTTTTCCTCGCTGATGTCTGATATTGATTACATATTCCTTATTAAATAACAAAAATATATGTTTTTAATTTTCATATAACTGTTATTGTCATTATATTATGTATTAAAACATTACACAATACATAATCAACGACATCTTATGTTTAAAATGGTGGTTGACCAATTTATTTGCCGTTTAAAAATAAAAGCAATCATTTTAATTGTATTAATTTAAGCTTTTTATTAAACTTACCAACAACAAACAATTTAAAATAGTAGTGTTGATATGAACAATTTTTGATAAAAAAGCAGACATATAGTGCAACAGTGTAACTAGTTAACGCTGTTATATTCATAGTGATACAGATTATAACGTACCTCAGACAATAAAAATTAAACTGAATTAAAAGTAGCCCAGTTCACGCAAACTACAGAATATTAAATGGTGTTCTTAGAAAAAATACATATTTAATATATTAAAGTGTTCATTCGTCAAAGCCAAGCGGTTGAATTCCTACCCCAGACTATTTTTTTCAATACTCTTTACAAAACGACACTCTCTTATCTATATTCCGAAACACAAACAGTGGAGTCTAAGTATCAGCTACTAAAGATCTAAAATGTATATTTTACAGCAGTTACAGAATAAATTGAAGGGGTTTCAAAGGTTTATATCTTTCCTCACTGAAGTATAGGAACTGACCAACGTTGGCAACTACTACAGTTATTTCCGATTTAGATCTTCTGACACTGTCCTATTAGCAAGGTAAAATCTCATTGCGAAGTTATAAACTTAGCACGGAAAACATGTGACATGTGTTTTAATTTATATACAGGGTGAGTCATTAGTAGCCGCTTCTTCGATTGCTCTTTTGTGTTTTAAATAATAGAAAAAACAATTAGTGGAAGATCCATGGTTGCTTGTGGCGCATATTGTAAAAATACTTTAAGTTCTGGCGCACTTCCGGTTTCACCGGAAATGTACGAAACTTAATTTTTTTAAATGACTCACCCTATATATTTTTAGATTTTCTTGTACTGCTTTAAACTGCCTGTTCGACTGTTTTTTCTTTTTCAAAATTGAGCCAATAGTTTCTGAGTTATTAATTTTTTTTGAAAATATTTGACCAAAACACGTGTTCAGAAAAAAATTATTTTCACATTGTTTTTAAAAGCAAAAACATTAACTTTGGTGGTGCTTGTAGCCAAGAAAATTCTGCATCAGTTGGTAAAGCTGCACTCGACAATACCACAATAAACTTTGTTTTTTTCAAAGCCTACTTTCTGAAATTTTCACATACCAAAAACTTATTTTTTTTAAACAGAACACCCAGTATTATATTGTGGCATTTTGTTCCTTTTTTTATTCTCTTTCATATTTGTTAACAATGTCCTATACCTATCTTTCGTATTTTCTGAGATAATCACTATAGAAGCAATTAGCGGTCAATTAAAGAATTACGAGCGCTGTTGTTCTATGCACCAACATATTCGTTCAACCAATGGAGGGCAGGGATGGCGCCCGACTTCCTTAGTCAACTGTCGAACAATGTAAATGTTATATCCAACTATCCCAAAAGTAATAATTTTATAGAATGAAGAGCATCGCATTTCAATTTTTTAATTCCGGCAATGTCCAGTTGCAGTATTTCATTTTTAACACTGTTGGTTAACATCGAAATAAAATAAAGGTCATGTTTACTGACATATTTGAAGATGTCTTCAATAAGTTTTGAAAATCCGTTCGTAGATAGCGAAGATACTCTCCTCCATTAACATTTTCATCAAAGAAATAAGGTCCAATTATGTAACTACCCACTATTCCTCCCCACAGTTTTAATGACCAACGACTTTGAAAGTTTACAGGTGTGATAAAGTGGGGGATTTTATGTGTTGTAATGACGGAAATTGTGACGATGAACGTATTCACTTGAATAGAAGGTTTCGGTGGTAAACAACAAAAAATTGAAAAAGCCAGGATAATTTATCTGCTGCCAATTTACAAAAATGTAAGCGATTCTGAAAATTTCTTTCATCTAACCCTGTGTATGAATATGCTACGGGTGAATTTCGTATTTCCTAATTATTCTGGATTCTCAAATTTGACTTACATCTAACTGCCGACAAATTTTCGTAGTACTAGTATGGGGGTGTTCAACTACACTCGCAAGTACCATAAACGTCTTATCCTCACCAGTTATTGCTTTTTCCGCTCTTTCTGACATATGCAATGCTTTCTGTTCACTCAAACCGTCCACTTTATATTTTCGAAGGTTTTTGGCTTCGGTTGACTTCTACCAGGGATCGCTGTGCATAAAGTCTGGATGCTAGCAAAGAGTTTCTTTCAGATTCACCCAAAATGTCAATCATATCTATTAACTCTTCATAAGAATAATTCATTTGGATGATAACTAATAGCGATGGTTTTATAAGTTTGACATAAATGCATACCGACTTTCTTTAACAGTTAACTCAGGCAGACAGCCGCATTCCAGCCTTTATTGGACCAATATTTGGGTGAAGAGAACAGCGCCCGTAGTTCTTTAATTGACCGCTAATTGCTCCTATAGTGATTATCTCAAAAATTAGAAAAGATAGGTATAGGACATTGTTAACAAAAATGAAAGAGAATAAAAAAGGAACAAAATGACAATGGGTGTTCCATTTAAAAAAAATAAGTTTTGGTATGTGAAAATTTCAGGAAGTAGGCTTTGAAAAAACAAAGTTTCTTGAGGTATTGTCGAGTGCAACTTTACCAAATGATGCATAATTTTCAAGCACCACCAAAGTCTATGTTTTTACTTTTAAAAACAATGTGAACATGATTTTTTCTGAACACGTGTTTTGGTCAAATATTTTCAAAAAAAATTAATAGCTCAAAAACTATTGGCTCAATTTTGAAAAAGAGAAAACACTTGAACAGGCAATTTAAAGCAGTACAAGAAAATCCAAAAATATATAGGGTGAGTCATTTAAAAAATTAAGTTCCGTGCATTTCCGGTGAAACCGGAAGTGCGCCAGAGCTTAAAGTATTTTTACAATATGCGCCACAAGCAACCATGGATCATCCACTAATTGCTTTTTCTTTTATTTAAAACACAGAAGAGCAATCAAAGAAGCGTACATATGGCTTCCTCATTATATTGTTAGTGGGTTAGTTTAACTACTTTGTCGAGTTTTTTCTTAATATTTTTATGTATAAGCTATTCATATTTTTGTGTATCTTCACTTACACCAGAAAACACCCTTGCTGTATGAGCGAAAATGTGTGATACAGATAATAAATGGTTTAAATATACATATAAGACTTCACCATAATCTGACCATCCAGAGTAATATGGATTAAAAGTACTTAAAGAAGTTTCAAATTTCAAAGGTCCATACTATTGCTTTACTTAGAAAGAGGTTATTCTGACATTCCACTGATTATTCTCTTTTTGAAAATGCTGTAAATTACAGATAAATATAAAGGACTCCTATAGCCACCACAGGGGTCATCAGCTGTATTCTTTAAGAGCCAATAAGAGATATATTCTATATAAAAAAGTTCATTTTATTGTTGTTTACGTTATATTCAAGTAAACGTTACAGAGTTTAAGGTTTCTTCAGATTCGATTCAAAAGAGACGTACAAATTCTCTTATGCAGTGACCAAGACGATGACAAAAATTCGCGGAAGAGATAAATATTTATGATAAAAATTGAGAAGAATATTTGGACGAACCTATGCCATCTGTGAAAGAAGAAAGTTTGGAGTAAAGCAATATTTTAAATTCTCAACATTTGATATATAAAAGGTCACACATTTATTCCAAAGTTCTTCCAATAGAATGCATTAAAAAATTACTGTAACTTCCGATATCCTGCTTCAATCATTGAAACTTTTATTCTTCGATCTGCTATCAAAACTTTAACGTTCTTGGTGTTTTCATTGGTTCTGATATCAAGAAGCCTTTCGCGTCTTGGGTCATCTTCTGTTGATTACCTATACCATCAAAATTGTTTGGACCAGAATTTTATCGCAAAATGTGACTGCGCATCTGTCCCATATATATATTATCATCCTCTGATAAGTATTCTTGAGTGCATTTCCTTCTTTTATCAAGAATTTAATAACCCTTCTATGTTTCATCTGAATTCGACTATTTTTTGTAAGGTAAAGCTACACATAAAAAGAAACTTTAGCCAAACGTGGTTCTTATACATCAAAATGTCACAGCAACTGAACAGCAAAAATCTGCGATCGTTACTTCTTACTTATCATATAAAAATCTTCTCTCGTATTAACACCAGAATGGAATCCATAGTCGTCATGATTTACGAACATATTCGACTATATACTGCTGGCCATAGATTATACCTATTTTGATTATATTGTGTGACCAAGTTTACATCCCTTTGCAAAACTTATACATATTAATTTTTTGTTTTTGGTGATTTGTTAATATCCTGATAATATCCATTGGAACAATTCAACATACAAAACTAATGTAGTGACAACATAAAGAAATGATTTTTATTATTAATTGAATCAGGTATATGTACTCTGTTTTTACTTCTTCTCACTTAAATTGTTATTATTTATTTTTATAAAATTATTACTACTAGTTCATGGTTTCATATAGGAATTGTTCATATAACATTAAATCTAATACTTGTGTATATATATTGTTAAAGAAATCACATTTTCAACAGTTTTAATTGCCTGAGTAGTAGGGTTACCAACGTAAAGAGTAGTAGATAAAAGAAGTTCTGTATGTTCTTTGATTATTTTTAGCAATTTTGACCATATATATATTTATATATACCACTAGAGAAGAACGTAGTGATATTTTAGGGAATGGTAATTATGTATATTTATTAAGTATATAATTTTGGAGTATTATTTTACATACACATATACATCACTTACTGTAAATTGTATTGTGGTTATGGTTTTTTTTTTAATTTTTAATCACAAACACTTGCACACCACAATATAACGTTATCATAATAGAAGAGACCAGTTTGTTTTGTCCATTTACTTTTTTTTCGTATTTGTAAATATTTTGCGAAACAATGATTTTCTCATCATACTTAACGTTTAGTTGTTAATAATTAATCGCTTATTTGCTTAAGTTGCTTTAATTGTTTATTAATTTTAATTGTTTCTGTATAATTAATAAATGTATCTATGTATTTCATACACAACATACAATTTCGCCATCATTTCATATTATCAACAAACAGACTTTTGGAATTACACACAGACATATTACCAATACGATACGTAGATATTTATGATTAGTGATATGTAGAAGAGTTATTGATTGGCGAATCAAATTTATAATATCATTGGGTAAAATGCTAAATCGACGATACAACAATGCATCTGGCAGAATTGATTTTTGAGGTCCTATACATAATCATTCCTACGGCAAAGTATTCGTTATTTCCAAATATCTAGGAAATGTTCATTGACAAGAATAAATACAGCTTCACAGACTTGACATGACAAATTGAAAAATAATTAAATACTGTGACTAAACATATATACATTTATACGTAAAACGTATATGCATATATGCATGTGTTTGGGATGCACACATACAATAAGTGCCATTGCCGACAATCGAACGCACAGACACCGGTGTTTACACCTTTGAGGTCTCATCAGTGTACCTCAAAGGTCGAAACACCGGTGTCTGTGCGTTCGATTGTCGACAATGGCACTTATTGTATGTATGCATCCCAAATACGTTTTACGTATAAATGTATATATGTAAGTCACAGTATTTATTTACTGCTTGATGTTAGTTTTTAACATTCATGTGTTTATAATTTTCATTTTCGTTTTGAAAAATAATTGTTTTGTCATGCATCTTTTAAAGGCTAAGAAGCTGGTGCTAACGGGGGGCATTGGCGCCAAGATTACTTTAGTACTTTACTCTGTGTGCGTCCATTTGACACGTACTACTGTAGTGTCAAATTATATGATTTGTATTATAACAAGATATAATCATAAACTATAGCTCTTTTGTCACGAAAAGCCTGGATGACGTAAGCTTTGAGTAAACTGTCGTACTATATCCTTGCACTTGTATTTCAAAAGTAGTTCTTGTTTTAGAATATCTATAGTATAGGCGTGATATATGCTTGCAGATTACATAGACGTTAGGAAAATTATAGCTCATATCACCAAAATATTGAATTAACTTGTAAGTCCTCATATACGAGGATGATTTTACGAAAGGTGAGACTTCAAATGCAACATCTGAATTTCTGCAATGATTCTTTGTCATTTTTCAACATATTTCTTTCGTTTTCTTCTTGTTCTTTTATTTTAGATCGAAAACTGTTTTTCTTCATGCATCCGTCATGGTGTTTCAGTGTAAGTGGAGATACAGCATTTTTACGGTCTTCTAGAATCTCTCTTTCCTACTGGTCTTTGTCTGTTGCTATTGTTATCAACCTGATCTCATATGCCATATTTCTAGTTAACGTTACTAAACTTGAACCAGCTTGTGCTGCATCAAGATCGTCAAAATACTGCTCTACTTTTGCAATAATTTCCTCATCTGTCTTGAATTCTGTTCTGGTCAGAAATAGCTAGAATTTTGGGATTAGGTGGGAGTCTGAAGGAACTAGATCAAGTTAATAGGGTAACCTGAAACCATAATTCACCCAGTTCTGGAAAAATACGATTGGTGTGTGATGGCGTATTGTCGTGCCATTTCGGATCGCGTTTAGGTAAAGGCAACTTTCACTTTTTAGGAAGGCTAGCATTGATAGTTTGTTGCTTTGCGAAATAGTTAGTAAGAAGCATACCCTTCAAAGCCCAAAATAAATATCGTTTCTATTGCTTCTCCAGCTGAAGGAATCGTCTTGGCTTTTTTTGCCGTTTTAATTTTATCACATAGTAATGGGGACAAACGTCATCAACAGTAACAAAGCAATGCAAACAATCTGCTGGTTGAGCTTGAAATTCACGTTCGAATTTTGTGCTGTTTCACGTCTTTGATCTTCATTCAATAAACGCGACACTCACCTGGCAGAAAGCTGAAGTGTGCCCAATTCGACAAGCAAAATGTGACGTATACGTTCAGTAGACATGTCCAAAATCTTATTAGTCTCCTCCACTCTCACTGTTCTGCCACCTAATATAAAATCATATATTGTTTCAAACACGTTTTGATGGTTCAGAACGTTTATCGTGAAAACTCATATCCCCACGTTTAGAACGAGCAATTAAACAGCAGATCGTTGTCTTCTGGTGAGCATCGTTGCCCAGTATTTACTGCAGATTTGCGAAAATATCGTCTGTTTTCATCTTAAAAAAGCAAAATTGCACTACGAATAACAACTTTCACTAAACACGTCTTCTTTAAACAACTGTACCTGCCGAACTAAACATGAGACGATATTGAAAATTGATATACCCTTAGTAACACATGGTCAACTCGAAAATCATCTTATTTTTCTCACAAACAAATCTGGTAGGCATACCTCATCTTCCATTAAATCATCCTCTTAATACCTCTAGTACTACAAATTTGTAGAATAAAGATGTCATTTTGATTGGTTATGTTCGTGACATGTTTTAGTCCCTTATTGATCTTCAAACGTCACTTAACATGTTTTAATGTTTACGTTTTAACTACTGTTTTTATTTTTTTTAATCTAGTATGTCGACTGTTTAGTTAGTTAACGTAGTCAATTTAGTTAGCACAGTGCCTGCTCAAACAAAATTTCGAATATAAAAATTTCCAATTAGAGTTCCCAGTAGGGTCGGGAATCTAACCCGATATCTCAGCATCATATCAGTGCTAAATCAATATCATTTGTGTATTATAAAAATTAACTTCAACGCGATAAATCCTCGCCACTAGGACTTGTATAACACTGTCGTGTCTAGAGGTATGTAGCCTCGATACTTCAGTTTCTGTCATCATCGTAACCCACCTCTAATTAAATTTTAGTGACAACTAAATTTTCTTTTAAAATTTTCATTTTTGTATCAAGAATTATCCATACAAGGACAACAACTTTCAATGTTAATCATTAATATTTCATCATACCTGTGTAGAATTAGACTCCTCTGAGGAAATCTATGATAGTCAAACCATTAAGAATTGATAAAAATATGAAAAAGAGTACTTCTGTGTATACTTTGCTATACACGAAGGTCAACGAGAAACTAATTGATTCTCACACAGAGCTAGAGGGGAACTACCTTTGAATCCATATTATTTTAAGATATACAGGGCTAGCCAAATATAAGATAACCAATTAACAGAATATAGGCTTCCACGGTTGTCGCTGAGTACTTGTTTTCTGGTTTAAAAGCACGTCGTTGTTTTCTACTGCTATTTCTACTACTAAAATTCTTTCTGCTAATGTTGCGATTTTTTGAAACAACCTGGAGTGCGCTGACACATGACTCATTTATAATGGGCTGAGTGTAATAGTTTAATGATGATTGTATGTTATGATTCAATTGAGTAGGAATCGTGATAGATTTAACAGTGGCGGCTGGTGAGTACGTTTTGGTGGAGCAATTACATAGACAAGACTGATTCGTTTATTATCGATGATATGCTCGGTATCTGGGAGTATATCACCGATAATAAAGGAATCAGTCTTGTCTATGTAATTGCTCCACCTAAACGTACTCACCAGCCGCGACTGGTAGGACACTATCTCATTCACACAGAACTGAACCATAACATATACGCTCAATTAAAATATATTAAAGTAAACCGAATATAAACCAATTTCCTGGCAACAAACGTCAATCTTCAGGTAATTGTAGCAGCAGCAGCCCTTGAAATGTCTCTTAGAAAAGTAAATGAAACATCGACAGTGGAAAAAGAGACGGCGACGGATTTATTAGTGCCAACATGATGGTTCGATGCCCTTCACTACTTAGCTCGGAAAAATCACCTATGGATTACATTTATTTATGTGTTCATTGAAGCGCACAACTTATAACTTACAACTTTTTGTCATACTAACTTACATACGTTATTATTATATATACATTATTGCTTAAATTATGTCTTTAAGGTTGATGCAGTCCTCTGCAATTACATTTACTTGAAGGGAAATTGTGAACAAATGTTCTATCTAACAACCGTTTCAGTTTCTTTATCCTTAATAAGATATCCTTTGACGAATTTCGTTTATTTCCGTTGAAATATCGAAATGGATCTGTTATCATCATTGTTCCAGCGTGTTAGTACACCATATCTTTATTAAACTTGTATAGAAATGTCTGAGTAGTGCATGAATTTTCAATATTTATTAACAATATTTAAGAAACTAAACTAGAAGTCTGTGGCTTGACTAAACAAAAACACTAAAACACCTTCACCGCAGTAATGCACAAAACAGGCTAAATACGTATTTCGACAACTATGTTGTCATCTTCAGTAGCACTGATAAAAAAACCGCGTTGTCTATACACCCTAGCATAACAGACAACGCGGTTTTTTTATTAGTGCTCTTGAAGATGACAACATAGTTGTCGAAATACGTATTAAACCTTTTTTGTGTTTTACTGTGGTGAAAGTGTTTTAGTCTTTTTGTTTAATCCATACATTGCCGTAACGATTATGTGCTGGAACTCAAGAAGGTATTTAAGAAACGATCCTTAATATGGAAAAATGTATCTATTCTTCCAGATGTATTCATTTAGAATTACCGAGTGATATTTACATTTGATTTGCCGTTACTTGCAGACTGACAAGTAAATAGTTTTCCTATCGTACTAGTTGTAAATATACTTTAAATTGCAGCAGTACAAATTGACCGCAATGAGTAACACCTAGCCATTATCTAGTGATATATATTAGTTTTTAAATTGTCGACAAAACGAACTACTAGTTTTGATAAACACAATTAATAATATCTCTTTGTATTAAATCATATTTTGCGTATGAACGAAATGACGAAATACTGGTTTTTCTTTCAGTGATTTAGAAAAAATATAAACGGCAATCATAGTCGTTAAGAATCTACAGTTTACAACTCCGAAATATAGATAATTTTGAGATAAAACGAATCAAATCGACGGCGTCATGATTTATGATTCATGATTGCCCGCCTGCCCGCTGACCCTCCGCCTTGCGCCGCCGCGGCTGTTGAGGGAGTAAAACCTTTCGGTTTTGAGAATTTTACAACGTATAAAGATTAACCCAACACGCCTTTCTAATAGTTACGTAAATGTTTGTCTACCTTTCGGTTTTCAAATTTTTACAAATAAGGAGGTTAACAAGAACAACTTATATGGCTGTGGTTGATATAAAAGCAAAGATTTTCAATGCTTCGATCACTTATAAATTCGCTGCAATACTATCGCAAACATCATGTTAGTACAAGATCTTTCAAAGCGGTTCTTAACCTTAGAGTTGCAAATTTATTTTAGGAGATTCCCACATCATAATTGGTTTGAAATTTATTAATTTTTCAATATCATAAATTTTATCGAGCCGGTTTTTACCATTTTTAATAACGTACATACCTATGAGAAGCTGTTTTTTTTTAACATTGTGTATAATCAAAACCCAGATAAGAATAGACTTTAAGAACAACTTGCAACTAGGATTTCTCTTTCACAAACTAGAGAAGCAAGAGTTAACCATTTAGTATGAAAGCAGAATACACTCCGCAAAAAAATTATGGAATCACCAATTTATTTTTGATTTTTTTTTATTCTTCTAAAATTTTATGATCTTTAACTTGGTAGTATGCAAAGGAAAAACCAAACACCGCAACTTGATAAACATAACGATTGAAAAAGTTACACCAACGTAAAGAATTTAATTAACGGAAAGTTGAAATAATACTGAGTATTTCCGCCTCGAGCCCGTATTACGGCAGCCATCCGCCTAGGCAAAGACTCAATAAGTCGTCTGATGTAGTCTTGATCCACCTGGTTGTATTGTTCAGTGACCGCTGCTTCTAGCTCTTCTAGTTCTATTGGATTCATGGCCGAGCATCCAGCTGACCACTCCAAAACACGTATGCCAACCTCATTTAAGTAATTTTGTACAATGTTGGCGATGTGGAGGCGAGCGTTATCATTCATTAAACGGAAATCCGGGCTTATGTAAAGTGCAAATGGAACTACAAGAGGCTCTAAGATAATCCTAATGTACCCATATGCGGCCATAGAGCCATTATGAATAACCTCCAACTCTGTCTTAGCCTCGGAAGATACACCTCCCCATATCATAATCGAACCACCTCCGAAATTTGTTGTTTTGCTGAAGTTGCACAGACTGAAGGGTTCACCATCTAGTCTATATACTGGCAGACGTCTATCTGATGAGAACAGGCAATACCTAGACTCGTCTGTGAACAGAATGTTAGCCCAATCTTCATCGGTTCAATTTTGATGATCTCTCGCAAATTATAGTCTGTGAACTCGGTATTTTATAGCCTATGGCCGATATTCTTGCGTGTATACCTTGTTCTTTAAGTTGGTCTAAGATAACATTTACCTTTCAAACGGTAAACAGCTTGTTTTTTATCTGTCTTGCAGTGCAATGTCGTATTCGCGAGGCTGTAAGTCGTAAAAAGCGATTGTCTATGGTCATAGTTGACCGCTTCCTACCTTGTCCCGGTCTTCTGTGATATTCTCCAGTTTCTTTATACCTGCGCACCAGTTTCGAAATTGTCGATTGTCGGACACCTGACACCCTAGCAACGTATCTTTGAGTTCTACCATCGTTAATTAACGTAATGGCTTGGACAATCCCTTCATGGCTCAAATTACGTACATTGTGCATTGGGGGAACGTCGTTCATCTTTACCAAACCAGGCAAGAGGGTTCTACAGGAAAATACGTGATAAATTATAGAAGAGACTATAGTTTCAAACTTACCATTTTTTGAAAGAAATGAGAAGATGTAAAGCACCTAAAGCTCACGAAAAATTTTACTTGAACTCAGTGAATGACAATGTCATAAAACCAAAACAAACAAACACTACCGCAGGGATTTATTTTTCATGAATAAAATGATTCCATAATTTTTTTGCGGAAAGTAGTTAAGAGTGTCGTTTACCAACAAATAGAAACTTATATTACTCGCGGGACGGGTAGACGCAAGGGGGTGTGAGTAGGTGGAGGTAGACGATATTCGGTTCTGTCACAGCGCTTCGGTTTTATTCACAGATTCTGTCATAGATAAAGGAATACTATAGATGGGAAACATAATGTATAAAGAATGAGTACTTACGGAACTGTTGATGTTTTATAATAAGCCAATTTTCGCTTGCCCATAACTGTTATATTATTAAACACTCGAATATTATAGGTATATATGACATTTAAATGCGAGTGACAATTTGTAATTAAACTGTCACTCGCATTTAAGTCTGCAATAGCCGACCGATTCCGATAGATTTTCGTCTTCGCTAGGACTGGCAAAGATACCGTAAAGTGGGGATAGACGACGCGATTAGCTTGGAAAAACCTCGTGTAAAATGTGTGTGACAATGTTTACTGTTTAATGTTTTTTATCTTTAAAAATAATTACATATATTTGATTTGTCTTTATATCGTACATCAAATGTGCAGCTGACGCGTAGATGTCGTTTTTTTTCTTTTGTGTACCAGCCTTAGTTAGTAGACATTAATCAAATTCATGCATTTTTGTGGTTATTTCTAAAACACATAACTTTCTTAAGAAAATAAATTAGTACAAAAACTGACCTTGACATTATAAATTTATGCCTTTTGCATCACTAAACCAAATTTGAGATTCTAAAATTACAAAAAAAAAGGTTCGTTTAAAAAACGCGAAACAGCGATGCCTTAATTTTCGATAGATAAACGCCTCTCTTAAGGAAGTCATTAATTTTACTAAAAATCCAATTTGCTTATTCTGAAACTGTCAAGAAATTTTAAAAATACAAAAGTGATTTGACACGTAAAAGTTGATCATTTCCTACCTAGGATGGTAAAATTTTACAAGATTCTTGTGTCACTTGAATATAACACTTGTATTTCGCTAAAAATTACAATACTGAAGAATTCTTAATTTTTATTCACGTATTTAGAATAATGGAAATGTTAATCGAAAGGACAGATTTTTTCTGCAAAGAAGAAGCGACATTAATCATCCAACAGGTCAGTTTTGGTATATTTTAAAACAAAATCGAAGACTCACAATCCGTCTTGTCTTTAGAGTATTTTAACCTTTTACCAGCTCTCGAACTTTCCAAGCCTTTTGTTCGTAACACGAATAGGATTTTTTTTGATAACATGTTTTCAAGTACGTCGAGAGTCACTTCAACGCCACTATCTTCCCCACACATAATGAATTTTTATTTAATCAATTATATTGCTCAGTCTGACAAACCACAACAGTGTCATGATGACGCAATGTGCTTTCTCTGAATCTCTATGATTGTTTATTTTTATTTAAACTAAAAGGGATTTTTTGCCTATAAAACAACCTTTGTAGTTTCAGCAAAGTGACAGTTACCTCTTAAGAGTCTGGAATTTAATGTAGGTAATTATTAATTATTAATAACATTCTGTTAAAAACAAACAGACGAGTGAAATTTATTTTATTTTTGGGATAAAATTTAAATAAGGTTAAGAATCACTGAACTAAGACTGGAGAAGACTAATATTATCATCTCTCATAGTTTACAACTCTCTCTTTGGGTTATAGAGAATTATTCAATATTTGCAAATACACAAAATTGCCGTCGTGAAAAAAAATGAAGAGCCAATGTTGAAAAGAAAACATCATACAAGACACTGTGATACAATCTTACCTCGCATAGAAGGGTCCTTGGGACTCGGCTTAACATTATATGATGCCTTTGCAAAGCATTGGTAGTTCATTTTAAAATGAGATGATTTAGAGTAGTATATTCAGCAACGTAAAGGTTACCGCTTGTAACTATAAATAACAACAACTATTGTAACTCACGAAATTTCAATTTATCGCAATCCAGTATTTCGTCATATATTTCACCTTACTGACAATAAATTACATATACATCGACTTTTAAATATCGCATTTTTCATTTCTTCCCATACTGGAGTAAAATCGCACCTTTATCTCGCTTATTTCTCGTATATATTTATATATATATATATCTAAAGTCGACCTTCACCATTTTGTTGAGAATAATTTTGTCCATGCGAAATGGACATTAACGGTTTTTTTTTTTGATCAGGACCAAATATTACAACATGACTTTCTTTTTCCAGGAGAATTAAATCAAAAAATGTGTTTTTCAAAGCATAAATCGCATTCTTAAATCGAGAGTTTGAGTTAGGACTGTGATTTTTTGACAACTTACTCAAAAACTATAGTTCTTATGGTGATACTCACCAAACTTTCAGAACTTAAAAGCTGTTTTGAGAAAATGAGTCTCGAAATTGCCACTAGCAAACACGTGCATTAATAATTTTACTATGCGAAAAACTATGTTAATGTAAAGCTATAGATAAGTTTTAAAAAAAGTCCGGTGGGTCTCATAGTTTTTGAGAAATCAATGTTTTAATGACATCATTGTCAGTGAAAAACCAAATACTTCTCAAATTTCCTAGCAAGCTCGCTCATTTTACTGATCCTGTTTCTTCAACACTTAAAGTTTTGACCATTAACATAGTTTCTAGCATAATAAAAACATGAATGCACGTATTTGCTAGTGGCAACTTCGAGACATATTTTCTCAAAAAAGGTTTATGTTCTGAAAATTGGGTGAACATCATTAGAAGCGCTATAGTTTTTTGAGTAAGGTAAGTAAGTTAATATTCGGCCCTACTTAAAAAAAAAGTTTATTTCAGATGGCCAAAACTATTCTGAACTAGTTATTGAAGGTTACATTTGGCTATATCTTCATTTCAAAAAACGGCGTAATTCCGGTCTGATTTTACTCCACTACCATACCATGTCACGCACCTTCGTGTATCATGACGTAAAACAACGTGCTACTCATCCTTCACTGCCATTTCTGCCATTCCACTGCGCCTGCACTGTCATGGTGCACTGCTCCACACGCGTACCACCTCCACTACATATCATATACACCACATTTAATTTATGTATGTATAAATGACGCTTTATTTCAGCGGGCATTGGTGGGTTTGTGACTTTGTTCACAGTGGCTTTGGTTTATGTTGAAGGACGAGGACGGCAGTTGCCTAAGGGCCCTACTCGGACAATTATTGGGTAGGAGTTTAGTAGAGGTCATTTATAGCGTAGTCCCCAGCAACTTACACCCATTGAAATATATTAAATATACATATTAATACAATATCAATAGATAATATTTATTGATGCGTTACATCATACACTGATATAAATCACGAAGAGAACGTAATCACACTAAATATATGTGTACTATCAACACTAGATTCTATAACATACATATACAGGAATAATCTGTGGTGAATAAACGATATATCTAAACAGGTCTTGTAAAGAATCTACAGACGATAAAAGGCAATGAGTTAAGAGGTAGTAATGGTCTGAATAAAAATATGTATCCATTAGTGAGTCATCGAGCATTTTTACAGACGTGTCAATGCCATTACGCTCTTCTGATTTATAACATAATGATTTTCGCTACTTTAAGTTCTATCTAGGCTACTATAATGAAGAACAAAAACCTTCAGTGACTGAAGTATTACACCACAATATTTGTATTAGTCATATCTTACGGTTAACACCTAATTTTAAGTATCTGTACATTCCTTACAAGACCTAGATATAAGAAAACTAGGATATTGAAGTAGGGCCCTTCCTATCGTTTACTTACCAGAGAGTACACCGATATACTAGAGTGCTTAGTCACACCAACCTGTTTCTTAATTTTTTTAATATTAATTTACTTTTATTTATTAATAGTGATGCGGGATGCGCTCTGCTTTGTTGTACTCGTCTAGATTCACTTTGAGCTTCGTCCAATTTTTATTGTTGTTATTATTATTGTTGTTGTTATTACCACACAATAATCAATATTTTTCGAATAGAATATATTATGTAGAAGGATTAAATGTAATAATAATAATAATATACATTGCTCCTGTAATTGAGTCTTACGCGCACGTTTGAATGGTTTAACATTTTAAAGACTGTGCGGATTTCAAGTTGCAATGATTAATTCTAAAATAGTTCATTGTTTTCATCAATACGAATATTTATTAGTGTTGAAAAAAATTATTAAATACAAATTTTTTATGTACCTCTCTCGTTGCCCCACGTTTGAGCGCCAATATTTTTAATACTCTATTTTTGCGATTTCAAGAATGTTCTGGCCAATCTTACTAGCAGCAGCAAGAGAAAGCCAATATATACTCCGTTGGTCTGTTGAAATGAGATAATTTACTACTATATTTTGTTGTGATATAGACAACTTTTGTCGAATTTATAAAAAGTTCAACTAATCGCGAAATGAAGATATAAGTCATTTACAACAGCATAATCCTATGATAGCATATAGGGTTAACTAATTACATTGCGTATGTATATCTTGCTGCCACCTCGTTTGGGCGCCAATATTTTTAAATACGTCATTTTTGCGATATTATGATGCGATAAGTTCTGGCAAATCTTAATATCTGCAGGAAGAGAAAGCCGATATATTTTCGGTTGGCCTGTTGAAACGACATAATTTGTTACTTTACTTAAATTATGACAATAGTAATATTTGAATTTTCATATTGGGTATCATATCAACTTTTAAAAATATATATAGCTGTCAAATATTAGATAAGTTATCTCTGACACTATACCCTTTGCTTAGGCGAACCTGTATATATTCTTCAAGATTGCCAGTCAAAGCGAAAATTGGATTTCCGAAACTATTTATGCGTTTTACAACAATTTTATTTTATTCTTTGCGTGCTCATTCTATACAAGAGTACAATAGCAAATTATTTAATTTTAAAACTATATTCGACGTTGCATATAAAAACATTTAAAATATTTATCACACACTGATTAATTGAAAATTGTGCTTATAATTAGATAATTTCTTTTGGCAAACAATTTTTAATCAGTTAGTATGACGCATTTTGTGTATTTCTCATTAAGATACCTACTTTTTTGGTATTAATCCTTTTTATAATTAATTGTAACTCACAAACAACCCATATTGCAGCCGGCTTTAACTAACCTGTTGCATTATTTATTTATAGCGAGCTACCTTTAGACTGTGGAAATATATAAATATATTATTTCTGTCTTTAATTTTGACCTAAAATTTATTCCATCGTATACAGTAGAATTTGATTTTGATTTTGGCGCCCAACTTTTGTGGTTTAAATATTTTGTAAATCTTTCCGACACAAGCAAGGAACTGTCGATTCTAAATATGTGTTTATAATAATTATTTGTATTGTGATAAGTAATGGACTAATTTTATATTAACAGGATTTTTCAAGTGCACTATTCGGACCTACAGTCTTTAAATTGTTTTCCTTGTCATTAAATTTCGATCGCGAAAAGGCGGTACTTGTGCAGGATGATATTAAGAAAAACATATACAACGCGTAATGTAATGAAAGTTATTTCCTGTCCTCACGATTATATATACGGCAGGTAAATTCATAATTGGAACAGATTGTAAATTTATCGTTGTCGATCATGTCCCGATTATAATGTTGCTTACTGTACATTCTTAATGAATGAAAGGGGGTGGCTCTTGATTGTTTGTGAGCATAAACATTTTTATTGTATCGTACTGTTGATAAATTATGGTAAATATCCTATTTCAACGGTTATAGCAATATAGAAATTTATCACACAGGGCCCTCCTCACTAAAAAAGAACCCTATGTAATACATAGATCTTCCAAAGATTGACTTACAAGGAGATCACAATTTCAGCGGAATTTAGTGAGTACTTACATCAGTTATAACCTAAATTTAGCAAAACTGTGAGACCCACTATTGGGACGTATTGGATAAGTACTAATGTTGTCAGAAGAAAACGTTTTGGTAAAATGATGTTGCAACATCAGCTATTGTCTGACGTACTGACAGAGATTCATAAAATATGTCTATCCCGCCTAGTAAATACACATAATGACACATTTTAGTTATGTGTCGCATTATTAGATTAATATTCCAAATTTGGCGGTAAATAGGGTGTTTATAAATGTATAGCATTGCTATTTTATATAAGGCATAATGAAAGTAATGTACTGCCAGGCGTGAGACAAATCATTGTTATTCTATTTGTCCTCAAAAGATCCTTTTTTTTTCATTAATAAAGTGAACAAATAATAAGCGATTGCAAAGAAAGTCATACGAACACCTCTATCAAAATGTCAACTTTAAGTATCTTATTTATCGTGATTTCTCAAGTTAGTTTGTGGAAAAGGCGGCCCAAACTTAGTATGCGTCATGTATTTTTGAAGCGGGACAGACAATCTTTTTGAATCCCATTATTCAAATTGATATATAAAATTAGGATGTTATTAAAATGTTTTCTTGTTAATATGAAGGAAAAAAAAGCAAGTTCAACATTTTAATAATGTTTATTACAAAATGAAAGAAAATATTACCATCTACAAACATTGCTTGGTCATAGGTAGCTTATATACATTTTATTTTATAACTTATATAAGATCAATTTGAAACTATTAATCACTCGTTTTAATAGCAATATATTAATATACAATTATTATACCCTGTCTCAGAATAAGAAAGAGTGATTCAAGTATCCTGTCAAAACCCGGAGCACATAGCTTAAAATTTATAGTAATATAATGATTGTGGAAAAGTGTTTAACTTAACCTATTCTGGTAAATTCAAGTATATCAATATTTCACTCATGATTGTGATGTACATAAAAATGTGGATTTTATTTAATAACACAATGAAATATAATAAACCAATGTAAAAATGTCAGAAAATAGGTTTATAGGTTGGTTATAAACATATATTGACGCATACTTATTTTTCCATGTTAAACTTGCCTACGCATGAACCATTGAAAATTCTTAAAAATACCATACCATGATATTTTTTAAATTAATAATGTTAAAAGCCTAAAACAGTAGAATAACTTCTTTCTGTGGTGTTAAATATGGGCATATGTTCCACGTGCAGGAGACTTAACTAATTCCGTCCCTTATCTCTTTTCCTATCGGGCTAACTTCACAATAAATCGCCGTATTAGGTAAGGTTTTAACGCCCGACTTTGGCCAATAAATAGTAATGTCTTCAAAATTGAGACTTTACATGTCAGGCATTTACGTTATGACACTTACTACAAGTTACAACAAACTTGGAAACGTACTCTAATGACACGTGAGGGCCGCAGGGGATCTGAGAAGGTCACAGTTGAAGAGACAGTAGAAGCTACATCAAGACATCTAATTCTAACTTTAACCAATACTATTTTGGTTTATATATTACGTTTTGGTTGTGTTATCCTTATATCCTTACAAGGAAATAAGATTAAATTTTTGAAATTTGTGAAACACTTAGGACACTTGTGAATCTCACATTTGACACTTTTAAATGACAATGGACATTTAAAAGTGTCAAATATATGGATGTTTTATTTTATTTAATTTAATGTATTTGTAACATATATTATTCATAAATTTTATGATTCTGCACTCCTTCTCCATATGAACTTTAGCTATGCCAAAGTTGTTTTTTTTCACATATTAATATAATAATTATACGAATAAAGACACACAACTCTCAACATGTGTTTCATTCAATGGATCTGGCTACATCCGGATCAGACAATAATGGCGGTCCTGTCATTACTTATCCTATTGCATTAATTTGCCCAACAGCGGAGCTATAGAGTCCGATCCAAACCTGATGGGACTTGAAATGCGCGAGGCGTGGTTTAAACTCTGTACTATCCGTGCTAAAAATATCGACACCAAAACGATCGTGTATATTTCCCGCTACTTTTGAATACAAACACCATGGAATAAAATCTGCAATCTACAAGTTTTATTATTATTATATACATGGCAAAAGCAAATGAAAAAGTAAACCTCAACACTAGATAAATAAATTTAAAATAAAAATAAAAATTAAATTAAATTAAAAAACCAGACTTTTATAAAATTTTAATAACCGTTTTTATCTGACGAGTAGTCAAATACAGAATCAGTATTATTGTCGCAATGTATATTATTACTCCACTCTATTATTTTATTATTAATAACCACATGGCAAAAGCAAATGAAAAAGTAAACCTCAACACTATATAAATAAATTTAAAATAAAAATAAAGATTAATTTAAATTGAGAAACTAGACTTTTATAAAATTTTAATAATCGTTTTCAACTGACGAATAGTCAAATACAGAATTAGTATCATTGTCGCAATGTACATTATTACTCCACTCTTTTGTTTTATTATTAATAACCACATGGCAAAAGCAAATGAAAAAGTAAACCTCAACACTAGATAAATAAATTTAAAATAAAAATAAAGATTAAATTAATTAATAAACTAGACTTTTATAAAATTATAATAACCGTTTTTATCTGACGAATAGTCAGAATCAGTCTCATTGTCACATTGTACATTAATAATAAACTCTTTGTGGAAATCATTCATAGTATGTTCTTTAACAATATAATATTTAATTTTCTTAACATGGACACAAATATTACTCCATTCTTTTGTGTTTTATTATTAATAAAAAAAAACTGATTTTATAAAAGATTTTAAAATGTATATAAATGATGTAAATGTATCGGAGCACAGTACGAAGCAAAGACTAAACGACAAATGATCAAATAGTAGACTAATGTTTTCACGCCCGACTGTGTACAGCGCTCCCCATAGATATCTCTCTCATTTTATACTGCTTGCTTTCTCTAATACCGAAAATCGTTTTCTACGCAGGTACCATCATGTTCGGATCGTACTCTACATATACACATAGCGGATCCCATAGTTTTTGCTAAAATGTATGGTAAAGGTGTAAATACTAAACACTCCTGAAATACCACTGAAATTGTGATTACAAATTGTCGAATTCCCCATCTCTGAAAAATTAGTATATTATACATAAATTTCATTGTTAAGCCAAGTAGGTACTACTTGAAATCAGATGACAAACCTAGTAGGTACGCAGAACTTTCTTAATCACCTTGCGCGTGTCTCTGTATGTCAGTATGTTGCGTTGATGTGTGTTGATGACGGTCAGTAATTAGACTGCCTGCTGCCCTCGCCATGTGTAACTGTGTCTGGTGTTCTGTTGTCGGTCTGGATGTAGATAAACGGCGTGATGTGCAGTAGTCCGGCATCATCCGGCGCCTTCTGCGCTACAGTATCGTCGGTGATGGCAGGCGGCTCAACCACGACCACGCCCTCGATGTCATCTGGCGTGGGCCGAACGCGACCAGATCCCCCGCGTCGTTCTCGATCGCAAGGTACTCGCAAACTACACAAGTGCCTCTCCACAGCTAGCTATTCGGAGGACTGCGGAAGTAGTCATGCCTCCACAAGTTGTTTGGGCACTCAAGCCGTCGCCAACACCATGGCTGGTGGTTGTCAGCAGCGACAACAACAGTTGCTGGTTGCACGGCAATATTGCAGTTTTGGTAGTACAGTCACCGATATTGCTTTATATACATATTTTTTCCTTTAATTTAATATAATTATTTTAATTACAATTAACCTAATTTAATTTAATAAAGTAAATCTCCTGTATTAATAATGATAATAATATCTATTAGTTAGTAGTTCGTAGGTAGTTGTCGTCAACATTTTAGAAAATTTATTTCCATACATTTCTTGTTATAACAGAAACTTTGGCTCCTTTTTCTTTCTTATGCACAGAGCTTAAAATTATTGGAGATATCTTTAGAAGTAATTCAACTGATTAATGAGAATAACAATAATAATAATCGTTATTTGCATAGGTCTAATGTATAAATATGAAATTCGCATTGTCGTATGTACAATACGATATACTACATAGTAATATATAAATTTTAAATAAAAGGATGAACTGTAGTAACATTTAAAATAAGCGAAAATCGCTAAAAATTGGAAGAAAGAGTTGTTAAGGAAACTTCCTATTTTGAAAGTACCATAAAAAAAAACTCAATTTCAGTTCAAATACACATTTATTTATTTTCGGTGTGCGCCGATATTTCGGGGCCGCTCTGCATCGAACATAAGATATACAGCATATATACATGTGAATCGCGCGAGAAGCTATGTGGCCCTATGTATACGCACATGCCAGACACTGCCGTCCGTACGTATAAATAGGAGGTCTTGCATCGACTTCGGTGTACAGTGGTGTAGCCCTGCCGGCAGACAATAAACTCGGCCGCTGAGGCTGTATACGCCCGAAGCCAGCTCCGCATCAGTATGCTCACAATATTTGTATGCAAAAAATACATTAAGTGACAATATATTTTAAATGTTAAAAATAAAACATACATTACAAAAATATAATAACATAAAAACATTCATATATAAAGCAAGAAACAATAATATAAAATAAATAATGAAATCCCTGCAAAATTTCAGAAGGATGTATTTGCTAGTTTTTTTATTATTATTGGTTACTATCTAACACTTATTCTTATGATAAGACACATTGGCGTATGATAAAATTGAATAGTTAATGGTGAACTAATATGTTTTTAAAATGTCGCATACAGGAGGATCATATACTCAATAAAAATTCCACATAAATTCTGATTTGATTCGATAATTTTGTTGTAAACGAAACAAAATGACACAAATACTTGCTTTTTCTGCAGATAATAATTGAATAACTACGGAGCTGCATCAGTGTCACACAGGGGTTCAGACTCTCATATTAGCGGTAAAAATTCCCTACATATCAAGTACGCCCATGAAAGATGTATATTAAGAACAAATTTCATTTTATCCGAACCTCTGTGGGCAGCATCAGCGATTTGACACTTTTATAAGATAGAACAACATGATGAAATGGCATTTATGGCCGTTTACACCCCAATATTTAAGGATGGCATAACTTTGTGAGTTTAAATTTTATGTTGGTTTGTATCGAGTTTTAAACTAAGCTTAAGCACTTAACTCTAGTTAGTTTATAATGTATAAAATTTCGAAGATTAACGGTCGCTTTTTTATTTATCAAATGTCAAACAAATACTGTCGACATATTGATATCAGTATTCAAATAATAACAGCTTCCCACAAAATTGATTTTAGTGATGAAGACCTATTTGAAGATGATTTAGATATCACTGAAATATTGGTTAATGTTTTTCCCAGAAAATTGTTTAACCGTAGTAATTATTATGTGTCATTAGATGATCATACATTTCTTAAAGATTTTGACTATACAAAGAAACAGTTTCACATCTCTTGCCAATGATAGAGGAATATTTAAAATACTTTTCTGATATTTTTCTTTTGATTGTCTTAAAATCTTTTTAAACATTCTACTGATCTATTACAATTTGTAGCCATAGTATTAAATTCGATGAGTTGATTTTCCCATGCATACTTCTTCTCTTGACACGATACTTTTTCGATCATTCTGTTTTCAATTATCATTTTATAATTTTGTGTTTTATTAACCAACAAACGTGTGTCATTTACCGTAAAATTAGAACTACGTTCTCTTTTCCTGTTTATTTCGATGCTTGTCATCAGCACTTATTAAGTAGCAATCACAATTTAGCTTACAATTGCCCAAATGTCAAAACGATTATAATTATTATGAGAGATATATACACCTCAACCAACATTAAGACATACAAATTCTCCAATTTTCCCTATTAACCAATTGTTACCTAACTAAGAATTAAATTTCTTGTTAATAAATCCCGGATTACATTATTACCGGTGCAAACGGTCCTAAATTCGAAAATTAACGGTGGCTTAGGTATTTCGTTTGTCATGTGTGAAACGAATTTTGCCGAGATGTTGATATCAGTATTCAAATAATACACAATTTCTCATCAAATGAATTAAGTGATGAAGGCTTTTTAAAGATGATTTAGATAATTGAAATTATTGTAGTAATTTTGTGGCATTAGAAGATCTTACATTTTTAAAGATTTCGACTACCTATACAAAGAGGCAGTTTTTCACCTCTTGATGTTGATAGAAGACTATTTAGAGCATCCTAACGATGTGTGTTAATGTGATTATGTATTAAATTCCGTGAGATTTTTTTTCTATGCTTCCTTCTCTTTTAATATGACTTTGTCGGTTTTTCTATTTTCAATAATAATTTTTTTATTTTTGTATTATATTAACCAATAGAATAAAATTAGAACTACGTTCTCTTTTACTGTTCATTTTCGTACTATTATGTCAAAATGATTATAATAATTATTATGACAAATATATACACTTCAATCAACATTAAAACAAACAGATTCTCCAATATATTGTATATATTCCCTATTAACCAATTGTTGCTTGACTAAGAATTAAATTCTGACGATACAATGTTACGAAATATAAGAATGGCCAAATAGATAAGCTCTTGATAAAAAATCTCGGATGACATTATTATCAGCGCAAACGGCCATTACTGTTTATAAGAAGAGTTGACCACAATGAGATTTTGAAGAATATGTCTTGAATGATGATCATTTCATAATAAGAAGTAAAGAGAAAATAATGTAACAATAGTTAATGAAATGGACAAAGAATGTCATTATATTTACATCGATCGCTTTCAAATAATATAACCTAATTTATCAATTTATTGTGTCCTAAATGTTATTTCACAGCAATTAACAATTTTGGTAAATGTAGTCGTTTTTATACCCTTTACTGAACTTTTTTTGAGGAACATTTAATTTTTTAACTAACCCCAATGCACGTACATGGAATTTAGCAATGTATGTCGTATTTTTTACTACTTTTTCTATCCATATACAAAATGTTATCTAGGTATGTGCTAGCACTGTTCACATTCATTGATTCCTTTCTGACGTGTAATAATATATCCAAGTTTCATCTGTATCTAAGTACATCACGGTATAAATGCTTCTATTTTTCTAAATGCCCCAAACATGTGCCGTTTTCTTCCATAATCAATTTTTGTTCATTTGTAATGTAGAAGGCGCGATCCTTGGGGATGTGTTAATTGCAATCTAAGTCCTGATAAAATAAGCCGCCGACACGTTTCTAGCGAGCTAATGGTACTTTTCAGATAGTGTGATATAGTAAATGTGACAAAATGACAACTTTTGTTGGTTATGAGACGCATTTGAACGATACCAACTTAAATACTATAGGTATTTTTCATGGAAACTGATGGGTGTCTGTAGTTGATTTACGCATTGCGATTTAGAAAATTTCATGTTATTAAATCGGCAAGTAGGACGTCTGCCTTTATTTTGTTGTACCGCCATTGTCATGCCTAAATATTTAATTTTCAAAATAAACACCAATTTATAACCATATTTTCATGCATATGTGTAACTAACATTGCCGATATTATGAAATTGTAGTAGTAATAACCTGTAATTTCGAATTGATATTATGTTAAAGTTGATTAGTTTATGTCTATAATTTTGAAAATCCTGCTAGGAAACTTTTTGAAATGCGCTCATGTGATTGTAATGTCAAATTTGACAATTAATTTGAATCCACGCAGGGGTGGAAATTGTAAAACGTAAAAATCACTAAAATGCAAAAGCCGGCGGCGTAAATCAATTACCGACACATTATATTTCGATTACAGAGTTTTATTGCGATAATAACAGTATATATTTTAATACCACGCGATCATTTAAATTCTAAATTATAGCAGGCGGGATTTTTTTTTATTAGGTTGTCCAGAATGTCAATTATTGATTAATTAACATTTTGAAACGTCACTTTGACAATTCAAATTGTAAATTAGTACTTATATACCAACTTAATTTAAATTTCACAGCCTGCTCTAATTTAGAATTTAAATGATCGCGCGGTATTTACCAAAAAAAAAAAACATATTGACAAACTTTCTATGCAAGCAAAAATAAAAATTATAGGTCCTTTTTTTCATCAACAGTTGCCTATCATGTACATTCCAATAATTAAAAAAAACGTTAATAGAACAAGCTGTGAGATTTCGAACATATGACACCAAATCTACAGCATTTTAGCATTCCTGTCCATAGTAAGTTTATGATAATCGGCTAGAAGACTTTAGATTTGGTGTCGTATCAAGTGTTCAACATCTCACTGCTGATAAATATTCAAAAAAATTGAGGAAATAAAATAGGAAGTCAAAGCAATTGCAGTTGATTCACAATATATCTAATAAAAAATACACTATTGCCATTTTTAACCGGTTTCGTTTCATCTGTCAAAGAGAGAAATTTTGATAAAGAGTTAACTGGCTTTGGGCTACCATTGTCACTATAGTTCATCCTTAACATATAAATTAAATAAATGAAACCGATATCTAGGGGACAAAAAACAACAAATTAAAATCACACTGTACATTAATTAAATAAATTTGTTCATTTTTAATAATATCCGAGTATTGGTAATATTTGCAGCTTATTTTTATTTCTTGTTGTTTATTTTTCATATTTCAATCTCAACAAACTTCTTTTATGACAATCTACACTTTTCATTATTTATTTCGGTAATATTTTTTGCTAACTATAAAAAATCTTCATTCTTCTTATTAGTATTAATCTTTTTACCGGTGTATAAAACAAACTAAAAGTTTTGGTTCGGCTAAAGACCATATTCATCCCAATATTTAAAAGGAGCTTAACTTTAACTATGAGATTAAATTGCATTTTGTTATGCATCTAATATAGCTAAGTGACATTCTAATGAACAGTTAATATTAAGCCGTTCTTAAATGTAACGGTGCAAACGACCCTAAATTGTATTACATAGCAGCTAACTTAATATGTACTTTCTAAATAGACAAGTTAAATCTATAAATTATAAATTCATCAGTTAAGTCAACTAAATTAAATGGCTGTTCATTTTAAAATTACCCATATTACTCTAAAAGTAATCTATATTGCCGGTAAATAAATAATTTTTATTCTATTGAACTTCAACAGATATGTGTTTTAGATTTCAATAATAAAGCATAATATAAGTAATAAGTAATTGTCAAATACTTATAATAAGTTAGTAATTCAAAGAATCCCAGTTATTTATATTTCTTAAAAGCGGTAAGGGGAATCCTTTTGAATCACTTTGTATTTTCATTTTATTTATCTGTATCCTCTGTTGCCGTTAGGCGTCGAGGCGTTCTGCTTTGCAGAATTTTCTCCATCCTGTCCTATCTTTAGATATTTTTTGAGCATCTTTCCATACTCCATACTCTTCTTGGTCTACCTCTGTTTCTCCTCTTGTACCAGCCCGCCTCCCATATTTTTTTCACAGGGTTCGTGTCACTCATTCGTGTGAGGTATCCAAACCAACTGAGTTGTTTTTCCTGGATTTTTTTATTACTGATGTTACATCTAGTTTTTCTCGTAACTTCTCATTTGTAATTCTATCCAGTCTGGTAACATCAACTATTCTCCTTAAAATCCTCATTTCGGTCGCTGTTATTCTTGATTTCAGCCTCTTACTCAATACCCATGACTCGCTGCCGTAGCATAGTGTCGGGTGAAATATTTTTTTGTAAATCTTTGTCTTTGTTTCCCTGCTGACCTCTCTCTTACTTAAAAATATGTACTTCAGTGCATGATATAAACACTTTACAATTTTAATTCTATTATTCACATCTGGCCTTTGTAATTGGAAGTAAATATTACCAATATGACATTGTCGTTCGGCATTCTAGTTTATAACGAAATTCATTCAAATATAATGAGTTTAGAAAATTTTATAATTGATTATAAATATGAACAAAATTAGTATTCGCAGTAGTAGTTATTCCTTCTTGGTACTTTGTGGCATGCATATATTTATGGTCTTTGTTGCATAGATAGAAAATCATCTAAAAACTTAATCAATGAATTTACTTTCTACGTTTTTCTTTTTCATACCTTCTGCTGCAGTTCATTATAAGTTCATTGTACATTATCAATGTATATTGACGAATGGTAAATTGATCTGCATATCTGATATTAAAATCGTGTGAATTATTATTGTTCATCGAATTCTTTTTCCCAAATCTACCTGCATCAAAGATCATGAATTCATCTTATGAGCTTGTTTTGGCAATAAAAATTCTTCTACACTTTGGCGTAAGAAATAATTGGATAATCCAAAGCATATTATACATTCAACAAGCTATTTTTACTAATGCACTGCTTCATTTATATTATAGCAAATTATTGGTGTACATATTTACCTTTTTTTTTGTTAAACAATGAATACGTTAGCCTGACATTAACCAATACGTGTAACTTCTAACATTTTTGTGGCAGTATTTCACTTGGAGCCAAATGATGGTAAGTTCTGCCCGTATATTTCTTCTCTTATAACTATATATGAAATCAGTTTTATATTTTTCAGCACTTATTTATTACGAGCATTATTTGCATGTCTTTCCTGTCAGTTTTTATTCTAGGAATCAATTCTTAAGTAGAACGTGAGGCACAGTTACGGAAGCGTGGTTTACTAAAAAAACAAGAACAGTGGAGGACCTATTACTGGTCCTTGAGGGACACTTAATTCATTTTCTCTTATTTCTAATGAATATTTCTTTCACTATTCCTTTTGTTTAAACCACGGTCTCGACCAATCCAAACGTATAATTGGGAAACCCATTTTAAAAGTCATTTACATATTTCGTCCAAATCAAGAAGATTGAAAGACTGAAACGGTGATAAATGGGAATGTTATTGTTAATATTTTGTATATAATCCGTTACTGCAACCTCTGTTGACGTAAAACTTTCTTTGTCTCCGTGCTATTCCCTCAGTGACTTTGGATATGATACCTTAGTAGAGAAAATGGATGATAATTACATATTAAAAACTGTTGTTAGGTTCTTCGATAAACTACCAACATGCGCCACTTTTGTAATTTCATCTTGGGTATATTTTAATAATTACTATTGCACTACCAGTGCTAATGGGTTTAGAGTTTAAATAGGCTTTGAAATAATAATAACACTTTTTGAGATAATTTAATAACAATAAACAAATAGCGTTAACATTAAATTGATGTGAGGCAAGATGTGTAAAAAGTGAATCACTTCGTAATATGTTAAGTCACAAGTCGAAAATTGTATGTATGAAAAAGTAAAATTTATAAAAGAACTCTAAACTGTCACAAATAATTTAAGATTTCATCAGGGCGGCGCAGGTAAAAATTTTCATATATTTTAATTTTTGTTAGGGTACTGCATAATTTACTGAGAATTACAAATTGCTTTACGTCGAAAAAATCATAGAGAAATTATATATCCAATAATATATCCCAATAGAAATAATTCTACTGTTAAATTTCCATATATAGATTAACATCCACAAAATAACGTATCAATTTTATGATCATTTGCAAGAATATATCAAAAATTGCGATCATGTAAATTTATAAATACGTAATTTATAGAGCCTTTTATAAACTAAAAGATATTTTCTCTAGATATCTATAAGGTTTTTACTTTAATATTATATTAATGTTTTTGTTAGCGTAAAGCTATTTGCAGATGTTGAGATTTCTTTCTTTATTTATTTATTTGTTTATTCAAAAGAATAAATTTGGAAGAAAAATTAGAAAACATTTTGGAAACAAAGACATTCTTAATGAATTGATAAACATTTTGTTAGTTTGTTGGTTAAATAATTATTCAAGACATAAATCAAATGAAAAACTTATTATTTATTATTTGTTTGACTATTACTTGTCGAAGTCAAGATTATTAAATTTCTGGACGAAACTGATTTCCGTACTCTTTGTTGTGAACGTATCTAATGAACTGTAACTCTAAAGTAAATAAATTAGTTAACAAATTTTCTAAAACTTTTCGTATTACTCTCAAAAGCGATGTAATAACGTAAGAAACATGAATATGCGCGATATTAGCCACAATCAAACATAAAATCTCATATTCTCTCCTATCTAAATAAAGTTATTATAAGTAACATAAAACGTCCCATTATGAGATATAGATTATTATTATTATTGTTAGTTATTATATTCTTTAAAATATTATGTAGCATATTTAAATGTCACTGGAAAACACGTAATTAACTTATCTGCCTATTAGCAAACAAAGATTTTTATACTTGCCAAATAAAGTTTTCTATATGTTGACGACAAATTCTAAAGGTATCATTATATGTTTAATTAATCCATTACTTACACGTTCATTCATAACTTTTCGCTTCATAGAGTTTACATAAATTTGTTACCTATTCATTCCTGTAGTATTTAAGATCAATTAACATCTTCACATCTACATTATACCACACAACAATTAGATATATTATATATGTAATATCGTCACATATAATATCTATAGGTACTCAAAATATACGAAAGATATTAACGACATCTATCGGTAAATCGATACATTCTAGTATATTAGATGTGGACTTGTTGTAGAATCCATTCTACGTTTTAAAGTAGTTTCATCATTTCACATTATAAAATAAACCTCCTAACAATACCTACTAAATAACTAAACTTTACTACAGTATAAATAAAAAATTATAACAGCAACTTTTACTATAAACTTATTTTGTACTCGTTTCTTATCTCATAGAAACATCTTCATTGATGAAAACGAATGTTTTGTTGTTTCTCTTTATTCTGTATCGATTTTATTCTAATACTATACTTCTCCTGGTAATTTCAGAGCAATAGCAGTACGAAATCGTCCACCTTTTTTTCTCTCTCGCTGTATTTTATATACTTGTCGTAGATACCTTTTTTTGGATCACACCGTAGATTGTTGCTGTCACCTCACACATACTGATACGACGTAGATATCACATGAATTAATTTAAAATAATTTACATTGTTGGTAGTGTGTGGAAATTGTTACACTTAGCACAGTAAAAATAGTATTTAGTTGTGTATGTATTATTTCATTTGCCCTTGGTTTTTTGTTTTACATTGACAAGATGTTTTCTAAGTCAAATCAAAGAAGAATATTGAAGGTTCTGGTCCGCGAGTCAATAATAAATGCGTGCATGTACATGTTCAGGAGAATATGTAATGAAAGATTTATCAATTTGCAAGTCTGTAAAATTAGATCAAAATAAAATAATAAATGTGACCCGTTTTAGTTAAATAAAACTTGACACGTTCTCCATCCAACTAATGTACTGCATACATGCTGATACAAATTCAACTGTATCTGTCAAAATAGCGAAATCTTCTTGGTGCTGATTGATTTGCAAGTTTTAATATACTATACCTTGTCTTAGAATAAGAAGGAGTGTTTCAAATATCCCGCTAATACCCAGAACATATAGTTTAAAAATGTAAGATACTGTACAATTTAATATGACTATATATGACATAAGCAGTTGAAAATGTAGATGGATTGTAGTATAATTTATCACTGCCTATTTTACGTTGTATAACTTGTTCTAATGAATGCAAAGAATTTAAATTAATTAACTAATGATTGTAAAAAATTGACTTTTAGAATTGATAAGAAAATGCGCAATAAGAATTAATTGCAATACATGACGTAATGTGTGACATAACCTATTCTGATAAACTCGAGCATATTATATAAATATTTAAGATATTTTCTTTTTAATATGAAAGAAACTACTTCTAAAATTTATTATAAGATTATAAGTATGGAATAATTAACTGCATAAATTAGTCTGATTCACTTGTACTGGAGAGATATAATCCATGATTCCATCTAAGGCTCACACACTTTTTTATGCTGTACTTACATTGTCGACACTTACAATTTTCCCATTTGGTCATTATAACATTTATAATTGCTTTCGTCAAAAGTTATTGTACATAAGGTATTTTGAATGTACAATTTTATTTCTTATTTTTACCCAAATTATTTCAATTGAGTTTAATTCATAATGATATGGTCTTAATTTCAGTAAGTACAGTTTTATTTGCAACGTTTACTATTTTATCTGATGCATATACATTATGTTGTTTCTTATGAAAATGTACTAGATATAAATAATAATTTCTATAGTTTTGGAAGACAGAATGTTAGGTTATGGCTTATTTATAAATATAAAATATGGCGGATATGTCGCATTTATTTGCCTTATTAGATTTGTAAGAATCAGTAAAATCTAAAGAAGTGCCATTGCCGATAATCGAACGCACAGACACCGGTGTTTCGACCTATGAGGTCTCATCAGTGTACGTGGAGATTGTCGACAATAGCTTCAAGACTTAAATCGCTGCCTATGTCATTTTCGCATGTTAAATGCAGTGAGAGTATCACAGCGACATCTAACACCCAAAAGGCACCTAAGGCTCTATTACACGAGATACACTATTAACATACAGGCCTCTGTATAGCAGAACATGCTGTCAGAAGCCATCGCTTTTTTCCGTGTCATCTTTTGGGTGTTAGATGTCGCTGTGATACTCTCACTGCATTTAACATACGAAAATGACATAGGCAGCGATTTAAGTCTTGAAGCTATTGTCGACAATCTCCACGTACACTGATGAGACCTCATAGGTCGAAACACCGGTGTCTGTGCGTTCGATTATCGGCAATGGCACTTAATGTATGTAAACACATGCATATATACATATACGTTTTACGTGTAAAGGTATATATGTAAGTCACAGAAATTATACATGATTGTAATGAGACGATTATATTTTTTCTATAATTGTTGAGATTTGTATTTGTAATAAGAAAGCTTGTTTAACATTCTCGAAAAGCGTGAGATCTAAGTGGTAGCTTAGCCAAATGTGTATCCATAGCATAGCATCAAATGAGCGCATTAACAGGACATTAAAATTTACAGAAAAGTCCAATGTAATGTGTTAACTAAAAAATGCCGTAACAAGATAACATATTTTAGTAAATTTCCAATAATATGTTTTCACTAATACGAAGGCAATATGGCACAACAACTTTTTGCTGAACATTCGTTCTAGATGTATGAATTGAAAGTTTATTTTAAGCATAAAACTTTAACGGTTGTTTATATATCGTTTAATTGTCCAAACACATTGGAAACTAGTAACTTTGTGTGCATGAGGTATTCTCTAATAGTGCACCGCCATAAATAAACGGATACCTAACGATAACCTGTGGTCTGCTATCCCATGCTTGATGAACATCTAAATTGGTTAGGTGTAGCTGCAAGTCATTCATTCTCCACATACCATATTCACCTATACTATGGTAGCTGTTCAGCGTTGGCATTATCCAAAAACTCAGTAATCACTTTTCTCATAAGTTATGTCGGATTTGATGAAATTACTACTGGATAAAATCTGCTTTAATATCAGATGGCCCGGCCCTCACACCACTACACATTGTGTAACATCTGTATGTATGTCGCTGAAAAGAAAACGAAAACTTCTTCTTTTTCCGAGATGTATTCTGACTATTCTACGACCTACATGAGCCCACAAACAATCGAGATTTGTCACAGAAGAAGACTCGATTCATTTTTCATTCCAGAGCTATTTTTCGATACAACCACTCTATCAGTGCAAATGTAGGCGATGGAAGTCCAAAAGGTCAAATTCTTCCAGATGACGATGATATGGAAATTTTTTGGGTAATTAAACCTCCTATCACCAATACTCAACTCAAAGAGTAAGAACATCGCATATTAAAAAAAAACTATAATTTATTCATCGAAATTGTAGCAAATCTTATAATATATCCATTAATAGTGAAAGTTAGAAGTAATGTAACACGAGCTTTTATGAATTGAAGAAAACAGGCCGAGAAATTAACCAGTCTAAGACTAAATCTAAATACATGGAGGTAAGAACACACAGCAGAAGTAATAAGTTCGTAAAAGGAAAATTTCAAGACATAGGAGGTATAATATTCAAAAAAATGAAATATACAAAATACATGAATAAAAATAAAATTAGTACAAATTTAAAAATGCCTATATACAGGCTGTTCCAGAAATAAAAAGACGGAGTAGCACAGGCCCAAATATACCGCAATAACGAAGAAATTAAAAATTTAATTTTGTATGTTGTTTTTTAGATAAAAAATATTACATTACGGACTTGGCACAGAATGTATGTTTATAAATACACTTAGGACTGCTCATTTGTAAATAGAAACGAACACGCATTCATAGAAAAATGCGCTTTTATTTGTATAAAACGGGAAAAAAACGTTAAATCGTACTCATTCATATAAAATATATTTTTTGCCCGTCCAGATAACGCAGCTATGTAGTCGGTTGTTTACCCAGATGGGCGACCTATTTTATTGCAGACAATAAAAGATTGTTTTTATTTTTAAAATAGGAAGGTTGTTGCTCTTTAATGTGTTTGTAGTCGGAAACAGCTGATTATTATTATTTTAGAATATTCAATAAATCGTTGTTTTTCTAGCCTTTTAAATATCAAGAATGTAATTATTTTTTTCTAGCAAGTGTAAAATTAAAGTAATTAATGGTTTGATATTTATTATGAAGTATCTATTCCTCCTCCTTTTCTTTTACCACAAGTAATAAGTCGTCTAGGGTCGACGTAAGGCCAATTAAATTATTTATTATTTTTTTCTGCCGTCTGCGCACGAATAAAGACTTGATATTTTGAGGGTACGTTTTTACACAATCTATCTTCCGATTTCTGCTACATCGTCTTTTTATTTCTGGGACAGCCTGTATACGAGTACGTAGAACTACCAAGTAAGAAAGAGAAAGAAAAGAGTTATGGATCTAAAGATAAGCGAATATTGAATGTGGAAGTATCAAAATTAATAAAATCGCTGAGAATCAGATGGTACGGAGATTTAAATAGAAGAGGAGAAAAGTCAACAAGAGAGAGACTAACTAGGACAGGAAGAAACGGAAGATCGTGTATATGATGGAAAAACCAAGTGATAGACGAGTTCAAGAAAATGAACACGAGCGAGACCGCTGATCCAGAACAGAACGAATGAAAAAAATTATACAAAACATACAAAATGTATAGAAGGCTCAGGATCTGTGGTATGTTTTGAACATCCAGCCCATATAGTCGTCGTACCTCGTTGTTTCTGTCCGACCTGGCCATTATTACAGAACAGTTGTAGCCACATTAATCTAATCATATGGCATTTCATAGTCCAAGCATCCAACCAGGTTCAAACTGAATTGATGAACATTTGTACGTTTTCGAATTCGAAGAACATTCTTTTGAACTCTACTACGTCTAAATAATAGTTACTTTTAAGTAAATAAAAACAATAACAAGTGTTGACCTTCCAATTGCTAGTCGAGCACCCTATCCACCGAGCCACTGATGATATGGAATCGAATTATCCTGAAACGATATGAATTGCATCATGTAACCAAGCAGAAAATGTAATTATAATTTTCTAACAGTGAGAAAAACTAATTTTAAATTACATTTAAATTTAGTAAATTGACCTGACTGCAGGCTTCTCTCTTAATAATTGTTACCTGATGCAATTCAGGACGATTTAAAGATTCGACATCATGCACCCGCGTTGGCTCGGTGGATAAAGCAGCGATTGGGAGGTCGTGAGATTGAATCACATCCAAGAGTAACTTTTGTAATTAGTCAATCCCTATCAGAAAATATAACATTTTTAAATTGATTTTCTTCTATGTTAACTTGATTAATCCAATATATCTTGCTGAAATTTAGAGTCTTTTTCGTTGCGGCGACAATACATCTTTCCCGATCATTGTTCTTTTATATATGGCGGCCAATTTAATTAATTTTATAAGAAATTACGATAACATGTAAATTATTTTTTTTTCTGTTATAGAAAATTATTCAAATCTGTTAATTTTTGTTGAACAAGCTAAAATAACATTTAAACTTATTCAGTGATACATGAATTATTAAATTTATAAACTGGTTAAGAAACGCATTGAAATAAAAATAATGGTATATTACATCAAGTTTTCTTAACTTTATTTCAGTCACGAGTTTTACTAATCACGAGCGAAGTGTAGCGGAGCGAGTGTTTAATACAATTATCTAATGAGTTTTTAACTCGAGTTTTATGCTATACTTTTTCTACGATAGAAAATAATAAAAAAACACAAAATTAAATATATGTTCTGGCGCCACATCGGGCGGGTTATTTTGACAGTATGATGACAGATGTCATCAAGTTAATTAAGTGTCAATTGAATTTTTCAATTAAAAAACGTAAAACTAACTTCAGCCCGTGACTTAAGAACGCGTTGGTAAGTTCGCTTCGTGACTAAAACGCACGAAGTCGCAGCTTCTCAAGACATATTTAAAAGACCAGTTAGCGTCATATAAACATATACGAGCATTCTAAACATAGGAGTATAAAAAGTATGTTATTTTACCAGAAAATCAAACATCTTTTTATTAATTCGTTTAATGTAAATAAAATAATTTTCGAAATTTACATCATTTTATTGATAGTTTGTAAAAGTTTACAAAAATAAATTGCAAAAACATTTTACAATATATAAAGTGAAGACCTAAATGGACGACTGAATATTGGATTTACTTTGTGTACTAATAATTTACATTAAATACAAGTTGTAATCGTTGTTCCAAACATGTACTAAAGCAGCTTAACTACCGCTGTTCGTGTAGTCTTCTTCCTCGACTACACGAAGGGCGATAGCAAAGCAAGGAATATTTATCATAAAATTAAATCTGTGATGTGATCAGAAGGAATTTCGTACTTATAAACTCAAGTAATTCTTATTTGATTTGACTTAGAAATGAAAATAGTTTTAAGTTTTATTATTTCACCGATGTCCTTTCTATTTAACCCTTTCATGTATATCAATACCATCCATTCTTCGTAACCTAGCATGATATAAAAGGGGTGACATGTACTATCAAAAACTATATGCTGTACGTTTTTTCAAATTTTCTGTGTTGATTGATGACCACTCGTATCTGTGTTCTTAACTGTACTCGAACGCTCTTTGTGTATTTTTCAATATATTAGACCCACACTGTACGAGCGTATTTTGAGCACTGCATTAACACTCACATAATCCCAAGTATTACATTAACCCAATCGGTCTGGCATTATCAACGCTGCTTAAAAAACGCTCGTACAATATAGGTCCACCTGATATCTTATAATTCGTTTATCTCACTAATTTAAAATCACTTCCAATACACAAACCTCAATTTCAAGAAATTTTAAGGTACTAATTTCTATGTTTTACATTTTCTTTGCATGTGTTTTGGCAATCCAGTACCAATAAGTTGTAAAAGTAAAGAAATTTAATCAAAATGTTCTGATAAGTTTATATCTATTAATGATTATTCATCGTTTTTCATGGTGGTGTCTAACTGAGTAAGGGAAATTATTATAGAAATTGATAATACTTGGAGAAATACTGACGAAGATTTTATGTTAACAGCGTTGGCTTTAAAAGTTGATAGAAGTTTAGTTATATTTAGTATTTCCAAGTTTGCTGTCATGAGAGCCCAAATTAAACGTATTTGCACATGTAAATATACAGAGAAAAATCGACAACTATATACAGGGTGTCACGACGAAATTTAGTTGGGAGAATATATAAAACTAACCTTACATTCTTACTGCAAATAAAATTCATTGTTTTTTTTGAATAATCCAAATTCTTAAGACAATTTTAAGACTAATGCATCTGTCATAATTTACTTCTAAAGTTAGCTTTTTAAGAAGTATTTTAATTTCTTAAAAAAAATTGACAAATGCAGACTACTACTAATAACATTTCTAAAAAAATTTACATCCGTGTATAGGAAATGTTAAAAAAATTAAATTCATTATGTCATTATTTACACAATATAAAATTATTTTTAATTATATAGTGTTCGTGAAGAAAGTTATGTTTTTTAGCACCCTATATTTAATAACATGTTTCTATTCTACATACCAAATTAGAACATATGTCAGGTGCTTTATACGTTAAAATTATCATTTTTGATATATTTAAAAATTTCCAAAATGACAGCGTAAAATATAAAATTAGGCTTTTTTCACCAAACTCGTCATCATTGTAATCATAATATTATATCATGTGTTAAAAAACCATATGATGAACTTATGGAATTAAAATTTTCTCAAACACTCTGTATACTTGAAAATAATTTAGATTGTGCTTAAAATGTCTTAGTTTTTGCCACAAGAAAACGATTTTTTTAATTCTTTTACTATTTTCCAAACAGAGACTGAGGTGAATCACATTGTATATTCTACCAAATACGGTACATTCAGTTTTACGAAGCTATACACTATGATCAGAATTTTTTCAACATTTTTCATACAGAAAATATCAGTTATTTTTGAATGACAACCTAATTTTGGAGAATTTTGTTATATTGCACGTACAAAAACTAAGATTTTATTTTGCAGAACAATTAGACAATCAATGTTCGCATTAATAAATAAAAAACACAATAAGTTAAGTTTTAATAATAACCTCAGATATATAACAGAACAATAATATCAAAGAAATGGCAATCATCGGTATTGAAACACTTTCTGATCGTTTCTAAAATATTCAGTGTGTGGCGTGCCGTATCTAGATTGCTCTAACTATTTGAACACGCCTCATACTCAACCAGTACATCTTCATTGGTGGCAGAACACTGACAAATAGAGAAACGTATATTTTAGCTTACAAATGTTCAAATTCGAAACTGTTAGCTGCATAGAAAATATAAACACCCAAGTATATAAGAATTCTTATATTCTAAAAAAACAGGGTAGTTGAGCGAAGTTTTAATTTTACTCGAATAAAAGGTTGTTCAAACAACACGTAAATTATTGTTTATATTCAATATTAAAGCCGAAATATTATCTCAAGTTTATCTGATTTCTTCGTGTCTTTACTTCAAATAAATAGGAGCAGGTTAGTGATTTCTTCCAGATAAGAAATTTAAAATGTTTTACTCTTCTTCCAGTATAAATTCGTTAATTTATAATGCCACATTTAATGTGATGTATTTTCTGAAACAATTATCTCTAATTTTAAATCTATGCAAACATTATTTTTTTGTAAATGTTGTTAGTAGTCACCAGCAGCTGTGAAAAACTCCATAGGAAAAGCCAAAGTATATCAGACGAAGTGTTTTTTACATTATCTTGGGGAAGCTGATCAATCGTAAAAATTAGGGAGATTGCAGTTGACATACGGAAGTTGATATTTATTTCCGGTGATTAATATTTAAAATCCAGAGAAAGTAACCCCAAAATATTATTCGTAGAATTTCAAAATAGGTCCCTTATTAGTATTTTACATTCTTCTAGTCATATCGATCAGAAATATTATTTAAATAACCTCAAAGTTGATAACCACAGTGAGGTGCAGCATCATCCTTGGATGAGTGTCTGTTTAATGACAAGGATGGCAGGTTTGAATGAATCCTTGTGCAATCACCAGTACTAACATTTCTCTGGTTTACAAAGTTAAATTCTTCCTGTTATTTAAAAAAATTACATTCGCAGCATCCAGCAAACGCTTTGCACTCATGAAAAAGTCATCATGAGCTTCTATGAACAATTTGAGCCGTACCAAATTTCAAAATAGATTATTTTAGATTTCTTGGATTTTCATTTACTTCCTTATGCCATTTCTTTTGAGGTCTTGCAATTGGTCCACGTTTCTCCCCATCCATTTCTATAGTTTGCATCTCGCGTCCAGCTGCGATTTTGTAGACAAAATCTATCATTCTCATGTACATTATCATGTCATTCGAGGACTTCCTACTGCAGTTATTTCATTACCACCTACTTCTTCCAGTTTCCTTTCCCTATCCATCTCTGTCTTTAGCTTTATAAAATCGCTTCGACCATTTCCTTCATCTGTCCATCTCTAAGCGTAGCTTCTGTCATCCAACTACGAGTTTTTAGAAAATTTTTCACATACTTGTTTACTTTCTCATACCCGAAGTTAACTCCTTTTTATGTTGCTCAAGCTTTCGCAATGTTTTATTCCCTTCATCAGAAGAGCAAACTTCTACAAACTTCATATATTTGTTTTTAAATCTTGAATCTAATTTCTGCGGGCTTCATATGTTCGTTTGAACAAAGAATAAAGCATTGCGATAGCTTCAGACATATAAAAAGGAGTTAACTTATTTTCCACTTTGTCTGCTTTCCTGAATATCTCTTACCTAATCCATCCAGACTGGTACAGTTGTACCTAAGTTTAAATTACAGTTTCTAATTGTATCTAGTTCTCCATGCTCTGTTTTCTTTCTGAAGTTTGCCATTTATATTGTGAAGATCTATACTCCACACTCATGTCTTATTATTGGTTTTATAATGTTATATATTCTAATTTCTTTTGTTTTGTTTGCGTTAGTGATCCTTCTTTGAAATTCGTATTAGTCTATCTAGAATTTCAATTATAAATTAAAAAAAATTAATCATCACTTTTTTGTTAAACTTAAATATGAACTAAAGAATATTTTTCAAAAGCAACAAACATGCAACAACCTATTTAACAAAATACAAATATTCGACTTAGCGCTCTCAATTAATGCGATGAGATTTGAACTCACAATCGGGCAATTAAGCCGGAAACAAATATTTAGTATCGCTTAGAAATGTGTCAAAGAAGCACATGGAACATATTTTTGCACGTAGTTAAGCGTGGTAAAGAATCCGTCAATATAATAGATGTTGTTGGTTCAATAACAAGTATTTACTCATACCTTATCTTCCGTAAACTGTAAACATATATATTTTAGATTTAATATTTGTGATTGAGGTTTGTGTATTACATATGACGCACTAAAGAAAAGCTTCGAATGTTATACTTCCAATATTTATGTGTTAGAGTTCTAAGTTATGATCACAGATTCAACTTTTCTGTACACATGTATTGCCACCTTCAAAAATAAATAATTAAAAAAAAAACAAATATGATCAAAATTGAAACATTACTGTTCTTATTCTATTTCTATTTATATATATAATTTTTAAGTAATTTCTGTGTTGGTTTCTTGCACGTGTATGGTACCTATTTATTTTATTCGTTTGGCTGCCAACACGGGACACTCAGTTACCTTATTTCGTGTTCTATGATTTTTGTGATCAGTTTTTATTTCGATTTGAGTTTTTCTGTTTTTTAAATACTTTTCGTTACACAGTAAAACATGCAAGCGTGCATCTGTTCGCATTGGCCAACAATAATTTTCGGCATGCCCCGTGGATGATGATCGTGATGAAGATGTTAATGATGACGGTTGCTTGTGAACGAAACGCTGAAAGGCGAAAGGAATAATATGCAATGTTTAGACGGGTTTTTTGGATGGATTTTGAGAACGATAAAATACGGTTGGCGTGTTTGATGTTATTGGCGAATTTTATTTCGATCTTCCTATTTCACGATTGATTTTTTATTTTTTAGTCACTATACCATCAGATATTAGTAATTTTGTTCCGAAAATGTCATAGCATCATACACTATTGAATAGATAAGATGACAAACACACTGGGGTAAGATGGCTAAGAACAAAAAGAACAGAATTATGTATATTTATCATCTTCTTCATTCTTTATGACACAATGCTAAACATGGAACACTTTACTATGGATTCTGTTTTCGGTAGAAGGATATTAACATGTTTCTTTACAGCCCGGACAGGGTGCAAATTAACTAGTGAATGAAGTTTTTTTTTGGGAAAATTTCACAGGAATATAGCTATTTATATTAAACAACATATACTCATGTCCTTTGCAAATTTTTATGTAATTTTTTGAAAATATCATAGCGTCATCCATGTTATTCTTTTAAGTGACACGCTGTATCTATCAACAATTTGGATAGTACTGTTTAATCTGTTTTTGAAAGGATAGTTTTTTTGTGGGTTTCAGTATAAAAAAGTTGAGGGATACGCCCTGAAAGTTTTATAATGTCCTAATTAAAGTAAATATAATTGACTAAGTAAAACTAGTTATCTGACTTTTAATAGAATATCAGTGATAATATAATCATATTTAATGCTGACATATATGTTATATGCGTAAAAATAATAAATACGTTAACCAATTTATTTAAACAAATGTTTAAAAAAAAGTACGTGGAACGTATAAATAAAAAAATGATATAAAATTTTCAAATTAATCCGAGGATACATAAAAAGATTCTTTGTCACCATTAATACATTTGAACCACCTATGTTGAAGTGCTATTATATCAGTTTAATCAAGTCGATAAACTTCTGTTATGCTTCTGCAATAACTTCCTCGTCTGTCCTGAATTTCCTTCCAGCGAGAAAAAACTTGAGTTTTGGAGATAAATTGAAGTCTAACTAGGGTAAATCTCGCTCGATGCCTCCGGTTTACCTTCTTTTACATCATCAGCGTCATCAGCGGAAAAAATCCGGTGCATGGAACGACGTGAAACATATTTATTATTACTTTCACGTATCTACAGAAATTAATGTGGTATTACCTTCCTCTCTCGAAAAAATATGCTCCGGCATATTTGCTTAACTTTAATGGCGCCGCCACCAAACTTTCATAGATTACCTTACGTAATTCTATTAAATTGTATCTCATATATTAAAAATTTTGTCTTTACATCTATAAACTTGCAAAATCTTAGAACACTTTCATTATATGCTGCATGACATGGAAAGTGCAACACCAAGAATGGGTGCGAATTTTTTGACCAAACTTGGTAGAAACGTATAACTAGTCAAAAGCAATAATTGATTAAAATTTTGTTGCGATAGATCAAGTTGTCATGACACATCTGACACTTCATTCAGTTTTCGCTGACATTAATGTGTGGTGTATTAATTGTTTGTTTGAAATTAATTTCAATTGTTTTGTCTTATTATACCTTTGTTTAACGTGTTTAAAGAGTTTTATTATGCCTAGAGTGCGGCAACGTGGAAATTATCGCCAATTAAGCGAATTCGACAGAGGTCGAATTGTTGGTTTGCGAAAAGGTGGTTTTTCATACAGGGAAATTGCAAATCGCCTTAACCGGAACCAATCCACCATTATGCGCTGTTATCAATCATGAACTAGGGAAGGTCAGGAAAGACGCCAAAGAGGAACCGGAGGCCGAAGAAGAACTAATGAGATACAGGACCGCCGCCTTCGCTTAATGGCACTAAGAGACAGGTTTTCCAGTACCAGATCAATTACTGACGTGTGGTTAGGTAATATTGGTCGTCCTGTAACCCTTCGAACCGTTTATCGTCGAATTAGGGGTTTCGGCTTACAATCTTATCGTCCACATCTTGTGTTACCACTTACGGCTCAACACCGACAGCAACGTTTGGAGTGGTGTAGATTGCGACTGCACTGGAACGTGGAGTGGCACAGGTGGTATTCAGTGATGAATCTCGATTTTGTCTAGGGATGCATGATGGCCGTATGAGGGTCAGACGAAGACGTGGGGAACGTCGTGATATTCAGTTTTCCGTTGAAAAGCATGTGCATCGAGCAGTGGGTGTTATGGTATGGGGTGCTATAGCATATGGGAGTAGGTCTCAATTGGTGTTCATCCAAACCACCATGAACGCCCAGCGTTACATTGATGAGGTGGTAGAACCCCATATTCTACCATATCTTCAAACGCTCGAAGACCCACTTTTCCAGCAGGATAATGCCCCTCCCCACGTAGCGAGAATTTCTATAAATCGCTTGGAAGAGGCTCATGTCAATATCTTGCCATGGCCACCCAAATCCCCCGACCTCTCGCCAATAGAACATGTGTGGAACATTATGGGACGACAACTTATGAATTTAGCCAATCCCCCGCAGACACTAATAGCTCTCCGGCATGAATTACAGGTTGCTTGGGACACCATACCCCAAGAGGATATCGACCACCTAGTCGAATCAATGCCACGAAGAGTGAGGGAGTGTGACACTAATAGGGGCGGTTCAACACATTATTAATAAAAATTATGTTAAATTGTGTTAGTCTTTTGTTTTTTTTCTTTGAAATTTTAATCAATTATTGCCTTTGACTAGTTATACGTTTCTACCAAGTTTGGTCAAAAAATCCGCACCCCTTCTTGGTGTTGCAGTTTCCATGTCATACAGTATATACTACAATGTTCTATGCGTTCAGCCAACACATTTAGATACCATAATTGATTTTAAAAAGTTTAGAAGGATTTTTACAGTTACATGTCATCATCTGGTCTTAGACGATTTCGCATGCTTTTTCTGGTTCTTGTTGCTATTCATTTTAGCGTTGTGTGGAGCAGATTACTTGCTTCTTCCGACTTGGTCTGCTTCTTCTTCCTGTCTTACTCAAATCAGGCAGACTACTAGCTCTTTTCACCTTCTTCTTCTTTCTGTCCTACTAAATTCAGAAAATTACCAGACTTTTTAACGAAAATACTGCTTTCTGCCATACTCAGTTCGGACAGACGATCCCATACGGGACAAGTGGGAAATGCATTTGGAACAAGAAAACACGTGCACTAATACTAGAGCTTTAAAAATCTTAACTAAGGATACCCATTCTAAATTAGATATTATTCACATACTTCATAATTACGTATTACAGTATTTACTCACTGGTATCTCGCTTTAATTATACTCTACAATTTCTCCCATCTGGAAGAATTAACGTACCTACCTAGTACATCTGCACATCTACGTTACTTTCTTATATCAACCACTGTATAAATCAATGCCGACTCTATATATCCTTGAAGTCTTTCTATCCCAACTTTATATTATCTAATTTTTCAATATCCCATATTAATGCTTTTTTTTTCATCCAAGCAGGAAATTAACTTTTGACGTTGAAGTCAGTTGATTATTCAAGATAAGTTTGATGATGAGATGACAACTCAGAAACTTTGTTCTACAAATTGAAGTTACTTGCTGATTATTAACAGCCACTAGGCTTACATTTTGTACACTAGCCGTACATCCACTCGATAGACTAATACTGTGCCTGATAATTTAATTAAATCTTTTTTTGTTTTTATCGTGATTGAGCTCAAAATTAATTACATTTATTTCCAGATTCAGAATTGGTAATACCTGTAATGTATTCGTATAAAGATAATTTATTATTTTAATGTATTTAACACATGACTGAGTGAATTTTTTATTCGGCTTAAACATTTGAATTTTACATATTTCAGAACTACTTGATATCAGTGTACAATTTAAATCTGAAATGAAATACTTACCACTAACTTGTCGATGCTATTTGAATTGATCTATTGATAATGTAAAATAACTTTTATATTCTAAATTCACTGGTAAAAATGGGATATTCGATTCAATTAAAATGAATTTTGCAATATGCTTCACTTGGCATACGAAAGGTTCCGGGATCGTTGCCTGGCGCCTCCACCATTTGTCACGTACGTCTTTCTTTTCGTTTCTCTTTCCAGAAAGAAAGACAAATATGCATAGTTAAGAGATTTGCCTTTGAATAAAGCAAAATGTTATTTTATTTTAACGTTTTACATGTTTGAAGCAAGAAAATAAACATAAAACCCTGACATTTTTCTTGGTTGTGGTTAGCAAACACTTGATTGCACATATATGTTTCATTCGACAAATATGCAATTGATCCAACAAAGTCTTTCATTCCGTGCAGCATGTAATCGAATCAATGAAATCAAAACAAAAGATGATACTAAACTTTGCAAAAACGTTCTCTGCGTTGACTTATTTTTAGGGTTTCAGATTTTAACTTCATGTGTTTTGGTCAAAGTGAATGATATGAAAGAACACTCTTCATCCAACGATGCCTCAACAATATATTCCGCCTCTATCGAAGAATGTTTTTCGTCAGGACCTCGAAAAATCGTTTGACATCATCATCATCATCATCATAGATTCCGAAGTGGTGGTTTCCTCACGCTTGATGAGTGTTGTAATCGTTTCGAATGACCTGGCGAGCTTGTAACAGTTAGTTCCACGACGCAGCCTTCTTTTTATGTTGTTTTTTTTAGGAATTCGGATATAGCTGAATAAATAAACATGAAGACCTAAAGTACACCTCTTCCATATAAATAATAAAAATGCAATTACTAAAATGAATCAATTAAATAAACCCGGTATTAATTATCCAGCGTTATTCACCTGAGACACAATGTCAGATAGTAAGCATATCTTGAATTACATCCAGATATCAGAGCGACTTACTTATTTCAACTTATTAAAACTTTACGGGGATTTATCTCAATTTCTTCCTAATGTAACCAACTAAGAATTTTATTCCGTTGAAAACAGATTAAATCATCACGAACTAAATTACTAGACTTAAAACAGTACTACTGTATTCACGGCAGGAACTACAATACGAATTTAAAAAAATCTTTTATGAGCGCTAAGAAATTTGTATACAATATTTCATCAACTCATGCAATCATAGCCAAAACATTTAAGAGTGATTGCACATTCGAAATATCCCATCCCTTTTAAACTTTTACAAATTCTGTTTTATACAATGTCATTTATAATATAAGTCGTTTTGTTTTTATAGCACAATTTACTACTGTAAAATTTACAGGTTCTTCCATGAAATATGTGTTATAAAACTCTGTACCTTGATTAATTATATTTCGTTTTTGAAATTTTTATAATCTCTTCAATTCATTTAGTTTGCTAAGTATGACTGTTAGTTATATAATTTCCTGAGTGTGAATCCAAATCCATCATGACTTTTACGTATTTCTTATTATCATAGATATCGTTACATTGACAATTTTGAGTATTAAATTAAAAATGACGAATTAATATATTTTTATTTTCGAATAAGTTGCATATTATTTCTCTGTTGCAAATGATAGCAAACAATGCCACATGACGCTTTATTTTTATGAACAATTTTCGGCATGTTACTTTTCTAATGGAAGCGTTTTATTATATGAGTATATTAGAGAGCGTAAAATTTGTATTTATTTAATCATACTATAACTATAGAAAAATAACGTTGAAGAATTTACGAGTCTAGTAATTACTGCTATTGCTAAAGCTTTTTGCATGGTTGGTGTGATACCAGAAGATTTTTACCAGCTTTCCTTTTAGCTTGTATTATGATAATTTAACTGTTGGTAAAAATCCTTTGGATGGTACCATGGCTTATTAAGATAGAAATACAGGCTTCAGCTAGAGCTCAGTACTTAAATATGTCTAGCTTTATTTTGTTATTAAGTAATACATCGTTTTAACATTGTACTAGTTAAAGAATACTTACTTAATTAATCATCACGTCTTGAACCCCTTAGGGTCTTGAGACCGTTAAGGAATACATAATATACATAAGAAATATTTGCCTGGATGATACAACTTTTGTTGCAAATATATATTAAATACTCCTTTATAAACAGACAGCTTCTCTAAATATTGAATTACAGACAATTATAGATTCTCCACATCAAAACATAAAATAGCATCTTCAGTCCAAATAATTACTTGTAACATCTAGCATCTATTTTAATGAAATTAATCTCACCAGTAAAAAATTGTTTTAAATTATGAACATGGACGGTGACTTATGTGACGTTCTTGTATATACAGAGTGATTTGAAAGTATGGAATAAATTCATTATTTTAATAACTGGTTACTTGAATTCAATGAAGTTTTCTTGATAATGGGACTGCGAAGTTCGAAACAATTGATGAAATTTTATTTACATCGATTCAAACTTTTTCGTTTTTAATGGAATACCTGCATATTGCAATTGTTTTGAAAAGTTGTCTTTCCAGACAATTAATCAGTACCAATTTAATTAATTAAAGTATTAATATTGTGAATGTTTCTACAAAATATTAACCTCCTATCAGAATCACCAGCTCTTAATCTGTGAATCGATTTAATTTTATATGGGGTCATTTTATGTGTTTTTAGAATGGTGGATACATCTTTTGAACTGTCGACGTTTTGAACGCGCTCTGTTATTTATTCTATTACGTCATAAATTAATGAAATAAGTACAACCGTTGTACAGATAAATTAATGTAATTTCAGAATATACGAGGGATGTTTCCAAAGTTCTGGAAATTTTGCTCTAATTAAATTACCAGAACTTATAGGCAATGCTATTGATGGCAGACAAGTCTTGACATGTTTATGCAGCTATCCAGTGCAATAGAGTTCGACTGATATAGACGGATTTCCGTAGCACCGTTTGTGTAACCATAAAGACGCGGCTAAATCTCAAAGGACAATAATTTACTTTTTGTGGAAAGAGCATGTGAAAACTTCAGACATTATTAAACGTCTCCACGGAGTCTTTGTTGAGTCTGCAGAATCCAAAAATACTGTATATCGGTGGATCGATCATTTTAAAATTGGTAGAATATCATTAGAAGATGATCTACGCAGTGGTCGTCCCAGCACGTCGGTAAAAGAAAGAAGCATTACTGCCGTGGAGAACCTACTGAAATAGGATAGACGAATTACTATTTCTCAGATTAGAGTACGCCTAGGAATAGGTACACGACAAGTTCATGAGATCTTACATGATTGTTTGGGTGTAAGCAAGGTTTCAACCCGTTGGGCGCCAAGGCTGTTGGGACCGGAACAAAAACTCAATAGGTCTGACACTTGTCAATTTCAAGAGCTGTTTGCCCGTAACGGTGATGAACTTTTGCAACGGATAATAACCACTGACGAAACGCGGATTCCTTATTACAATGCTGAGAAAAGTCAATCCGAAGAATGGCTTATCCTCGAAGAAGGGCTTTCCACTTAAGGCGCGTGCAGGTCGTCTGTTGGAAAAGTAATGCTGTCTGTAGTCTGGGATTGTGAAGGAATTATTTTTATGGATTATCTATCGAAAGGTACTACAATTAACACGGAATGTTTTTCGAAGTTATTATCCCGACCACTGCGGCAGGCACTTATCAGAAAACGGTCTGGGAAGTTGCATAAGCGTCCGTTACTTTGGAAACATCCCTCATACAACAATACTGAGTACGTTCCATTTAAAATATTAAATTTATTTGTTTTATCTGACTTATTTGATGTTCAATTGTTTTCCCGATTTTGAAACGTTATTAAAAAGAAATAACCTAATAATTTTCTTATATGTCATTTTTTAATCATTCATACAATAGCGGAGATATTTGCTGTGATATATAAAATCTAATACACTGTAGAAATAGTTCCACTGGACTTTCAAATATTCTTAGGCTAATTCTGATCCGAGTAAAAATTAAATTTACGCTAACATCATCAAATGCCAAAGATAGAGATAAGAATTTTCCCATTGACAATTGCAATTTTCAGATCAGTGTAATAACTAGGGATCGGCAGTCAGGTTTACATTGCTGTATTCAAAAGAATAATGTAATTCAAAATTATTGGGCAGAGTAATACTAATATCGTAACTATTACTGTGTTTTTCGAATTACATTACTTAAGTCCATGCCTGCAATGTAAACCTGACTGCAATAAGAATGCTTCACAAGTTTAAATTCTCGAGATATGACATAATATACTCGAAAACCAAAAATGCTTCTTGACAGTAGTCAGGTAATAGATATATATTTGCAACAAAAAATGTGTTAAATGCCTTTAAGACCTGGTCTTCTATAAATATTATTTATACTACATTCTTTTTAAATTTTACTTTAGGTATAATCTATCTTTTCATAAAATATATCTTCATTTTCCATAAAATTATATTTACATATAATACATATTATGTACTTATTTTTCATAAGCACTCTAATCATCTATGTTTTCACATAAAAATTCTTTATTCTTTCTGTCTTTCCTTCGTTCTTTTTCTTTCTCTTTATTATTATTTTTTGGTCTCTAAGTAAACTTTCACAATCTTTTAAAGTAAACTTTTAAAATAAAGAAACCCTTTTTAAACATTATTTTTAAGGTTATCCCGAATGACGTATTCGTATGTCGATTCATATTCTATTAACAGGTTGAATTAACCACAAGTAATATGTATCTTTTATTTAACCTGTTTTTTAATAGAACATGTTTCGTCATTCCCCTTTAAGTAGAATGTCTTGCTTCTTGCGCATGCGTAGTGCAGTATATTGATCTATTCTATACTTAAAAAATATTCAATAAGTTTTCATAGCTAATAGATACTTCTGTTTATGGGCCGCGTAGATAAGTTGGACAGCTCTTTTTCACGGTCCCGGTCCAGTTCCATGAGTTCCCTGGAGAACATCACTTCTGAGGCGATACAATGCTTGGCGTTTGCGGATTCGTACACTAAGAGATCAGGTATTTGATATTATATTAATTAATTGAAGCAATAATTTTTAATTTTGTGTCGTATACATCGGAATCGACAGAGTGTGTGAAGTTGGCCCCCCTTTTATTCGAGAATCGACAATCTGATGGTTGTTACAGGTTGTTCTAGATTTGTTCTAAATTGTTCCAAAGTGTTTCAAAACAAAGTCAAAAGTGGCTGGGAAAAAAACGAGGGTTTGCTGATCCCCCTCTTTTGAAAATTGTAATTCTGACGACTGTTCTATGTTGTTCTAGGTTTGTTCTAAATTTTACCAAAGTAGTTCAAAAAAGAAATCATAATCGGCCGAGAAAATAGTGGAAAAACTATTTTTCGCTAGCCTTTAGTTGTTCTAGGTTGTTCTAGGTTTGTTCTAAATTGTTCAAAAGCATTTCAAAGGAAAGATCATAATTGGCCGAACTAATAGGAAAAAACAATTTTCTCACACATCCCCTTTTTAATTTTGATGGCTGTTCATGGTTGCTCTTGGTTTGCTTTAAATATTATTCTAATACGTCAAAACCGTATCTCTTATATATCAAAAGATATTGCAGAAAAACCAAATCCAAAAGTGAGAGGTGAGCAGATTGCAAAAAAGAAGTAAGAAAACCTATATTCTGGCCATTGTTCATCGGTTCAACGTCTAAATCCATCAGAGAAACAAATCCGACAAATAGGACATGATCCATCACAGAATTCTAGCAAGCGTTAACGCAAGCAAATTTGCAGTGACGTCATTTTACATCACGGCAACCCTCACGGTTGCCATCGCAGTATTCCGTAGCGGCTTAACTAGCATCATGTGAGCTTAATGCGAATTAAAAAAAGCTTTTCTGTCTGACAAATATTACTACCTATCTCCCAACAAAGAATTCTCTTGTGAACATCTTTGAAAATACATTTTAGTCAGGTATCTACTATAGTCTATCCCACCTAGGAATCGAAGTACGGACTCTTATGGAGTATAGCCCTCCTTTCTTATTTTATAATGATTCGTAGTTAACTATCCTTATTTGGTGCATAGAACGTTGTCAAGTCGCTGGATGTAATTAGGGCATGTGATGAATAATATAAAAAATATGAAGAACATTTAAACATGACAACCAATGCCAACGTGACAATCAGCCATTGCCGCCATTACTATCGTTATGAAATTTGAGTAATACCCACCCAGCCATATGAAACTTACCTAATTATGCAACGTCGCGTGTGATCTCCATAAGAGCAATACTTTGATCCCCGGGTGGAATAGACTATAGAAGAATCATTAATAATATAGATGTTTTGTGCTATGAAATACAGATTGGACAGCATTTAAATAATTAACAAAAGGTTGCGAAACTTGTGTACTCCACTTTAATGTGCTACATATGTTGATCCAATGCTTCTTGGATTTGGATAGCCAGTCGTAATCGTTTAGGAACCATTTCATAGTGCGCATGTAAAAAATTGATGTATAGTCTCCGAAGGGCATAGCTTGTTGAAAAAATCGAAATGCTGTTGCTGATAAAACTCAGAAGGTTGTGTTGAAATAAAATCCTTTCACTCGATCCTAGATAGTTTCAACATAATCAGGCTACGTTTCACATGGTAAGAAAGGCTCCTAATGTGCTTGATGAGAACTTTGGAAAGAATTTCTGTGTTACAGGATCTTCATAACCTACACATTCTTCTGATTTCAGTATTCATAATGAATACATATGGCGTATGCTAAAAGAATTAGTTTATCGAAAGAACCCACATTAACGAGCTTCGCGAAAAGATTATGACCTGCCTCGAAAGGGGATATTTATGTTTAAGAAATTTAATACACGTTATGGCGAGCACATTAAACATATTGTACATCTCAGCGATGCATTTAGTTTAGAAAGTTGAAGCTATTGTAATTTGTGTATTAGTTTTCAGTGCCTTTTCTTTTTTTCACATAGAGTTACTAGCATTACATTTTGGTCGTCAATGTTATTTTCTGGCACGATCGAAAATGTTCTATCGTAAGTATGTCTGGTAGATTATAACCTTACAATCAATGCCGTCAAATACCTGCCTGACGTTGTCAATAATGTCATACTTTTAGATGTAGGTATATAGCAGATCAAGGAATTGAACAGAAAATATAGGTAACATGTTTATTTAAAGTTTAAAATAACAAAAATGGCACGAACGATTATGCATGGACAAACACAAATTTCTAAAATAATCGTGAGGAAGATTATTCCAGGCGTCATGTATGGCGGCCATAAATTCATCCTTATTTTGATATTGCACACGCCTGCTTCCTATGACTTTCGTCAATCATCCCCACATATTTTCTCTATTGGGTTTATATCGGGGCTTAAACTCGGCCAGTCAAGCACATTTATTTCATGATCTTGAAACCATTCTTTTAATTGACGCGATGTGTGAATTGGACAGTTATCTTGCTGGAATATAAAGTTGTTTTCTGGAAACACTTGTCGCACTGAAGGTAACATCACGCTTTCTAAAATCTGTATATATACTGGACTTGTAAGGCGTTCTTCCACGTGGAGAAATATTCCAGGACTATTTGCGGATATCCAACCCCACATATTTACTGAGAACTTACGATTATTTTCAATTCTATTAACGTATTTGACGTTATATCTTTGATTTGTTGGTCTATAAACCCTCAATCGTCCAGATTTAGACGAATTGAACGTTTTTTCATCGCTAAAAATGACATGTTCCCAAAAAATGTCATCTAGAGCAAAACCCATTCTAATTTCTTTGTGCCTGGCAGTAAGTTTCACTTTTCTAGCTGCTGAGTAGCACTTTAAATTCTTTTCCCGAACGTGAGGATGAGCTGTATATACAGATGCTGGAGAACCTGTAAAATTTACTGCATCTACCACAGTTGTAAAGGGACTATTTTCAATAACCTGTAAAAGGTTATCATCATTTTCACGTGTTGAAGCGCGTGGACGTCTAGAACCAGGTAACCTTTGCAGAGATCCTTTTTCCCTCCAACGTTTTACAATCGAATTTACTGTGCTTTTTGAAATTCTCATTTGTACTGCTACAGCAGCCTCGGATAGTCCAGTTTCAATTAAAGAAAGTATTTTTACTTTACTAAAATAAGAAATTGGTGCCATTATTATGACAACTAAATTTAATTTTGACAATTACTGTGAAATATTATATCAATTAGATGAAATATTTAATTCGTGACAGATGAGAAAAATTTTTTAATGACATTGACGACCAAAATTTAATGCTAGTAACTGTACAGTTCTTATTTTCTTGCTATAGCTATCTCAATTGTGTTTCTTGATATAGAAGTTTCCATTATTGTTCTGCTGGTACTAAATAGGGCATATTTAACTTTAAATTTGTTCTCTAGTGAAGCTTTAGATCAATGCTTCATGTCTCTCAAACTTTGGGCAAAGAAAACTTTCATTATGTTTTTTAAAAATGTATGTTATTCCTTTTCAGAACCTAATGCCATAATCCCAACATTATGGGTAGGCACCAGTCTCGGATCAGTGTTAACGATACTAATCACACCTCCTGATCCGGACAGTCGGTCGTCACAACCGGTCGTGGTCTCACTAGTGGGTGTTACGATATTCCGACTGAAAGGTGGAATATTAGACATGTCATTCCTGGACTGCAACGGTGCGCTGATACCTTACAGCTACGAATCGTGGAGAGACGAGAGCAGAGAAAAAAGAGACAGTAAGTAGCCCGTTCACACCACCTTGCAGGTATTTTCTCTCTATGTATTGGTGTCTTTTCTCAGAGACGCCCACGAAGGGTCCGAATAGGATGAGTCCCACGCCTAGTGACAATCAAAATAAAGTAGAGCCTTTCGGGGACAGGCAATATGTCGTTATTACTAGTGAAAAACAAGCCAGGGTCGTCGGTTTGCCTTCACAAACTTGTTTATATAGGCAACAAATTGCCGACAGTGATTTCGTTGTTAAAGCTGAAATAGTGTGCTTGAAAGGTAATATTTAAAATAGAAATGATCGCTGAAAATGTGAAGAAAGTCGTGCATTTTAGCGAAAAAATCAAATGAAATAAAATATATTTTATTGGTAGACTTCCTAATGATATTCAGGGTGATTTACTACCTCTAACTTAACATTTTTTATGTACTCACATTCGGAAAACTTCAAGAATCTAATACAAAAATAATAAATTCATAAATTCAATAACAAGTTTGACATACTACATATACAAGACAAGAGTAAAAAATTAAATTTATTAGAAAACCTAGAAATAAATAAATTAAACAAATTAAACCTTATTTTAAATGACCAACTAGAAGTGAATAATTCACCGTTGTTAAATTTAAATATTTAAAATCAACTTAATAATTCTTATAGTTATATATATATTTATAAATTGTTTAATTTTATAATAACAGTAAACAATCAGTTTTCAAAAATTTTTAATATTATTAATCATATTGTTATGTATATATATATTAAATATTACATTAAAGATATAAGTTACTCCCGCTCTTAACCTAATGTCACAAACTCCCCCCTCTTCATTTAGGAAAAGACATAAATAAGAACGTCTACAAATATTTTGTATTATAATATTCATCACCTGATGAAGCCTAGTAGGGTGAAACAATTGTTGTGAATTAAATAAAACTGTTTTGAACTCAATTTGAATTTATTTCAATTTTTACTTGCAAAAATAATGTTATTACACTCTTTAAAGGAAATGCATTTCATTATTCCAGTAAGGACCATACAATTTTATTTCTATTACGCATTATCCTAATTTAAGATTGACATAAAAGGTGGTGAATAACCCTGTCTAAATCAATAAACTTACTTTGGTAGGAACAAGAAATTAAGTATTCAAATACAACAAGGACCCATCCCAGGGACTTAATTTATTTAATATTTCTGAAATGTATTTTTATAAGGAACAAAATATTTGAATTCTTTTTTAAATTCTAAAGGACTTCAAACCCTTGTAGCTCGAAATCAATACAAAATCGGATACATGTACTTAGGAACTGTTTTGTCTAGAGTCACTAAGGAATCGCTCTCTGAAGTTTTGGCACTTATTTAAAAACAGCCTGTATACACCCACCTTTACTCAACAATTTATCGGTTACAGCATACATTCTTCTCAGTATATTAATGATATAGTAAATGGTAGGATACAGCTACAGCACTATCAAAATTATAAATGTGAAAAAAGATATATTGAGCTAGCATTACATCTTGAATATGTATACAACAGTGTCCGAAATATTAAAAACGTCGTTTAAACAGCAGAGCTGCTTAATTTTAGGAACTTAAATTTTGATGGTGAAATCAGAGTACTTTTTGAGTCTTGTTCTCTAAATACACTACAACCGCATTAACCTAGACTAATTATACCTTCAAGTCGCAAGGATAAGTGGAAGTTCAGAAGAAAAAAAATCCTATAAAACCAGTCAAGGTACTTTAAAAAGACCTTAACAGTAACAAAACATTTATTTTACACCTGGAGGGAAACAAACAAAGAAACCAATACCTAGCACTTAATACATATTTATTTTATATTTACTAACTTAAAGTTACTTAGAACAAAACGGTCCGAGAGCATCTTAACTCAAGATACATGGACGTTCAGTGGTTTAAAGAAACTATTTATCTTCTGTTGTTTACTTTTCAAGATAAATTCACACGGATGCCTTAAATGATTTTAATATGCAAATAAGATTATTATAGTCATCCATATATTTGATTACAAAACTTTAGATTTTGGTTCACGATCATCTGACTTGTGGTGGCCTTCTTCATCTTTTCTTCTGCTATCGTCACATTTCAACAATATCCTCTGTAGAAAGATAATGACGTAGTTCTTCTTCATCTTCTTGTAGCCACAACTAAAATGTCTTCCATTGTTACAGATTTTTTTTCTGCCTTGATATCAGCTGTATCTGGTGCAACCTCTTCCTTTATCAAAAGTTTCTTCCATGATTTTTATATCATTCGTCAAAGTTTTCAGATTTTATAGCATCCTCTACTCCTTTGTCTTATTATCCTACAGCCGGTTCCTCGAGTTCCAGCATTTCATCTAAAAGATATTTCTAGTTTAAGCATTTGGCCATGTTGAAGAGAACTTGGTCCATTGACTGCATCAGATAGGTTGTTTTTGGTAGCATGCAATACACACAATATTCAGGAAGCTTCAATATCTACATACAGACTTTCATAACATTTTTTTAAAATTTGTTTTGTCGCCTTCTGAACAAAAACAGCCAAACCGAACTAATTTAAATTTGCTAATGCTCAACTGCATGGATAATTTTTCACCTGAGGACTAAATTTTGATCCCTCCAGAAGACGTTGTGAAAATTCTGTAGGCATTCGCATTCTTTTCACAACACTTGCTTCTTTTTCTACATTATACTTCAGGTCAAATTTTCGTAACTCACCTTTCTTCTTCCGTATGACTTAAATGGTATATTTAGCTAGTCTATATTTCACAGAAATATTTGCAAGACATGTCTCTTTCGAGTTTTTGCGTTGCGCATAGTTTACTATGAAAAAGATAGAAGGTTATATTTCCGTCTTACACCTTCAGTAAGTTTACCAAACGAGATCGGTTTGTGCAAATGAAAATACACGCTACACTTATTGCGAGCCTGAGGAAGGACTGACAAATTGATGAACTTTGTGTTTATTAGTGGTTTTTCTATTTTTTTTCTATTCTTTTTTTTGAAAAAAGCTGTCCAAATTAATAGAAGTCCGGAATAATCAAATTTCATTTACACGTGACCACCTTCTTGCGACAAATATAAGTAATGTACACCATTCCTCTTTACAATGAGGTAATTTACTACAAGAGCTTCTAAAAACGATGCATATATTCCAAATGTTTATTTGGCCAAATTGCGATGAAAGTATTATAGTTTCACGATATAAGTGTTGAAGTTCCTAAACTAAAATTCTTTGGTGCTAGAGCATCGTCTTCAAACTTTTTACCAATTCCTTTATTATGTGAGTCCTGGAGGAACGTTATTGATTAATATTAATTTTATTAAATGTTATTAAAAACAACATATTGGTCTCAATAATTGTGACTCCTTTCACAACTGACCAAATAAATATTCGCGAGATAAAATGTACATTTTTTTCACATTACTTTTTTTCTTTTCATTTACGTTTATAAGTACATAGATAATAAAGAAATTACCTTACCGCAAACTATTCAGGTAAACAGATGTAGTCTTGAACTGCTGTTTCAGATAGTGTATGTCTAGTGTGTTATGTATCTAATGGACATTTGATGGCCTACACTTTACCAAGTTTACGTCCTTTAATCGATATAGATTTTCTACCATTATCAGAACTTAGGTGAGTATAACTGAAGTCTAATTATCCTTTTCAATTTTAAATTACGTCTTTTAAAACAGTTCTAAAAGTTAAGATTTGTATCAGGAATTTCCGTTTTCTATAGATATATATATTTCTACCAATTCACCATAATGCTGTGCAGCACATTGATTTATGCTTTTGAACTCTTACTAATCTGTACATGTACAATTAAAGCAGGCAATCTATGATCAGAATTATGTATTCGGATATATTTGTAAAGAGATGCCTTAATCTAGAATACAAGCATACGTAGTAAAAAGGGTTTAATTTATAATTATTGTGAGGAATCATTGATTCCACATGATCACCATTTCTTTCTATACAAACTATATAAATATTCCCCAAATTATAAATAGATGTTTATCTTTTTTATATTTTATGTGTGCTTTGTATACTCGTTTCTTAAATACAAGAAAAATATCATTTTCAATCTTAAATCAGGATTCTGATAATACAATACTTGAACAAAACTCTGTTATTTTAATCTGATATTTATTTTTAAGATTTGTTCAAAATACCTAATGATCACCAGAAATTGTTTACTAAAAATATTAGTGTGTGTATGAACTGAAAATAAAACAATGTTCAATACATAAAGTATGGTTCCCAGTTTTCGGAAAAATTTTAGATGTTGATAATTTTCTCAAAACTGTTTTACTTTATAAACTATATATTTCAACAATTAACAATAAACACTTAGTCTTTTAATTATTGATATTGGGCCATTATTGTCGATGGTCCTCAGTTTTCTTCTGATTTGTCCCACTATCTTCTACACAAGAACAGACTCAATTTCTCGCACTTTTTGAAAAATTCGACGTCGTAATTGGTCTTCATATGCATTTTCCCATCCATTTTCTTACACTTTTCTGGTCAATATTGACCAAAATTCCTCTTTTGGCCGAACCTGAGGTATATTGAGAGGATTGTGTAATTTAGGAACAAAGTCTATGTTGGTTGAAGCTGGATCAGGCCAAAACATGATATCATCATGTTTTGGATGAGATGTATTTAATAACTGAACCAGTTTAGAAAGGCATCTTTGAATTTAAAGCGGTGCAGTTAAGGCTGCTCCTCGAACACCACCAATGCACGGCTGCGAGATAAATCCGTCCTCGGAATTGGATTTACCTTTTAATTTGACATTGTCTGGTGTGTCTATGTCGTTAGTATAAAAACTGTCGTTTCCCTTCATCTCTGAATGGGACAAGGTGAAATATTTCTCATCATTGACAAAATGGATGCGCCTTAGTGCACGACAACACCAGGGTATTTTTCTAACTGAGCCGCGGTATATTTTGGTGCTTTTCTTCGTTTTCAAAACACCATGTTATTTTGGAAAATTGTTTGAAAAACGCCGAATCTTCGACTTATTTTTCGATTCGAAACTTCAGCTCTGTCTTTAAGGGCTTCAAGGATTCCTCGTTTCCTCACTTGGCTCAAAATTCTTAGTCGACCCCTTTTTGGCAAATTAACGCATGGTATATAACATTCCTTTATGGTTTGAGGAATTGTTGATAAAGAAAAATCTTGTTCACGATAAATGGCCACAATATCACGCTATGGCATTCGCCCAACCAGATTGTAAATTCCTTTACGTTTATCTGGCTTATAAAACATTTTGCTGAACCAGATCACAAAAACTAAAATGTCATAATTAAAACAAGTTCATTGTGACATATGACTTCCAGCGACAACTTAACCAAACGTCATTTAGTACAACTACAAATCATCTAAAAAATTTCCGAAAACTTTGGGACCATACGTTACTATACGTAATTTCAAAATATGCCGCCGTTTAATTTAGGTCTGAAACGCCTAGAATTTACAGAATTAAGTTGTCTATCTTCGAGGCCTTCAATGCATTCTCGGTATCGGGGTAATAAACTAATAAGTAACTCTACTGTAACTCTATTAAATAATTATATTATCTGAGTGTATTAATATAAAATTTTACATAACTATGATCATTAGTTCTCCAATAAACCGCTGTGGAAGACGATCGCAGTGACTGACGCGACAATGTACAAAACAAGGAGAGAGTCAAAAATAATTTACGAAAATATGGTGGCTGTTTGTCACAATTCCCCATCTTCATTATCTACAGTTCAAAAGTAGTCAAGTGACTTCAAAAGAGACAGGAGAGCATTGAAGATTACTTGTACTGGAGGATGCTCGAATAAAGGTCAAAATATTATCAGAGATTACTAACCTATATGCGTTAGTACCACACTTTTCTTGATGACCATGTGAACCAGTGCTCGAAATGGACCGGAACGCCGTTCCGGTTCGTGAAATCACCGTTCCGGTTCGTGATATCGCCGTTCCGGTTCGTGAAATCACTGTTCCGTTTCGTAAAAGTTTTCCTCATATGTCATAACGGCTTCGGCTTCTTTTTAAAAAACTGGCTTAAAAAGAGGTCACACGAGACTAGTTCGATCAACAATAAGAAAACAGTACTTGAAAAAGATGATCAAAATCTTCCCAGCACAAGTGGCACGAGTAACATCGACGAGAACAGTGATTTTATCAAACATATCTGCTTGTTGGAATATCAGACAGTACGAGGCATTCAAGGAAAACAGTGACTGCTCATCGTCGAAAATAAGATCCTGGGCTGTTTAGTTTGGTGCAAAGTGGATTCTTTCGCCATTCACAGTGATAAATATAAAATAGTTTCAAAACTGTGACAAGAATGTTCAGTAAAAATGGAAAGACTCATGAGTCACAGCAGTCAAGCCTATATAAAAAAATATTTGGACACAAACGTTCAAAAACTCATAATAAAGCCATAGAGTTATTAGGGCAGTCTAAAAAAATACTATTGAAGGAGGTATTGGCAAAATGAATGAAACATTATTTACTAACACTGAAAGAGTTATCAGAACTATTTACAAAATGGCGAAAAATCAAAGGCCTTTTACTGATCTGCTTGTTGATATAGATCCCAATGGACTACCTATGGGTAAGATTTTACATTTCGACAAAACGTGTCATGACATTGTGACTCATATTGCATTTGAAATGATATATGCAAAAATATTATTGACAATAAAAAGAAAATCTGTCTTGATAAACGAGTCAACAACCCTAAGCAAGAAAACTACTTTAGTTGTAGTAATAAGGTCATATTTCGAAGATTCTTCATCAAATCTAGAAGACACCTATGTCTTTAACCTTGATTTAATTGAGCTGACTGATGCGACTGCCAAAAATATCACAAAGCACCTTTTGACATGCCTAATTAAATATGGCTTTGATCAAACTTTTCTGGAAGAGTGCCTCATAGCTTTTGCCTGTGATGGACCCTCGGTTATGATTGGAAAGAACTCTGGAGTAGAAACACGGTTGCAAACAATATTTCCAAATTTATTAGAGTGGCACTGCTCTAATCACATATTAGAGCTTGCTGTCAATGACTGCGTTAATGAGTCAGTGGTGTCAACCATTTCAAAATCTTTATTGATAAATTATATAACTTGTACGACCAATCGCCGAAAAACCAAAATGAGCTCAAAAAGACAACAGCCTCGCTCGAGGCGCAAATTTTAAGAATTGGAAGAATTTTATCTGTTGCCATTGCAACCCATTGGTGCATCAAGCAAACGTAGAATTAATGCTGTATTACATAACTACCAAGCACTTTGTTTTGACACATCTTCTAAGGATTTGACTAGAGGTACAAAAAGAGGCACCATGATGTAACATTTTTAAAAAAAGTTGCATACTAGAAGTTGCAAGTTTTACTTTATTTTTTTATTTACCTAATAAAAAAAAATTCTGAAGCGTTCCGGTTCGTGAAAAAGTCCATTTCGAGCACTGATGTCAACCTCTCAAAAATCAGTGCGGAAAGGGTGCTGCGTATACTCACGGCACCTCAGAAACAAACGGGAGATGTGTGCTATAGACTGATTTTGGACATCTGCGGTGAAGATTCTACGAGTATTTTCGACTACATTGTTACTGCATCATGGGTGTTCACGATGACTCTGAAAGTAAGCAATTTCATAAGAAGACCATCCCCAGACATTTATAGTCACTGTTGTCTGCTGGACAAGCCATGGCAACAGTCTTTTGAGAGTCTAAAGGAATTTTGCTGGTCAAGTACATGAAAAAAGGTGACACCATAAAAGCAGCATTTTACGCAACCACTTTGCTTAATTTAAGAGGAGAAATTAAAGAAAAGAAGCGAAGAAAACTATGCGCTGGTGTGTTGCTTCTTCACGACAACGCTGCGGTTCTCACGGCACGTGCTTCGAAGCATTATTACTGGAGATGAAACATGGGTGTTCTCTATGACCCTGAAAACCATAAACGCATCATCTTACACAACCACTTTGCGTAATTTAAGGACAGAAATGTAAGAAAAAAGGCACCCTATAGCTCTGACCTGTCCCCTAGTCATTATTATTTATTCCCAAACTTAAAAAAAGATCTTCGTGGAAAACGATTCTCCGACGATAAAAAGCTCAAGGCGGGAATAAATGATAAGGAAGAAAGTAATTTTTACATGGTATTGAACAGTTAATTTCAACAGTAATGAATGTATTGAGGTTATGGGAGATTACATTGAAAAATAAAAATTAATTATACTTTGTTTGTATTGTCTTTCATACTGATACCGAAAATACATTGAACGCCCCTCGTATAATGGATCAAGTTATGCATGTTAAAATAAAATATTACATTGTATTTTCGAATATATTGATATATTATTATTACGCAGGGAATATATCACCCTTTTCTCTTTTAACAAATATATCCTCTGACTGTGACCATAGCGCAAACCTGCTTTTGTTGTATAGTACAATGATATATACAGGTTGTATCTGTTTCACGCGAAATTTACATTTTTCGCGTAAATGGCTTTGGCTTCCGTACTGGAATATATTTTATTATTAGTAATTTCTCAATTCGGAATTCTGAAACACGATGATCGTAGTTACACACTAACTAAATATATATCAGCAATTCAGATACATCCTATAATTGTATATATAACTTTTTTTAGCATGAATGTTCAAGTTAGTTCATATATTACTATAGCTCTTTACAGAGACGTAGACAATATAAATTTTAACCAAAGCATCATTGTAAATATTTCTCACAAATGTTGTAATACTAATAACCCATATCATTAACACAATCTCTTTTCCGCAATTCCTCCATCGATACTCTTTGGTGTATGAAATGTATTAATTTTACAATTTATTTAATACTGAACCCGGTAAATCGAAGGACACTGGAAGCTAATGTTTTATATAGCTTAAATTTCTACAGTTTAATACAAATAGTATGCTGCTGTAGTTTGCTGCAGCAGGTTACAATATTTTCATTAAGTTTATCAATGGTTGTCGTTGGATTATCTTAAGGAATTAAGATTTTCAGCATGTCCCAAACATAAGCATCGAGAGGAGTGGGGTCAGACACGAAAAATTACACGTCATTTTCAACCATCAATGCACCTCTTTCTGTTCGCCTAAATTTTTCAACAACTCTCTTCATTCACTGAACGTATAGAGTAATTACGAGCTGTCCACGACTGTAACACGTACACAGCTCAATTTACGATAGAGTACTTATATTAACAATGAAGTTTATAAAATCTTTTGATTACATGTTAAATTTTCAACAATTTATTAGTTTATATAAAATACTGAATCGATTTAAATTTAAAATGCACGTTTTGTCTTTTTAGATAACTAAAATACGTAATCAACAAAGCATTCGTAAATTGCTTGAAATCCATCACTTAATAAGTGGATAAATATTAATTGACTTAACGAAAAAATACACAAATGCGCATTTTGTAAACAATTTAAGATAGATTTAATATGTATTTGTCAAATTCAATATCAGGCATTTTAACAAATACTACAAAACCGATATAACTATTTAAAAATGAAGTAAATATATTAAAGACTTTATTCACATGTGTATATAATATCAATTACAAGTTAAAATATGGCATAGGTAGTTTATTGTGATTTATAATGAATTTTATATGTGTATAAATATAGTACATACATAGTAAACATATATAAATAAAATGCATACATACATACTATACCTTATTTTTAAAAAATATTTAGAAGAAAGAGCAAAAAAACTATAAATGCACACAAATATTTTAAATTCTTTTGTGTTGACAACTAAAACTATTCCTGAATGTTACTGTCACTACTTTAAGAACTTTCCAAATTATTTATGAAACTATCGTGTAAATTTTCAACAATTACGTCTAACTCCCACATATTCTTCTCTATTTCTTTAACATGTTTGTTTGATGGCATTCAACCAGCTCTCTTTTGTAACATTGTTCAATGATGTGTCTAACAGCTCTTTGACTTCCTTTAATTAAAATGTAGTGTTTTTCCTTGCAATTTCTCCTTTAACTTGGGCCAATATTAATTCAATTGGGTTCAATTTGCAATGATATGGTGGTAGTCTTAGTACTGTTAGATTGTAAGTTTTTGCAAGTTCATCAATCGCATATTTATTGAAGTTTTCTTTGTGCACTTTAACTAAATGTAATAGTTCATCTTTAACCATATCTTTTTGAAAGGATATATTTTTCTCTTGCAACTAAGACTGAATATTACCTTTCCGTGTGGCTGTAGTTAGCACTTTTTCAATTTTTCTACTGTGATAAGAAGCACTATCTAATACCACAACACATTTTTCTTCCAAAGTTGGCAATTCTGTCACGGTGAGGATATTAACGCGCCTTCACCACAATGTCACGGTGGGCTTTAACGTTAATATCTCAGGTCTAAACCCGTGACGGGGGGTTTTGCTCTGGGGGAGCACTCGCTATTACTTATAAAATATTAAAATGCAAAAGGTACCTACCTTTAATTCTCCGCAGGCCTGTCTCAATAAAACACAACTTCTAACACACTTATTTATTAAACACTAATAACTAGATGACAAAAATAAGACGTACTGCGAAAGATCACAAGTGATCCTCCTATCGGAAGATCACTTATGAATTCATATTCTGTTCGGAATATCCTCTTTTATTACCTCGGTAACGCCAAGTCCGTCATTACCCCGCTGAATTCGCACATTCCTTCCGTTCGATCAACTTCCGTTGAACTCATCGAACGGACAGACAGGATGTATCGACTCAGCGCTAGGTAAATCAGGAATCATGTTACCGCTGTAATAACTCTACTACTATACAGAGTGTTGATTCGCGACATCTCCCCCTCCTCCAGTTTATATGCCACCGGCATATACATAACCTAACCAATAAAACTTTGGGGATCGCAAATCAACACTTTGCTGTACCACTAAACTTATACTAGATTCTACCTTAATTCCTACACTCTTAATTGTCCCTAATTATTCACTGTCACTGGATTCACTTCTTGATCTACCTCGGTTTCTTCATCAGAGCATCTTGGCTGTTCCTAGCACATATCTTCAACTTCTACCTTCTTCTTCAACTGTACTGAATTGTTACGTTTCTGTTTTATTTCTTCTTGTGAGATTTCTTATCCTTCGGTGCAGCATGAGAATATGGCTTCAGGAGTTGACCATTTGCGAAAGAAATGACCTTTCCTCCACCGGTTTTGGACACCCTTCAGGACTATCGGATAATAAATTTTGGCTTCCACTTTTACTTATGTTGCAACATGGAGTGCTTCATTGTCCCATATCTTCAGTCATAGGATCATATCATACACTTTTATTTCTTATACTAGTGCACTAGGACCTTTTCACGCTTTGATTGCGTGTGCCATTACATTGCAATTAAACAAAAACTGAAACGCATGCAAAAAATTGTATCAACAAAGAAATACAGACGAAAATTTTATATTTCTTAAACTAGAAAATTTATTTGTATTTTGATAACAAAAAGATGATTTCTATTATTTCAATATCGAAACTAACAACAATAAAACCTTTATTTAGGAAGTATTTTGTATCAAATGTAGATAATAATTATTGAAAATATGTTATTGCTAAAAAATAGTGTCATAAAATACACATGAAATTTATTAGGAAAAATATTTGTTAGTTGCGAGAGGTACCGGGATCGATGCCCGGCGCCTCCACCATAATGTCACGGTGCCTTTAGCGTTACGCTCCCAAAGGCCGCTAATTCCGTGACGAGGGGTTGCTTAGGGACGAGCACTCGCTTATAATTATATAATAAATAGCAAAAGGCACCTACCTTTTCTTCTCCGCCGGACTTGGACTCTCAAGGGGTGAGGAGATTGAGTTGTCTGAATAAAATACTATTTCTAACGCACTTATTTATTAACACTAAGAACAACACAATAATGAGTAACTGCGAAGGATCGCAAGTGATCGTCCTATCGGAAGATCACTTATTAATTATCATTCTGTTCGGATACGTTTCTTTTATTACCTCGGTAACGCCAAGTCCGTCATTACCCCGCTGAATCCGCACATTCCTTCCGTTCGATCAACTTCCGTTGAACTCATCGAACGGACAGACAAGATGTATCGACTCAGCGCTAGGTAAATCAGGAGTCAGGTTACCGCTGTAATAGTTCTACTACTATACAGAGTGTTGATTCGCGACAATACCTTTTCGAACCACTCCTCAAAGATATTTGTATTCTCGAATTTGTGACTCGAAGAACAATAAGCCGTTTTCAACAAATCCATCTTCTGAACCAATATGAAGAACAATCAATCGTCTTCCATTTCCAGTTGGATTTTTAAAACCCGTCGATAGTCCTTGTAATAATGATTGCCTTACACTTGTTACCGTTTCATCTACCCATATTTTTTGCACAGTATACCCTCATTCACCCATGTCTCATCTAGGTAATAAATTTTTCTATTTTGTTCCCTAAATTCTTTTATTTGACGAAGGTAGCGCCTTATCCATGTAACAAATTCACATTTTTCCTTTAAAAACTATTACGAGCTCTTTTTTTTTTACAAGCAGCGCAAACACAAAGAACAATAGAAACTACTATATAGCAAAAGCAAAAAGAATACATATATTTCAAAATAACAGACAATGTTACTCATGTTAGTCATAATCATGTGACAAAATCACAGAAAGCAGATGATTTATATCGTGTGTTGTAGGATTTGTATATAGCTATAAGAACCAATAGAAAGGCAGTGTTAAAAATCATGCGTTGATCACGCATTTTTTCTACTCTATTCGTTCAGTGAATGTATTATAGCTAGTACTAACTTCCGAAACTTTTTTCTAAATTGATTGACAACCGGTAACAAACTGAGGGTGAACTTGTTTGATCTAACGAGCAAATTTGGAATAAATACAGAGAAAACAAATTATTCTGAGATTATATGAAAAACATAATTCAGCAGCGGTTAGACAATGCCCTCATCATTTGTATTCGATATACTGAGATGGGTGGGACAACATTGAGGAGGACGCTAAACAATTACTGAAAGTGCGCAATTGGAAGGCAACAACAAGGCAGCTAGATGTCTGGAGGCAAAAAATATGGGAGGCCCAGGTCCAAATGGGACTGAAGTGCCACGAAGAAGAAGAATGGTTATGGATGAATTACATAAAAATAATAAAACAGATGTAAATACCCAAAGAGAAAAACTGATGAAGGTAAAACACGCTGATAACATTGCCTTAATAGCTTAAGCAGACCAATACTTGGAAACAAATTCACGGAAATGTACGCAATTTATAAATAAAATAGCAATGCATTAGGCAATGAATGAAAGATCAAACTCTGGACGAAATTGAAAATTTCTACTATCATGCAAGGAATCAAAGATCGTATATAATAAGCAAAAAAACCTTTAAAAGTATGATCATGATGATGATAAAAATATTTATAGAGGATTCTAGCGGTGGAACAAATGAAGGAGACGTTTCCAAACTGCCGGTTTAATAATATGAAAATTTCTAAATCGCAATCTGTAAGTCTATTACAGACACACCCCTTCACATTAGTTGGGCATATTTTAAAACAGCAAGGAGTGCTGACAACTATTACTGCACGAATAACTCAGGTAAAAGATATTCTAGCCCCATGAAAGTCGATACATATTATACAAGATGTACATTGTAGTAGTTACAACGAATTAAAATGATTATAATAGAATCACTTTAGCAACAAACAAGGCTAAAGTACGAAATACAGACAACGATTTAATGCTATTACAAATACATCCACAATTTAGAACGCAACACATTGTAGGCAAGCATATTTTCCAAAAAAAAAAAAAAACGTAAAAAGGAACACATTAGCTGAAAACACGTTTATTTACGACATCCAAGTAAACCATAACCAATTAAATTACTATTCATGTTATTGTAGAATGTTTCAATATAGTCTCCTGTTTGCTGAACATACTTATTCCAACGATATTCCATATTAGTCCTCATTGTAAGTCGATGAGTCCTCGAAATATTTACAGCATACCTCGGAATTAGACGAAAATCCCTTACCGCCGAGCATTGTTTTTCAGTTTGGGATAGAGATGATGATCACTGGGATCCAAATCTGGGGAATATGGTGACTAAGACACTATTCAAATCCCATTTCATGAATGTTTGCCATTCCAATTGCAGACTTGTGAGCAGGTGCGTTGTCCTGTTGTTCTGATGGAAAAGAACTGTTTTCTTTGCCAAATGAGGGCGTTTCTCTTTGTTTTAGTCTCTTAATTGTTACAACAAATTGGCATAATACTCCCCATTTACTGTTTCCGCCTTTTCAAAGTAGTCGACCAAGATAATACCATGAGAATCGCAAAAACAGTTGCCATAACCTTTCCTGCTGACAAAATCGTTTTTGCCTTCTTTGATGGCGGAGAACTTTTTCTTGTCCATTGTTTGGATTGTTCTTTGGTTTCCGGAGTGTAATGGTGGATCCAGGTTTCAGCGACGGTAAAGAAACGGCGTACAAAGCCCTTCTGATTGCGGCACAAACATGCCAAAAGTTCGCGAAAAACACTCAAACGATTCAGTTTTTGCTCCGGTATGAGGTAGCGCGGCACTCAATGCATCGTATATTTTTTCATAAACAATTCTTCACTTAAAATTCTGTTCACACTATCGTTTGAGGCTTTCACTTTGGCGTACTGTCAAAAACTGCTAATTGACAGATCGTTCTGTACTGTCATATTGAACTTATTAAAGGATCATTCTACAGAATGGTAAAGAGGATTCTTGAGAATTCGCGCCATCTCTGTGTCAGGCCATGTAGTTTCCGAACCAGCCTCGTATTTGACAGGTAAAATTTTGCAGCATCGTAAATTTTACGCCATTTTAATTTATTGGCACAAATAGGTTGCTGAATCTATTCAACTATGGTAGAAAACTTACTCTGGAAAGATACCACGTGAAATCAAAGTAGTCACTAGATTGATACTTACTTACAAATTGGAATCATTTTGACATGGTATTCGAATAAACATATTCTTGAGTTTCTGTGACAACCATTGATACATACAAACCTATGCGTTTATATTTCATACGCTTCTACATTTCCATGTCTTTTGTTTTGACTCATAGCGTACTAACGTAATAGGTAGGGATCTGCAAAATGATAATGTCAACTCATATCAATCTATTGTAATATACATAAACATTTACATATATGGCACGTCCCCATGTATAAAATATAATTGTTTATCTTGATGATTTAAAGATGTTTATGATATTTTTTTAGAGATATAATTAATTAACAGTACAGTTACTTTTGCAAACGGAAACTCACTTATAGTATTACAACATTTCATATACACACACGTATCTGTATCAAACTGAACGTAATTTTCCTTCAGAAGTGTCACAATACGTAGTTTCCATCTAATCTACCTTGCTGTGCTAGTTTCCAGACACAATCTAAGAAAGGCATTGTAGATCCAATGTTATCCATGTGGGGCAAGCAACTGATTGTAAACGAAGATACAGACCAGTAAGTCACGGCCGATAATGTAATAATACTGTCATTCAATTCATGCGTTAGCATTTTAGATCAGATATACTTAGAAGTATTCGAATATAAACGAACATTCTTTATTAAATAATTCAAGCTGTTTATCGTTATGTTATAATTAGTTATATATCTTCACAAAGTATTCTGTCTAAAATAACTTTCTATCTATACATCAGATATCTGCGAAAAATAATACAGAGCATCGGCTCCAGATTGCTACTTTGCGGAAGCCCTTTTATTGGTATGTTTAGCACTGCATTTGAAGGCAACGGTCTTGCTTAGTGTCCAAATTTGTTGCTTCTATGAAGTTGGCAAGAAATAATTTTCCTCTAATTTCTATGTATTCCTACTGGCCACCATCTTTGTCTTGAGTTTTGGATTGACTTACACTTTTTCAGTGCACTACTTATATCTGAAATATTGAAAATACTAGAAAAAGCTAAATTAGAAACATGGTCTAGAATATTCCGCAAATACTTTATTCCATAGCTTACTTATTTTCCAGAAAAATATCCTTTTGTAGTATATATTTTTACTAAATCGGTTTCCAAATAAAATTCTCATTACAGTGATGTCTCACAACTACGAATTTATTTTTGTCAGTGAATACTTGTCAAATCAGATAATAGTTATTTATGTACCAAGTCAGTAAAGTGATCCTTTATCGAAAGAGTCTGATTTATGAGCCAAGCGAGCGAAGCGAGCGAGGCTAATAACAGACGAGTTCGATAAAGGCACTTTACAAATGAGGTGCATGCAAAATTTTATCGCCAACCGGAAAAATTCTAATTTAAAAAATAAAGATGTAATGACTTATGACATTTTATGACAGCGACAAACGATGTATCTTTTATGTCATACAACCGTGTCTGTGCTGATAGATATTAGCGGCCGGTAAAGTACTTTATTTGACAGTACGATAAAGTGTTTGTTTACATCCGTAAAACGCTATGGTAATGCATGGCTTTATTGACGGTTGGCGATATTACTGTTCTTTGTGTCGCTAATTGAGAAAAATAAATGATATTAGGTACACAAAAAAAAAAGAAAGTAAAGCTTGGAAAAAATTGATAAGTTCCTAATTTATGCTGTCCTAGTATCTTTACATTTTAGCCAATAAAAGCTAGATACTGAAAACCAGTAAACTGTAGTGCAAACTCAAGTAACCTGTTACCATAAAAATCATCTTTAGTACGAAGCTCTCGTACCATTGTACTTGAATTCACAATTGGTTGTTGCGACTTCTTTCAAACTGGAATAACTAGTGGTTGTTTTTTCGATATACTGAATGCTTATGCTGATTATTATTTTTTAATAATAACATCGTCTCCTCCGGGTGACATCGATTTATCTAAAATATGGATTTTACATACCTACTGAATATCATTATTAAGTAATTTTAAAATACTGGTCATTAGACTCTTCGTGGTCATGGAAGAACATTTGTCCTAACTATTTGTATCTACATCTGCAATGTCCGTTTATATTCGAATATTACTAGTATTAAATATAAATCTTTGGTCACTCATTCCTTATTATAAGATACATTTGTTGAGGAAATGCTTAAACTTAGTGGACCATAGAAAACCCGTCAAAGTTGACAAGCAGTATCTGTTGAAGTAGTTGTGACTGTTCCATATGCTTTGTTTGTTCAAGGTTAAGGAGATTTATGTTTTGATGAATTTTTATATTCTCCATCTATCGATTGCATAGTACCAAAAACAAATAAATTGTTTACAGTCATGTATATTGAGGTGCATTTTTTGTAATATAAAGGACATTACCCATTTAGATGATTCCAAAGAGCAGTTTTTTGGAATTTGCTACAAAAACAATAAATTTTATAGAAAAAGTAATGCTAAGTTTATCTGTCCCACAGCTTCTTAAGGTTTTCAACTTGTTTAGAAACACTAGAACCAATTAATGGTAAACTATAGGATTTCTTTTTTATATGAAACGCTAAATATTTTGACACTTATTTTTTATATTTCGATATCTGATGAAAGTTTCCATTAGATAAGCCCAGTCCTGAATAACATATTGATGTTTGCTCTAGGGTCATTAACTGTTGCTAATTTTCTGGCGTGAACCAACGTTTTTCACAACTTAACTTTTTCTTTAGGGTTTTTAATAAAGTAAAGTCGTGTTAAATCATCTAATTTATCCAGCCCAATTAACGTCAGCATTTCACGAGACAACTCGATTAGGAAATTTGGTACGCAGTAAAGTTACTGTTTCATGTGCTGTATGCTATTTGAACTGTTCATCTGAAACCAGAAATCGTCCAAGTCCAAATCATCAACATTACCAGCATCATTTTCAGAAGATTCCATTCACTTTGCCACTCGAAAATGCGCTCCAAACAATGCGTTTCTTTTTCGTGAATAGCATGTCGATTTGTATCACCTCAAATGTGAAAATTTTGGTTCTTGATACTTACCAACATGATTTTATTGCAAAAACCAGAGGTAACTTTTTTGGTCTTCAAACACTTAATTGGCAAATGATTAAAATTGCAGTTATCTTATTTATAACTTACATTTGTGATGTGAATTGGATATGTAGTGGTCCTTCGGACATTAAATTCTTTATTTTTACCCACTTTTGCAATATTTTCAATTAACCAACTACTTCGAGTACGTATTGCTTTTTTTTTCATCACTGACGTACTAATCCGACTAATCGAACCTGTCTCATTAATTTTAACTCTATAGGTGTTTAATCCAACTTTAAATGATCCTCCATTTTCATAATACATTTTACATAACTATTCCTTATTCAGCCTTAACACATTCCACATTTTCTTCGTATGGTTGGTAGATGACGACAGTAAAATACGGGAGCTGTTTCTTTGACAGATTAAAAAATGTTGCACAATTAGCCGACCCCTTTTGAGATCTAATCCTTTATGTGATAATACCCTATCAATATAAAGAATAAAAATGTGAGGTAAGCTTCCAGGGCAGAGAATATCACTTTGGAGCAAAATGATATGTGTAAAAGGTACTTCTACGCCGTATGTGAGATGAAATGGTATTTTATATTAGATATTTTCTGTAAAAGGAGGGTGACTGTTATGTAATATTTGTGTGTCGAAGTTGTATTATGGCTTTGTTACTTTATCTCCACGCCATAAAGATGAAGAACATTTAATTTTTGCATATTATACAGGGTAATAGTGAATTCAGTGAATTAAGGTTATAAAAGATGCTAGTATGATTATGACATGCGAACAATTATCTCGATTTCTGTCAATGTCAACTACAAAAAATAAACAAAATAAAGGTAATGTCCTTCATTATGAAATAACTCTTAACTTCCTATGCAATTAGTTGATGGATAAATTTTTCGTTTTGTATTGTTCATATTTCGTTTATTGTTACTTGTTTAAAATAAATATATTATGGCCAGACATTATATTTAGGGACAAAAAAGAAATGCAGTTGAACTAGAAAATGTGCGAACTTAGAAAAATAAACACACACAAGCTTCTTATATTAGCAAACAGGTATTTTGACATTATTGTAATTCGTAACATGTTGATTAAGATCGAGAAAAATTGTAGCACCCTATATTCATAGGCATATATATAGTTCACTAATTAGTTTAACGTAATGTAATTGGCTTCAAAGCACAGTTTCAACTTGCACTGCGTTTTTATTACCAAGCAGCATGTGCTTTAAATACTAACAATTCAATGCGTCGTCACGACGGCTTACTATAGTTTAATTATAAGTATGCATGTTGTTCTGTTTTGTATATAAAATATACATATTATTATATGTACATAAATTAATGTTAGCTTTATACAGTCCTCGTCAAAAATTTCGTCTTTTTCTAACTATTGAAATGCACTTTAAAAATGTATATAAGGAAATTGTTTTTAACTAAAAACAGTAATGGACGTTTCTTTTGATGCACACTGTATGTAATATATATGTCATTAATTATCTTGTAATAGAAATTTTATCTGGAATTCGTATTTTATCACATATTAAGAGGCACATACTGTTAATTTTCTGAGTTGTTCAGAAAAAAAAAAATAAATTAATAATGCAGGTATGGCAACATCTTTTAGCAGCAGTAATTTGCCAACAGCTTGATAAGATGTTTGCTTTACTTACCAAAAAGAAATCAGGAATATAGAGCAGTAATTGCATATACTACTAGTCCAGTCGAATTAGACCAAAAAAAGGAGCTGACCCGGAAAAAATTGAAAGTAGCGATTTTCCTTCGCGAATTCTACATTTCGGTTTTCCCGTCATCTTCAAATTAAACGTGAATTTTTATTTATTGAATAATTCGTTTATTTTCATTTTAACGCCCAAAATTTCAAACAACCAAAGTTGTTTGAAATTAAATCTTGCTACAACATTGGTCCTTATCATTTTTCCATAGGATCGAATTTTCGCTGGAGACAATTTCGTGCAAATGCAAAACGACGTGCGGAATAATGTGTGGTTGCAAAGCAGGACTCAAATATTCTTATACCACAACTGCGGCAACAAAAAGTGCAACCATTTGGTCGCAATTCGAGAGCGATCGATGGTGACGGAAACCTACCGTCAGAACGTGTGACCACTGATCCTGCTGAGATTTGGGACGAAGATATCGATGTTTACGAGGAAGAATCAGATGACCCAACATGGCAGGACCATCGGCTAAACGTTCAAAATAGGCATAATTCGAATTTCGCAGGGCTTTCAGAAGTGTACTTGAGAAAAAATAAATGTTCATTTTTGCATTGTAAAAGTCATACAATTCGAGAACCGTTTTATTTACACCCCTCTTTCTCTTTACCGTAAGAATGCGTCCAGAAATATCAGTCCGGCAAAAAAAAAGGTGTATATATTGTAACGTTTTCGGGTTCGCAATAAACAACTCGTGCAATTTATTTATTTAAAACCGTCTGTATATTCATACACTTAAAATTAATTACAATATAAAAATATATAGAACTAATGTATCACACTTAAAATACTTCAATTTAAATTAACACAGGTATTTATTTCTATTACTAATATTTATGTCCTTATATTTAAATCACTTCTATTTATATAACACGGTAATATTTAGGTCTTTATTACACTATAATAAAAACTGCACCGTATTTAGAACACTAATATTTATGTCTTTTCTTCGGCTACCACTATATTTATTTCTACCGTACGACTTATATTTATTTCTTATATTTATCTTACTGTTCGGCACGAGACTACTTAAGGAACTTCTTAATCCCGAATTACTCATCCATCGGTGCAACTGCCTTTTTATATACGCGTTCGAAACATCTGGAACACACCAGATAAACGCCAGTGTTCTTCCCGATTTTTGTAGAAAATACAAGAGACATTCTGTCTATTTGCAGTACAACGCAAATGAATGATTTATTGCTTTATGATGTTTACCAGTCGCGTGGAGATGATTTACAACCTCTTTTTATTGTCGCTCGGAAGTGTGCCTTCTTTTGTTGTCGCCCGGATGTCTACTGGTTTCGTTACAATATTTTATCGTTAATCGAATGAAATTGAAAATAAACGAGTTATTCAATAAATAAAGTCTATCCCTTATTTCGGATCTTAATCGAAGAATATCTCTCCTAGGGAAATAGGACCAAAATTGTAGGAAATTTAATTCCAATACCAATTTTGTCATCACCATTTTTCGTGTGAAATTAAAATAAACGAGCTATTCAAAAAATAAAAATTCACCCTTAAATTGAAGATGGCGGCTGAAGTAATGGGGTGCCATTCCCGAAAACCGAAATGTAGACTGCCAGTGACTCCCCCCAATGATTCACGAAGGAACATCGCTGCTTTATATTTTTTCCGGGTCAAATCCTAATTCGACTAAACTATACATATTTCAAAAAACTGAAGGTACGTTTTTAGGGCAGAATTGCAAAGTTTTGGAAATACGTGTATCTTTTTAATCAAATTACTTAATTGCTTTCGTTAAATTGTTTTTCAATCATCAGAAATGAAATATACTTTTATATTACAGTAGTATTTTATGATAATTTGGGATCTACATTTCTGGGAAAGAAAAAAACATCCAAAATTTTTGCTAATTTTATGTTAAAATATAGTATGCATTTACAAAAATGAAGTCAATTGATGTGAGATCTAGTTTTGCCCATGACGAATGTCAGACATTTTCAGATTTCTGTCTGTCTAATTAATTAAACGCATTTCCAACAGATGTCGGTCGGATTTGTATTTGATTAGGGAATATTTGATGAGTTTTTGTGTTATCCTTTCGTCATATGTCGGTTTTTGCTTATGACATGCTTATGACAGATATCTTGAAATTGATCGCTCGAATTCACTTCTCAAGAATCATTTGTCTATATTCTGCTGAATTGACAGACTCTACCTTTTTTTTTTGTTACGATGTTCTGATCTGACTTTGGAGTTTGGCTTGCCTGTCTATTGGTATACAAAAAAAAACATATCTAATTTTTTCATTAAAAAAAATGTATTTCACATAATTTTGGTTATGAAACGTTTGCCTTTGTAATTTCGGTAGGGTTCTTCTTAGCCTAGCATAAGCAATAAGAACGTTCGTTTTGTATTAAAAACTTAACGTCCATCTGGACATAGTCGTAGAAATCTTCAAAATTTCCATTTGATCTCACTTTAGATGAGCAAAATTTTTAATATATTCAATCTCCTTTTTTATCTGTTTTGCAAAGGTATACGATTAGAAGAGTTTCGCTTTCGTTTATTTCCTCACTTAAATGTGGACTGGAATATCAACAGCATAAGACATACTACGGCTTATCCCACGACGATTGAAAGGAACATCCGTAACTGCGTTTTAGTGTTCAGAGTTATTCTGATGTTTCTATCCACATTTGCCTTCTTTGTCGAAATTTTATCTTTGTCGAACTTGTTTTTTAGTCACTTTTCCAAATTTTTGACACATTCAAAAGTGTTAATCAAAACTCGTCTGCAATTTTCTTTATAGCACAATGCTTCAGATTTTTCTTTCAGTTGCACCATTTTTCACAAGCAACTACGCCGCTCAGCAATTATTTGCTTCAATATGAAATTTCTTTTCAACACTTAATTAATCACTTGAATATTTTCCGTTTTGTAAACAGGACTGGTATAAAACTATCTCTTTTCTAATAAAGTATTGACGTTTTTGACACTGACAGAATCAAACACTGGCCATCTATGTATCAATAGTTTAACTAACATATGAATTTACAAATAAAGACACTTCATTATACAGTATGTCCCCGGATTGGGTTTACAAGAGGAAAAAACTCTTATTTTTGATTTTACAATAAAATTCTAAAGGAATTAAATTTTATGCTTCATTTCAAATGACCAAATCTGTAATTAGAATTACGAAACTGTCAAACCCCTATTTAGAATTACAAATTTTTATTTTCTTTTTTTCCAATCACAACATTAAAAAAAATTGGAATAGATAGCTATAGCGGTTTGACCGCTATCGTGGTCACAGACAGACACACAGACATTTATTAAAAACAAATTTTTTGGTATCCAGGGACTTCCAAACGTGGACATCTGCAAAAATCTCGAGGTCGAAAATTTTCATCATCACAATACTTCCTTATACTACGTATAAGAAAGTAAAAGAAGTAGGCTAGAATAATATTTAATACTTCCACATTGTTAGGCAAGTTTTCCATGTAGAAAAGTTGCTTTAACCGTCCCCACAAATAAAAATCAAAAATAGCTAAGTCAGGACTTCTTGGAGGCCACAAAACAGCACCATTCAAGCCAATCCAACAATTTTCTAATTTTTGATAGAGCCAGGCAGCAACAATGCGCGAACGGTGGGTCGGACAACCATCATGTTGAAAATACATCCTCTGCCGATAAGCAAGTGGGAGTTCATTAAAACATCCCAGAAAAAGTTGCTTAGCATTTCCACACAATTGTGCTGATTTACATTAGCATCAAAAAAATATGGGCCTATTATTCCATGGTAAGAAACAGTACATCAGACGGTTACCTTAACAATATAGTGACGTTTTGAAGCAATTCTAAAGTAAGGATTAGTATTACTCCAATAACAAACATGTTGTGACGAAATGGTACCATTGCTAGTAAAAGTTGCTTCATCGGAAAATACAATGTTTTTGTGAAAATTTTGGTTTTCCATGACTTTATCTCCCATCCACTTGCAAAAATAAAGATGCTTTTCATCATCTCCCGGTTCTAACGTATGATTAAAAATATATTTATAGGGGTATAATTTACGTTTCTTCAAAACTCTTTGAATATGGGATTTGCTCATATTTAGTTGAAGCCCCCGTCTCTATAATGAAGGTTTAGGATTATCTTCCACCCAATCCAAAATTAAAACTCTAGAAGCATCATCTTCATCACGTACTATTTTCTTTTTCTTCAAATTCAGTACAGAACCAGTTTCCAAAACAAATGTTCACCATCTTCTTTATGCCCATACGGGAAACAGTTACTCCGGGAAATGTGTCATTAAATTCTTCCGCAACTTAACTGTAGCCCTTTTCCTCAATAGCATAACATTGTATTACATATATTTTTTTGTGATAACGTTAACATTTTCACCAAAAATTACAGAATTACAGTTTCAAGTTATTTTTGACACATAAATTAGTGTTTGCCATTTTAATAATAATAATAATACTTTATTGTGTACCCAACAGTAAGGGGAACACTGCAATTTACAATAGATGTGCGGATTACAAACAATATAATGCAATACATTACACATAAATAATTCATTTAAGTTTGAGCTCCCAAAAAACAAAAAAATATCATTGAAATACTTGTTTCCATACGGCACATTTGATGTAGTGGACCCCTCGGCATGACATTTGTCCTGCACGTGTAAGTAAAAAACGTAACTTGACTTCTGACAAAAAACCGGGGCACGTTGAAATGAATCAAACCCAACAGATAGGAACAATCAAACCTCTTATGTACTAAACTATGTAAAACGTTGGCACAAGCAATCTCACGACGTGTGTCCAGTAGAACAAAATTTTGCTCCTCCGACAAAACTGCATGGTCAGTATTTCTACAGGGATAAACTCCACTGGCCTTATAGCTCATGAACTTTAAAAATCGTCTCTGGTGGTTATCCAATTTGAATTTATAGCAGATATAAATTGGATGCCAAACAACAGCATCGTATTCTAGGTTACTACGTACGAGCGAAGAATAAGGAACTTCAATAGTGGCTGCATTAGCAAAATGCTTACTGTTTCTAAGAATAAAACCAAGTGTACCAGAGGCAGAAGTGCATACATTAGTGATATGTTTGGCGAAGGATAAATGTCGATTAAATAGCACTCCCAAATTCTTTACCTCCTGCGCGCAGGCCAATAGGCCAGTACTTGTCCCCCAATGCTATAATCGAACTCAATGAGTTCCATCCTCCTAGAATACTTCATAACATGACATTTATTGATATTACGTGCCAGATGATAGTGCTGACACCATTCATAAAGAGTGTCCAAATCACACTGTAGACGCAGAGTATCCGAGATAGTATCAATACGACGATAGATTTTCAAGCCGTTAGCGTATGCCAACCCATTACAAGAAAACGATTCCAAGATGTCGTTAATAAATAGTATAAAAAGCAGAGGGCCTCAATTAGACCCCTGTGGAACGCCTGATGTGGCAGCAAATTCAGCAGATTTGACTCCATTGAGATATTCTTCTGTGATACTATGCATATATGAATTTGTACAGTTTTTGCTCGAAAATCTTGGAGAAGTTGGAGAGAATTGCAATCGGACAATAATTCCTCAGGTCACTCCGATCACATTTCTTCAGAACAGGACTAATTCTAGCTATCTACCATCTAGTCGAATAAACATTTTTGCGCAGCGCCAGGTTGAAAATAATTTTTAGTGGGCGTACAAACACCATACGGCAATCCTTAATTAGATAGGAAGGTATCTGATCATTACCAGCAGTCGGGGTTGATTTGATATGATTGGCACTCCACAAAATATCCTCCTCGCTGAGAGATGTTATGGTTAAATAATCAGCATCTTTTAACTATTTTTTCATGTCAGAACCAGTTGACTTTGAGTCTTTCCGGTAAATCTTTTGAAGTCAAAACCTTCCACCACAAAAAAATAATAGATGAAATGCTAGGAAAAAATTGTAAACAAACTGTTTGGAAGATAGGTACATAAGTGGAATTAAAATTCTAATTGCAGATTTGATAATTTGAAATGAAGGCTAAAATTAAATCCCTCAGTATTTTATTGTAAAATCAAAAACAAGAATTTTTCCCTTTTGTAAACCCAATCAGACATACTGTATTTATTTACTTATGCCTCATTAATATTTTTCCCAATCCAAAATTAAAAAATTAAAATTTGTATCATATTTTTAGGAAGTAAATTATAGAATTCCAATTAAAATTTCTACACACAAAGATAACTTTCAGAGTTAGAATCTCAGATTTTCAATTCTACTAATTGACCTTACAGAATTGCCAGAACATTCTGCTTCGGCAATCGCGGACATGGTCTTTATCTATGTTCACCATCTGAATTGCAAAAATTCACACTATGCACAGAATTTTGGTAAGATAGTGCCTATTTTTACTTAAATTAGAGTACACCAATAATCATGTTGATACGAACAGCTCAAACTTGGTGGAAATGACAGGAGAACTGTTTCTACCAGTGGAGATGCCCGAACCTCCGAAGGAGGGATTCTTCAAAGGCCTTTTCGGTGGAGGCGTGCGATCGTTGGATAGGGAAGAATTATGTAAGTTTGAAGAATGTTATTTTAATTTTAAGCAATTCCAAATTATTTGAATCCGTCAATTTTTTTTTAAAATTTTTAGAATTTAAAAGTTAATGGATAAGTAATAAGAAATAGATAACAAATTGGATAAAACGTGGTTTATTATTAGATTAACAGACAAAAGATAATATGCTATCTGCAGTCGTAATAATTTTCCGTGTAATATGTAGAATTTTTTTGCCGTGAACGTGCGAGTCTGAACCACTTGTGCGGTGTTGTCAGGATTTTGAACCACAAACATTCCCTTTTAGGGTATAATTTTTAGGTTATATTTTCTTAGTGTATACTAAGACGATTTTAATTTATATCAGGGACAACCAACAAATTTCCCCCGCAATATCAGTAATTTACGGTACAATCTATGTATCTGCATAGTTTCAGAGCTATAATATTATTAGTGGTAGTATTACCCACACTTTTGTCTGTTAGTGCAAATAAACCGAAAGCGTTCTATTACTTGTTTTATTTTTCCGCTTTCTACTTATCCTTCGAGAACTAAAATCTAAGTATAGTGGACATAATAACGTACTTGAAGGATCTCAGAAAAATTAATATTGGGGATAACTCAGAGAAATTCAAATTTCTTTCGCTTATGTTACTAGCTTTCTCATGGAATGATACATAGAAACCGACATCATTAGAACTCCTTAAAATTTAGAACCAATCAATTTAATTGCTTGATTAGTCACTTCATTCTAAATTATCTGAGAAAGCCATTAAATCATTAGCGAAATATTGAATATGATGCGCTGTCGATAATATTAACCTAGATATGCCCAAAAATTTTCTGTTTGCTTTTTGCAAGTAATGTTTTCTTAAGTAAGTAGGGTTAAAATTATGAATAAAAACAAGTTTTAATTTTTGTTTAGAATAATTTATTGAAAAAAGTGATGTTTGAAGCTGTCCTACATATAAGTACAATGGGCATATTAGTACACTATTAACATCATCCTAATCATGGAGTATGATATGACGGATGATGATTGCACATGACATGCAAGCCTACGCGCATTTGTGGCATCTTGTAGTGGTTTTCTGATGACAAACACCACATCTTGTTTGCTTTTCTTGAGTAATAACCCAATGATCCAATCTATTATAACGTAATTCGGTGTTTAGACTTTGTGAAGGATATCCTTTTTGATAAGTCAGCAGTTTCTTTATTCTGAACATCTGTTTATGGATAGGCATTATGTACCACCATATCCACACAGTGAGCTGTGACGGGATAATACCATTTTTCCCTTGGTCTAGCGAAACGATATAAATTTACTTATTCACGTAAGATGACGACCCTGTCCAGGTAAAAATGCAATCCAAAACACGATTCCAGTTAGGGACGCAGCTAGCAGAATCCCTATTGTATTATCATATCGCACATAAAACGTTGATAGCTTTTAACGTCAGCCTCATAGACGTCAAAATATAAGAGAAAAAATAGATACCTTTTTCAGCAAAATTAATTTAATAATAAATAATTAAAATAAAAGCAAATTTTAATTAAATTAAGATTATTAATTATAGTAAGAATTAATTAAAAGAACAATAAAAAAAATAAGTGGGTAAATACCGGACAAATAGTTAAGAAATTCCAAAGTAAGTGTTCAAAATTCCTTCCAATGTTCACATGTTCACATGCTGCAATTCGAGTCATGTTACTCTACGTAACAAATTGAAATTAAAGCTCTGCATGCTTCTCTGATTCGAGTCTGTGCCTTCGATATTTAAAATTGGTGCCTGGTAGACTCTCTCCTTTTTGTTTGGGGTATGGTAAATCCCAAAGAAGAAAGCCTAAAGAAGTCATGTCGGGACTATGAAGAGGCCAAGCATGTTCAGAACTTCTACCAATCCACCCATTTCGGAAATTATCATCAAAATATGCTAGAACTATCCTATGTGCACCGTCCATTTATAACCACAAATATTGCCTCACATTTAATTCTACATTTTCTAATAAAACGGACAACTCAGTTCAAAGATGATTCAAATAATTTTGTCCATTTAAATTTTCCCGATAAGAGTATGGTCCACTTATACGATCTCCCAATATCCCACACCAAAGATTCACAGAATACACAGTTTGAAAATACATATGCCATTCTGATCCATTTAGGGTTGTCTTATTGGTAATAATGACAGTTGAGTCTATTCACTGGCCCATTATTACTAAATTTTGCTTCATCGCTGAACAAAATAAGATTTATAAAATCTGGGTTTAAATTAATCTACTCTCGAAAAAAATTATGAAACTGAAGTCTTTTGCGGTAATCTGTTGGTTTTAATTCTTGGACAAGTTGAATATTGTACGAATGAAATTTATGCTCTTTCAAAATCCTACAAACCGACCACTGATTTGTTCCAACTAACCTTGATAACTCTTTAGCTTCGATAACTGCTATTTTTCATTTTCGGGATAAGTGACAGTTCTAGTCCTTGCTGTATTAAAATCAGGCCAATTTTCACTTAACGTGGCTTCTAATCTTCTAAAAAATTTGCCGCTTGGAGCTCGACGTTCCGGATAACGCCCTCGATACAAATTTTCTGCAGCAACACCAGTTTTTTGGCATTCCCCAAAAAGCAGTATCATGTCCGTTCTCTCATCATTCGAAAACATTTTTAAATTACTACGAACGAAAAAATGACACTGACAGATGTGATGACACCTTTTAAACTACATAATACCAACTTTTATTTAATTTTCCAATACCAAAGAACAACGTGTATACACGTATTTTGGGATGCATTTTTACCTATATATACAACGTGTCCACGTAAGTATGAGGCAAATGGGAAATTTTTTTATTATTGATTTTACAGAAAACTTTATAGGAAGGAAAAGTTCGAGCATCAGAAGAAACCTAATATTTTTTATTCAAAGTTGCTTTCTAGTACTTGGTTAGAGAGAAAATTAAAAACAAGTAATTTTGCCATTAGAGTAAACTACATTTATTTTTAAAGATATCAAAAATATCCCTATAAAAATGTTGTTTCAAATTTTAAAATATGCACAAATATGAATTTATATTAACATAACTAATAAAATTAAAATTCACTGTTATAGAGAAATAATAATAGTACATACGTAATAATTTTTAACTGCTATCTACATTTCAGTAATTCTGTGGTTGCCATGTGGACTGTCACTTCAATAATAAATTTCGTGTGATTTTCAGGTAAAATAATTTACATTTGATATCAAATTCTTAGAGCTGATATGCATGGAATTAAACAGAAATCATATACTCACAATATTTAAGAAGTGGTTTTTTATAATATACAACAAATATGAAATTGACAAAAATAACAAATTCAGAAATTCAAATAATAGAAAAAACTATTCAAGGTAATGTCCTTCCCGTTGAACGCACAAGTTTGTACGCCTGTTGAAATCCTTGCATGCATGTTCTAACATTATAGGATTATTTCTTAAGAACAGTACCGCATCATTTATTTTGGTTTTCAATTCTTCTACATTCTGAAAAGGTCTTTCTGAATATACTTTATTCTTTAACCATCCCCAAACAAAATAAACCATAGGATTTAGGTCGGGTGAGCGCGCTGGCCATCTAAAAGGTGCATTACGTCCTATCCATCTTTCCCCAAATTTTTCATTTAAATAAATAGTTGACAACCATTCGTGCACTATGTGCAGGTGCTCCATCTTGCATAAACCAAAGGATTCTCCTAATTTCTAGTGGCAATTCATCTAATTCGTTATCGAGGTCTGTTTGCAGAAATTCAATATAACGTTGTGAATTTAATGTCATTTGGAAAAAATACGGACCAAAAATTTTTCTATTTAAAATCCCACGCCAAACATTTACCTTTTGCGAATACTGATTCTTACAAGGAATTCTAAAATTTGGGTTGACAGGCGACTACCAACGACAATTTTGTGCACAAACAATACCATTTGTTGTAAATGTTGCTTCATCAGTAAATAAAATATTTTTGAAAAATGATTTGTGCGTTTCAATTTCAGCTTGAATATCCAAAGAAAATTCAAATCTATTATTATAGTCCCGTTCTTGCAAGGTTTGAATATATCTCGGCTTATAGGGGTGATACCTATTCCTAACCGAAATTTTGCTTACCGATGATTTCTTCATATCTAAATTATTGACAATTTTTCTAACAGAAATTTTAGGATTTTCAATTACGCTTTGCATAATACGTAAAGAATTTTCGAAACTTCTCACATGTTTTTCTCGTTCTTTCTTGAAACGCATTTTTAAATTACCACTAGCTTTAAACTGATATAAAATTCTCGACACGCTTTAGTGACTAATTGTTTTGTTAGGATGTCTTTCATTGAAAACATCAGCTGCTTCTCTGCATGTCTTGTAATTATCTCCACAAATGAGAACTAACTCAGCTCTCTCTTACATAGTTAATCGTTCGGTCATGTTTGGTATAGTTACTTAATATATTATTTTCTTAAAATGACTGATTTATTAAAGTGACAGCGAGTGTCAAAATGACATGGAAATTATCATTGAAGTGACAGTCCACATGACAACCACAGAATTACTGAAATGTAGATAGCAGTTAAAAATTATTACATATTTACTATTATTATTTCTCTATAACAGTGACTTTTAATTTTATTAGTTATGTTAATATAAATTCATATTTGTGCATATTTTAAAATTTGAAACAACATTTTTATATGGATATTTTTTATATCTTTAAAAATAAATGTAGTTTACTCTTATGGCAAAATTACTTGTTTTTAATTTTCTCTCTAACCAAGTACTAGGAAGCAACTTTGAATAAAAAATATTAGGTTTCTTCTGATGCTCGCACTTTTCCTTCCTATAAAGTTTTCTGTAAAATCAATAATAAAAAAATTTCCCATTTGCCTCATACTTTCGTGGACACGTTGTATAGTCAGGTTTGTCATTTTACGTGAATATTTTTTTCTTTTTGTGAATACTGTCTGACAGTTTTGGGAATGCACTCCGATTGCATTCGAGTAAAAAGTAATATCGTTGTCATTCCATTTTATGAAAATTATGTTTCTATCTCTAATTTTGATGAAACGCCACGGGGAGGTTTCTTCATAAAATCAATTAAAATCACGCACGGTGCTCAGCATATGTTTTTCACTCAGGGTTTCTAGCAAAACGGCAGAAGAAAAAATTTTATCAAAGAACAAATGAAACTTCAGGTGCTTCCATTTTGATGTCAAGACATCGGCGTATTCAAGAAAAGCAGACGCTCCAACACCGAGATCTTTATGAATTTTACTGATATTTGTACAAGCTCATGATACAGCTCGAACTAGTTTATATAACCATGTCCAGTCGTGCCCAGTGGCGGCTGATGAATACGTTTTGATGGAACAATTACATTGACTAGATTGATTCGTTTATTATCGATGATATGCTCGGCATCTGGGAGAGTATATCACCGATAATAAACGAATCAGTCTTGTCTATGTAATTGCTCCACATAAACGTACTCACCAGCCGCGACTGGTCGTGACTAACCATAGCGTATTGGTTTGCCATGGATATACTGTATAAAACCGTGTTGTCCTGTAAGCATTTTTCATAAATTTTTCATTCTGATATTTAAAAGTGGTCTGACTTTGGCGAATTCATCATAGTGATCTGGAAAATTGTTATCCTGACAATGAATGTTGGATAAGATGAATTCAAATTTATTTCTTGATATCACTTCCATTGTTGGAATTCTTCGAACGTTTCCAATACATTTTTTTTCTAGGAAGTGGAACAAATCCACACAAAGGAGACGCACTCCAATGAAAGATTTCATTTCATTAATATTCACGTGCAAGAATCTGTTCTTCTGTCAGGTATATCGAGTTGTCTCCTGTGTTAGTTTACCTAAAAGTTTATCGTCAAAAATGGAACAAAAGAATAAAAGTAAGAGTCTGTTCAGGCTCGCAAACATCTGACAGGCAAGTTTCCTCTGATCTGATCATCATAATTGTATTTCGAGGATACTTCTACCTCACTTTGCATTAGTGAAGCCGGTAAATTGTTTATATTTACGCAATTTTCTTCGCTGATATCTTCATCGATGTGTGCAATTGCATTTATAGGTGATAAGAGCGTTATGGTATCGGTATGTGTATCATCATTCTCTATCATCGCCAAAGCTTCATGCAGATTTATAAAAATTATCAAATAAAAATATGTGACCAATGTATTCCATATAGGACATCGACGTTTTTGTTAGTAAAACAAAAAAAAACAGAAAGAAATAACTAACTTTTCATGCGTAATCAATTCGACTATCTTTATAAAAACTAAATACGAATAAACACTTATAATTACTCATTTGCAAGCTACCAAAAAATACAAACCATTCGGAAGGTGATGCCCGTATTCAGCCATACTTGATAAAGCACAAAGTAATAACTCACAATACAATGAATTATGCGAAATGAATACGCCAACGAACTTTCTGACACTTTGTATTGATGCACGCCAACTGAATGAGCAGAATATACGGTAGTTTGAAGACTGCGACGCTGCAAGTTCTGACATACTACATATAAGTCATTGGGCATATCTGGGTTAATTCCTCTGCGCAATTAAAATCTCTAAAATACTAAATTTTTATTTCTGTAGTTGGTGAATCCAGTGGTAAAGCGAACAAGGCGGTAGCCAAACACATGCCGGGTGTCAACTCGGAACTGAACTCCAGGGTAATATCGTCGACGAACGAAATCAGTCGTGCTCACAAACTAGTCATGGAAAGAGGTGAAAAACTGAATAAGCTTGAAGATAGCGCGGAGCGTATGAGAAACGAAGCTGAAAATTTCGCCGGCTCTGCTCACGACATCATGCTTAAATACAGGGATAAAAAGTGGTACCAGTTATAAGATGATGGTGGTGATACCGTGGATCGTTCTTCTCTTGTACAGATTTTTTCAAAGTTAGGCTAATGAAAAAAGTAATACAATAACTGGGCGATACGTGGTGATAAATGATCGTGCCTTGGATGTTCCTTATAACAGTCACTGAACCTCAAAAAAACTGAAGGCGTTACCCGAATAATTGTTAAAGCTATATTGTTATATTAACGTCCATTATATTCACCTAATAAACGTCGCGTTTTATATTTAGACGAAGTTAAATAGGAAATCGGACGATATTTATCACCATTCGTGCCCATAAACTCTTGTACTTAACGCAAATTGTGATATATACATATATATATACTATTATATGCCGGTACTGGCAAAAATTTTTACTTATAATAGGGAAAACTTTTTAAAACAAACAAAAATAAAACTAACACTGTTTGCCCATCGAGCGCTAAGTAATAATTTTCATCATGGAAAAAATTCGCTCATAAATATTTGGAAATATGATAATAGATTTTTAAAATATAAAATATATTACATCTACATAGATAATATTCTCATAGCATCTCCGCCTGGAATGTAATATATATGTACCCATAAAAAGAATTTTAACGAAAATGGAAAAATATGTTTGGCGAATGTTTTTATAAAAAAAAAAACACTTAAAATTTAGTATTTTAAACAGGTAACTGTAAAAATTTTAGACAAGGAATTTGTTGGTGTTGCCCATAAAAAATCAAAATAGAAACTTTCACTCTGTGACATACCTTAGGAAGTTAGTTCATCGGTCTTCCGAAGTTGTAAGTATCTTTAAAAGGTTCGTGCTTATAGCTATCATTCCTAAAGCGTGTTTAAAATTTGTCAACTAATTCATGAATTAGTTGATGAACGAAAAATTGATGATTGTAATACAAAAATCGACGTCAATTCCAGTTCATTGATTAATTGGTGAACTAATTCATAAATTAGAACATGTTCTAAAATATCGTCAATTTTCTAGTAAGTTTTAGGAACTTTTACATTTTTATGTTAGATACCAACCAGCACCACTATTTATTTACGTCCTAAGTGATTTAAAATTTACTGTTACAGGTGATTACGGTTGGTCATCATGATCTTCATGAACAAATTCATTAATTATATTGTTAAATGTAAAATAATTCAAGGCCAGCAATTTATTTGTATATAAATTCATACATTAATTCATGAATAAATTGACAAATGTAAAAGAGGCTTAAAATATACTTTTAATTTTTGTCATTACACAGGATTATATTATATGTTGACTCCTCACTCTGAATTACATTACCATTAGAGTTTTAAAGAATGATTGAGAATGCAGGTACAAGAAATAAAAATGTTGTTTGTATTGTATTTTAAAAATGGTGAGATTTTAGTTAAATATCGATAAAACAAACACTTAAAAATGTCCTACATTCCATAATTGTCATTTCTGAATTCTAAGATGGAAATGTATAAATCTTCTGCTTCCATAACCTAATATTCTTAATAAATTATTTTATTTATTTTATGAAAAATATTTTTTTTTCTATTTTAAAGTAAACACCTACTACCAAGTTGATCTATCTATATATCTGCAGATATTTCCAAAGTAGCATCATAGAGACAGTATCGTTATACTGTGTAACACGTTGTACTTTTTTTCTGACATTAAGTTAGCCTATAAATCAATTAAATGAAAGAAACATATCTTTTCACTCCATACCTCTATGTATTTTTGTACTGAAGAGATTAATAATTTATACTTTTCCAGTTTTTACATTCTATCGTCTAAAATGTTTATAGTTACCGCTCTCCAGATATATTTCTTACAAAAGAAATACTATAATTAGGTAAAGGCTTCCTTCAAATATATAATCAAACCAAAGAAAAACAAAATAAATTATATAAATAAATACATTAAAAACACACATGTAAGTGCTACTCAGCAAATAGCAAGGGAATATATTTCTTTACCGGAAAGTGCATTTATATGAAGTACATTTGACTGTATATTTTAAATTGAAATAGATATATGCTACTTGCTGATTATTACTATGCCGAGATTATACAGTGTCCTTTGTATAAGATATAAAAAAAAATAACAGCAGACGTCAACAAAAAACTTAATTCAAAAAATGGCGGATATTCAAAAATAAAATTTTTATGAAATTAGTGAAACTTTATGAAAGAAAATTTATTAAGTCCAGTCCATCGAACTGAATAATATTAGATAAAAAAATCTATTTGTCATACGTTTCAATCTAGGTTATGGCATGTAGGTAATATGACAACAGATTGTAAAGAGATTGTACAAGAAATTAGACTAGAAATCTAGTAAATAGTTCATGTATTTATGTTAATTCCATTAAATATTTAGTATAAGTTATCTATTTTTTTTTAAGAAATCCATTCAAAAATCATTGGTTTCTAGTGGTGAATGTCATCATCACTACTAACATTCCGTGTTAGTTTTTTTTCACCTTTTCATTATTATTTCTTGCCGGCTCTCTAACGCTTGCATGTGCGTTGATGGCAACGCAATTTCGTACTGCTGTTTACAGCTACAGAAGCATACTTAATAATGAGAAATTAATTTGTTACTACTGCACGAATATATAACCGCCATATTTTGGATTGAAACTGAATTGACATTATATTTTATGATTATTCCGTTATACTGTATACAGGGAACACCCGATATACAGTACACAGACTGAGTCCTGGCCGATGGGAGGAGCCTCGACCTATAAGTCGCGCAGATTTACAGGTCACTGTGTTACAGAGAAAGTATTCAGAAAAAAGAAATGATAACATTTGTTCATCATCGCATACATTAGCCGGATGAAAGAGTAAATGCATATAAGAAATTGTAATATACTGAGAAGAGATACATATATAGGAAATATATTGCACTGCTCGTGCTTATCTAATATTATAAGAATCCACTGCGCATCTTGTGGGATGGAAATCTCACCGGCTAGGTCTCAGTCTGCGAGCTGTACATGTATGTAAGCCAATAAAAACACGACATTATTTATTATTAGATATAATTATAATATAAAATAAATAAACTTAGTATTTACAATTTTTATATACCTAAAAGGAAATAACGTAGCTGTACGACATATAAATAAATCTAAAGAATAATATATAATAAAAAGGAAACGGATTATTTAAACTATTAAAGTGATCAAATAATACTTTGCATAAATGAATAGCATAAAAAATACTTTTATATAATATATGGGTATTTTCATTTCGGGTTTCCCCACCTTGTACATATTGTGAGATTGAAGAAGTAAATGAATTTTAACTATATAAATAGGAGAAGCTAAGTAGTCAATGTACATAATGAGTGTGAAATTTTTCACGTTTAGCGCTTTAAGAGAATAGGTTTTACTGCATTTTTGAAACCTATTTAGGTTGAATTTCGTTTTAAAAGAAAAAGATGCTACGTAAAAATCAGAATTTTTCTCAAATTGCAATGAAATTAAATAGAATACATTTTAAAATAAAACTGATCACTAATGGTGATAAATATACTGTATGCAAAGTTGTAACTCGAACATGAATTTGAATACTTATTTAATACTGTCCAATGTGACTGCCTAGAGTTACAGAATAAAGCGTAATTCTTTTTATATCGACCTTTATCTGTAATCGTCGGTATTCTAAAATTAAGCTTAGTCTGTTAGCTTTTCTAGTCATCATGCCATATTTTCAAACCAGATAGGTTCTAGAATAAACAATTTAATTGTTATTTATAATACAGGAACCACACATATTTTCGTTAGATCCCGAAATTTCTATTTCGTATGTATCATTTTAGTTTTTTTTAGGATTTAAAATCTTTTTGGTATACTTAGCAGATTAGTGTCGCATTTAGACTAGTAAAATTCAAGGGTTTTATTTGTCATTGAATATAACAGCTATTGCCAACTAGTAACTGTTGCGGAAAAAATAGTATACAAACTGATTAGAAGATGTATAAATCTCATCATTGCTCTCTTGAAAACCTTAACACTTCATGTATAAATAATATCTGCGTTCTATGTCATTATAGTTAGGTATGTGTTTTATGTTATGAAGAACTTTTAATTTTTTTTATTGTCTTCATTGATTATTTCCAAGATTTCTGATATGTTCATTCAAAACAATAGCTTTGTTCCTTGCTTCTGCACCAGCTACACTATTAATATATATACAGGGTGTATTTGAAATAAGGGGACAGAGTATGATTAATGGAAAGATTTAATTTTATTAGACTCAAATCCAAAATATTTTGCGCAAATTCAAATTTTAAAAATTACAAAGATATTTTTAAAATATTCGTCGCGCCACTGCACTTTAATACGACTGTAGGGTATGCAAGAGTGGGGTACTAAGTAGGAGTGTGAAGGCGTGCGAGGTCAGTGTCGTTCGATTGTTACGTGTGGATGTTTCGACTATGGCTTACACAACGCACGAACTGAAATAAATTATGTTTTTTTTAAATTCATTTGCGTCCAATTAAAATAAAAGTTTCTCATAAGTAGAGTTGGGCAAATTTTACAACACAAATTTGTTTTTGTGAGAAATAAGAAGTAAAAAGTTGTTGAATTTAATCATAATAAGAGTAATAGTACAAATTTTAAAATAATTGCAAAATTCATACAGTCGGCATCTCAATAAAAAAAATTCTTGTTTTTGAAAACTAAGGTATTTTAAAAGAGAACAAAAGAAATCGAATAAAGTACACGCATTAATTTTATCCCAAATCAGCTGATATTTCATATTAAGGTTGTTGAACTCTTAGCATGAACACCTGTTTAGAAATAGTAAACAATGCTATCATTTGGGGTTTTTATAACGTTAACAACTGTTATTGCGGTGTGTGGATGTATGCGTATCTATGTGTTTATTTAGTTCCATAAAAATATTATTTACGACTCATGACGTCGGCTGTCTGGCCTAACTGGCGCGATACCTGCTAAATTCGAAGGCGGCACATTAAACACTTTTCGGGGGTTTTTAATTTTGGCGTTCGTGTCGTAATTGACTCACAATTTTTGGGATTTATATTCTACATAATTGCATCTTTCCATTTATCATACTCTGTCCCCTTATTTCAAATACAGCCTGTATATATATTTAACTCACTGCTTCAATGAAATTATTTTATGATAAATGGTGCATTAGACATTTTGGTCGTTATAGTTATGTAGTGACAGTGTACACTAACTATAAAACGACCCGTCATTCTGAAATTTGGTTCATAACAACACTTATTTTCTAACAAGTGTAGTAAAGAAAAGTGTAGAACATGTTATACATAAGAGGTTATGTTATTTGCAGTGGCGGCTCGTGACTGATGTACCTGGGAGGGCGGCAGGGGCGGCTCGCGGGCATTCAAGTAGGTAGGTTCAATAAACAAAAGCGCTCCAGGTGAACAATATTTGGGGTCTCTAACAAATCATTAAAAGATCCGCAAATATAAATTAATTGAGTACTCACTAATATTATTTTTTCAAGTGAAAATCCATTCTTCTGTTTTTATCGGAAATAAACCGTTCAATAACTTTTTCATTAAAATTTGGTATTTCTCGCAACATTGACTTTTCAATTGAAAGCATTGCAAGTGCTGTTAGTCTGTTTTCACTCATAGTATTTCTTAAATACGTTTTAATCAATTTTAGTGTCGAAAAACATCTCTCCGTTTCAGATGTCGTCATCGGAATAGTAATTAATATTTTTAAAACCTTCATAATTTCCCAGAAAGCAGTGTCTAACCCGAAAGATGTGAGAAAGTTTAATGTTTGCAAACACCCAGAAACACTATGAATTTCACTAGAATTTTCGGAATCTTGTCCTGTTATTTCTTTCCTGGAGTAAAATATACTTAGTTCCATTTTCAGAATTTCCTTATTTATCATAGGGTATGTCACAAAATTGGTTAATGTCTTCCAAAGGCAGTGTTTTTTCATATTCTTTATAATTCCTCTTTAAAAATAATTTTGCACCACATAAATGATTCTTAAAAGAAAACCGAATTCTAACTTCTGAAGTAATTATATCACATACCTCTCTTGCAGTCACGTTAAGATTTTCTTGATTTAGTCTACGTCGCTTTTTTGGAACTTCTGTATTCACTGGTTCATTTGTTATGGGTGGTAAATTATTTCTAATTTGTGCAATTTCTTTTTCAAAATTATCTACGCATTTCTGGACTTTTATAACGTCTGCTTCAATTTTTTGTAGCTGGCTAAATAAAATATCTACATGTGGCATGACTTTTGAAAAAAAATTAACCAAAACAAAAATGAGTCATCTTCTAGCCATTTAATAAATCCAGCTGCTTGAGTCACTGTTTCAGAGTTGTATTGTTTTGGAATTCCTGAAATTATATTTTCAAAGCATTCAAGAAGGTCGTCTTTATTGTTGTAAACACTTTGTACTAAACGAGATTTAAAATTCCATCGTTTTTCAGAATTTCTTGGAATACGTTTGCCAGAAACATGTTGAAGAGCTGCCATTCTGTCTGGTGATTGAGAAAAAAAGGATATGCCATTTAAATTTATAAAAAATATTCGTACACTACTGATGCTTGAGGCTGCCCCTTCAAGTATTTTATTAAGTTGATGAGCGTAGCAATGTACAAAATGTGCATTTTTGTACTGCTTCCGAATTTTCACGTTCACACCACCTAAATGACCACGTATAACAGCAGTTCCGTCATATGTTTGACAAATCAGTTTGTCGGGGCAATCTGGCAAAATCGGCGAAATCTGCTCTAAAATGCATTGAGACAGTCCTTTTGCATCTTGGCTTTTCAGATTCGCAAACCCCCAAAACCTCTCAAATATTTTTTCATTTAGCTCATAACGTAATACAACTACAGTTTGAGTTTGAGTTGATACATCTGTGGTGTCGTCAGCCATAAGTGCAAGATACGCAGATTCTTGAATCCAACATACATTGTAAAATTTCATTCTGAATAGATTTTGATGTGCCTTTGAACACTGTCGCTTCTTGAATATGGCTATTAAAGGCACTATCAGCGTTTGCTAAAAAATCAACCAATTCTAAAAATACCCCTCTATTTGTACAGTCTTTTGTCTCGTCGTGACCGCGAAGGGCAAGATTACACGTTCCGCACAGTTTTAATATGTCTATTATTTTGGAAAGTACCAGTCGATTTTTGGTCACAGTCCCATTATGCTTATGGATTTGATCCGCCTAAACCCTTCTTAGGGATGTAGCAATATTAGTCCTTCCTAAAAATTGAAAACTGACTAGATTATTTCTATGTTTGGCACTATTTTCGTGTTTATTTATTTTTCTAGTTATCATCTCCCTCAAAAAGCAAACACACAAAACAGAAGAACGAATTTTTTTCCTCGCAACCACAAATCCAAACAATTTTGTTGTACATATATGTTTTTGTCGAACTTACGCACAAAAGCATTTTTATTTTTGCACTGTCGCTGCTCCTGCACTATATTTAATTCTGGCGTTGGACGACCAGTTTGTTTTATTTCAAGTTTTTTATTTAAGCTCAAACCGCTAAATATAAGGTTTTTAATTTCGCTCACTTTCATAATTGTCCTTTGCAGTCTAGTCTAAGGCCTGTATGAGACGATGCTACATTTTACAAAAAATTTTCATGTAAATCTTATTTTTGAAATTTAGCAACGTGTAAAACAGAAAAGTGCTTTCAATATTTCATGCGAAATTTAGCGGCTAAATTATTTAGAGTTGGTTCTAATTTCTGTGTGAAATCTGCGTGAAAAACTGTGCAATAGAATAAAATGGGGATAAAATTGCAATTGACGACAAAGTTAACTAAACCAAACTAACTTAAAAATAAATTTACGGTTTCAGAGTTTTTTAAGTTCTTATTGCATAAATTGAAAGATGTCCTGGTCACGTGAACAGGTGTCTGTGTTAATAGAGGACTATAAAAAATATCCTTGTTTATATGCAGTTAAAGATGCAAACATGCTCGTGCCACAGGAATGGAGGCAATTAAAAATATAGTGATAAAAATAAAACCAGGAGTGTCCATATCAGATATTAAAGCTAAATTTCATGGTCTAAGAACTAATTTCTTAAATGAACATAGAAAATATAGTCTCAAAAAAGTGGTGCAGGAGAAGATGATTATAAATGTTAACTGTGTATCCTAAGGAATCAAAGAATTTAAAACTAATTTCTCGAAGGGCAGCAAATCTTTCAGTTACGATAACACTAAAATTACGTCTCTACATCATATATTAGGCATTTGCGTGTGCTAAATTTGATATGTAATAATGCATACGTGTCATACAGGAGTAATGCAATAATATTAAAATTGTGTGTTAAATTAAAGCAGAAAATTTTCGTAATAATTTACATAGAAATTTTCCTTAAAATTTAGCATTGTCTCATACAGGCCTAATATCTAATAAAAGTAATAAAACTAATAAAAATCGCACAAAATGTCACTATTTGTTGAAACGTTTTTTTGGAACAGGGTGCGAGCGTGCGACTGCAACAGACTAGGACGGACTGAGATGGGATGGGGCGCGTCTAAAAGAGCCGATCAGTGAATATATCACACGTGCATTACAAATTCTCCCACTACATGTCGCGTGGTGGTTACCATGACAACCATCGTATGAATCTGGGGCGGAATATATGAAGCCCCTCTCAGCGTTCCATGAAGTTACAAGTTGATTCAAATTGATCGCAATGCAAGCAAGGGGTATAGCCGTTCGTTTTCTATTATTTTTTTAAAATATTTCGTAAAGCTAGATTATCCGGATATATGTTTTTGTCATTACAATTTTTCTCATTTTTATAAATTTGGCAGGGGGGGCGGCGGCCCAGAGCCCTCCCGCACGAGCCGCCACTGGTTATTTGTTATTATTAAGAGAACGAATTGAGCTTCAACTTTTATCTTCTCAATTATCATCATCATTTATTTAGTAGATATATTTTCTGAATTAAAATTCATTTTTGTAATCAAGTAGTAAATAACTATAACCTGATTTAATACATTTCAATAAACAAGGAACAAACAGAACATATGCCTGAGAAATGTGGGTGCTGATAGTATAGTTACCAAAGTACAAATACACTCGAAAGAGCATGTAGTGTAAAAATGTTTGTTGGACAATTTGAAGCTAGTATAGCTGCTACGATCAAAGGTAATTTAACATTCGAGCATTAACCTTGCTATACAGTATATGTTATACTAACTTTTTATTCTTTGAAGTATTGTTATCAATTTCAAATACCTATCTGGAAGACAATAAGCTGTTTTAATCTTCATTAGGCTACATTAGTGTGTACGCTAGAAAACTGAAACAGAAATCAAAAGAAGCATATATTGTTCTACTCCAAAACTCAAATTCACCGGCAACTGATCGTTTCATTTATATCTTTCTCTGTATTTAATAAGCCATTGTTTGTCTTCCCTTTACATTAAATTATATTGCCAAAATAAAAATGAGCAAAAAAGATTATATGCCATCTCTAACATAGAGATTTAACATATATGTACGTAGAATGTAGAAGAAATTGATTGTTGCCATAGGAAATATACAATTAGCAGTTCTTCTATTCTCATAAAAAAGAAAAAAATGGGATTTTTACATTGAATAATTAAAAAAAAAGAGAAGTCAAGATCTTTACACCAACACCCAATTATCTTTAATGTTATTTATTGCTAAAAAATAATATTTATTTATAATTTTGTATCACATACTTGAATTCGCGTAAATCGAAATAAGTGTTTTTCTAATGGGAGCCCATTTTGCATGATCTGTAATTAAGTTGGCAAAGGCCCCATTCACATACTTCGATTTACTAGATTACTAAATATAACAAATATATATATATATACGTAATTTGTTAAAGTTGTTTTCTATTCTTATAATAATTATTACTTTCAATATACATATATTTTATTTAACACTGTTAAATGCTAATGTAAATACTTTGACGAAGTATGAAGTGGGAACAATTACTGTTGAATTTGTGGAAATGTTTAGACCAAGACAAAAAAAAATGTTAATATACATAGATGTAGGATACCATATGAGAAAAATTAAAATCCATATTTGAATATGTATTTATATGTTGGTTCAAAGCACAATAGTTTCCATTTATAAATATAATATTGATATAAAAGATACATTATATATTAAATTGTATAGCGAACCAACTTGATATTATCCTACCTATTGTATTTTACAATAATGTTAAACCATCATTATTACCATGATTACAATATATTCTGCGATATAGTTTTCAAACTAATTTTGTTCCCAGTTCTGATATTTTCTTGTTAAGGCTACATAAGCATAGTATTGCAAAAGAAAACTATATTTAAATAATTATTGTTCCACAAATAAAGGAAAATTTGTTTACAATTGTTGTTTTTCTCTTTTTGTTTGTTCAAGACATCCTATGCATAAAAACGGTCGGCGGCAAAGATCGTTTACATTAGGCGATTAGGTAAACTAATAAATCGCAGGTGTTTATTTACTTTTATATTTCTGTTTCCGTTAAATCTGTTTTGGGGGCATTTATTCTGTTTTCATTTGAATATGCACAAATCATCATTTTATGTGCCTGTGTGCATACGACTTTGGTGTGATCACGTGAACCCAACATGATCACTGATTCTGTTCAGCGATTTGAGTATATTATGCTTATCCCTCCATAATCCGGCGATGGCAAACACAAATGTTAAGTACCTGAAAACTATCTGTGCGGGCATAGGGCATTAAGAAAAAAGAATTAATATTAATTTATAATTTTAACATTTAATTCATTAGCAATATATCTTGAAACAGACTAAGTATATCTATATTTATTTAGGTACCATGTCTTATTTTGAGGTGTTTGTCTTCATAAACTATATTATTAATAATAATGTTATAGTTATTTACTTGTGATTTAAATGTTTTTAAAAAAAGAAGAGGTTAGCAATAATACAGGAAATCATGAATTGCGTTGACAGGACGTTTGAAATTTTGTATAGGGTAGCAGAAAAGCTAGAGGCTAGGGCATTCGAGAGGTAGGTAATAATATATATATATATGTATATATATATATATGATAAATATTGTTTTCTCGTCCGTACTATTAAATATTGGGTAGTGGATTCTCAGGATAATCGGACCGTTTCTGTTTAGAAATTAAAAACTCATTTATTCAAACTCTATATATTTCGCCACTGCTTAGTGGCTTCTTCAGGAGTGAATTTGAGTAATATAAAGAGGAAATACACTTTTTACATAGCCGTAAAAGTTGTAAAAACATCAGACAGTGAAACAACACGTTAAAAAAGACATCGACTAATAATAACTAAAAACACTTTACACATTTTTTTAACAACTAAAATATCAAAGTATTACAACACAAAATACATTCTTAATTGTTTACAGTTGTATGTTACGAAGTGTCTTTCCTCTTTATATTACTCAAATTCACTCCTGAAGAAGCCACTAAGCAGTGGCGAAATATATAGAGTTTGAATAAATGAGTTTTTAATTTCTAAACAGAAACGGTCCGATTATCCTGAGAATCCACTACCCAATATATATATATATATATATATATATATATATATATATATATACATATATACAAGGTTGAGAATGATAGTTGTATAAAGATTACGTTACCTTGACCAGGTAAGTTTCGAAAAAAAGAGGATCGAAAGGTAATCGGTTCATAAGTTACAGTGCAAGTTCCGCTGTAAGAGGAAATCGTATTATTTATCCAAGTCCGTTTTAAATAAACGCTACAGTTTTTATGTCCATATGTAAATAATTATATTACGTGTAAAAAATGAAGATGTTTATTTTGAGGTTTGTTCCAATAAAGAAATCACTGATCAGTCTTGGATCGATCTATGACTGTTGCGATTGCGCATGTTTTATCAGAAACCAATATCCAACCAAACCGCAACTAAAGTGTGTTGGAACACTATTTTAGCTTCTTAGTTATCATATTTGTGGTTAGATGGTGCTTGTTCAGTGATTGACAAGTATTTGATGAATCGTAGGATTTCATAAAAGATTATTAGTATTAATTCAAGTAAACTAGCATTAAAATTAGTATTACATACGTAGAGAAATGGAATCATTGTGTCTAAACTAATGTCACTATCACTTATGTTTATCGTTCATTCAAAACATTCAAATAATACACTGTATTAAATACAGTAGATACCTAAAGTAATAAGTTATTTTACCAATACAATAACTTAGGTTAGCGTTAGAGATATCATAGTCGAATTATCTTTGGTGCGCATGCGCTAAATATCTATAAATTTCAGTTTATAAAAGATCAGCAAACCGCTCGGACTATATTTGGACAGTCCTCAAACTAGATCATGTTATGTTGGAACATATTGCAATGATCCCGGATTTGTCAGGTCGCGTTGTTGGTACAGTGATTTTTCACTGCGCTGTTTTTACGGATTAGGTACTTAAACAAGCTGAATTCCATAAAATAATTAGGCGCCTTTTTATCAGTGGCGACTGGTGAGTACGTTTTGTTGGGGCACGTACATAAACAAGACTGATTCGTTTATTATAGGCGATATATTCCCACTAGGAGTATATCCGCCGCCACTACTTTTTATTAATACAAATAAGTGTTACAGTCTGATTTATATAGGTACTTGATGTCCGTTACATTTCGCAGTTGCAGTTCTCGTTCAAACCTGAATGCACGAGAAGCTATAGAGCCATTTATAAACTAACGAACTTTCGTTCTCTTAACGCCGAAGTCAGTTCGTACATAACCAACTTTACATCTTGTTGTTGGCGTTTGCTCACGTTGAACGAATAACCAATCAAACGGCAGGTACCTAACGTGTCATATGATCGAACATAGCTAATCATAATAAAGATGGAAACGCACATAATGCTGTAAACTTCGTATTATCTTCTATCAATGAATCCATTTTTGAAAAGTTTTTTTAAATTATACTTATATCAAATTCTGAAAGATACATTGTTATTGTCAACGATTTCATTCGCAGTTTGCACGAATGGAAAGTTTACAAATGCTATTTCCTAAAGAAATCAACAGAACAAACGACAACTGCTAGAGTTAACTGTAACAACAATGGTCGCATTCAGCAGAAACAACAGTTCAGTGATCGGAATCAGAGGATGTACGCTCACTCTGAACATGAAGCGGGCACCATATTTGTGAGCGGAAAAATGCTACGCTCACTTATTGAACGTATTCTGTACGCATGTGCCATTAACGCATTCCAACACCAACGTAACACACATAATTTTGAAGAAAGTAACTAGAAAGGTAAGATAAGCAAATTAAAGGTATTGTGCAGAAATAAATTTATTATAATATTGGACGATTTTAATCGAGGTTGCAAAAACTGGTCCTAATACAGAAAAACATAGTAATATATGTTGAGCACTTGTGAAATATAAAAATAATAAAATAAAACACCTTTTTCACAAAAATTAGTTTAATAACTATACCTATGTCACATTTCGTGTGCACTGCACATATCGTCAGCAGTCCTACTGACGATCTGTGCAGTGCAAATTTGCAAATATGTCGTAAATTATGCATTCTATATATATTTATCAAGAGTACTTAAGTATTTAGAGCTGGATTTGGAATATTTTTTGTATAAATTTGTTGAAATTCTCATACGTATAAGAAAGTCGTATGGTGGCCACACCTCCTTTTTTACAGTTTCACACCTGCTTGGTGGCCAATCAATATCCAAGAAATAATTTGTATATTGCTTTTCAAAATGTAGTATTATTTATTTAATTACTATTATGTTTTCGAAATGTTATCTTCACAAAACGTGCATGTTTATTATTCAGTAAAACGGTGCTTACGCACCTGTAATTTTAATCAGTCTTATTAAAAACAAACCCAAATAACCGTAGAAATATAATAAAAAACCTGGATTCCATCGAACCTATGGAATTTCGTTTATATATTAGGGCAGCAGAAACACCAGAAGGTAAAATTGAAATTCCTCCTAAAAATATTTAAAATTAACCAGGTTAATTATGTGTAATATTTTTTTTAGTATTAGTGCATCATGGTTTAGCAAAAACAGACATGGGAAAATACTCTTATTTCAATCCAAATTGAATTTGAAAAAGTTGCAAATATATATGTTATATTCATTTAATTACATAGCATGTGTCGTCCTCATATGTAACAAATTTGGGTATAGGTATTTTATTTATACTTTGTTGCCTGGAATTACGAGCATCTGAAATTTCGTATCTATTATACGGACAGCAGAAAAGTCAGAAGATATCCATGATGTATCAGGAGCACAGATGGGGGGATTACAAGTAGCCGGTGTATACGGAGAGATTGGCAACACAAAAATAACCCTAATTCATCCCAAAAGATGGCGCATGAATGCAGAATTACGATATTTTCCTGATATTTTTTTCACGAAAACTACGTTAGATGGCCACAATTTTTGGAAATATTGTTCATAATAAGAAGACAAGAATGTAGACATGTTTAATTTTTTTGCAACTACTAATTACATGTGTAGAAGAATCCAAAAGAAAATTATATCAGAAAATGACAATATGGATTAAAACCAGTTTCCTGCACATTACTAATTGAAAAAAGTTAAATATGCTTGTACCATTTATTATGAACAACACTACCAAAAATTGTGTCCATTTAAAACATTTATTTTTCAGAAAATTTTAAATATTAGGCCTATACTTACTATCTTATTAGTTTTTGACCTATAAATCTACGGGGAATACAAAATAAATTTAAAAGGTGCTCTAATAGGTAAGCGGTTATCATAGGAAGTAATTGAAATATCTTTTCTCATAGTCACAATCTGCCTGCCCCACGCATATGACACCATATAAAAAGAGAATAATGCTCATTTGAAAAATGAAATGAAACACAATTATAGTTTTCAACATATATATCGTTTATTTATATTTTTTGCACATGTTCGTAGTAAGTACAATCACTTATTTTATAATAAATAATATGTAAAGTAGTACTAACATTCATCACATTCAATAGAATTTAGAATAATATCCTGTATCTTGCATTCTTATAATTTATTTTTATATAATACAATTACTTTATGACATGTACAATATTTACAAAATACTTTTTTTTACATATTTACATACAATACATGCTTTGGTAGATATCAGTGATTGATTTTCTTGGGAAATTTTCGATTTGTTTTTATATTATGGTAAAATTTTTAATACACATATCCAAAATCAGCACACATAAACACATACTGAGTATAGCAGGAAATAGACGGATAATGAATTAGAAATTAATAAATTTTAAAACAAATACGGATTTCTTTTTTTCTTTCTTAATGAAAAACGTTCTTCAAAATAAAGCCATTATTTGCTTTTGAGTAGTAATGTCATTATATTTCCATAATTTGCAACCACATATTTTTTTTAATGATTTTTCATGACTTATCTTTGTCGAACTGACTGTATACAAATGTTGTCATCTTATTTAATAGTTATTTATGTAAATGTCAAGAAATCGATCGATACTTTTTGATGTACGAGGCTGTGTAGTGGCCGAATACTTTAACCGCTGAGTCAGGTAAAAACAATTTGTTGACGTGTATCGTATACTATTTTTTCTGAAATCGAATGATTAAATTTTAGAAAATAAATTAACATTGACAAGAAAAATGATCAGGAAAATCAAATCGGTTCTGTTTCTGTTGTTTCCTTAGCGACTAGTCAATAAACATTTACAACAAGAAAACTTAATCGCTTTTTGCAATTTTCCTTGGTTCTTTCTTCGAGTTAATGACGGTGTGATAACCATGAATGTGTTTGGAAAAAATAGTGATGTAGAAGACAATATTCCATCCAACTGTCAATGCTGCAATCGAAGATTTACCGCCAAACAAATCTAAACACAGATATCAGAAAGCGTACTCAATATTTGAAAATTGATGGAATTTTAAAGTCAAAGTAGTTCTCCTCGTTTATTTCGCAGAGAAGAATTATAAATCCTCTACTTCGTGAAGCATTTTCTCCATGTTAAAGTCAACTTTGTTACGGAAGAAAACGCTTATATTAAAATATTTCCCAAGTTAACCGCATATTTAAAGAGAAAATCAATTGGATATCATGCAAAAAAATCAAAGACATCTTCGCGATCAGAAATTGTGCAATTTGATAAAGGTAAATAAAATAAAAACGTGTTAATTTTATTATTTGATTTTTATTGAAAGTTTTGAGAGTATTCAGGTTAGCAGGAGCTTATCGGTGTGATGAGCTAATGAAAATGTCTGTTGATGACATTGACGACAAAGGGGACATTCTTTTTGTCAAAATTCCTGAATCAATAACACACAAACCTTGACGTTTTATTGTTGATAACGGAGAAGGGAATCTTAATTTTGCTCTATATAGAAAGTACTTGGCACTACGACCCGTAGAAACCACATAGCGTCGCTTATTTGATATTATTTTCAAAAATGACATAAAATGATGTGGCTGTAAAATCATACTAGTCTGGTTTTTACTATCGTAGGTCAGAGAAATTCCACTTTCCTAATCCAAAAATGTTCAGTAAAGTGACGATTTCAGAAAAAAAAAAATTATTCAAGCAAATGGGAATTGAAAACGCACACACGAAAGATTGGAATTTTAAGTGTCATCAAATGCCAGGAAGTAAACAAGGCCAGAAATAGACTTGAAGTATGCGTTTGTTTGATGCAAAATATTCAAATCGCTCTGTCAGCCAATCTGTAGTCAGTGAGATTGAGTGTACATTTCGAGAAATTGGTGATGGTAAAGGTTTTTGAAAACCTGGATGTTCAAAAGTTAGTGAAGATCAGAGACTGAACATTTTGATATGTATAGAAGATAATGGCTTAGAATACATAAAATCAAGGAAAAAGAGATTTAAAAAATGATGACGTCATTACTCAAAAACAAATGTTGGTTGATAATATGAAATTTAATTTAGAGATAATTATGGCTAGAATGTTAATTCTAAATAGATAAGAAAAATGTTTGTGCCTAATATGAGTAAAATAGAACAAGAATAAGATAAAACTCAAGCGTCAATAGCAAAGAAATTTTAAAAATTTTAAAATATTGGATTTTAATATTTCGGTTCATTCGAAATCGTTTTTTTTTTTTTGGTCTTGGTCTAAGTTCTATGCGCATAATTCTAAAGCATTGATAACATCTACTATACTATACTATCGATGGTATCGTGATATTAGGGGAAATTTTGCGTTATATATACTGGAAACGGCAATAGACGTGTCATCACTAAATAACACCGTTGTTAGCACTGGCATTGCTACTCCCAATTTAGATCATACAATATGATCTAAATTTAGTGTCCATCATTGATTTTTTTATTTTTCAAGATACAACATTGTTTAAATTAGCAATTATGACACAATAATGCAAAGAAAACAAATGAGAATCGTCTTTTCTAATTTTGAAATATTTTTCTTTAAATGCTCACCTGTGTAGTATTTTGTTTAAATAAATTCAAATTTTTGAGAAAAGGATGTAATGAATTTTCTTCTGGACTGAAAAATCACTTCGTTATTACAATTTTTAAATGAAATATTATGATGGTTGTGGAAATAATACACGATTTTCACGATTTGTATCAGGCTTTGGAAAATTTTGTGAAATATTAGCTAAAGTACGATAACGTTAACGACTTAAACATTGAAATTAGGGAAAAGGTCACACAGATAGATTGTAGGACAATAATAAAGCGGGATGATATTTTATATTAATAAAATAAAATTAATTTACTAGTTTTTTTTTTAGAAGGTGCTCATCTAAGAAAAGAACTAGTAAATTAATTTTATTTTATTATGAGATGATATTAAAAACAAAGTTTGCAAATCTGAACTTAAGTATTCTAGAAGAAAACTCATAATTTAGTCTTTTTTGTTTCAAATTTTAAGTTGTATTAGAGAAAATATAATATACAGAGGTTTTTATTAAAAATAGTTTAAATTTCAAAAACACGTGTTTCTTTGCGTTCTTCTATTATAATTAAAAAACTACTTGTTTGATAATTTAGACAATTTTGCATATGATTTGCTCTTAATTTGGATGGGACTGTATTGTCATGCATTTTTCTAGTTTACTATTTCATCCAGCTTTACTTAAAAATCCATAATTTTAAAATTCCCGCCATATGAATTATGTGTCTTTGTTATTCCCAAGCACAACGAAACAAAGCATTTTAATAGTTTCAAAAGTCGTTTCCTAACTTTAAACGTTTATCATTTTTTTTATTAAGCATTTATTTCAATGAAAATATACTTGTAAGGTTTTTATTTTTCTACAATTTTCTTTTAATTAGTTAATTTTACTTTCAAGTATCATATAGTTATCTAGAATATCACTTATTTTCAAAGATTGTTATTCAAACACGCACCTATTCTATACTTTTTTTTTTTTGGTAATCATATAAAATAAGAAGCAATAGTAAAAAGAATCAAAAGTTATCAACGCTTTCCTCAGAGGGAATTTAGTAAAGATTTTGTATTAAATTTGCAGTGTAACAATAGGAAATAAAAATTATTTCAAAATTTAATTATTGTTTTAGCGGAATCTACACGATCGTAGTGACGTGTCCGCCGACATGGCAGTGTTTTATGCACACATGGCGGAATGGACATATTTGTTTTGTCGATTTCCGCCGGTCGGCGGAATGTTACTATATTACACGAAAATTTTGCCGCTGTAACGGTCATGATCATAACCTAGTTTTGTATATTAACGTGTGTGTGAATCTGCATTACAAACTGCGTGCAGACAAAGAAATTTATTCACGGAAGGAAGTATTCAATATATACAAAAATATATAAATGTAAAATAAGGTACACCCTAATTAATATTCATGGTTTTCCATTTAGGTATAATCACATAACATAGGCGTTTAAATTTAGGTCACAACTTTTGGAACGACTATTATGTATTACTGAAATGTTTAGTAGTTTTGCATTCTATGAAACACTTGTTTAATATTTACCCTACTTGTCACATAATATCTAAGTGACAAAAGTATTTAAATATAGGTACATCTAAATCTCTAAATATAAGTATATCACATGTTTGGTCAAATGTTTTACTTAATTTTGATAATACGTTCTAAAATATTAAGAAAGATCAATATTAAGTATAGTAATAATAAATAGCAAAAGGAAAATAAGTTTTAAATCAAGTAGATATGTTTTTAGCTGTGAAAAACGCTATTTCAAGTAGTTGAAATAGATTAAAATAAAAGTACCAGTGCTTGAATCTGAAGTCGTTAATTTTTCATAACTCCTATCTAATATTAAAACAAATTACGTAGAAAAAATATAGTGATTTAATTACACAGTAAATACAACAAAATACCTAAATATAAAAACACAAAATATGTTGTTAAAATAAATGTAATGAATTATATTTCTATTATATAATTTTGATCTTTCTCAATTCATTACCTCTTTTGGATTTTGAAGATGTGTTAGAGATATATACAATGGAATTACGGTTGTTTACTACACTCTTCCATAGATGACGCGCAGTTCCTCATTTTTACAATGAAAAATCGGGGAATGTTTTCCCGAAAACTTCTTTAAATCTTTCTTTTTTTTCGTTTTATAAACATTTAAAGCATTATTTAATAAATACGAGAGCAAAGATTAAAGCGTTTATGTTTTCCCATGTTGAGAAAAGTTTCATCTAATCGAAAAATGTTTGTGTGGTGATTTTTTTCCGGTGAATTGGAGAAACCAAAATAAAATCTACGAGGATAAGATATATTACAATTGTTAGCTATTTTATATATAAAATTACAAATGGAATTCTTGCCTACTTATTTCATTATTTAAGTCAGTCTTATATAGAAATTAAATGAAATGTTAATACATACAATAAATACAATAAATATATTGTTACAGATAAAGTATTAATTGCAAAATTGTTGGTAGGTATTGGCATTCAATATCAATCAGTTTTTTTTACATGCAAGGAATGATACGGGAAAAGCTATCTATACATCTACTATTTTAAATCAATATGAATATTTTTAAATAGGTAAGTAGGTATTAATAGTTACATATGACAATTTTGTGACATAACTCCCCAGCCAACAAAGACACGTCAAATTCACGTGAATATTTAGTCACACATTACGGCATATGTCCTTCTAAAGTGACGTTAATTTGACGTAAAAATGACGGCCAAATGTCACAGCCCAATGACGTGATTTATAGACGAATCTTAGACGTCATGTATGTCGAAAAAAGTACCATTTAGTGACTACTCTATTACAAGAATAAAAATCCAGTTTTATGTGAAAAAATTTATTTAAAAAATACAAAATACAAAAACTCAGTCTTTGTAATAACACAATATATTAAATTGTAATTAATGGTGACAAAACTTTATAAAGTATGTATTAGTGGAAATACAACCCATCTATTTTTGTCAACTGGTAACAAAAAACACTTAGTCCTAACTAAACTAGCGGAATACAATTGGTAATCAGATAACAATAAATCATTAACTTCATAAATATTAAGCAAAGAAGAATGCAGCGGATACGAGTAAAAATTAGAAAAGGATAAATATATTTTGCCTAAAATAAAAATTTCACCTTCGGCATTTTTTAGAATATTGTGTATTTGAATGATTTTGTTATCAATGAGACAATGACAGTTGGCAAAAGAATATGAATAAACTGTAAGGGTAAAATCTTCAAAACAAGCTTTTTTAAACTGTTTGAAGCTATCTGTATGAGAATGCAGTAGTGGTCCTAAATAATGTTCAAAATGTAATGTTTCGTTGTGTAATAAATGATCCTGGTTATTTGTTTTGACGTTATTAATTTCATGCAATCGATTATAAATTTGCTGAAGTGGCCGGTTTGGAGATTTGACAAGTTTCTTTAGTTGACCTAAAAAATTTTCGAATTCAAATGCTGAGAAATTGTCTAAAGAATTAAATTTCTGAACATCGTCGTACAAATGAGATAACAAGTGTACATTAATTACAAAGAACTCTAATCCATATAAAAACTCGCAATGTGAAACAAATATATCTAGCATTTCTTTGGCGTCTTTAGAGAATTTTGCAATATGATGATCAGAAATGAGCACTGTTATTGCACAGTGCAATAGCAAAAAATGTTTATAAACAGCATCTTTAAGACGACTTTTAAGAACTAAAGGACCAGCATAGAGTATAAACGTTCGCAGTTCCGTCGCTTTCCACCTTGCCAAATCATCCAGCGAACGAGGTTTTCTATTAAATTCTAAAGGAATGTACTCTTTTAAGGAAATCAAATGTTCAGAAATTAAGGTAGTAATTCTGTTACCTAGTCTGACTTTAAGTGATCCAGTAAGCCAAGTATTTAACATTTTCTTTACAACCCCTAGGCAAACACAGTGCATGTAATCTATTGGAAAATCTGCAATGAAATCAATCGGAAGTCTTACTAGAGGAGATTCACCTAAGTGATGATCTTCGTCTAACTGAAGTCTGAATGAATAATCAGTTCTTTTTAGTGCCGAAGTATTTTTGAAAATTACTCTACCATGGTACTCTCCAGGCTCAATACACTTATCACAGGACGAATATCCATTATGAGATTTTGTACACTTAATGTAAGCTTTAGCTGGTATATCGCAACAAAAACTATGTATTTCTAAATCATATTTCCTATTGTTAAATTTGATACCATTATTTAGTACTTCTAAAATTTCATCTACAAATTCTTGTAAAAAAGAAGATAAAGGTTTAGGTTTAGCTACACCGCAAAAGATAGCAATTACAAAGGGACTACTTTTGAAATTTTTTATAACACCTAAAATTGGCCAAAACTGCACCTTCGAGCTATTAAAAAGTGGAAGGCCATCAATATTAAAGCTGATTTTAAGAGAACTAATGCCTGACAAGTTTAAGTTCTTGTGTTTATTTAGGCAACATATTAAACTATTTAAAAACCCGAAGTAAAAAAAATCCCCGTTATCCAACTTCTGAACAGTTTGATTTGAAGGAGTTCTCAATAAAGTTCGACTGTCTGTAGGCAAATCACAATGCAGTGGTGACAAAATTTTCAACAGATCTGACAATGCTGAGCGAGAAATATTATGTTGAACACTAGCCCAATGTCTAAGTTGTACAGCAAGATTAGTCTCGTTACAGTCAGTGTCAGAACTGCTTGGCGATTCAGAGGGAATAACGCAAACATTCTCAGGTACATTAAAACAATAGTTATTTGATAAATCAGAAGTTGCATCTTCATCAAAAATAGAAAAATTACTACTTACAGTACTTGAAGAAATAAACGTGATCTGAGAAATGTTTGAATTTTTATTCTCTGAATGATGTTCTTCCACCCGAGTATTTAAACTTGATCTCAAATTTTTAGCAGTTTCGGCCAACCTTCGATAATACTGCCTTTTTCCAACAAACTCTTTTTGTCTGCGTCGCGACATTTTACATTACCAATTAAAAGTGTATTACAAACGAAAATTACATTAATTATTTCTAATATTCATTCTTGCTTTTTTGGCTCGTTGTGGGGCATGCTTCAACCAAGTTTTGATTGTATTTTCTATGTCTCTTTCAGTTGCTGAGGTTGAACTTAATTTAACTGCTCCTAAAGTAAATGGTAATTTATAAACAATAACAAAACAACTCCAAAATACTTACGAATAACAACTTTATTCAAGTTAAGATCTCTGAATGCTTGTTTATCATTTCTAGTCCCTTTGAAACTGTATCCACTGGCAACGTCGTCAGATAGCAAGTGTCTTAGTATACTATTTGTTTGTGAGGTAATTTCTCTCCCCCCCAAAGAAGAGAAATACAAGCTCTATTAAAACAAAATGTTGTTAATTTGAAAAATATCGTTGTTACCATTTTACTTACCAAAGCAACAAGATCATTGTGATTTTCAAGAAATCTTTCAAGCTTTTTTAAATCTTCTTCAGATTTTATCGGAAGTTGCACTGGTATATTATCAGCTAAAATGTGTTGTGGTGTATGATTCTGGTGTTTCAATATTTTCAGTATTTCTTTATTTTGTTCTTGTAACTGGGCAAGAATTATTATAAGCCTGTTGTGATTAACTCCTATAAAATAATTTTAAGTTAGTACATTTTATCAGAGATTTACTGTAAGAAATAGTACAGGACTATATGAAACAGCAACGGTTAAATACCTGAATTAGCTAATTCAGAAGATTGCACTGATTGCGGTGTTGAAGGAAATTCATTAGATCTGCTTGAAGACGGTGTGGAAGTTATATATTCTCGAGGTGGGGTCAGATGTAATCCAAAAGATCGGTTCGGTGGGGTTAACTGCACTGATGAATAATAATTTTGTGACAACTTAGTGTTGTTGTTATTCAACGCATTAGAACCTAATAAATTATTTAAAAGAATATAGAAAAAAAAAGTTTACCGAACACTTACAACTTGATAAACTATCTGATGTAGTTCTGTGTTGACTCAATGTCGGGGGAGGTGAAAGTTCATTATCTTGATTGTCGTCAGCGCTTGATGAATTTTCATCTGAGGAGAATCGTCGAGGCACTTTTCTTTTTCTCTTTCTTTGCACTTCCAGATCTGATGAAGGAATATCAGAACTTTCTTCTAGAAGTTTTAATTTTCGTTTAGACTTTTCTATATCATCTACAAAATACAAATATGTATAAGCTTTCATTGTTTTCATTTTACGTCACAGTTACAATATATTCATTTTTCAGCATAATTGTCACATGGCTCTCACTATTTAGCCACTCGACCTCTTTTTCAGCATACAGCATGCTGAAGTTTGAAATTTTATGTCGAAAAATTTTTATGAAAACCCCACAGTATTGAAAATAATAGATCGCACAAGTATACAAACAATATTTATATAAACCTCTTTTTTATGTAGTATATAGTTACAATCTTTACAAGTAAAATACATACCATTCTCAAAGTAGCATTTTGATATCGGGTATAATGTCCATGATTCCTCATCTGGAGTATCTCCACATCTTAAAGCCTTGTTATATCGCGATTGATTTTTGTATGGTGGCCAATAGACCTCCTTTTTCCTTGGCGTTAACCACTGTTTGGAAACTAGTGCAATTCCACTGCCATCACCCTCTATGAACTGTACTGCAACGTAGGCCATTTTATATGACCTAACTGGATTACTTTTTAAATAATTTTCCAATAATACAGGATGCCCAAGAATTCGCGGGACAATTATAGTGATAATTAAGTTGCTTACAAAGGTCAGTGTTCTACAAGAAAAGTAGATGGAAAAATCAAAATTTTTGCAGTATTATAAAGATTTACATGCTTGGTGAGACCGTATATAGTGGTATCCTGTTCCGTGAATTCTGGGACAAGACGAGATTACATGATTTCATCATCAAACATAATCAAACCACAAATTTTAAGGTTAGGTTTTGGTACACAAAAAATGGTTTGATATGAAGCATGCGAAAAATCAGAAATTAACAATATTGTAATAACACTCTAACATGTACTTACCAAAAAGCCAAACAAGTCACACTATAAAATACAACTAATTTGCACAATTTGAAGACAACAAATACACACAAAACGCCTGACGCTGAATGTAGAAACTGGCGCAAAGCAAAAGCGTAATAACAAACGACCACACTCATCGCAAACTCGCAAACGGCTGTGTCTGGCTGTGTCCGTTCGTCTGAAGCGAAACGGCTAAGAAAATACGTGCTCTCATTGCGGTTTATTACAAGTAAACTTGAGCTTTGATTGGCTGGATGAGGAACCGCGTAAACTTCACGTGTGGTGGTTGGTCACTTAATTCACATATGCGATTTTTAAATATACACAGCTGAAAGACAAAAAGTTCGAGAAAATCTTATCAGCGTTTGCCATATTTCAGGTGAAATACTATTAAAACACATTTACAAAAAAATTTACAAAAACAGTGAATAGGATGACCAGATTTTAACGTCATTTTGACGTTCATAATTTACGGCTACAGTTGGGTTCAAAAATCACGTCATTCTTACGTAACTTTTTGGGCGAATGACGTCGTTGACGAGAAATGACCTTAAAATGACGTGAATCAGACGTGATCATGTTGGCTGGGTCCCAAGGATTTCAATTACAAAACGTCTTATGGAATTATTTTCTACATCTAGTGTTATTCTCCTATTTTGCAAATTTTATAAATTGAAAACTAATTATTCATTTAGAATTATATGTTTTTGAATTGAAATGGCTACAGTCCTTAGAATATTATATCTCTTTATTCCAAAATTGCATATTATTTTGAGTACATGATGCTGCGATAACTAAAAATCAATAGTTGACGTTTCTATTGCTACTGAGTTTCCTTGAGTTGGTATTTGAGTTCATTTTTACTGTAGTCTATTTTTAATTCGGAGGAGTGAAATCAAAAGGCGCGTTTACACAATGGAAGTTAGGAAAATTACTTTTTGGTGGCAGTTTTAAAACTAGCGACGATTTTATATAAATTGTAGTAAAGTAATTAATTAAAAATTCATTTAAAAAATTGATAATTTTAATTTGAAATAAAAAGGAATCATCATCGTAAGTGAAATGCTTAAATCAAAAGTTTTAAAGGTGATTTGTGTACTTTCTAATTTAAAAAGAAAACACAGATGGTTCTTATTCTTATATGATTATTTACAAGCAAACAAAAATTTAGACAAATATTAATTATAGCATATACATATAAAACATATAATTATTCACAATTTTTTATTATTATATACATTTGTCTAAATGGTTCATTTAGAGAAATGTTAATTATAGCATATACATATGAAACAGTAACAATTTATAATTATTCACTATCACTTTCCATTTCACTTGAACTATCTTCACCCACTGATATAATAAATGGCTTGATTATATCATCGACCAACCCATCTAACTCACACATTCTTCTTTCTTCATTAATCACATGGCCTACACATTTCATCCAATTGTCCGTAGTGATATTCTGGATTGCTTTTAGTAAAAGTATCCTTACATCAGCTAATTTTAATGTAGTACCAACTCGATTGGGTTTAGTTCGCAGTGATAGGGTGGTAACCTCAAAACAGCTTTATTACAACTTTTGGCCATCTCATCTGTCACATGTATATTATGTTGGTCCTTATTGAGACGAATTAGGTGAAGAAGTTCAGATCGAACCATCTCTTCATTGTACTCAATATGTTTTGAATTCAACCAAGCCTGCATATTGAGTTTTCTAGAATTTGTTGTGGGAATTTTTTCAATTTTACGACTATGATCTGTAGCATTATCCATAACAATAACAGCATTGTCTGGCAGCACTGTTAATATTTTATGAAACCATCTTTCAAACACCTCTGCATTCATTTCTTCTTGATAATCGGTCTTCCTTTCCCTGCAAAATTACGTAAGCCTGTAGTCAGTCCTTTATTAAATGCCTGTAGTCGACTTCTTATATTGCCATCTACCCCAAACTCTTTGTTTGGTATGACCTTCGTTTAGCCATGTTTCATCTAAATAATAAATTGGCCGATTTTGACGACGACAATCTTTAATTGTCATCAAATATCTTCTTCTCCACCTAATTATATCATCACGGTCTATCAAAACACTCTTTCGATTTCTCTTCATATACCTACAATAATATATCATATTTATTCTAATATATAAAAGCATGTAAAATATAAATTTGAGTACCTACTCCGTCAAGAATTCTATAAGGCAAATAATTCACAATTTTTTTTATAAAAATGAGCATCCTACACTTGATAAAGTGCTGAATGAAATCAAACAGCGTGATGATTTGCCATAGATGAGCCGTTCAACATTATAAAAATTGATGAAAATGATAAACATTAGGTCAGCATCAATGTTCTAATTAATATGCAAAGAAAATTGAGTATATAAGTACCTACTTATATACTCAATTTTCTTTGCATATTAATTAGAACATTGATGCTGACCTAATGTTTATCATTTTCATCAATTTTTATAATGTTGAACGGCTCATCTATGGCAAATCATCACGCTGTTTGATTTCATTCAGCACTTTATCAAGTGTAGGATGCTCATTTTTATAAAAAAAATTGTGAATTATTTGCCTTATAGAATTCTTGACGGTTTCACCATAATCAGTAATTAAAGAGTGTCTTCCAGAACTTTGCTTGGGTGGGATAACTTGTCCTTTCTGCTTATATTCTTTTATGGTACGATAGACAGTAGACCGTGCCACTCCTAAAAACAAGATAATATAATAATATATACCTAATGATGGTAATGTATTATAACACTAACCTATCATACTCGATATTCTTGCGACAATAGCAGTAATCCTCATTCTGGGGTTATCAGCACGTAATTTTTTGAATATATTTACTATATTCTGCTTCTCAACAACAGATGGATGTCCTAAGATCACAAATTTTCGCCTTCTCAGCGGGGATATTTGCGATCCAGAAGTGCTTGCTTCTTCCCCCATATCCAAGAAAAACGCTATGAAAATGTTTTACACGGAGAGTTTATCAGTCGATTCAGTTCTTAAAAGAACTATTTCACTATTATAACGCAAATTGAACAGAAACTCACTGACAAAATAAACGATGTATACAACAACAGCTGTTGTAACAGTATGGCGGCCGTAAACATGTAAAATTTCCATAATGTAATTCTTCCCGAAAACTGACAAATAGCAAGCCTCCTTTTTAGCGCTTCAATTTAAAAACACTTCTCCTAATTAAAAAATAGACTATACCTATAAAGACTAGAAAATGTGTCTGTAATTGATTTACGCCACCGTCTTTTGCATTTTAGCAATTTTCACGTTTTACAATTTCCACCCCTGACTGAATTCAAATTAATTGTCAAATTTGACATTAGGATCCCATACGCGCAACTTGGTTTTTCAAGCAATAATATTGAAAATTAGCAACTTTAACATACTATGAATTTGAAATTACAGGTTATTAATGCTATTCGATCATATTGGCAATATTATAGTTGCATGTAGCGTGATCATATCATTATAAAGTGATATGTTTATTTTTTAAAATTATAGCAGTGTCTTTTTTTTAACTCATTTGGTTGTTATTCAAAGTAGATTCTAGAAAATACACAGGCCTATATCAAACTTTAGTATCATATAGTTAAACGTCCAAAAATCTACAGCATTGTTAATTATGTTCTTATTTCTAATCCTTAAAAACCAAAAATTAGTACCATTCAGAATTAGAATTATTAAACTTATTGAACAATTATTGCAATCCATGTTCATGATACCATACTATGCATGCACTTTTCTTGTTATTTGAAGTATGTACTTTGATTACTATTATATATAGCCTACCAAATTTTGCAATATACTTTATAGAATTAGGACTATTCTGAAATAAAAATTAAATATTAATTTATGAATTCCATAAATTTATACATATTAATACGATTTCATCATTTACGCAAGGCAAAAAAATATTCTTATATATTTATAACTGTTAAAGATGATATATTTTTGGATATAGATTATATGATAACAAATAACGCTTTATAAAATACACAAACATAAACTTTTAAATGGCGATGCTTTGTAACAATAAGCATAAAATAATATCTAGAATAATGTGTGCTTCCACGTGAGTAATGGATTTTATTTATACAAAGAGGAAATTACATCGAAGTGATTTTATATTTACCAGATATGTTCATCTATATTTATATGAATACATTATTTACAAATGCATACAAAATATAATCGTATACCCTGCAAATTTTCCCGCTTCCTCTAATTTTTTTTTTGACATGAATGTTTATTTTTCTTCGGTAACGAAGTCCTTGCTTAACTACTCGCTAACAAATAGTATTAACACTTGACAGATAAGTTATCAAGGTGTATTTTTTTGCTAAAATATGATTATTTTGTTGTCTATAATTATTTCTGTTTGACTTCAGTCATCGGACGAGATGCTGGTCTATTCAGAGTATTATGATTGTCAATGTCTTGATTTGTTATACAGGGTGTCCCAGAAATAAAAACACGGAGTAGCAGAAATCGAAAGCTAGATTGTGTAAAAACGTACCCTCAAAATATCAAGTCTTTATTCGTGCGCAGACGGCAGAAAAAAAATATTAAGGAATTCAATTGGCCTTACGCCGACCCTGGACTAAATATCCACCTGCTCCACTTTCACAATCGGTCCTTTTCAGGACCACCATATTACTTGTGTTAAAAAAAAAGGAGGAGGAATAGATACCTCGTAATAAATATCAAACCATTAATTACTTTAATTTTACACCTGCTAGAAAAAATAATTACATTCATGATATTTACTGTAATCTAGAAAAACTACGATTTATTGAATATTCTAAAATAATAATAATCAGCTGTTTCCGACTACAAACACATTAAAGAGCAACAACCTTCCTATTTTAAAAATAAAAGCAATCTTTTATTGTCTGCCATAAAGTGGGTCGCCCATCTGGCAAAAAATATGTTTTATATGAATGAGAACGATTTAACGTTTTTCCCCCGTTTAATACAAATCAAAGCGTATTTTTCTATGAATGCGTGTTCGTTTCTATTTACAAATGAGCATTCCTACGTGTATTTATAAACATACATTCTGTGCCAGGTCCGTAATGTAATTTTTTTATCTAAAAAACAAAATGGAAAATAAAATTTTTAATTTCTTCGTTACTGCGGTATATTTGGGCCTGTTTCTGTTCGGACTTTACATACCTGCTACTGCGTCTTTTTATTTCTGGGACAGCCTGTATATTAGGGCCTAATTTTATATTTTTCGTGTATACAATGCAAAGTGAAGAAATAGAACTTCATCGTCTATATTTAACGTAGGTTATATGATTATTTTTTTTAACTGTCAAAAGAGGCACCTGCTTTATTATGACTTTTATCATATCTGCACATTAATTGTTGAACCCATGACTTTTAAGTAACTAATGGTGGGTTTATGCAGCGTTTCTTAACTTGGTATTAGTCCTAAGAATTAGTCTTAACCCTAAAAGTACACGTTATACAGAAATTAAAATTTCAAATTACGCTGCGTAAGTTGTACGTAGCTTTGTACGTATTACCACACAAGGTTTAGATCTTAGCTAACGAAGTCTTAACTTAGTTCTAAGAGTTAAAAATTACTAACTTTCGAAGTCGTGTCCTAACGCGGTCCTAAGAAACTTACGACTATAAGACCAGCTGACCGAACGGCTATCACGTATACTCAATGATCGAAGTTTCTTAAGACTAATACTAATACTAAGTTAGGACCAATTCACGCTACATAAACCCACCATAACTAATGGTGAAAGTCACTAGCGTCTATGGACATCATCCGATTCTTATTCCCAATATCGCATATGTGTATAAATGAGAAGTTGAAATGATAACTTATCGCAAATCTCGCTCATTAACTGTATGGTTAATAAAACAATAAACAAAATTAAAAAAAAAGTCAAAAGTAGAAGAAAATAGCTACAAATAAACTTAAAATTCGATATTATTTGGCATTTAGGCTAGCAAACAATGTATTTTATGTTTCTTCTTAGCAAGTTCTTTTTTTAAATTGGTAGATTCACTTTTTTCTTTTTTTTTCTTTGTTGAAAACAACCCTCGCTGGGTGAGTTATCTTTTTATTATGTAGAGACATTCGCGTTTTTCTTTTATTACCGTCTGCTTATTTTGTATTGTCGTTAAAGATGGGACTATTGGAGCTAGCAAATTTTTTAAGCATCAATTTGTCCCATGCATATCAATAATTTTAATTAAATCAGGTACAAAATTTGTTTTTAAGTGGTCTCTTTCTATAAAGACTTTATGAAAAGAACAGAACCAAAAAATAATATATATACAGGTTCGGTCTGTTTTTACTTTGCATGGGAGCTAAAATCCATGTATTGGAACGAACGTTGTTGCCAGTATTTATACACATGTGGGCTCGACAATTGGCCAATACGATCATAAGATTCCAATATAATGCATGTGTGCATGTTGCAGGGGTTGTTATCTTCATTTTTAGGTACTATTCCCATTCGTAATATTCTTAAAAAAGTATCTTACGTTAATATTATAAGAATTCTTTCAGACTTATTATTTTTATGATTGAATTTAATATGGTTTCGCTGAAGGTCTACTTGTCGGCTCGCGTATGTGTATCTGTTAGGTAGGTACGGTTTGGCAACTCTGTTCGTGTTATGTACGGAAAGCCGCATGCAAGATAATCGTAGGCCAAACCTGTATATATAGAATATGTTAATATACAACTGATTTAAGTAACGCCTTGCATGCAAGTGTGCAGCAAATCGTATTGACCGACCAACGACATCGCTCAACGGTCAACAACGCTTCAGTTTATTTTGCCGCTTACCCTCACGCGCATGTGTAGCATTGGGTATAAGAATCGTATGATGTCCGTAGACGCTAGTGTGAAAGTCTGGCAGATATCTGTAACTTAGTAACCTGTAAGCTTCGTAACCTAGCAACTACAGATATACAAAAATATCTTATAAAAATTACGAATGTACAAATAATTGACTGTTCAAGACTTTTATACATAACTTTTACTTTTATAATATGTAGACATACATAATAATATAATATTTCGTAATGTACCGACATATTTGATTTTAAAAATCTGGGTCAGAACAATTGTTTGAAATACAAGTTAACAGTTGGTAACGCATTTTAGAATGAATAACGACAAATTTTTTAATGCCAAGAAAGCACTTTCTCAAAATTCCTGGAACAATTATTACCATTTAGACAGCTCAGAAGGAAGTAGTAGATAATTCATTAGCAAATAAAATTCTCCGTGTAGGTATATTATTTTATATTTTTTGTGGTTTTTTTTTTCGTTGCCTGATGATTATTAATTATGTGTTCACTTCGTGGTTACTTTCGGCAGTTAAATGAAAATGCTCCTGTAGAATTATTTTACGTTTCGACCTTTAATCATTGGTCTTCTTCAGAAGTTTTATTACATTCTCATAAGTATAAGAATTTTTGTTTTGTTGTAGTTTCCATATTACTCTTGACTTAAAATAAAATTCTCACTACAACATTAAAACTTTCTAAATTTTTTTAAATTTAAAATGTAAATGGTTTCTGTAATTCATTTTTATTTTTAATTAATATGCTATTTGCGTTGTAAATGAAATCATTGCATGCTTTGCTGTTTTCGTTTGGAATAAACTGGCTAGGCTCTAGTTCTTATACTTATGAGAATGTAATAAAATTTCTGAAGAAGACCAATGATTAAAGGTCGAAACGTAAAATAAAAATTTACATCCTATTCTACAGGAGCATTTTCATTTAACTGCCGAAACTATCCACGAAGTGAACACATAATTATTATTTATATATACAGGTTCGGTCTGTTTTTACCTTTCATGCGAACGTTGTTGCCGGTATTGATACACATGTGGGCAGTGGGCACGTACTATTCGACGGTAGACGAAGGGCCGATACGATCATTACGATCATAAGATTCCAATATAATGCATGTGTGCATGTTGCAGGGGTTGTTATCTTCATTTTTAGGTACTATTCCCATTCGTAATATTCTTAAAAAAGGTATTTTAAGTTTTTAAGTTAATATTGTAAGAATTCCTTCAGATTTATTATTTTTATGATTGAATTTAATATGGTTTCGCTGAAGGTCTACTTGGCTACACCGTACTGATGACGACCAAGGAGTCAGAAACACGTGTACGGTTGCTTTACAGCGGAATTACCCATTATTTTCCATGACTATATATAATAATGTATCAACATTTTTTGCCAAATATACAAATGTAATGAAAAAATTAAATTTCTTCTTGGTAGTAGTGGTAATAATAATATGATGAGCAAAAGTAATAATTTTGGATTTACATTTTAAGGTAATACTATATATTTTTTAATCAACACATTGTTTTAACATACACCTTCCTCGTTATGCTGCCCTGACGAAACCAAACAAAGCAGAATCATATATGTGTGTAGCTGCAAACACATCTTAACACATACATAGTTGCCTCGTTATTATTTATGTATTTGCATTGAAGGAACATGTTTATGGCAGACCTAAACCTTTTGATAGGGTTACATAAGTAATACCGGCTGTCCTATGCTTATTGTCTACATTTTCATTTATACATATTTGATTTTACATTCCATATTTATCAATAGTTTTAAATGACAGCCAATTGTCATACTGTTATTACTTTTGGTATATACAGGGTCCGGCAACGAAGCGGGGACGGAAGATTACATCCTTATTTGAAAGTTAGTCAAATATTTAGTCATCGGATATTCTTGCGCGCCATCAATTGCACGTTTTAAAAATATTTTGGTTCATACAGGGTCTTCCAGATGGAAATGCCAGACTAAAGTTGCTTTTTTTTAAATGGAACACCCTGTATATTAATAGATGAAATGATCCGCGCTTGTAAGCTGGTTACATCGATATAATGCTGTATGGGTCTAAAGTTGATACGTAGTTTCTGTGTTAATAATTATTTTACTTGATAAATTAATACATTTCAGTAGACTATTCTGCATAAGGAAAAACTAAAGATCCGAAACCAACAGAATAGATTTTTTTTTACTAGTATTGAGTTTCCTTGCTACGTAAAATAAATTCTGTAACTATTCGCGTTATACAGAGTGTTCACAATTTCGCAAAATCCAAGAAATCTCGTAATTTTTAAATGAACAACCTGTATATCAGTTCATTTTTGAATTGTTTATTAAATTTCATGTCAGAAACATGTAAGACGTTAATACTTTAAATGTGACTATTACTGAGCTACTGTCGTTTTTTGATATGCTTTTGTTAGTTTTTGCAAAAAAGTGAATTTTTTCAAATGAAACACCCTGTATATTATTTCATTTTTGAATTTCTTTTTAAATTTCACATTAAAAACATGTAAGACGTTAATACTTTAAAAGTGACTATTACTGAGCTATTGTCTCTTTTTGATATAATTTTGTCAGTTTTGTGGTTTTAATTAATATAGTCTAACACTGACAAAATTATATCAAAAAGAGACAATAGCTCAGTAATAGTCACTTTTAAAGTATTAACGTCTTACATGTTTTTGATGTGAAATTTAATAAGAAATTCAAAAATGAAATAATACCTATACAGGATGTTCCATTTGAAAAAATTGACTTTTTTGCAAAAACTAACAAAAACATATCAAAAAACGACAGTAGCTCAGTAATAGTCACATTTAAGGTATTAACGTCTTACATGTTTCTGACATGAAATTTAATAAACAATTCAAAAATGAACTGATATAGAGGCTGTTTCATTTAAAAATTACGAGATTTCTTCGATTTTGTGAAATTGTGAACATTCTGTATAATGCGACAGTTACAGAATTTATTTCACGTAGCACCGAAACTCAATACTAGTAAAAAATATTCTATTGCAGATCCGGTGGCTGATATGGTAAACACTTGTCTGTCGCAGGGGGTCTTTTCGCATGCATTTAAAGTGATCAAAGTCATTCCAATATACAAGAAAGGAGATATAAATAATCCATCAAATTACAGGCCGATATCGATTATACCATCTGTTTCAAAAATACTGGAACAAGTAATTGCAGAAACTCTTATAAAGTACCTACATGGACAACTTTGATTATATAAGTTCCTCCAATCATGGATATCGTGTGGGCAAATCCACAAGTACGGCTATAGAGGACATCTTAGAATCAGTGATGGAGGCATTGGATGCTGGTGAAAGTGTGCAGCTTTCGTGTTGTGATCTTAGCCGTGCCTTTGATTCTGTAGATCATGAACTGTTGTTGGACAAGCTTCACTTTTATGGCATTCGTGGCATGGCTGGTCAGCTAATTAGGTCTTACCTGAGAGATAGGGTACAATATGTTGAGTTTGGGGAAACAGTGTCAGATGCTGTGATAGTGAACCGGGGAGTCCCACAGGGATCTATTTTGGGGCCACTCCTGTTTGTCATATATATGAATGACGTACCATCTTACCTAAATGAAAATAAGGTTTGTCTATATGCAGATGACACATCCATATTAAATAGGGCCATGTCGCAGGAAAAATTAAACGGAAAGGTACTCTTAGCCATGGAACGTGCAGATGATTGGTTCGAGTCCAATGGTCTAATATTAAACCAAAATAAAACCCAACATCTACTGTTCACAACTTCGAGAAAGGATGAAACTAAAAATCTCAAGTTACTGGGGCTTACCATAGACAATAAACTTAATTGGTCTTCACATATAACGACGTTAGCCGATAGGTTATCATCAGCTGTCTATAGTATTCGATATATCAAGAACATATCAACTCACGAGGCTGTCAGGATGTGTTATTTCGCGAACTTTCACTCTCTGATGATGTATGGACTGCAGTTTTGGGGGAATAGTCCACAAGCGGACAGGATATTCTTGCTCCAAAAAAGAGCGATTAGAGCATTGTGCAGGTTGAAGCAGAGTGATTCGTTTAGGCCGTATTTTAGGAATGAGAGAATACTCACTATGGCGTCGGAATACATACTTACCATAATTAAACATGTGCATGCAAATAAGTCAAGTTATAATAAAAACTGTAATATTCACGATTATAATACTCGACGGCATAATGACTTGAGGGTTGCTTATCATAGACTGAAAACCACGCAAAATAGTGCTAGCTATTGGGGTGTTAAGCTATATAACCTTCTTCCTAGTGAACTGAAGTGGCAATCTCTTAGCAAGCTGACATGTAGGCTTAAAAGTGTATTACTCGATGGTGTCTTTTACACTATTGAAGAATTTACAAATCATTTTTGATATTGGATGTTTCTTTTTTCTTACATTCATATATTAATGTTCATTGTGTAGTAATTTTTAGTCAATTGTGTAGAATGTGGATTTGAATTTTTACCTATATTTGTGTATATTATTACTATTGTTATTATTTTATGGATGACATTTAACATTATGACTTTAACATTATGTTGTTCATTTTATGTGATGTTAGGATGAAATAAAGCTATCTATCTCTCTATCTATCTATTCTGTTGATTTCGGATCTTTTGTTTTTCCTTATGCAGAATAGCCTACTGATATGTATTAATTTATCAAGTAAAATAATTATTAACACAGAAACTATCAACTTTAGATCCACACAGCATTATATCGATGTAACCAGCTTTCAACCGCGGATCATTTTAGCTATTAATATACAGGATGTTCCATTTAAAAAAAAAGGAACTTTAGTCTGGCATTTCCATTTAGAACACCCTGTATAAACCAAAATATTTTTAAAACGTGCGCTTGATGGCGCGCAAGAATATCCGATGACTAAATATTTAACTAACTTTCAAATAAGCATGTAATCTTCCGTCCCCGCTTCGTTGCCGGACCCTGTATATCAAGTAAAGAATTTAATGGGGTAACTCCGCTGAAAATGCAACTGCAGACACGTGTTTCGAACTAGTTGGTTCTCGTCAGTGCAGTGTTGCTAAGGAATAGGATGGGATATTCTATTTTTATCCTGTGAGCAGGTGGACAATGTCTACCTCGCGGCGACGTTAGATTCATCCTCAGTATCGAGGACATTTTGGCTGAAGCATCAATTGGTAGGCTGTGCCCTGTGTATGTGTCTGATTGATGTTTTCAGCGCCAAGGTTATCCCATCCTATTCCTTGGCTACACTGCACTGACGAGAACCAACTAGTTCTAAACACGTATCTGCAGTTGCATTTTCAGAGGAGTTACCCCATTAAATTCTTTACTTGATTATTCTATGATCCGCAATATTTTTTGGTTTATTTATATATATATCTATGTATCTACATATATAATTAATTCTAGTTTCTGTTATGTGGAATATCAAATTTTTAGGTAACTTTTATTAGTAAAACTCTGAATATGTTCATTTAAGTGACTTTGTACCTCCAATAATAACAAAATTAGAAATTGTGCATACTTAACTGATAACAACTGTAAACTATGTATGAGATTTGTAAATTTTATCATTTCTTTGTATTTTCCGTCATTTGGCTGGTAAAAATATTTGAAATAATTTCAAGAATTACATGAGAATTACGATTACAAAGCCGGTTTTAAACCTCCGTTACGGACGTGAATATTTCGGTGAAATTTTCAGTATATCTGCGTCCTGTTTATTTAGTGAAACACTCCGCCCGAGAGAAAAATAAACATTTCATATGACACATGCGTCTTCATTTATTTAACTTACGAACGAAATTTAACATCAAACATGCGTAAACAAGTACTAAATACACAACAGAATATGAAAATAATGAAACAAATTGAAAATAAAAATAAAAAGAAAGGCATAATATAGTAAAAACCAATTTTTATTCAGTCGAAATGGACAGCACGTTCTCTAGGGTACTCAAAAAACGCTAAGCCATTTTCTTTTCTCTTAATACAATTACATTCTAGTCTCCAGCAGTACGTTCTTTTTATGTGATGGTGCGCTGTTGTCCTCGCGGTTCCAAGTGGCCGAATTACCACCCCTTGGAGACCGCGAGGTCTCGCACTATATCCACGTCTTTCGTTCTCGCACCGAATCACGCTCCATGTCGGGCCGGAACGGCTTATGTCAGGATAATTGTCGCATCTCGGTATTCTTCCAGCGTTTGCTGGTCCTGCTACCGCTGTAACCGAGCTCGTGATCGTGGACGTTCGTGTAATAGGTGTCAGTGGTGCTGGGTGTCTGGCAAGCGTTGTAATGTTGAGTCCTCACCGTACCTGGTGCATACAAAAAGAAACAGAACAAAAGATTAGATTAGTCTAATTCAAGTTTAAGAAGAAAGTGATATAATTTTGGATATTTTAAACATAAAGTAGATGCAAATAGAAACATTGATCGTATGTACAGTTTATATACAAGCGCTAAGCATAGCTATATATACAGTGGAAATAAGGTAGTTAAACATTTTTCTGTGATGCAGCCCACCCATGAGTCTTAAGTTCTATTATACTTGTCAAAACTACAGCCATCTATTATATTTATTAGGTATATGTGTAAAGTATTTAATCGCCTTGTTACTTTCCCTCGACCCTTTTAGAGAAGGAAAACAGGAGTTTTAGATTTGCTAAAGTGACGCGGAAAGCCTATCTTTTCAAATTTTGACAATGTGATGTTAAAATAAAATTTGTATGTTACCTATGCCGTGTCCTGGGTGTGAAATAGGGACGTGTTTCGACGTTTGTTCGAGCTATAAACCATTATTGTTGTTGTAATTAACATTTGTTAAGATTATACCGACGTAAAAATCATTCCAATCCGTGAATGTAATTATTACAAACAATCATAACAAGCATATCACATTTTAACATCTCTCATGTTCTTCCCCGCAGTATAATCAAATAATAATAATGTTGAATATTATCTTTAACCAATCCACAGAGCTGTTATTATGACCAATGGTAAACTTATCGCGCACAGGCCACACCTACTCATTTTTCGCCCAATGCACCAAGTGAAAAGTGAAATACGTAAGAAACAAATTGTTTCCACCAACCGAAAGACTCGTTATTACGACCAATGAAATAATTCTTTCTCGGGACACTTGCTTAAGGGTGCGTTTCAATCTTAGCAAATCCATTTCGGTTCGTATCTAAGATTTTAGCGTTTCTTAAGTACTACTAGTAATAATTGGAGGGCGCCACGATGTTAATTCTAAACCACAAACAAAACTAATTCTGAAGAAAAGATCTAAAGCATTTCAAGGTCATTTTACCTGCTTATTGATTTTCTACCTACAAACGTAGTTTTGGTCTGGCAGACTTTCTTTGCAATTTGATTTTATACGTATGAATCTAATCGATACTTGTCAACTTTCATGCTGAAGGGAGAAAGACGCGCGAACTTTAAGCATTCATTTGAATTTATTTGTAAAAATTTTAAATTACGTTTCTTTTATTTATAAATTAAGTTATTCTTTAACATATTCGCTAAAGGTAGGTGATACTCATCCATTCGACTTTCTTATTTTCTTATTTCATATATATTTATATTTTGTAATTTATATTAATACAATGTTGTTCTCTTATTTTGGAAATAAACTAATATTATTATTATATAAAACTACACAATAAATAATTTGTGTTATGAAAATAAAATATTTTCTGTAACTTGATACATTTAGTACGTAGCCTGCATCTTTGTTGATCATGTCTAATAATAATAATATGCAAAACTGAAATATAGTAATATTATTGTCTTCATAACGTACCTATTAGTTCAACATTTCTAATAAATATGTTTCACCTGCTAAAAATACATGTAAAGTTAGTATTTGCAAATCCCAAGTGCCTGCCAGTTTGACAGTTGATCAGTTTTTATCATGTTTTTATTTTATTTCTATTTTGTAATTTGGCTCCTGGACAGTTTTCAGAATGGATTTTTTTTGTGAGATTACTAAGTTCGAATAAGAGAAATTCTATATACATATTTTAAGGCAAATTTGGTCATAGGTACGTTGTTACTTTATATTATAACTTTTCAATTCAAATATCGCGCCAAAACGGTACCATTTTTAACAGAATGTATTGGTTCCTATGTAAGTTAATTTAACAAGGAATTATAAGTATGCGATATCTTTATATTTTATAACATAACCTAGCCATAATTTGTGAAGCTGTGAACATTCTCTTATTATATTTTACTGTGTTATTATACACTATCTGTACGTTTAAGTACGTCACGAATATATTAGATAAGGCACTTTCTAACCAAACCGTCAAAAATCGCCACCCAAACAGCTTCAAGTATTTTTACAATAAAGATGATAAAAACAGTTTTAAATATGTACAAAGATTTAACTCTACAAACACCAAAAATGAAAAGAACAGTAATTGTAATAAAAATCTTCAAAACTAAGTAAGGTAAAGGTATTATTTTAATGTTAATATATTATAAATAATGAGGCTATTATAAAGATTATTGTTATTAATCGAAACTAGAAAACCGGGGAACTGACCTCCGGAAGAAAGAGTGGGCAAGCATATGTGATTTGAACTAGGGATGCGCACGATATATTGTTTTGTAAAAAAGTATCGATGTTTTCTTTTCGATAATCGTGATTGAAATCGATATTTTTTTATTTAATAATATTGACTGTTATCGATTTTTTTATTCGATAATATCGTTTAATCAAAAATGCCATTTTAATCTTTGAAATTTCACACATTTATTTCACATTAATATACAAAAGAAACTGTTCATATTATACAGAATACAATAGAATATATTTTTAAGAAAGAAGTTGGAAATTTGAAAAATGCCTACTGGGATGTTTGCTGTTTCGTAGAAATTATAATCGGGAAGCGGCAGCGGAATATTGCATTTCATAGACTTGACATCTCGTATAGTTCGCCGAATCGCCTTCATGGGGTGTTATCTTTATCACAATTACTATTTCCTCAAAATTGTAAAGAAGATATGTTTTAAGATGTTTATTTTTTATTTGTATTTATGTATGTGTTTTATACCACTAGAATTATATATTTGAGTTTTGGATTATCTTATACGTTATAGATACAAATTTATATTTTGTTTGTCTTTTTATTGGATTTTTTTTATTTTTTGAGTAAATATATATTTTGAGTTAAAGATTTTATTATTTGTTACTAAATGGCTTGAAAAGCCACAGCAAAGAACTTTTAATATAAACATGATAAAAATGTCGATATCAAGGTATATCGATATTCTTCATTCAATATTTGTTTAAAATCGATTTTGAATTTTTGATACATTATTCGATTCTAATATCGATATTTTTGAAACGTTGCGCATTGGAATTTTTTTATTTACTAATTTGCTATATAGTTTGAACTATAAAATTTGATGAATATGTCAAAAATACTATAGACATGGTGTGCAGTTTCTATTTAAAAAATAAACGATTTCAAAGTACTGAAAACTGCTAACAAATAAAATGTACCTATATTTACATTTTAAGTAATTAGCAACAACCTTAACAAATTTTGAAGAAAAATGTAAAACGTTCTTAGCCGACAATTTCTTTGCGAACTTCGTAAATATAAAACAGCTATTAGGCTTTTGTCGGCGTAAACAGTCCCAGTTTAATTGATTTATCTCATTAGTAAAAGCATAGGCATCTTTCAATTAAGGATAACAGAAAACTCCATATTTTAAAATATTGCAATTTCATTAAACTCGCAAAATAAACTATGTAGTTACTTTTTGGTTTTGTGGTGCCAACCAGTGATGCCAACTGTTGATTGTCTATTACGTACTTTCAAATAACTCGTAACATACTAAATTTTATAATTAGTAACCGCAAAAATTGTTGTTAATTATAATTTTAAATTATAATGAATATTTAAAGTATCGCATAACACACAACTAACCTCTAAATAATTGCAAGATAATAACGTCATCTATATTATATGTGCTACACTGTTAGGCGACGTAAATGTAACAGATATCTGTAATGTATGTAAAGACCCACCAAAAATGTAAACAAATTTTATTTCATGGATCACTTAAAAAATTACACATATATTTAGCTACTGTTACTATTTTTACCTTCCAAATATAAATACCGAGTGTACTTCCTATATTACATATAAATTTACTGTGTAATTTTTAAATGTAGCCATTTTTTCTAGTACTTGCAAAACCACTAACTTCCCATTTTATTTACGGCTTATATATTAACTTAATTTTAAAAAAATACGACCGTTCACTTCGTATAACCTTTATCTTCATGCTTAATGCATAAAATTTACATGTTTTGATATCATACGCCTGAAAAAATGGAAATAAAAATGGTATTTTTCCGGTACATTTCTCTCCCGCCAAAACGTTATCAAACGCAGCCTTAACGCGTCATTTGTTTACGTCAAGGAAAACATATAAAACCGAAGAAATTTTTCATCGAGTAAGAAGTAAGCTCAGGCTTCTCATCGCGGCAACAAGTAGTCAGCTCTAACGACTTAGAGCTACAACACCTATCAACTCCGAAGACTACCTGAACGCTTCCGAAGTTAACCGAAGGCGAGACAAGGTTCCTACTAGTGAACCGAACACTTCCGAAGCGTACCCGAACGCTTCCGAAGTTACCCGAAGCCGAGAAAAGGTTTCCACTAGTGAACCGGACATTTACGAAACGTACACCAACGTTTCCGAAGATACCCGAAGTCGTAGAAAGATTTCTACGAGCGAACTGAACATTTCCGAAACGTACCCCAACGTTTCTGAAGATACCCGAAGTCGTAGAAAGATTACTACGAGCGAACTGAACACTTCCGAAGACTACCCGAACGCTTCCGAAGTTACCCAAAGCCGAGAGAAGATTTCTACGAGCGAACCGAACATTTCCGAAGATACCCGAACGCTTTCGAAGTTACCCGAATCCGAGAGAAGATTTCTACGAGCGAACCGAACACTTCCGAAGACTACCGAACACTTCCGAAGATACACCCGAAGCCGAGAAAAGGCTTACAGGAGCGAATTGACAGTTGCGAGGAGGACCAAGATTTCGAAACCAACAGCTTTTGCGTGCTTCAACCGACATCCAAGGAGCATTCGTGACCTGTTAGTGAGGCGTTGAACAAAATGACCCAACCAATTAACAGAGGTTGTTAAACGTCGCGAGTGCCGCTTAGTGCTTCAATCAAATCCAGTGAACGGATCGTTATGCAAAGTGCCAGACCTGTGCCGGTACACCCCTCCCAGTGACTTGTGACGTGTGGCTAATGTGACCTCACATCATAACCCATTTAACGCAACCGTAAGTACTGAACTGATTCCTAAGCTTGCACGGTTGGCGATCTAAAGATAGCCCCGTCACGTCACTCAAGAAGTAGTTAGTTGGTTCGGCACCCCAATGCAGCCTTACCCCTCTAGACGTTCATTTATTCGGTACCCCCAAGGGAGCCTTATCATCTAGAACTCCAACTGAGTGTCTCAAACACCCCCTCTCTATCTCAACTAGCCCGTATCTAGAGACCACCCCCTTTTTTAATCCCCCTGTATAGGATAATTAGACCTCTGGCCAAGGTGCCTCCGTAAACTGTGTGTGTACTTCGATCTATGTATATATCTCTCAACATTTAGTATTTGCCTTTAGCCCATTTCTTTATAGTCCTGCGTGGCTATTGTTTTTAGTGATCTATTTGCGGTAATAAATTCATGTGGTTTTAAACAACTCTTTCGTTAACCTCAGACACTAGCATAAGCCCTATCCCATACACCCAGTGTATAAGTGTAGTGCCATTCCGAAGGAAGGACGTCACGTCTCCCCGTATTAAAGTACCGCGGCTATAAGAACTCAGGTAATTCAAACGACCCCGTTTTGAGTGAATACTATAAGCCGAAGGGTAACAGTGCTGTAGTTCAAATTACGGGCCGATCAAATATAAAAGCATAGTTTTGATAAATCATAAACTTGCCTTTTGAATTAAATCTAGAAGCTATTCCTCAGGAGACCATACTTCTTAGTAGAAGTTACTTATTCTGGACTACTCTATAGCACTTTTAAGTACGTAAAAAATGCAATTGTTACTTTAGAAAACAATTAGATTTAACGCTATAAATCGTTTATCTTGTAATGTATCATTTGAAATGATGCTTTAGGTATTAATTACTTTTGATTGGATTATAGTTACACTAATCTTCATTTGTAATACATTTTCATAAAAATATCAGCATTAACTTTTTCTATAATTTTAAATAATTGGTTGCTATAATTTGAACAATAGACAAACTTTTTCAGTCTGATGGGCCAAATTACATTTACTTTTGGTATCACAGGCCACATCACAAGGGAAAGTAATATTTGATTACTGTTGAATAAAAAATACCATTAGTTTTAATGATGTTAAAATAAGCAAATTTTAAGTGTTAATGTTAAATTTAACATTGTTTACTCTTAATTAAGTTATCAATGTCCGGCCTGAGGTTGGTAGTTGCGATTCTTAAACTGGTGTCAAGACGAGCATCAGTGATTCTTCTCCTAGCTTTGGATTTGACGAAAAATATCCTCAATTCATGATCTCTGATTTTAGGAAATTCTGCAATCGAGATGTATTTCAAATAAAATTCGACCAGCCTTACATTAAATTTGTCTTTTAAAGCAGCGTTGTACTCCAGCGCTATCAATTTCAACTGGATTTTGTCGGCAACGTCTTCGACAAAAACACTGAATTTGCGAGAAAACAAATCTCTGTTTTCTTATTTTTTTCGGAAATCAACGAATCGTTATTCGAACGGTGTTTTAAGATCTTATAGCGCAGAAATATATTCGTTCATGTCTAACATGTTGCAAGATGACAGATGAAGAAAATGCGTGGTAGAATTTCTTTTGAACTGATTTATCCATACATCCAGCCTAAGGCCAAAAGCTTTGAAAGCGTCAAATAACTCAGGATTAAGATTATCTTTTTTTAAAGCTTTTGTTTCAAATCGATGGAATGTAATGTTATATCAGTAAGAAAACCTATATCAGTCAGTCATACTTCATAAGTGAAACAAGATACCGGTTTTGCGCAGAAATAGGTTATGTTGCCGTATTCGGTGTTACTTTATCTTACGAATTCCTGGAACTATCCGTGATTAAGGCCCCGCGATTTGATAAACTTAACAATTATTACTACAACGCTCATTATCTCCTGAATATTAACAGACTTAGGGGAAAGTAGCCTATGATGGCATGGTGCACATGATGGCATACCAGCTGTAAATTAAAATTTACCGGTTGTAGCGCGCTAGGTCGCGCCCTTGCATGCGCAGGAGCGCGTTTCAAATGTTCAGTAGTAAATCAGTGACCGTTAAAGGAGGTATTGTTTCAGAATTCAGGAAAGTAAATTTTGGTAAGTAGTAAACTAACATTAACGACTTATTCTGTATCACATTGTACTCGAAAAATGTTATTTAGTCGCATGAAGTTTACATATTTCACTATTGACTATTCATGGATCTATCTACTTATTTTGAGGTTATATTGGCGGTAAAGGGGATTTAGGATGATTTAATTTAAAAGTCAGCTTTCCCCTATGATGGCTCCCTATATGGGCTCCTATGATGGCACAGTATGCCATCAAAGGAAACCAGTGTTATTCATATTTTTTACGCGTGGTAATACACAAATGAGTTCTTACTTGCATGTATTTTCAGATATGGCAAATTGTGGTTCAAAAAAAAGGCAGGAGTGGAAGGAGGAGGCAATGGAAGAAGCATTACAAAATATAAAGGACAAAAAAATGGGATGGCAACTAGCAGCAAAAACGTTCAACGTCCCGGCAACAACTCTACGTAGAAGGTTTCAGAATAATTGCGGTGCTACAAAAGGAGATTTAGGAGGTCGCAGAACAGTACTGAGTGAAGATATAGAGAAAGAATTAATCAAGCATATTACAGACATGGAAACAAGATTTTTTGGGTTAACGACAAAAAATCTTAGAAGACTTGTGTTCCAAATTGCAGAAAAAAACAAGATCAAGCATGATTTTAATAAGCAAACCGAAATGGCCGGTAAGAAATGGGTTAGTGGGTTTTTGAAGAGGTACCCTACTATCTCTTTAAGGATCCCAGAAAATACATCGTATGCTCGAGCGCAGGCCTTTAATAAAAACAACATTAGTCAATACTTTATTAAACTGGTTGGTATTATGAATCAGCATAAATTTCCACCCGAAAATATATATAATGTTGACGAATCGGGCCTGAGTACCGTGCAAAAACGACCGCAAAAAATATTTGCAACGCGAGGGCGAAAGCAGGTGGGGACCCTTAGTAGCGCCGAACGTGGGCAGCACTTGACTGTAGTCTGTTCAATGAATGCCATAGGAACATTTATACCCCCAGCTTTCATTTTTCCACAAAAACGATTTAAGAATGAATTAATGGACAAATCCCCACCTGGCAGTAAAGCATTTTGTCAAGAAAATGGCTGGATGAATAGCAAGATCTTCATAAAATGGCTACAACACTTCACAGACCATACAAAGGCCTCTAATCAGAATAAAGTGCTTCTACTATTAGACGGCCATTCAAGTCATAAGAGCTTGGAAGTGCTTCAAATGCCCAAAAATAATGGACCGCTGCACACCTACTACAATCAAGAAATACAAACATGGCTAAAACAAAATCCAGGGAGGGTAGTGACGCATTTCCAGGTTGCCAGTCTTTTTACCAAAGCCTATTTGAAGAGTGCCACTCTGGCAAATGCCATAAAAGCTTTTGCCAAAGCAGGAATTGTTCCCATAAATCCTGAAATTTTCGAGGATTGGATGTTTGCGCCAGCCCTCACTATGGACAAAGCTCATGAACAACCCGTTGCCACCCACAATGAACAACCAATAGAAGACTTGCAAACAACCTTAGAATTGGAAGCTGCTGGTCCTTCTACGTCTATAAAAAAAATGAAATTGAGCATTGAAGAACTATCACCGCTGCCAGTAGCTGTCCCTAAAACAAAAACGAACAAAGGGCGAAAACCCGGAAAGTGTGGTCATTTGAACGCAACTCCTGACATTATAGAATTGAAAGACAAAGCAGATGTAACAGCTAGACAAGAGCGAGAGAAGCTGGCCCGAAAAGCGAAAAGAAGGAAAATCTTAGAGGAGGACGAGAAAGAAAATGAGAACGATATTAATGATCCTTACAATATCGATGACGATGACGAATCTGACGTTGCTTGCATATACTGCAATGGACTTTACTCTCAGTCTTGTTATAAGGAGTCCTGGATCCGTTGCCAGAAATGCTTGCGCTGGTGCCACTGTGACTGTGCTGGTGTCAATAAAAAAATTAAAGTTTTTATTTGCGAGTTATGCCATTAACTTTTCCTCATTTTAATGATTCAGAGGTCATGTTAATTTTTTATAGTTATTTTTTTTGTTTTTACGAATTATTGTTGATTTATTGTTTTTATAGGATCTATTGTTACTTTTGTTTGCGTAATGTTTCTCTTGCTATTCTCACTAATAAAAATTAAAGATAACAAGTCAAGTTGTATTGAATTTATGAGCGTGCGCCATCATAGGACGTAACGGGTGCCTATGATGGCATAGTCAAACAATTTTTCCTAAAGCAATTTCAGAAAAAGAAATGACCTAATGCTGATATTATATAAGTAGCGTTAACGCTTACTTCGTACATGAAGCAAATGTTCAATCACAAAGTTTTATGTTGTTAATTAACAAAGTAACAGAGCATAGAAGTTAAGTATGCCATCATAGGCTACTTTCCCCTACCTACCACTATAAATTGCTCTGATCAATAATGCAATGCGACACTACATGAAGGAAATATCGGCATTGTATTTCTTTATTAATGCAACTAGTCCTTCATTTTTGCCATCCATAGCGGATGCACCGTCAGTTAAAATCATAGGCAAATTTGATAACTTGAGGTTAGGTCTATTCAATATGTGTTGCTTTGCCCTGGTATCAGAACGGCCATTTCTTCGGTAATAACAAAGTTATTGTTATTACCGCGGGTGAATATATATAGCTAACAGAGTAGTATCACTGAAATCCGTGCTTTCATCGAGCGCCACAAAATAGTAAACAAACGTTGACGCACATTCCATTAGTTATTTTTCTATAGTTCCTGTCAATTCTTCTATCCTCCTGATACCAGACAAATTTACTTTGGAAAACAGTTTTTTCCGATGGAGAGAACAATTCTCCTGCTGCCTCCAAACTCTTTTTAAATTAGCAGTCAGTAAATGGTTTAGATTTAATGGCATTTTTTTTCTGAAATAATATAGCTCACTTTAACACTTGCATCACTGTCTTCATTCTGTTCGGGAAAAGAATGCTGCTGTTGTAGAAGTTATTTGTTTAATGCTTCTATCTTAACGATACGTAACTGTCTTTGTTTGAGGTTATATTCTTTCAATACATATAGTGACTCTTTCACGCGAGGCAAAGAGGGTTTTCTCGAATACAAACAAACAAATATAAGTAGGTCTATATTTGTTGGAATGATATGTGTTCAGCTGTGACTTTGCGTTTTCTACTTGTACTTGCTGCCATCACACTTGTTTGATATCGACAGGAAATAACTACGTGCTTTCTACTGTTTAGCTGTTACTCACACACTAAAAGATTATGAGGAGACACGGGCGTGGGCAAGTTGAATACAAAATAAAAGAGACAGATTTAATGATGATATACGTACATACGTTCACTATATCAACACAGATGTGTGCTAATATGTGTAATAAGTGCAAGGTTGTTCAAATTACGAAGTATAAATTAAGAAGACATCGAACTTCAATTGCTTGTCGTTGCTTGATTACAGTAAATTTTGGCTAAGCAATTGTGGGCTGCAAAAAATGTCTCCGCGGGCCGCTTGTTGAAGACTACTTTGAAGGTACTAGATTAGATCAGTACTATATATTAGTGCTGGATAACGATAATTCTCTTACCCCTTTTCTTAAAAAATCGTATAATTATTTCAACTAAATTTTGAACATAATTCAAGCAATAATCGTTTTTCCCTTCATTGTCATATACGAAATTTATGACGTCACGCATGAATATTTACGGCAACATTACGAATATTAATATTCATATGCGGTAAATTTGTAAAGAAATTTTAATTTTGAGTTCCCTTAAAACATTAAAATATTTATGGTTTAAACATTGCCAGTATCGAAAATTAATGTGAAACAATTTTCGAGGCAGTTAATGCTTGAAGCTAAAATCAAAAAAAAATATCGAAGCAAAATCTTTAATAAAGCACAATACATGCGTATAAATAGCCTGTAAATTAAATTAATGCTTAACTTTACTTAACATATCACATGATTGGGATACGAATTAATAAAATATGAACTTACGAAAAAAGCTTTGTCTTTCTATCTCAACAAAAACGGAAAGAATTACAAAACGTTTTTGACTGAAATCTCTTCTGATTTTAATAAATAATTTCTTTAGCACTGCAGAGGTCACGGTTCATATGACAAACAGAAACAAATCATTTCTTCAAATTGTATTTCAGAAATGCTTAAGGACAGTATGATTTTGTAAGTATACCGAGTGTCCCAGAGAAGCCAAGACCGTTTATTATCGATATATAATAATAGAAATTTGTATTTCAAGAAATAGAATCCAATGTCTTGTTTTGCAAGGCAGCTATCAAAAGAAGGACAAGAAGCAAGAAACAAAGATAAACGTCTGTTATAGAAAAAAAATTACTTGGAAAGTTTTGCAAGCTTTGATAAATATAGACTTCGTTAGCATATTATTAGTGTTATGTTAGCCGTATGTAGCCAGCTTGCGGTATATTTGAAAACCAAAACGCCTAATTGGATGTACTTTTGTTGTTAGGCATGCCACGTCTTTAACACTAAAAATGTTTGTAGTTTACTAAATTTAGTGATTTGGTATGACTAAGGCTAACCCAGTTGAGAAAGTATCCATAAAAATTTAGAACATCCTGTATAAAAATCAACATATAAATTAATTTACTATTCTCTTTTATCACGTAATACACAAATCTACTTGCCACCAGCTGAGTCTGAATTATTAATGATTGGGAAATTGTCCCTCTATGCACATAGATCATTGGTTCATACATTGTCCAGAACAAAAACGAACATTTACCTAATGTTCATTAATACAGCATTCCACATAAAACATTATTAAACGAATATATTGTCAGAGATGCACAAAACATGCGTAACTATACATATACGTTTTGGTCTGTAAGGTAAAAATGAAAGAAGCCAAAACTTGATGAATGAATGCCAATAGCCAATAACTTAGATGATTACAATGAATGATTGGACACATTGGATAGATCATTGAAAAATAACTATGTCATCATTCATCCGGCTAAGCTTTAACGAATACTGTGTCAAAAAATTAAATTTATTATTGTCTATGACCCTTTCAGCAGTATTTTTGCTCTTCATTTTGGTAAATAATAAATTCAGAATGAATTTTTGCACGAATAAGAACTAGAAACAAATAGGTAGGTGACAATGACGCATATCTAAGTGTCATAGAAGCCATGAGAACAATTCATGCTGCTGCATTGGATATGATCTTCATAAGTCGATACACGAAGTCAAGGTAGGTAAAGCAAGTGATGCCATGTTTCACAAATTAAACTCTGACAAGAAGTATAGAATCAGTATAACAGATATAGGGAGATGAGAAAAGTGTTTGCTCATATAAGCAGAATCTAATTGGTACATAAATGGCTCAAAGACTTGACGGGAATTCAAACGATCCCAAGCAAAAATGCTAAGTATTTCATGCGGAAGTAGCCACGACCTATTAGTGTGCTGGAGTAATTAATAGGCAGCTGCAATAAATAGCACAGTGGCAATCTTCTTCGCCTGTTAAAAAATGCCGAAGGCAGTAACTTTGTATGGCATTTTATGTTTGTGTCTTCAATAATGTAGGTAATTGCCAAAATGTCTGTCGTCAATGGCACTCACAGCACTAGAACCTTTCCTCTGCATTGCAAACACCAATTTCAAATAAACCATAAAAAAAGTAGGAGGGCGTATTTTTATGTTATCTACCTAGCCATGAAACAAAAGAGTGACGATGTCAAACAAATTAATGAAAAATTGCTGTCACTGTTAGAAGTACATGTATTAAGTTGTGTTTAGTTTATTCTGTGTATAGAGATTTGAGACGGTCCATTTCTCGATAAAATGAGTGAAACTAAAGTTGAACATCGCAGCGTAATAAAGTTCCTGACAAAGGAAGGCAATGGTCCAAAAGCAATTCATGAAAGAATGGTTGTTGTATATGGGGAAGATACACCATCTTATTTCCAAGTAAAATATTGGTCTAAACTCTTTCGATAGGGCCGAGAGTTAATCAATGATGACCCAAAGTCCGGACGACCCGTTGAAGCTCGAACTGACAACATTGTGCAAAAAGTCGAAAATTTGGTACTGAAAGATCGGCGTGTAAAGATCTCTGTCATTGCCAATGAAGTCTGTATATCCGAAACAAGTGTTCTCAAAATTTTGCATGACGATTTGGGTATGAAGAAGGTGTCTGCACCGTGGATACCCAGATTGCTTACACCTGAACAAAAACTGTGCAGAAAAGAAGTTTCTCAAGAAAATTTGGTCAAGTTGGGGAGGGACAAAACATTTTTATCTCGAATTATTACCGGGGATGAGACTTGGGTATATTACTGAGACCCTCTTACTAAACAAGAATCCATGCAGTGGGTTCATAATGGCTGTCCACCACCAAAAAAGGCCAAGACACAATTTTCTGTAAAAAAACTGATGGCAACTGTTTTCTAGGATGCTGAAGGAGTTTTGCTTATTGAATATATGCCGAGAGGGTCTACCATAAATAGACAGGCCTGCGGAAATACAATTAAAAATTTAAAAACTGCTCTGGAGGAAAAACGCCCGCATTCTTATCCACAAAAAAACTTGTTGCTGCACGACAATTGTCGGGTTCATAAGGCAAACAAAGTTCAGCAGATAATCAATGACTGTGGGTTTATAGAGTCAAGGCATCCACCTTATAGCCCCGACCTAGCTCCGTCAGACTTCTTTTTATTCAAAAATTGAAAAAAGTATCTCAGAGGAAAGCGTTTTGCTTCTGATGAAGAACTCAAAGAAGCTGTTGAAGAATATTTTGCGAGGTTACCGAAGCAATTTTATTCTGAGGGTATGGGGAAACTGGAAAAAAGATGGAATAAGTGTATTATTGTTGAAGGGAGTTATGTAGAAAAATATTTTTTTTTGTTCTATTATGTGCTTTTTTTCATGGCTAGGTAGATAACATGGAGGAAATACGCCCTCGTAGGTTAGAATTAAATCTCGAGAAAGGTGGCAGAACTTCTTAGGTCAGAAATAGATAAAGCTATCGTTCTTAAAGGACAATTGTCCAAGCGTTCAACAGAACCACTGAGTACTGGTAGAAAGTATGTCAAAATGATAGTAGAGTTTATTAATAAGGCATTGTAATCTTAATAAATGCATGAACAATATGAGATTTAGAAGAGGCCCCTTAAATAGATTCTGCCAAACGTAAAAGAAAATCCGCTTTCAAAGCTGTTGTGTCTAACAAAAGACTAACACTAGAGGATCCAAATATAACTGGAAAGGTCGTACTAGCGAATACAATACTAGCTCAAGAAGTTTAATTCACCCCAGTTAATAATAATGACTGTTTAAATAGAAAAATACTTAAGACATTTTTTTTGCCCAGCATATCACAAAGGCATTTCTAAATAATTAAATATAGCGACGTCTGTGTAATTACCAGTTTCATCTTTAGTCTGTATTATTAAAAACAACTCCTTTACTTGAAAATATAAGCCATTTAGTTTGCAATTTTTTTAACCGTGACCTCTGCATGAATAATATTTTAGATAAATATCAATAGATGAAATACAACGTTTCCATAATTCTACAATTTTCCCACTAAATCAAATTAAATATTACCCAGATGATGATACTCTCACTTGCAAATTCTGAATTAACTATTTCACTGTAGGACACAGTCTGTGATTTTCGTTTGATAAAAAAGAGCCGATTTACGTCCGACACTTTGTTTATCTAACGCAAAAAGGGCAGATATCTATTTTTGTTTTACTTACTCATTAATTACTTGGTTCGTATCCCCACCGTGACGGCATGCACAACAAACTAACTGTAATCGAAAGACAGTGAAAATTAAACCTTATGCGGCTTTCTGACATCTATCAAATTATCCAGTTTGGAAAGCATAACAGAAAACACAAGTAAAAAATTAAAAAAAGAAAGAATAAAACAGAAAGACTTTTTTTGGTAGTGTGCCAAATATGAGTACATGAGATATGAGTTTTGAGACTTGATTTCTTAAATTTTAATAGCAAGAAGCACTAACGTGACAATTTATCGTCATTTTTTAATATACCCACCATTCCTTATGACGCGATTGTGGTCGGGAGAACCCGAGTACGACCTACGACCACTGGTGAAGACACCTCTTCTTGTCAGAGGAGCTGGACTTACGTGGACGTAAGGTAGCCAGGAGAAGAACTGTTTGAAGCCCCTTCGAAACCTTAATAACAAAAGAAAATTGTAATTATTATATTATATAACAGTGGTGATTTAATTATCTGATCGATTTCTATCGTAAATGTATACTATTTTTAGATATGAAGGATTAAGATCTCTTACAAATTTATAATCCTGTGCTACATTTGAGACCATCCTTCAGTGCTGCATTTTATTTCATGTAATTCGTTACAGACTATCTTGAAGTCTAGTATACATCGTGGGCATTAACTGCCGCCAGTTCAGTTGTAAGATCTATTACCATAAAAAAACTAAAAATAAAATACAAAAGAAAAATATTTTTGACTTAGAAAATAAGTATTTTGCAAAAGAAACTGCTATAAAAAGCATTTTCCAGAAAGTATTGAGACAATTGTAGTGGAATGATATGTGAACCATGAAGTACAGAAGTGCATGACACTCTCATCATTAAAGACCGAACTAAAAGAAACCAAAAATATAGAAAAAGGCATACAGTTTTGCCAAAAAAGCATTAAAAAGACAATATACATTTCTAAATAAATTTATATAAAGAAAATTACTAATCAACTACTAATACCGTAAACCATTTTGTTTTCATCGAAAAAGCATTTTCAAACCAAACCTTCATGAAAAAATTCTTTGTCAATATGTAATGCCTTTTTAATTGCTTTTTCCTGTTTTTTGGTGTCTTTCATTCCGGTCTTTACTCATCATGCATTTTGTTATGGATTAAATTTCACTCAGTATATATTTAATTTATTCTTAATATTTAGTTTTTGTTGCACTGTATATTTCGCTTTTAATTTTATTTCAATCTATTGCTTCTATTTTACGTTAGCTTGTCCCGCTGTCGTCATATATAGGCTAACAACGTAACTCACAAATAAAATCAAAGAATGGGAGAATATGTCAGATCTATCACAAGTATACATATATAAATTTATACGTAAACGTATATGCATATATGTACGAATTGGGATACACAGCATACACCTAGGTGTCATTACCAATAGCGAACGCAGACACGTGTTTCGGCCTTTATGGCCTCCTCAGTGTACGTGGTGCTGTTAGGAATGATTAACAACTAAGATCGTATTTCATGTCGGCATGACAGCAAAATGCCCGTGAGAATATCTTAGCGACATCTGCCATTCAAGCGCGACACTGAGCACGACAGTTTCATCTTACACAATGTGCTAAATGTGTATCTCCGCATATTAAGGCCAATAGGTGGCACCACCATATCACAAATGGAAAATATAAAATACTTGAATGTGTAACGTACATTAGCGGAAAATTACTATCACATATGTACAAATTGGGATACACAGCATACTCCTAGGTGTCATTACCAACAACGAACGTACAGACACGTGTTTCGGTCAACATCTAAGATCGTATTTTATGTCGGCTTGACCGCAAAATGCCCGTGAGAATATCTCAACGACATCTGCCATCCAAGCAAAACACGTGTCTGTGCGTTTACGTATAAATGTATACGAGGTAGGCGCTATAAATTCTCGGCCTGACAGGCATATACAGGTTCAAACGTGTTCAAACTCCGTCACGTCATGTATGCACATACGCGAGGTGTACACTATAAATATGACGAGTAGCCTAGCAGTTTTTAGTAACCAGCCAACCAACGTGACTAGCACACGAAAATGTCTGAAATAACAAAAATTGAGAACCGCCCGGTCATTAAATTTTTAACAAAAGAACGGCATACACTATATCACATTAAACAAAGTTTAGACGGCGTTAACGGTGATACATATCCTTCGTAGTCACTGTAAAAAAGTGGGCAAAACGTTTCCGTTTGGGACAAGAATCCCTGGAAAATGAAAATTAGCTTCGATCTCTGTTGGAAAATCCTGTCTATCCACGGCTCAGTTTTGTTTGTGTGATAAACCTTGAAGAGCCTCTAGGCATGCAAAGTCTTCTTGTCCAAACCTTGTAGCGTCTTCAAAGTTATTTATATTTTTATTAGTTAGGGTTTGGCTGCATGGACGATATCCGCAATGCCATTAAAAAAAAAAAAAATTAAAACTCTGGGCAAGGATAACACCCGGTATCGATGGAATAAGATGATCCAAAATGTTAAAATACATGGGAAGATGAAGGTACTGAATTAATATGCAGAATTATAATTACAGCATGGATACATAACACGATACCGAAAGAATGGAGAATGTCAGTATTAGTCCCAGTCGGTACAATGGCAATGTGATTGGTGGTCACTTTTTTTTTTGCAATTCAGTGTACATAAACATGGAGAATTTAACATTTTTAAAAATTATCGAGGACTATCCCTCTTCTGCGTGCCGTATAAGATATACGAAAGAATTATAGAAGAAAAACTAACAAGCAGGGGGAATACACAGGGAACAAATCTGGCAGTCATTGCGCGGGAGGGGGATAGACGCAAAGTTGATTGGGGTGGTGCGGGGACTATACGACAATATGGGGAATGTAGTCTAAGGCAAGGAAGTGTACTTAGCCCCCTACTATTTATAATGATTATGGATGACATAGCAAGAAAAGTAAACCAACATACGACAGGAGTACATCTAGGGTACCATAGGTGAAGACTAGTGAAATTGTTTTGGGAAATGCACTCAGAAAAGAACAGAAAACAAGGTCACCCAAGAAAAAATGAGGTGTGGCCACCACCCGACTTTCTTATACGTATGAGCGTTTCAAACTATACAATTTTAAGAATTTTTTTATACAAAACTTATTCAAAATTCTATTCTAAGTACTTTCATTCTCTTAATAAATCGGTATAGAATGCATACTTTGCAAGATATTCGAAAAAAAGTGCTACTCGCTAAAGTAAAAGTGCTACTTCCGGTCCGAATTTTGAAATTTCATGTATACAAACAATATTGCAAATCCAACTCTAAATACTTTTGTACTCTTAATAAATTTATATAGAATGCATAATTTACGACATATTTGCAAAAAATCGCTATTTGGTAAGAGTAAAAGTGTTACTTCCGGTCCGAATTTTGAAATTTTTTTTATACAAAAGATATTGAAAACTATGTTTTAAATACTTTTATATCCGTAACGTACCTGTCTGAAAAGCTTGACTTGCGAGATATTCGCAAAAAACTGATTTTCGATAGGAGTAAAAGACCTACTTCCGGTAGGAATTTCGAAAAACTTTATTAAGACAATTTTTTTCAAATTTAATTTTGAGTACATTTGAATTCTTTATAAATTTGTGTAAACTTAGTAATTGACGAAATATTTGCAAAATTCGATTTTTTCACTGAAGTAAACTACTACTTCCGGTCTGCCGTTTTTGCTCAAAATCTAATCAGTTCTCAAGAGGGAGATTATATTCGTAAATACAAAATTTGGAATTGATATCTACAGCGGTTTGACCGCTATCGTGGTCACACACATACAGACAGACACACAGACAGACACACAGACACACAGACACACAGACATTTTTTAAAAACCACTTTTTTGGTATCAGGGGACCTCAAAGCGTGGACATCTGCAAAAATCTCGAGGTCGAAAATTTTCATCATCACAATACTTCCTTATACTACGTATAAGAAAGTAAAAATGCACTGAAGAGAGAAGGGCTCAACTGGAATAATATTTAATTCTTTATCTTTCCATACCATAATATTATATTATTTCAAAAGTAAAATTGCAAGATGATGAGGTTGGTTTAACTTTAAATTTTATAAAACTTCGTAACGAGCTAAAAACAGCAAAAACTACTAGCTGACAAAGCCGAAGCGAAAATGTCAACGAAACATTTCTTTTTTACTCAAAAGTTTTACGTAAAAATTCCATTTTATTGAATTACACAGACCTTTTAAAATTCAACTCAAAAGCGAGGAATACTTTCAAGGCAAATATAAAATCAAAAGCTTGCTTTATTTTTAGATAGAGTGAGAGAGAGAAAGAATTATCTGGTCCACCGAACAGTTTTGAATTCTTGTTTTTGTACTTTTGCATTTAGCGCGACGCCGCAAAGGCACTCGAACTCAACAAATCCCGTGTAATAAATTCAATTTGCTATTAGGTAAAATCTCTTTTGTCGTTCATCTCATCGCATATGAAATGTAATTACAAGTTGGCCGGGAATCATCGCCGCCGCGGTCCCTTTTCATAAAAATTAGCATTCCCGCATTAAAATACGTGGAACAGGTAAAATCGAATGGCATTCCCCTCTCTCTCCCGTTGCCGTATTTAATTTAATTTGCCGGGAAGGGAGTTTTATATTTTACGTCGGTTAACCTCTATGCGTCTCATTATTATTCACTGGACTTGCACACACGTGTGTACTCTGAGAGATACGGTCAAAAAATACCTTAATTTAATCCATTTGACGTTAAAAGTGACCCCTTTTACATTTTCCCGTGTACATTAAAATCTCATAAATTAATTATAAATACAAGTATTGTAATATTAAAAGCATGCCTCTATTAATTGCATGATTTCGAAAATGTTTGCGGAAATGCTTGTATAACAGAAGGGCAACGCAATTTACTGATATTGGAATAGTTTCATGCATTCATCGGCATTTAATGGCGGAACGTGAATACCTCTGGACAATACTAATATATTTTATTATTAGCTGGGGATATTTCGAATAATTAAGCCATGAAATTGTGCGTTTATTAACAACAAGTGTTTGCGTTTAATGTCGAACGATTAAATTAAACTAAATTATTGAAATTGATGTCATAATTAATATTTGGACGGAAATGACTGATACAAATACACAGTTGGGAGCTGCAATGCCACAAATACACCTGCTCAACAACTGAAGTGGATAAGTGGATATTGTAATAATTTCTAAAATTTTAATATTTAAATGATGCTGGAGATGTATAGTTTGCATAGTTTGTTTATTATGACACAATGATATCATGTTTACAATCATAACAATGATAAAAGTAACTAAACAATAACATTTGTCAAATCTGTCTCTCGTAAAATATGCGATCTAATATAACAGCGTCTTGCTCTGCGTCCCCAAGCCACAGCCGTCCTTACTTACAAGCTGTGAAATTAAAATTGGCAGCACCGCCTAGTTGCCTTCAAGTGGGTCTACTCGTGGACTTGAGCAGGCGCTGAAAGTGAGATAGATTAACCGCGTACCTAATCTAAAATAGGTTTTTGAAGTGTAAACTTCTTTAGGCGCGTTGCGCTGATTGTAGGCAGTGAACAAGGCTCGGATATGTAATGCTCGGATATGTAACGCTCGTTCGGGTAATGTCGGCTCGAGTCGACTAAGGGAACAATTTTATTATTATTTAATTTCAATTAAATTTAAATTTAAATGAATAAATAAATTCATGTCCCAGAACAGATTCGATCCCGAGACCGCACGGTTATGAAGCCGATACGTTACCATTAGACCAAGAGCGGGACAGTAAGCAAGTATTTATATCGTCTATTTATATATATACATGCGTCCTAAAATCTCCTGAATAATGCTTGCGGCCGAGGCAAGACAATCTCGAGTACGTTAAAGTTTTTTTGTACTCACCGCCTGTAAAGTGACATTTGGCGCATGTGTAGCTCGACTGGGAAATACGTTTTCCCGTTTGAGGCGACTGTAAAAATTGAAAAAAACACTGGCACTTTGGGACATTAAAAAAAAATCTAACTTGGTATAGTAATAAAATTTAGTCTATAAAATACTACTTCCCTCCACTATTCTTCACTAAAAGTTGGGGAAATAGGAGTAATAATTAATAATTCTTCCAAAAAAATTGTGGCTCCATCTATTTGACGACATTTTAAGCGACACCTTAAGCAAGATTCAAGCGCCATCTATTTGAACCACATCGACATTCATATTGGCAGTTCGTAATTGTTTGTATTTAAACCAAAAAACGCAATAAATGTACTATAAATTTATAAATATAAGAATAAATACCTCATGTTTGCCATGTGTAATATAATAACTTAATTTTACGGAAAGGTGAGTAATAGTTACGTACATGAAATGCTAAAATTAATATTAGGTAATCTATCTTAGGTTAGGTATGATACAAATGACATTAATCAACAATATATTTTTTTTTTATTGAAGTGTAAACTTCTTTAGGCGCGTTGCGCTGATTGTTGGCAGTGTCGGCTAAGGGAACAAGATAAACAAATATATCATATAGAGGTATTTAATTTCACTTAAATTGAAATTTAAATGATTAAATAAATTCATGTCCCAGAACAGATTCGATCCCGAGACCGCGCGGTTATGAAGCCGATACGTTACCATCAGACCAAGCGAGGGACCGTAAGCAAGTATTTATATCGTCTATTTATACATACACATACGTCCGAACCGACCAAACGAAACGGACGCTTGCGTAAATGTAATAAATGTGTGAATATGTTTTATTTAATACGTTACTGAATATTATATGCGTGTATTTCGTATTATCTACGGTATTATTAACCTCGCCTTGATGAAGTTTACACTTCCGCCGTGTGGTTTTAAGCACACTTATTCTTCTTGTTTGGTAGTTAATTCTTTCTCTAAATTTAGGTAGGTAGGTATAATGTGATGAAGAAAGGATGTATAAAAGGGAAACGTATAAAAACCATTATTAATATTTAAACATTTTTAATAATATTCGCCAATTCTTCAAAGTGGTAATTTTCTCGTTTGACTACTTTTTTCATGGTGACATACACTATTTTTATTTCTGCTATAATTATTTAACACTATATTGCTCATTGGTGTTCCACATTCACATATAACACTAAAATCCATTTAAAAGTAGTCCAACTTTATACACTTTTAATTGTTAATGAGGTTAATATCTTTTGATGATTATTTTTGCTCAAGAATTGTTTGTCAATTTTTATATTTTTTGTTAAAAGCAAATATTGCATATAAGTGAAAATACACATAACCTACTTCATATGTTGCTGCACAAAGTCCGCCTTTCTGCAGATATCCACAATAAGCAGCACCAAACAAAGCACCATAACTTTTCACTGCCAAATTTGTACAATTCACACACTTAATTTTCATTTTAATTGAATTAACAGCATAACCACAATGTATGCTTGTAATATTCAGCGTTTATACATAAATCACTGCAAAAACTACCTAGATATATCTTGCTAACACATTTCGTAACTCAGACCAACGAGACAACTTACAGGTTTCAGGTAACACCCACATAAGATTATTTGATACTAATTCGGTATTATAAACGTAAACTGTAACTATACACTATTTAGTAATAACGATACTTGAACCATTTTTACACTTTCACCTTCCTTGTCCTTATATCACTCAAACCGTTGTATTTCACCTTCATCAATACGTTTACAGCAAACCATTGAATTCCCTGTGGCGACGAAATTTTCTCTATTAATTGCTCGTAACAACTTTTTACGTAACATATTGAGGTTATGTTTAATAATGTTATCGGCCACATTTACGAAATTACATTGTTTACCCATAGGTACTTCCCGAGATTGATTTTAACTTTGTAAATACTTCTTCTCAAATGTTTTTGATTCAAATTCACGTAAACTGTAGCTAATAAACGTGACATGCACATCATATGCACATAGACTCGTGAAAATTCATAGAATGAGAACCACACGCGTAGTTGTCAGATCTCTAACTTCACGGCTTGTAAGTAGAGACGGCTGTGCCCAAGCCCACACTTGCCATGTTTGACAGCTGTGTACAGGTTGTATCTACTGATTGTTTATTTTTGCAGCTCCAAACTGTGTATTTATACACAGTTTGGAGTATGGATGTGTGTCTGTTAATGTTCGTACGCCAATTAAGTTGGTAGTATGGATTTTATGTTTCTAAAGTTGATGAAATCCAGTAGCGGAGTATAGAAGGACGGCATGACTACGGAGGACTACATACTAGGAGGCGAAACGCTTATGCAGATATCTGAATTTTGTCTTACTTTAGTTGAACGAACTGCCACAAGTGTCGCAACGATAGATAGCGCGGCTACGTTCACCCACATTTTACACGTGTTTTAATTGGGCTCCTCGTAATTTAAACGATTGTTTGGAAAATAACTGGTGGATAGAGCTGTAGAAAATGAAAAGTAAAAACAGTTGTTTTGTGACGGGGTGTCAAGTCGGTTATTCATCGACACGGAAATATAATAAACTGCATGGGATAAAAAATGTAAGCTTATTTAAGGCGCCAAAGGTAAGTTATTTTTTTATCACTGTTACGTAATTATTATTATGAATACCTCTCTGAAATTGAAACATAACATAACACTATTTTTAATAAATGGAAGAGAGCTATTCCAAGAGCGGATAAAGAATTAGCTGAAAATGATGTTGTTTGTGAAGTGCACCTTTTGCAATCAGACATTTCAAAATGCTTTGAAACGAAAATAAATGACAGGGAAATTAATAAAATTGAAAGAGGACGACCCAGACTAAATTGCAATGCAATTCCCTGCATATTTCCTAATTTACCTCATTACTTGTCCAACCCTAAAGCAGAACGAAAAGCTCCAATTATAAGAAAAATCGCTGGAAAAACGGAACAAAAACAAAATAAAGATAATGCAGCTGCTGGTATTGATGAAAGTGTGGAGATTAGAGACAATGAAACCGAAAATAATGTCTTGGAAAATCTAGGAAAAAGCTGGTTTCAAAGTACGATTGACAATTTCGACCAATTTCTTTTACCTACAACGAAATGGACAAGGGCTCATTTGCAGCATTCTCATGATTTAATCTTTGCCAAATGGAATGATGCTTATCAACTAGAAAAACAAGTTGTTTTACATTCAAGCCAGTATTACATCTAATAGACCCATTTACTTATGTTTGTAATTTAACTTTATTGCTGGTTTTTTTTTTGGTAAGACTGAAATATTTAAGAATAATATTAAAACAAATATTATGCATCTGGAAGAAATTACAGAAGTTTTAAAGATTGTAAATGACTTTGTTCCATGTGAGGGTATTGAAATTGCAAAGTAATAATTTGTTTATTTAACTTATAAAATGAATCAATTTTAATATTTTTTTTGTATTTTAGAACACATTTGTGTTTAGGGATTGCTCAAGAAAGAAAACCTGGACAGAGTCTAAATTATAATATTTGTTTATTTAGTGATGATGTATTTTTATGTTTTTTTAAATAAATTAAAGACAATGTCCTGACCTTTTGCTTCCTTTAAAATGTAGCCGACAACAAAGAAAATAGTCTAAATTATAATATTTGTTTATTTATTGATTTTGTATTTTGTTGTTTTTCATTTAATAAATTAAAAACAATGTCCTGACCATTTGCTTCCTTTGAAATGTAGCCGAGAATGGAACAACTGCGCCACCCAGCGACGCGCTCGGAACTTTAATTTAAGTTCTATTACGGGTACGCTTTGTTGATACGTTGTGTCGCCTCCTAGTATATAGTCCTCCGTAGGCATGACCATATTGTTCTGAATAATGACAAACATTAAACCACAATGAGGTTATGTTGTACAGATTGTTAATAGACACTTTAAAAACGCTATTATTAAATGAAAATGACTGATAAGTAGAAAATGAAGTTTATTTATAAAAATTGTTGAAAATGTTCTCCATTTGCTTGTAATCACAAAAACCCTATTATTAAAAGAAAATAACACTGATAAGTAGAAAATTAAGTTTATTTATAAAAATTGTTAGAAATGTTCTCCATTTGCTTGTAATTACAAAAAAGCTATTATTAAATGAGAATAACAATGAAAAGGTGAAAATTAAGTTTATTTATAAAAATTGTTGAAAATGTTCTCCATTTGCTTGTAATCACAAAAATGCTATTATTACATGAAAATAACACTGATAAGTAGTAAATTAGATTTATAAAAATTGTTGAAAGTGTTCTCCATTTGCTTGTAAACACAACATTATTCTTCGTTTCATGTTTTCAAATACATGGCAAAGCTATTCTTGTATTATGTTTTGAATTTCATGCCTAATCGCTTGTTGAAGTTCATCCAAATTGTGCAGGCGGTTTTTATAGACATTATTCTTTACCTGTCCAAAAAGATAATAATCTGGAGGTGTTAAATCTGGATTCCTCGGTGGCCACATGCCTTGGCTTGTAATATGATTTCCATAACACTTCTATGGTGGTCCGTGCAGTATGAGCTGGAAATATCCCCTCGTTATTTCATCATCATGGTTGATTAATAAATTCTGTCAAAATGACAGTTTGATATCTCTCTGCATTAATTGTTTCATTTAATGCCTTGAAATTGCAATCCATATTCCAACTTTTAATGGATGCAAATCTTTTCCAACAAAATTGTGAGGGTTCTCTGTAGCCCACGCTCGGTAATTCTGGCTATTTACATAAGAATGCTTCGTCAGTGAAGAAGGTTAGGTCCAGTAAATCATTATTATTAAGGTGCTCGTTAAATCATTGACAGTACAGTACGCGTTGTTGATAATCACAAGGGTACAATTGCTGCCCAACCGTAACTCTATAGGGATGCATATGTAAATTTGTATGTAGAGCTTTTGCACAACTATCTCTACTAATACCTGAAAAGTACCCACAACTAATGACTTGCGCTTATTTAAATATACTCTATCTCACGTACCTGACTGTGCTGATAGTTTTCGTAGTGATTTGTTGGGGCTTTGATTCATTCGTTCTTCAAGATCATTAACAGCAGCTTCAGTTAATATTGTAGGTCTTCCGGTTGATTTATCCTTACAAATACAATTTTTTCTCTCAAAACCCTTTACAATCTCACGCTTGTGATGTCCAAAAACCTCATAGTTGACATTTTCATTAGGAAACGCTTCTACGCACTGATCGAAGCAAGACTGCATACTGTACGACCAAGTTCCATCCTGATTGCGAGTTGCACTTCGAAAGTGGGCCATAAGAATGTATGCGTCGTGTTCAGGTGTAAACATTTTTGGCTTTCCAGTCAATACTGAAAAAAAAATTAAAATAGTGGTTACTCAAAATCAAGTTGCATTTCGTATTTAATTATTACTTACCTACAACTTAAAAACGATAATTATTGAGCTCTAAAAAGAAACCAATAGCTTGTGTGTTCATATGTATGTACTATATATGTAACATTGAAAAAGCAGCTATCATATGCCGGTACACACCGGGTTATATAAATAAAACTGTATTCAACGCAATTTGTATTTTATTTCACAATACGGTACTTCAAAATAGAAAGTTTCCCTAACACGATTTTATGGCATGGGTAATCAGATTGTTCAGATAAATCCGGGGTTTTATCCGCTTAATCTACCTATGTACGCCATTATTAGAAGGCGCGACGGTGTTAGAAACAAGAGACCTATAAGTAAATTTGAATCATGACTTAAACCGAATAACTTGAGATGTCGCTACTATAGCGCTGTCACTTTATGGAAACACGTAGAAACGTCAACCACCAAATTTTGTGTGTGTTGCTAAACATTATTTTTCTTATTACTACTTAGTTACTGGTGTTATAATCGTACCGTAAGTTCTGTAAAGAGTAATATGATAATTTTATTAAGTTGACATAATGCATTTTTAGACTTAAAGGATGGATAGAAGCTGGTGCATTGTGTGTAGGGCGTACAAGCAAGAAGCAAGATCGATGCATATTTGTGTGAAATAAAACAAGCAAATGTTTATGATACAGTGTAAATCATAAACATTTGTTTGTTTTATTTCACATGAAATGGATTTACATCAAGTAAAGACCAACTCAATCCAAGATGCATATTTTCCGGGAACGCGAACAAGTAATTAACTAACAGTATGACACTTAATGATATAACTTAAGACAGACGTTTTACATTCCATGACAAATCTTTATCAATATAATTTTTGATCTCGCGGCTTTAACCCAAATTTGTAATAAACTTTATTTTGAATTTCCCGCTACCAAATACATTTTGAATCGCCCGCTATTTGCTTAGTGTTATTGAAAACTGTAATTTTTTGATGTCAACGCCCTCTATTTGGCTGCAGACAATACAAAACGCGAATAAAAATGTTGGCTTGACTGCGCCATCTCTTTCTAATCTGTGTTTTGTGGTCATTGATTTAAGAATTCTCATTAAAACTTAAATTTAACTTACAAATTATCGCATTTAAAAGTAAATTAATTAATATCACCAAGTTGCCAGCAAAATTCCTCCATTGTTACAGTATATTGAAGACGGATATAATAGCTTTCACACGACTAAACATCACGAACAATGGTGCACGTAAAATTTTCCACAGAATAATAAATAATTTTTGCTGGTCGTTTTGCCAACTTTTCCATCAGACTTGAACCGAAGGAATTTTGCATGAGAAACGCGCAAATAATAACGTTTTCGGTTTTAGGTCGAAATAATTCTCTCTTCTGCGTTTGTGTTATTTGCATTGTCTCATTTGTCTACGCGATATTGCTTCGGATTCCTCCGGTCTTGCTCAATCCGTTCTCTGTGCTATACGTACGACATTCTTACTGGGTATGGGATATAAATGACAAGTAATCCTATTAGTATACATCTTTTGTGAGTTATAAACAGAGAGAGCTAGACCTATGTTAGGGCGTCTATTTGACACCCGTGTGCCTAGAATAGTAATAATTTGCTTGCCGCGGAGTTGATCGAAAGTATATACAGAGGTTGATCCAATAAAGGGGAACATGATATATGACTGTCCTGGATTTTGTCTTCATAAAAATGATCTTTCTGATATCTATATTACTCGTGTAATAAGTAAAATGACATTCAGAATCAGGCAGTGTAATATTAAATTTTTATACTGAGGGTTATTTTTTTAATCATCCGGATTACTCAACTTCTAATTTTGGTACAATTGTCAATTATAATTTTATAGTTTTATAGCTTGGAAGCATGTGTGTCACATTTTTAAAACAATTGTACCATCATGTTTTTTATTCATCACAGGGAACTGATAGACATAATTAGTTCAGTCTACGCAAAACACAAAGCTTTTAAGTACTTTTTCAATCACTTATGAGTTACCTTTACGGTGTACTCTATACTGCATCCGTTGGGGCGTATACTTTAGTGAAGAAGAAATACATATATGATATTTTTGTATGTCATTTATATGTCTAACGATTAACAGGCAAAAATTTTATATGAACGTTATCAATGAATATTTTATTTTATTTTATTTTATTTAATATATTAGTAATACATAGGTATTGTGTACTCGTATAAATCCCTTAAGGTGGCTTACGCAGAGGTGCCGACTAACTGCCGTGAGGTAGGACGTAAGGGGGTGGCGCCATATGCGCTAATGTAAATTCCGCCGATGTAAGGTATTCGTTAAAATAAAACAAACAGCAGAACTTTTTGTTTTTCTTATTATGTTTTTGCATTAAATTGAATACAAAGAGTTAATTAAGGCTTCGTTGGGAGTAGGTACTTTCTTAAAATTCAAATTATTTACTCCTACATTTCACTCTCAAAGTTGGCAAAATTTATAACATTATAACACACTTTCAGAAACTTTGTTTTAAAAACTAATTCCAGTCGAGCATGCATTGAGCCTTTGTTTATTTGCGTATTAAATTTCGTTTGGATATTACGTAAATAAAAGCGGTACTATCTTTTAACGGAACCTTGTACAGTCCGGAATTTACATTAGGGCATATGGTGCCACCCCCTTACGTCCTACCTTATGGCAATTAGTCGGCACCTCTGCGTAAGCCCCTCTAAGAGACAATCTCTACTCTGTGGGACTGTTTGACTACAGACCATATCGTCGTCATAAAGTCGAAACCTCGTATCTAAATTTTTGGCGTTTTTGAGTTACGAGCATCATAATTTTTTATTTATGATCTCGCGTCGAATGCAAAACCTCGCATCAAAATTGGACGTTAGGCGAAGGCGCTGGAAACAATTGTCAAAAACTCGTAACTAAATTTGCTCCTAAACGAAATGTGAAAACCTCGTATCTCGTTTGGCTCGCTAGTGACAACAACTTGTAGCAGCTGTTTCGACCACGTTGCCGACCGACAGTTATTTAAAAAGTTAAGTTTTTAGTGATAAATAATACACAGAACCATGTGTTATGCTTATTTTTACTTTTGCTATGTTTCGTATTTCTTATGCTTATCGCACTGTTTGATATTCTAAATCGCAACTTTACGAGCGTGCCTGGTATCTCTGGCGAACTAGTATGACATGCTTATATCTATTGTGTAAATTCACTTCTGTTTCTTACGTTAAATTTATTGAAATCTAGTTTTTGGGACATTCGCACGATAAGGTTAATTACTTGTGTAAATGTACTTAGACCTACGTTTAAAATAACTATTTTCCGAGGCCATTTATATTGCCGTTCTAACCCACCTGCAGTCTCAGTTACTTGCATTGGCAGTTACTTCTATATGCTTTGTTTAAGTTTTGTCTACACTTGCTTAATTATGCCTTCCGTTCTCTTCGAAATGTATCCAATATGTGGCATTTATGGGATTATTTGTAGTTGATGTTACTTTAAATTCCTCGAGACAACGGTCAGGCTTTGTTGTGTTTGCTGTCGCCTCGTATTCATACGTCTTCCTAAACACACACATATGTTTCGTCCGATTGATGTTTTTCTATCGTAAATATCTCCCTAAAACGTTATAGATATTAAATAAGGAATTCTTGTAGAATAATGGGCATACTATTAATTGTTCTCGTAATTTGTTTTGTTTGCTGCAGCCCTCGACATTCCTGCGACGGCAATGTAAACACCTGTTGATATCTCTTAGAGGTTACCGAGGTTAGGTCTTCGTTGTTTAACCTGTAATACATGGTTAGGTCGGTTTTATCAACCGCCTTATCGAAGCGTTTTAATAGCTTGTAATTCTTGTATAATTACCTGCAAGATCCGGTCTTATTTCCGTAATAAATTTTGGCTATAACATAGGTTTGTTTTGATTGCCACCATTCGCTGTCGTTGGCATGATCTTGGTGTGATGTCAAACAGGTGACCAACCTTAAGCGCGAACTTTTCCTGCGTGTTGACTAGCGTTTTCATCTTCCGTACATTGTAGGTGTGTTTTAATAATTTTTACCATCACCTTAAGTTCCGAGGATGTTTGTGTTTAATTATATAGGTCACGTTATCGACGCTCTCTTTAGTAATTAAGCTTTGTGTTCGTTAATTTTATTTGAATTTTCTCCCGCTTTCTATTCTGAGCCATTTCCGTGTTGCGTCATATTTTGGGCGTGCGTGATTGGCTGTAGCGCATTATCCAGGGAAACACGTTCTCGTTTCACTTTCCAAGTCCATCTTGTCTAAGAACAACAGTACAGAACGCTTATTTCTGTTTGGTAATTTTTATTACTATGTCTAGTAGATATTACGCTTAGGCGGCTCTGAAGAAATAAGTAGTGAGTGTCGATACCTTAGTATAGGTGAATTATCGTAAATTTTATCGTATTACCGCTTCCGAATTTGCGATCTACCACGTGTTGGATTTTTGAATTTAAATTTTGTACTTTTGTGTGACTTGTGAGACGATTTCGCGGATCTCCAATAAATTTGGGGTAAGTGGGGTAAATTTTGTGTTAATTTTCGGGGTTTTATCTCTGTTTTTTTTTCTTTTCTAATTTAATAGGATTTTTTTTGTACGGGGCTAAGCCTTCAGTAGAAGTACGCTGACATGGCCGCCGCACATTTCCGTTAAATGAATAAAGTGACTACCATCGTCGCTCTTATAGTTGTACCTTCGCATTCATCTCAGGGGCATTTTGGGTAGAATTTCTCCGTCCAGCTAGAGAGACTGCTCCGCACCGTGCCAGATAAGTACAACTATATTCATAGTTTTCGACGTACAATTCGACCAATTTATCGATATTTTGTGCCAGTGAGCTGGACATGTACCTTACCTTTTTTTGTGATCTAAGACTATTTGGGTGGTTATAAGATACCTAATGCACCACTTAATCAATTGCGAGGTCACGTGCAATCCTATTTAAATTACTGCTTAAAATTGCAGATTGTTAATGCTGTATACAGAGTGACCCTAAGTAAGAGTTGATTAGGGCTCTCGTTGATGTGTTGAATTTTTTTTATTTTAATAAAAACTCTAGAAAATTCATTACCGCTAAAACTTTGACTTTCATGTATGTTTTTTTAAATTTCTGAGCTATTTAAAATTATTTATGCAATTGTAAATTCTATACCGTAAGCTCAGTAGATTCTTTTGTGTTAAATACTGAATTTTCCTTTGTTTTTTTGCAAAGCGTCATTTAATAACTTAACATTTGTAAACAAGTTACATTAATTAATTCTTAATTTTGATTATGTAATCAAAACCTAATCTTAAGTGCTAATCTTAAATCAACTTTCTTTATAATTGTGTAACATATAACACATATCATAGAACATCGCCGTTGGTGGCACTTGTATAATATCATTTGTAGAATAGCCTGTGAGGCGACGAAACGTTTCTGCTGCCGACCATCCCCTGCCGATGCGCAGAGGTTATGTCAATAGTATCTAAGATTTCATAATAATTAAATCCGACTGTTTATTATTTGCACCATTTCACTTAGACTTGTTTACTATATTTTCAAAATATCATTCTGACTTGTTCAATATACTTTCAAAAAAAAAAACCAACAATTTGATATAGAACTTTCTACACATCGTAATCTCTCTTTTATTTTACCTCAACATATTTTGTTTATCTTTATTATTATTGTGACAAGCATTTGAATAAGGTTTGGCGCAGCCGACCTATACAGGCTGATCCGTAGGAAACCCGCTGGAGGGACACAGCCAGTGACAGATCAGTAGGGAACGCAGGTAGGTTACCGTAAGGTAGCATAGTGTCCTGGTGCCCGGACAACGTCGCTTGCGTCGTCGCCGACCGACGCTCATTTCTTAAGTTTAGTTATCTGAACCGGCGATTGGAGCTAGCTCGGCCCTGCGTTTCGCAAGTCCTACCACCACGCTATCGTGATCTCCTTATACTGTGACTCACCTGGTCAGTAAAATTTAGTTTCGACGTTGTTGCGGGTGTAACACATGGTACGTATAATATTTACTGTAATTACGCTTATATTACATTTTTTTATTAATTACTTCGTACGGTTTTTAATTTTAACTCTTTATTTGAGGTTAAGGTGATTTTATTTCGTTAGGATACTTTATAAATTAAACTTTTCCATTCATGATTGTTGCATTTTAGTTTTAGTAGAAAATTAAAAGTTAATGTTAAAACAAGTCTATAATCGGTAGTTTTTTAAAGAAAATTTTTGAGATACGAGGTTTTAAAATTTACATATTCTTAGACAATTCGTGCCGGTTCTATGAGTTATGAGGTTTTGTAGTTACTAAATATATTTTTTTTTTACTTGTAGATGTCCCGAAGTGCGCTTATTTTGAAAATGGCGTTAAAAGAAAATGCAAATAATATGCAATGGTGTCTAACTCAGATCGTAACATTGAAGTTGAAGTAAATAGTCCGGAAAACTACATACCAAGAAGTAGCATGATAAACTTGTAAAATGACCAACAAGTACTGTTTGAGGAATTGCACTTGTCTAATGTTCTACAAGAAGTGCCTATGAAGCCAGACTCGAGCGAAAAAAATATTTTTGAGGGAAATATAAATCAAAATACTGAATTAAAACCCGATTTACAAGATGTTAGCACTACACCACCAACTTGTAGAAAAAAATTACGGAAAAGACTAGCATTAGATGTAACAAAAGCAGCAGCTTTTATGTCACCCACGACCGAAGAGTGTCGCCGCTATTCTGTATCGGAATTAGAGGAAGAGCCGTTTGAAGACTCTGGGTCAAGCTATTGTCCTAGTGATGAGGATGAGCCGAGTAACAATACTACTAACAGAAAGCGTAGACTATGGTCAAAAATGACTTTAAAAACATCTGACAATCCTTCTGGCCGTGATGCGAAGAGCAATATTTTAGAAAAAATAACAGAAAATTCAAAAGCCGATACTAAAAAAAGAGCAAAAAAAGGAAAGACAGAATCAAGTAATTGGAGAAGGAACAAAGCGAAAGCTTTTAGAGAAGTAGGAAAGGAATATGAAGGAACAAAACGGGGAAAAAATGGATCTAAATATGAGAAAGTCAAAAAGAGCCCCAGAGAAATGGGAGAAAGGTGCAATTCAAAAAAATGTACAATTTCCAAAAATAGACAGTGCAGTGAGATAACTGATGACCAGAGACAAAGTATTGTTTACTAAATTCTGATCGAACATGATTTGGAGTCAACGGAAAACCTTTGTTGCTGCTTTAGTGAACAGTGAACAAAGCCCCAACAGCTCAAAAAACCAGTAAAAAGAAGTCACGTCGACAGTGTTCCTTGTTTTACCACCTAAAGGTTAATGATGTCATGCTACCAGTATGTAAAAAATGTTCCTTTCTACATTGTCTTTGGGAGAATGGTCCGTAATAAATTGCACGAAAAATAGTCATAGCTCTGGCATTGTTACACAAACTTCTTCTTTCCCAAACAAACAAAAGGCCATTAATGAACAAAAAAGATCTGCAATTACATCGTTTCTTGAAAGGTTACCTAAGTTACCCTCTCATTATTGTCGTGCCTCCACGAGTAAAATGTATTTAGAAACTGTATTTAATTCATACAGTGAAGTCTATGAATTGTATAAAAAAGAAGTTGACAAGGAGCTAATCTGTAGCAAGCCAGTTTTTATGTCTGAGATGAGAAAACTAAATGTAGATGTTTTCCAGCCACGCAAAGACCAATGTGATTTATGTTTTGGCTTCAAGCAAGGAAACGTATCTAATGACAACTATCAGCAACACTTAATTGAAAAAAATAGGGCAAGACAAGAAAAATCACTGGACAAAGATAAAGAGTTGACTGGCGAAGTGTGTGCATACACGATGGATGTCCAAGCAGTTCAATTGGTTCCTTGTCTACCCGCTGGCATGATTTATTTTAAACAAAAACTTGCTTGTCACAATTTTACTATTTACAGTTTAGCGGATAATAAAGTCGTGTGTTATGTATGGCATGTAGGCTAGGGTGGATTGGGTGCAAATTGCTTTGCATCCTGTTTGATTGATTTTTTAGACACAGAAGTACAAGAAAAAGATAAAAACAAAACTAAAATATTATACAGTGATGGATGATGCGCTCAAAACCGAAATAACATATTATCAAATGCCTTATTTCACTATGCTGCCTCAAAAAAAGTTACCACACTTCAAAAATATTTAGTAAAAGGACATTCCCAAATGGAATGCGACAGTGTCCATTCCACTATAGTGGCAGCAAAAAAGAAATTCAAGCACCTTCAAATTACGTATAAATAATTGAGCAGGCAAGGAAAGCTGAAAAAGGACCTTATAAAGTAAAATACATAGATTTTAATTTTTTTAACAGCTATGACGAAATTAAATATTTTTCATCAATAAGGCCTCGACTCAAAAAGGGCGAACCTTGTGTCACAAATTTGCGTGCTCTAAGATATTCTTCACAGGGAATTGAATATAAATTAAATTTTGATCATAGATGGTCTTCTTTGCCAAAAAGAATAAATTGGACCGTTGGTTCCATTAAAAAATTCTATGATGCACCCCTTCCAATTAAAGGTGATAAGTACGATCAGTTGCAATCGCTTAAGGCAGTTATTCAAAAAGATTATCATGGATTTTACGACTCATTGAGAAAGTTCTAAATATTTTGGTTGTATTTCATATTTTTCAGTTTTTAGGTTTAAACACTAATATTACAAAAAGGATACTATTTTTTTAAATTGTTAAATCTCGTAACTCACGAGAATTTACGTTTTTTAAAAACCGAAACCTCGTAACTCGTTTTATATATTTATTGCTTAGTTAAAATATAACTTACATTTTTTTAACTTACTTAACTTAGTGTTTATACTCTTTTTTAAGGATGTTGCCAAATATAGATTTTTTGACAATTTATTACAGTTTTAAGAATTTTTTTTATTTCCTGAAAATTGCCTATGTTTCAGATACGAGTTCTTGACTTTATGACGACAATATGTGTTTCACATTGACGCATTTTGTATTTCATGCCGAAGAGTTTTTTCCTACATGTATTAATATATGGATGTTCTATTTTATTTAATTTAATATATTTGTAACACATATTATACATAAGTTTTATCATTCTGCACTCTTTCTCCATATGAACTTTAACTATGCCAAATCTCACACTCCTCTGTGCTCGCAATTTGCTTAAACAGGGGTACAAAGTTTTTTCTTCACGTATTAATATATAGATCCCACGGTAATCAGGCGGGTTTTTGAGCGTACAAGACTTAAAGGGTTGAATTCAAAACGAATGTGTGTTGTGTGATGTTGTGAAAGAGTGTCCAATTCCTATTTGTAATAAAATAAGCATTTAAGTACAAGGGATACAATTGTAATCAATAACTCTGGCTCTCGAATGTTATATTTTCCATTTTGGTTGGTATTTCTTGAGTGAAATATCTTATTATATACATATTTTGGAGGCCCATGTATGTTAATTTAAAATTAGATTCCCGATTTTCAGTTTTAAATTTCGCCTTTACTTATCTAATAAGCTGTTTATTTTTTTTTGGAAATATTTTGCGCCATTTGTCGTTCTTATCCTTTGGTTGTTCTTATCCACATATTGCAGATTTCTGTGCTATATTTTAATTTCCTGAGTTAATTGATTTCTTGTTCGGTTTATGCTCTTGAATGAATCTTTCTAAATTTTAGTTATCGAAAGTTGTTTGTCCTTCAATTCTTCTGCCTTTTCTCTAATTTTGCTCAGACCAATTACGTGTGAGTAGGGTTGTTCCACAGGGCAGTGTCCTGTCGCATCTAGTGAACATAATTTATGCGAATGACTTGGCTGTGTGTAATGTTGCTCTGTTCGCCAAAGTTACATTGTTGGTGGTGAATTCAAATAATTCAATGAACGCAAAGAATGAAACAAAGAGTAAATTGGAAAATGTAAGAACTATATGCCAACCAATAAACTATAATAGTCTTTGACAGTAATAAGACACAATTTATTAAATTTAAAGCTACTAACTCCAATAGATATCGTTCACTGATTAAATATGATGGTAGAGAAGTATTGTGCGGGTAGATACTGCAAGAGTTCTAGACATGATAATTGATAATAGGTGCAGTTGGACGATTCATATACTAGTATTTGCGAGCGGCTCGCTGAAGTGTGTTATGTGTTACGGCGATTACGTATAGAAGTAGATATAGATATTTTGAAAATGTATTATTTCTCTAATTTTCACTCTGTATTGTCGTACGGTATACTGACGTGGTGTGTTTTGTCTGAATCAGATAGAGTATTCAAAATTGCCGCGTATTCCATGGTTACACAAACACAGCTACGGCGTTTATATAGGTCGAACGCCTGAAACGGACTGAACGATATTGCACTCGATAGCTGAAAAAACATGTCAATAGCGTTGCCTATAAGGTCTGCGTAATTTTATTAGAGTACAATTCTCAGAACTTTGGAAACATCCCTCGTACATAGGTAATGCATATTGCACCCTTTCAGCAGAACCGATATCCTTAGGTATCTGCAACCATCTTAATAAATTATATGATAAGACGACAAATACCACAGTAATCTACTACTAGAATATCCCTGAGTGCGGGTTTTTGGTTCAGTTAACTTGAATATTTATATTTACATACAATTATTATGCATATCGAAATTAGTTGCAATACTTTAACTATCAACTATATTCAATCAATAAAAAAATAAAATATAGGAAAATTCGCATATTTCAGTACAAACTGAAACATTATTAATGTAGTCCTATTGATTAATAAATTTATAATAATATTAATTATTATTGTCTACTTTAATAATAACTGCGGAAGGGCTTTATTACTATAATTACATAGCAATTATCTAACGATATAAAAACTGCCCATTTCACAATGTGAACAATGCTGTTAAAATCCTTCCATATTTCGCTCCTTAAGTTGACGTTGTATGCAAGGCCTTGAAACGTGTGTTCGCATGACAGGCGTCTAACAAATGTTTCGCTACAGTCCTGACAAATCCATTCCCCCTCAATTATGAAGTGAGATCGTGTTCTATATAAATATTTACTTCAAAAGCTCTGTACGTTCACACTTTATGTACTGCATTATGTATTAATAATAGCGTCACAACTTTAGTAAATTATTAGTAGAACTGTGCTTAAGAGTCCTTATCCTCTAAACAGCAAAATAAGGCACGTCTTATATAGAATGAGAGAAGTTATTTAAAAGTTTTGATTTGCGAAAGCTCTTAAAGTCGTCAATTAATATAGTTTCGTATAGTTGTGACGTTGTTCTTCAAGTAGTTTGAGATTGTATGGTTTATTTTTATTGCAGAGTTAGATAGAATTTCGGTGTCTTTATTCACTCCAATGCTTATTCTATCTTAATTACAGTTCTAAAACTACAAAAGAAATAAATTCGGAAATTATATCCAAGTATATACTTAAGTAAATTGGAATAAGGTGTAGAAACCTTTACGATAATAACACTAAAGCAGTTGGAGATTGAGGCAAACATGTTTAATGAAATTTGATGAGAATTAATTGTCGCATTGATATACAGTTCTTTCAAAATAAAACGATATTATAATATATAAGATATATTTTATTAAATTTACTAAACATGTGGCAGAATGAACGGGATATACCATGTCTTTAAAAGTTGTAAGAATTGATTGAATCAATTTTAAGTTAGTAACTGAGAAAATCAAACAGAATATACAAAATATAAAGTAATCTAAAAGCACTAATATTGGTTTAGCTCTGGTTACAGAGAAAATTCAAGTCAAGTCAAGTCTGCATTGTTATTCTAATCTAGTCGGTTGCTACATTTTAGGGTGGGGATAAGCATATGTTATATATTTTAGGCATGCATACAGGTTACACCAAGTACTGAAGCTTTTCATTCTTTGGGACTGTCCTTTATACCAGGAAAGGAGAATGTACGACAGCCTTTAGTGGAAAAAAGAAAACATCAGAATACTACCTCTGCACATATAAATAGAACTCTTGAAAACTTTGTTAAGGCTGGACGCCCGCTTCAAGCTGAGTTCGATTTGAAATGGGCGTACCACTGCTTTTCGTGCAAATGTAAATAAAAGACAAATGTTTAAGGGTCCGCGTGCTCTGTCTTATGCTGAGGAAAGAAATAGAGAAAAGAACTTGTCACCTAATCTAATCTGCCTGTAATTTATGGCTGCGTTATGGTCTCAGATAATCGCCGGTTGGCGCACATGTTTGGCAGTCGGGAAGCAACCGCCCCTAAATTATACAATCTATATTTTCTCAAACACACAAGAAAAAGTGAAGCTGGATATGTAAAATCACCTGCCGGATTCAAATTTTGAGTTGGAAAATAAAATCGAAATCGGAAAAAGGTCGAAAAATCGTTTTTTGTGTAAATTTTAAAATTTTCATTTTCTTCAATTATTAATACTTATCTCGTGATATCTCAGCAATGCAGAGAGCTAGGGATATGTTTTTTTTAAGGTTATACCCTAAAGTATTTGGATGATACTAGTGTTTTCGATTTTTCTTTATGGTGTGTAAATTTTATAAAAAAAAAAGTTTTAGTAGACCACCAATTTGTGTAAGATATTTTTCAGTTATCGAGTAACTAATCTTATTTTTCATAATTTACCCATATATATGTGAAAGAAAATAAAGCCAACATTCCAAAATTATTTTTTGTGCAAGAAATAAATTTCTAGATCGTTTCAGAAGCAAATTATTGCGAGTCAAATATAATAATTATACTCCCTGCTCGCAAGCCGTGTGAGTCCTAGCATGCGCTTCTAGCAGGTATAGCGTTAGGGACGGGAAGAGATATTGCTTTTACTTTCTGATACGTAGTATAAGGAAGTATTGTGACGCTGACACTGTATATGTACACTATTTTGTAAAGAAAATATCAACGGTTTTGATAAAATAATGTCCGAGTAACGATTACTTTCTTAACATACACCGATCTCAGAAGTATTTTACAAACTGCGTAGAAACTGCCCGAAATGGTAGGCGGAGCTACCTCTCGACACAATGTGCGAGCGTACCACATACTCTATTTGATTTCAGTGAATTTCGCCCAAATATCAAAATTTTGTTTTCCGTTTCGTGACCTTATTTTTAAAAATTAAGAAAAAATAAAATTTATGTATTACTGTTGAGTGTTACATAATTTTAAATAAAGGCTTGTTTTTTGAAATTTCTTACATTTTTATTTTTATTTAGGGCCCTTTGGACAATTTCGAAGAAATTACGATTTATCCATTGAAAGGCATTTTTTTCTTAAATTAGCGTGTAAATTCGGTAAGGTTTTCATGAAAAATACGATTAGGAAATGGGAAAAACGATTTCGAGGCTGGGCGTATAGCCTTAAGACAGTCAAGAAGGTTCACAGTGGCCTAGATTTCCGAAAATGTGGACGAAACGGAATGAATTGACGTGTATAGGATGTTACAGTTTAAATTCACATCCAGTATATATTTCTTTCCTTTGCTGTTATTAATTTTTAAAAATTCTGGAATAATTTTGAACGTGATATTCTGGTTTTATTATTATTTTTTAATAAACATTACTTCATCGTTTTACTTTTATCAGCTGCACCGGTCGCGTATATGTTCCTCTTATCGACGGGACGTTTTGGTTACTTTTATGTATGACTTGTCACATTTTATCTTATTGCTCTTAAAGGGAAGTTTATTAATTAGTCGTGCTAGTGAATTCAGCAGTACTTTAATTTAATTGTGGTATCCCATGTTATATTGTGAATATATTTTTGGTATAATAATTTCGGCAGTGTCACCGGATTTAACTGCAATCAATTTATGAAGAGATTTTCTGTTTGCCATTGTTGGTTTCTTTTATTGCGAGGACATCTCTCCTTCGCTAATAAGGCGGATATAATTAAGTAAATATATTTAAAGAGTACATCGGCACTTGTGAAATTTCTGCACATCTTCCCAAATCTTGGAGGTTTTCCTTTTAGTAAGGTATTTATTTTTCTCGATATTTCTATTAAGTCTTATACCTCGTGTTAATTATGTTTTTTTAATCTTGGTTCTTTTGGTAATCTGCTTTTTGTTTTCTTTTTTTAACGAAACTAGTATCTGATAGCGCAAAGTGTATCACACCTTTTTTTTCTTCTTGTCTGGTCAGGTTTAAACAAAAAAAAGTAGTGCCGGTTATTTTTCTTTTGCTTGTTCTTTTTACTTCACAACATCCGGAGTCATTAACCCATGACCGTCTTCACGCTTAGGTATAATTTCCATGATTAATTATTAATTGTTCGTTTGTTTGGGTTCTTGTATAGGAATAATTTCTTGTACATCGTTTGTTAAATTTTGATTTTGAGATGGGCTTTAGGAAAAAACATAACTGTAGCAGTACATGATATTACTTACCCATACATCAGAATCTATAATGCATGGTTCATATTTTGAATAATTTATTTTTACAAAAATTATATTTGAAGTTTTAAAATGGTTACTTTTATATTTTACGTGTTAAGTGTCTTTGATTGAATTTAAATATTTATTTGTCTTATTACAACTACATTCAGTTGTGTTGGTAGCAGTTATCTAACAGATCTACATATTTTCAAAATGTTCCTAAACCACAAAATCTCCAAAATTTGACTTAAGATCGTTTGTACCACCTAACTAAAGTGAACGATAAGTATCATTCCTGACTGATTCCTTGCTATCATTGTTTGATAGACACGTCTCTCTCAGGAAACGGTAAGTGCTTACGAAACTGCTCGCATACTTTGGCTATTACAAAATGTTACGCAATCGTACTACTAAGTCTGTTAGGTATGAGAAGAAAGCTTATTATGATTATAAATTTAGACCATGCAGTCAGAAAGCCAAATAGAAGGAGTTATAAGCTTGAAAACGGACTAAATTCATTCTGCCGAAGCACTTAAAAAAATCCTGACTCCATCAATATTTTTTGAATTAATTTTGTTCCTGTTACCCAATGCAATATGTCACAACTGGGTGAGTTTAACTCTAATTATGGATTTGAAGACAATATACCAGACTTTTCTTTTGTCACTATTGATACTATTACTGTTATCAAGCATATTAGTGAGCTTAAGAGTAACGGCGTAGGAACGGATGGTCTTTCTCTGCACATGCTGCAACTTTGTTGTCCTTTCATTCTGCCATATATTACTAATATCAGTACTTCTAGTATTCTGTCGAACACATTTCCTACCTCTGGGAAACACGCGGTAATTATGCCTCTTCCCACTCTATACCCACTAATTTCCGAAGGTAATAGCAACCTCTAAGATTCACATCTATGCTGATGATATTCAGCTTTACTATACACTCAATATTGGTGATAGAGAACGGCCGTTGACTGATATGATGGTGGATTTGAATCCTATCTATGAAACTGCTGTACGACATTCGCTAATCTTATACCCTTCAAAATCAACTATTTAAGTTTTCTTCTTCTTCTTCTTCTTCTTCTTCTTCTTCTTCTTCTTCCTTCTCTTCTTCTTCTTCTTCTTCTTCATCTTCTTCTTCTTCTTTTTCTTCTTCTTCTTCTTCTTCTTCTTCTTCTTCTTCTCCTTCTTCTTCTTCTCCTTCTTCTTCTTCTCCTTCTTCTTCTTCTTCTTCTTCTTCTTCTTCTTCTTCTTCTTCTTCTTCTTCTTCTTCTTCTTCTTCTTCTTCTTCTTCCTCTTCTTCTTCTTCTTCTTCTTCTTCTTCCTCTTCTTCTTCTTCTTTTAATAGGCGTAAGTTTGATTGCCAGCTATCACGCCATCTCTTTGGTGGTCGTCCTATAGGTCTTTTTCCATGTGGTGTGTTATTTCGTACTAAAGTACATTCGGCTAACATGGTGGTTCCATTCTCTTCTTCTTTTCCTCGCCCATCTGACCACGTCGTTCGTTTGACACTTTTCTCTTATGTCTGTGTTTCTCTGCCTATCCTTTAATGTATGTCCCTTTATCGTTCTTAAGGTCTTCATTTCAGTTGTCATTTGCATTCTATACTTAGGTGTTTGTTTCTCCATATTGGATATCTAAGGTGTCCCGATATTGCTGCTGCTTTGTTAACTTGTTTCCTCACCTCATCCCCCAGAAAACCCGTGCTTGTAATTTTGCATTCAAGGTATTCGATTGACATGGTTTGGTCAATGATATTATCTCCTATTGCGCAGAGGTTCCCTTGCTATGGTCATGCATTTGGTTTTGTTTGTGGAGATTTTCATATTGTGTTTTCCTGCCTGCTTGTTGAACGCTTGTAACAATCTTTTGAGGTAATCTTCCGATTCAGCAGTAAGTACTGCATCATCAGCGTAGCATAATATATTTATTTTATGCATGCCCATTCGATATCCTAGTCCGGTGTTGTTTACAGCTTTCACCATGTCGACCATGATTGTATTGAATAACAAAGAACTGAGACTGTCGCCTTGGCCGATACCTGTTGTAGTTCGTAGATGTTGCGTTAGGGTGTGATTTGTGCGTATTTGCGTTGTTGTGTTTGTGTTTAAGTCCTTAATGAGTTCAATGTATTCTTTCTTCGTATTACCGTTTTCCAGAATCGTTATGACGCCTTTTAATTGTACTCTGTCAAAGGCGTTCGTCAGGTCCACAAAGCAGAGATAGGCAGGGGTGTTGTAGTTTGGGATTTTTCTAGCAATTCTCAGAGTATGAATAGTGCATCAGTTGTAGATCTGTTGTTTTCGAAATCGCTGTTGTTCTTCGCTTATTGGCATGGTTGTGGTTATTTCGTCAGCAATGATCTTAGTTAGGAGTTTTAGCGAGGTGCTTAACAATGTTATTCCACGGTAATTTACTGGATCGGTTTTATCTCTTTTTTTGAAGATGGGTATTGTTATGCTGTTTTTCCAATCTTCAGGTATTCTTCTATGTATGATATTAAACAGTTTTGTGTATCTCTGATGATGGCAGTTCCTCCATTTTTTATTATTTCATTTGGTATTTTGTCTTGATTTGGAGTTTTTCTGTTCTTAAGTTTCTTCACCGTGTCCCTTACCTGCTCTTTGGTGATTTGCACGTACTCTTCTGGTGCATCGTTTTGTATGTCTTCTTCTTGTGCTTTCATTGTGTTTTCTATGTCTGCGTATAGATTTCGGAAATATTTTTCCCATTTTTCTTCCTTGATTGTTCTGAGTTGTATTGTTTCATTCGTTTCTCGTTTCATGACCCTTAGTAGTTTCCAAATACGTGTTTTTGCTCCATACATGTTTGTTTCCATTTCGTTGCTGAATTTTTGCCAGTATTCTTCCTTAATTTTTCTAACTCTATTGTTGACCCTGTTCCTTGTTTCGATATACTTATTTCAGTTTTCTTGTGTTGGGGATTCCCTCTATTGTAAGTAATATTTCTTCTTTTCTCTGGTGATATCCTTGACTTCCGTTCTAAACCACGGTTTGTTGTTCGGTTTGCTGTTCTGCGATACCATGCGTGTGCCTAGGGTTTCTTCCACGGATTTGTAGATGCTTTCTTTCAGTTTACTCTGGCTGGGGTAACTGTAGGTGGATCGAGTAGCTTATAGTTGCCACTGCCGGTTCCAAGCCCGGAGAAAGGAGGAGGGTTCTTAGGAAGGTTAGCAACCTGCCTAACGGAAAAACAACTACGTGCTCAAAGTACTGGTAACACAGCCTCAGAATACGGACGGAATTCACATACGAAAAAGGAATAAACTCTACATGAAGAAACAACAAATGAGAATTGCATGCTGGAACATAAAGACTCTATACTCAAAAGATCACGAATTAATTCCCGAACTAAATGAATACAGAATAGACATATGTGCACTCTCCGAAACGAAAACGAGGGGTAGTGGAATAACAAGACTAAACAACTACATGCTACTGTTCTCAGGAGTAGCAAAAGACCAAAGAGCAACATCAGGAGTTGGAATAGTGATAAATGAGAAATATGAAAAGAATATTGTACAGAAACTCGAAACAATTTATATAACAATAAAACGTGACATGTGTACTATTTGGACATAATTGCATTTACATTATGTATTATACATTATTTTATATTCCATAGTATAGTTACTTATTACCATAAATAATAGTAATTGGCCACTAAAAATAAAGTGGCGTATTTGTTTTTTGTATTTACTCCCATCCAGTTGTTTGTGCGAAGGATGGGAACCAGACGTACAAAAACAAATACTACAGCAGTGCATAACTACCAGGCGACCACGCCACACATGTATAAATATATGCCTCTATACATATAACAAAACGTGTTTTATTTATATATATGAGAAACAAGCAAGTTATCTCACACCACAAAAACCTTAAGCAAAAAAGGTTAAGTGTTACATATAGCAATTAGTAGACGCAGATTTACAACCTGCGTTCACACAAGAAGTGAAAAACGCCATCAAGATTAAAGCATTAATCCACTGTCAACAAATACTACAAATATAGAAACCATTGAATATGTTAACGACAGAATTCTAAGAGTAAAATGATCCTCAATCATCCTTTGCACATCATATCATTATATGCACCCGACATTAGTAAACCTGAAGAAATGTCAGTGGACTTCAACGAAACCCTACAATCAGAGCTGGACGAAATCCTAAAAAAACGAAAAGATAATTATATTAGGAGATTTAAATGCTAGAATAGGAAATGGAGCAGTAGCTGGAGTAAAACACAAATACAATGAAAAAGTAACTAATAGAAACGGCGGAATCCTGACAGAGTTTTGTGCACAGAACGAACTTCGAATCAACAACACATATTTCCTCCATAAAGAACAACATAAATATACCTTCAAGTTTTCCCTGATAAAAATAGTTATCAACTGCTTTCGGATCCCATCAACTTTTCTATTAATGGTATGCCGAGACCTTTGGCCACAGGAGCAAATAATGTGGGTCAGGTTTGTAATACTTTTTGTTTTTATTGTTTCACAACACACTAAGCGTTGACTTCCATCATCTAAATGCCAGAAATGCCATACGGTCATGTTCAAATTACAATATTATCATCACTGTTTGGAACATAAAGATAAGTATTTTTGTATTTCGTAGTTTTAAGTACCTAACAACCTTACATGTGAAACATACCAATGTCGATCTAAATAAACGATTTATTCCATCAAAACATAATCTTTAAGTTTATTGAAGTGTTGTAAACTTCTTTGGGCGCGGTGCGTTGATTGTGGGCACTGAACAAAACTGAGCCGTCACGCTCGGCTATGTAACGCTCGTTCGGGTAGAGTCGGCTCGAGTCGACTAAGGGAACGAGAGAAATATATCATATAGAGGTATTTAATTTCAATTAAATTGAAATTTAAAGCAATAAATAAATTCATGTCCCCGAGCAGATTCGATCCCGAGCCGCACGGGTGAGAAGCCGGCAGGTTAGCATCAGACCAGCGCGGGACTCGCAAGCGAGAATTCATATCGTCTATTTATATATATATATATATATATATATAATTTAATTTAATTTAGTTTCTTAGTAATTTTCGGCATTTGTTAAAATGAAGCACTTATTCCATTATAAAATGTTTTATTTTATTTTATTTAACGTTTCGACTCTATGTTTTGAGTCTTTTTCAAAAAAAATAATATCTAGAATAACAATAACGTCAATTATTTAAAATTAGCGGTGAAAAAATAATAAAAAAACTCACATTTCAAAGTGGACATCACTAATGTTTAGGTTCTTATAAACCTTTTTTAAAAAAAAACATTTTAAAAAACAGTACATTCTACATATTTTCAAATCTCAAAGTTCCATGTTACTTATACAAATGGTAATTGTTGTTATAATTTTCATATTTATTAAAACGTATACTGTGTATCACTTCACTTATGTGTACATATATATTTTTAACTGTGTCGTTCTAGCAATGTATTTCTCACATTTACATGTGGTATATGTATGTTTTTTTTTTGTGGGTCAGTTTTTCGTTGTTATTTTTATTTTACCTCATAAAGTAATGAAGTATATATTGATGACAAAAAAAAAGGTTTATAACAACCTAAACATTAGTGATGTCCACTTTGAAATGTAAGTTTTTTATTATTTTTTTACCGCTACTTTAAAATAATTGACGATATTGTTATTCTAGATATTATTTTTTTTGAAAAAGACTCAAAACATAGAGTCGAAACGTTAAATAAAATAAAATAAAACATTTTATAATGGAATAAGTGCTTCATTTTAACAAATGCCGAAAATTACTAAGAAACTAAATTAAATTATTTAAGAAAACACGGCAAAGAAAAAACATTAAAAATTATATATATATATATATATATATATATATATATATATATATATACATGCGTCCGAAGCGACCCAGAAGCGTATCGGAAAATCTCTCCGTCGAGGAACCCTTTAAAGTTGTCCGTACACCCACGCGATTATATTTCGCGGACTGTGTTGCGTTCGCTAATTGGTAACTTCGCTGACGGTTAACCAAAAAATTTGTTGTGTATGTATGAGACATTATCTCTATAAAAATATAATACAATATTTCGCGATATGGATGACTCGAAAACTGATCAGTATATTCCCGGTGTTAAATAACGTCCACACGCATTTACTATAATTTGTATACCAATGAATTGATAATTAATATTTTATATTGTAGCTTCTTTTTGTCAGTTGTAATAACAGGTGGATCTATGGAGTAATACATCTAATGTGTGACCATGTACATATAAGAATACTGTTTGCTACACTAGAGAGCGGTAAGATAAGATATAAGCTTATTTTAAAACTTCGAAATTACGTTCTCCTAAATCATATAACTTTAGAGATTTATTCTTGTAAATCGTATACGTAACATAATTACTCAAGGAGAGTGAGAGAGAAAGAGAGAGATTAAGTAGAGCTACATCTAGTAATTGAGCTGACTAGAAAGAAATTATATACTGAAGAGGATAATTTACGTGTTGCTGGTCTTTATAAGACATCTGCATGAGCGGAATGTTGCATAACATATTTTCTTCATACTTCATGCGAACTTTATTACATACCTGGCGTTCATCCAGCAATAAATTATCGGATTATACATGGAATTGCTCATCGCCAGCCAGTAGATGGCTAGATATGTCTCCTGAATGTACGATAGATTCGTGATGTCAGGAAAGAATGAGGCCACGATGAAATAGAGATCGTACGGGAGCCAACACACGGCGAATATTATAACGACTACCATCATCATTTTTACCACCTGAAACAAAAGGAAAATTGTTAGTTAAGTATATTTAGCTATCACTTCAAGGTTACTTTAATTTGTTGAACTCTGCTAAGGTTACTAATATAGCATAATGGCTAAATATTGTCTCCATACATATACAGTGTAAAATTATGAAATTAACTAGAATGGCAGACCAATAAGCTATAATCACATAGCTACACTAATATCTGAATAGTGTAGCTATACAGGAGATATATATCGAGTGTCCCAGCGTAGCAGTAAAGTCCATTAATGGTATCTAATAAGGTAGATAGCCAATAATTTTTAATATAAAAATGGTAGATAATCATAAGCTCTATAATTTAAAATTATTTTCATTTATACAGAGTGTTTGACAACGACGAACCAACACAAACTTATGTTTGTTTAAATGGAATGCTATACATTTGATGATAGCCCTTAAAAGGCTGATCAAATTGACTGAACTTGTATTTGTCGATTTTCAATTGTTTCTGCGATATGGCGATTTTTCTTTAAAAATTGTACAACATTTGAAAAGTTGCTATGAAATAGCGATTGATGATGAAATATCTATTATGGGCTCAATTAGTAGAGATATCTTTTCAGTAGGTGAAATTAATGTTTATATATCTACGCATGTTCTTTAGAATTATACATCATTCGTTGAAGTTAAAAATTCTCAAAAAAATTAAATGGAACTCCCTGTATATTTATTTATATGTCATTATAAAGTACTTAAAATTTACTAATTAAAAATATATACTCTCTTCGACCTGTGGGCGATATTGCAAAAGTTATAGGATATTATACCTGAATAAACCCGTTTACGACATAAAAATATGAGTTGCCATGACTTAATTACACATAGCATAATTAAATTTAATCGAAGAGTTACTTTTAGTCTAATATTTTATATCAAATATTTTCTTTTTACAAATAAGTAATTTTTATTAAAAGTTTAAAACTCATAAAATGAAAAGTTTGGAAGTTCATGAATTAACAATAGTTAAAATATCGCGTCGCTCTGTGTCATAAAATTGTTTATCGTCATACTTAGACTAAGTTTTAAGTTACTTTAAAATTATAGAAGTCATACTTGGATTTATAACTTCAATTGAAAAGCAAACCGTCAATACAAGTATTTACATGTACGTTACTGAAAACTTCTACAACTTTCGCAATATCATGAAAAATGGATGAGTTAATCATAAGTTATCATATAACAAATTAAAAATCTTCTTTAATGTTCTCTTAATAAAGTTTTTGCTAACACCAAGGACTCTAGAAAGTTTACGCACACTTGTATCAGGATTTTCTAGAACGCATAACAAAAGAACCTTTTGTGCAACTGCGTTTTCTACGGCAGCAGTAACACGGCTCCTTTTTTATACGTACAACTGCCAGGTTCTTCAAATCGTTAACAATTTTTGAAAAGCACTTATCGATGGCAGTCCCATATTTGGATATTTTTTGTTGTATATCTTTATGCCAGCAAACAATCACTTTTCCCAAAACATAGATCATATCTATTAATTCCAAATTTAAATATTTTATTCCTGTGACTTACATATATACCTTTATACGTAAAACGTATATGTATATATGCATGTGTTTGAGATACATACATACATTAAGTGCCATTGTCGATAATCGAACGCACAGACACCGATGGCTTCTGACAGCATGTTTTGCTATACAGAGGCCTGTATGTTAATAGTGTATCTCGTGTAATAGAGCCTTAGGTGGCGTCTCCAATCAAAACGAAAATGAAAAGTGTAAACACATGGATGTTAAAACTAACATCAAGCAGTAATTAATTACTGTGACTTACATATATACCTTTATACGTAAAACGTATATGTATATATGCATGTGTTTGAGATACACACATACATTATGTGCCATTGTCGATAATCGAACGCACAGACACCGGTGTTTCGACCTATGAGGTCTCATCAGTGTACGTGGAGATTCTCGACAATAGCTTCAAGACTTAAATCGCTGCCTATGTCATTTTCGCATGTTAAATGTAGTGAGAGTATCACAGCGACATCTAACACCCAAAAGATGACAAAGTCAAAAATTCTAAAAAAAAATTAAATGGAACAGACTGTATATTTATGTCACTGAAAAGTACATAAAATTTACCAATTTAAAATATATACTTTCTTTCACCTGTGGGCGATTTGCAAAAGTTATAGGATATTATACCTGAATAAACCCGATTTTATTCAGATATAATAACTACAACTTTTGCAAATCGCCCACAGGTGGAAGAAAGATTTGCGAAATTAAATAATTTGACATCAAGGAAGCAAAGCGTGAATCCGCCTTAAGCACTACGGCCACTGTGGGATAGCTGCATTGGTTTCTCATACATTTAACTTTAGGCGTTACGTTTATTTTACGTACAGCGTATGTCTTATGTCCATTGTGAACAAGGTCTAATATTTCCAAATAGTAATGCGACAACCCGAGTAAAAAATAACCGATTTGCCGGTTTTTCAATGCAGGTAACGACTACCAGGTGACGGGTGATTAAGTACGACTACGCACTAGCCAGTTCGTCCGATTTGCGGTAACTATAGGTTGTCGTGTCGATTCACCGATCGCCCGTCACTCCTATTCAAGAACCGAATTACACAGATTATTGGAATAATCGTGTACCCGGTTATTTTTCACTCGAGTTCTCCCATCGGTAGTTTTCAGTGCCCTAATAACGGTTATTCTGTTTATTAACAAAGCGAGCCAAGACGAAATATGCTTCGTCGATGGTTTTTTCAAAAATGGTGGCCGTCTATACCGAGCTGTAAAATACGAGCACACCAATCTCGCCGCCGTTCATGGTAATTTTCCTACAGCTGTTACAGTTGAATTTTATATGTGCAAAAATGCAGAATTTTTAACAAACTTGATGCAGACATTTCAAATTCTTTTGCAAGTCGTCGATGAGCGGTACCCGGTCATTCAGCAATATACATACTCTACCTCACAGCATCAATTTTTTCTGGTGTACGTTGGCATAATTATCAGCCAGTCTTTACTCTATCTCCCAGTGTATACAAATTTTCAAAATTATTCATTATACGATAAATGGTTGGGTTGGGTTGGATTGTTAAAATTTCTTTTATTAACGACACTTTAAATCAGTGGTTCCCAAAGTGGTCCAGGTGGACCCCCAGGGGTCCATAGGAAACCACGCGGGGGTCCACGTAGACGTGAAAAGGAAACAGGGGTTCACAAGTTGTAAGTTGGGGTCCACGAAAAATTTTCTGGTTTTCATAATAAAGAACAAAAATTTTGGCTTGGATTTACCTATCAACGTAGGCAGGTAGCATCATTCACTAGGTAGGTACTCAAAAATATTCGAGACAAACACAGAATTGAATAGGTAAAATCGCCTCAAAAACAAACATTTTTTTACAGGTCACAACTGATACGGAAAATGGCTGAATCTAAGAAGAAATGTCGACAGTACAGTGGTGATTATTTGAAATTTGGTTTTCTTCCATCAACGGCAGACAAACGATTGCCCATGTGTATTTTATGCAACAAAGTTCTGAGCAATGACTCTATGAAACCATCGAAGCTCGAAGACCATCTAAGAAGGTGTCATCCTGAAAAAATAGGTAAAGATCTGAAATACTTTCAAACATTGAAGGAAAAATATGAAAAGACACCTACCGTAAATAGTATGTTTGCTTCAACGTCTCAAAGTAACGATGATGGCTTGTGGGCATCTTACAATGTTTCGTTGCTTATAACGAAATCTGGAAAACCGCACACCATCGGAGACGAGTTAATTTTACCCGCTATTGAAGAGGTTTTAAAAACTGTTCTGCACAAACCTCCATTTGACGTACTCAAAAGAATTCCTTTAAGTAACAATACTGTACAAAGACGTAGATGAAATAAGCTCTGATATAGAAAGCTTCTTGTGTAATTATCTGCAAACCACTCATTTTTCTATTCAATTGGACGAGTTTACTTTGCCTGGTAATGAAGCATTATTATTGGCATATGTTCGATTTGTTATGGACGAAGAAATCCATGAAGAGCTGCTATTCGCAAAAACTTTGAAGTCAGACACTAAAGGCGAATCGATATTTAATGCCCTGAGTGATTTTTTTACAGAAAAATCTATTCCATTTACTAACATTATTTCGGTGGCAGCAGATGGAGCTCCTGCCATGTTCGGGCGATATCGTGGGTTTATAAGCCATCTTAAAAGAATAATACCAGGACTAATTGCAATTCACTGTGTCGTCCACCGACAACACCTTGCAGCGAAAAATTTGAGTGATAGATTGCACCAATCGCTTCAATTTGTGATTAACGCAGTTAATAAAATAAGAAGCAATGCTTTGAATACCCGTTTATTTGCACTATTGTGCGATGAAAATGATGAAGATTTCCAACGACTGCTCTTACATACTGAAGTACGTTGGTTATCGAAAGGTGCATGCTTATCGAGATTTTACTCACTTTTCGAATCAGTGATAGAGTGTCTGGAAACTAAAGCACCAGATTTCAAAGAAAATCTGATCAAATATAAAGCGGACACTGCGTATTTAACAGATTTGTTCATAAAATTCAATGACGTTAACTTGCAGTTACAAGGGGACAGCCTTAATTTAATAAAAACAAAGGGGGTAATTTCGGCTTTTCTTGGTAAATTGAAATTAATAAATCAAAATATTAGTCGGCGCGAATTCTCCCAGTTTCCGCACTTGTCACAGATAGAATGTCTTGATGAGGATATTCAGACATACGCTCAACATTTAAATACCCTGCATGATGACTTCAAAAATAGATTTGAAGATATTCTGACGATGGAAATACCACCATGGATCATAACCCCATTTGATGAAACGGAAGAGGCGAATGTGGTATATTATAGAGGAGCTACTTGAGCTCAGCACCAACGAGGAACTGAAGGTGAAATTTAAAAAAGGCTATCAAACATTTTGGCTGCAGGCAGAAATCCCCGAAAAATATTCTGGGCTGTGGGAAATTGCGAGAAAATTTTTGATAGCGTTTCCCTCGTCATATCTTGTCGAAAGAAGTTTTAGTGCTGTTACCAACCTGTTAACAAAAAAAAGGAGCAGATTGAACATCACAGAACGGGGAGATTTGAGATTACTTCTTACAAAACTGAAGCCAAATATTGATAATTTGCTGTCAATTCATCAAGTACATTCGTCTCATTAAAAGTATGACTATTTTTTATTGTTGATTTACATTTCAGAGTTCATTGTTGATTTTTTGTCAATTGTTGATTGTTTGTAATAATAAATGTTTATAATTTTGTATAACCACAAGTATTATTTTAATAAATAGTACACAAGAAAATGTGCTACTTTTTTTTTCTTCTTAACACCCCCAATTTAGGGTGATATTTTTTAGGAGTTTTGGAAATACAGTAGAAATGTAGCAGCAGGGGGTCTACCGAAAATAATAAAACTTTGAAAGTGGTCCACGAGAAAAAAAAAGTTTGGGAACCTCTGCTTTAAATCAATGATTAGCGCTAACCGGTTGGATAAACGCAAATTTGTACTAACCGGCATTTTTATCAATGTTTACCCTAACCAATATTTAGTCGGAGTTGCTGAAACCGGCTTTTAAGGAAATACTTCGGTTTCACCATAACTCTCTTTTTTCCGAACCTAATTCAGCGTATAACTGGCATATTTTTATTTTAATTTGTTTTCGCGACAAACTCAACCGAAGCGAAAAAGTCCAAAGAAGTTTGCGAACCAACCCCGATAGATCGATCTTCCGCCCCGGTAATACAATTCATTAAAAACATCGCTAATGGCCTGAAATAATAAATTCATTTACAGACGCCGGATTAACTTTGAGTGTCGTAAAGGCACGGGGTGGTGACGGGGAGGGTGAATTTTATGGTTACCACGCCTGCTTTACGATGTAAAACCGGTGAACCATCCATCGGTGATAAGAATGAGTGAATAAAAGTGCTTTTGTAGAAGAAGATAGCAGTTATAACTGATGGACTTTTTGATAAGGACCGTTTTATGATTCGCGAAAGGGGAAAGTTTCCGTTTCATTCTCGCTTTTCCTTTGCTGTATCCTTTTATTGTGTGGTGTCGTAAAATTACCGACAGAAATAGTCGAAGAATCGCATATTTTACTGATATTGTCGGTGTGGTTACTTTCGTGCAATTAAATAATAAAGATATTATTTCTTACACATATAATCATGTAATACAATGCTCAAATGCGTTAAAATAAAGTAACAGTCTTCTTGTCTTTTTTATAGGCTACAAAAGTATTATATGTTTTTAGTTATATAGGGTGTTTAAAAAAGATGCGGCAATATTAAAGGGGTTGATTGTACAGGTCATTTTATACAAAAAAGTTTATACTAAATAAGGTCCGCAAACGCTAGGTTACCGATCTACAGCGTGTTGAAGTTTAATTAAAAGAAGTAGTAAAAATTAGATATCTCCAAGACGGCATTAAAGATCATAATGAAATTTTAGGCGTGTTATTTTTCAAGAAAAAAATAGGACGCCGCTGATTTCTCTAAAAATAAAAATATGTTTCTATTCCTTGTTCAATTGCGAAGAAAAAAGCTCTCTTAAGTTTTTATCGTACGACGTAACGTTTTTTAGTAAAAAAAAAAACACATTTTAGTGCATATACATTTATCATGCTTACAAAAATATTTTTAAACAGTCCTGTTTTATTCACTGACATATTGAATGACATATGATTAATAATTTTGTATGTGTCGAATTTGTTGAATTTCCTTATCATGAATCGCTATACAAATGCAGAGATGACCGACATGCACTACATTTATGGACTTGCTGATGGAAAAGCATTAGAAGCTAGGCGGTTGTATACTGAAAGATTTCCTGGCCGTATTGCTCCTGATAGAAAAACTTTCGAAAGTATTCATCGGCGTCTTTATGAAACAGGCACATTAAGACGAAATGGAGGAGCAGGAAGGCCAAGGACAGCAAGAACGGTAGAGCTGGAAGAGGATGTGCTAGACATGATTGAAGAAGATCGAGGTACTTCTACTCGAAAATTGCTGACGCTTTGGATGTAAGTAATGGGACTATTTGGCACATTCTGAAGGAAAATTTGTTGTACCCATTCCATATACAACGCGTTCAAGCATTACTTCCTGCTGATTTTCCTCCTCGCATTGCATTCTGTCAATGGCTTTTGCAGAAAATGGTTCAAATCCCTCAATTCCTGATGTTGATTCTGTTCACCGATGAAGCGAATTTTTCAAGAAATGCAATACGCAATTTCCATAATAACCATGTATGGTGTGACGAAAATCCACATGAAATTGTTGAAAATCGTTTTCAACATCAGTTTTCTTTGAACGTCTGGCTTGGGATTGTGGGTGACTGCCTAATTGGACCGGTATTTTTACCAAGGAGACTAACCGGAGAGGTGTATCGCAACTTTTTGGAAAACACGCTCCCTGGATTTCTGGAGGACGTACCATTAGCAATTAGAGATGCAATGTGGTATATGCACGATGGCGCACCAGCCCACTTTAGTCAAGTAACTCGTGATTTCTTAACACAAGCATACGGAAATCGCTGGATTGGCCGAGGTGGACCACACTTATGGCCTGCACGATCCCCGGACTTAAATCCCCTGGATTTTTTCCTGCGGGCCATTTGAAGTCATTGGTGTACGCTACTCCATTGGAAAACGTAGAAGACTTAAGAAATCGAATCATTGCTGGGTGCAACTCAATTGAAACGGATCCTGTTGTTTTTGAGAGAGTTCGCCAGTCGATGAGGAGAAGATTGGATTCTTGCATCCGAGCTCGAGGTGGTCACTTTGCACAGTTATTGTAATTTTTGCTTGCTAAAATTGTTGGTATGGTAAAATATTTGTTTTTGCCCATAAATAAAACCCTTGTTATTTAAAAAAAAATTCTGTAATAAATGTACATGCACTAAAATGTGTTTTTTTTACTAAAAAACTGTACGTCGTATGATAGAAAGTTAAGAGAGCTTTTTTCTTCACAATTAAACAAAGAATAGAAACATATTTTTATTTTTAGAGAAATCAGCGGCGTCCTATTTTTTTCTTGAAAAATAACACGCCTAAAATTTCATTATGATCTTTAGTGCAGTCTTGGAGAAATCTAATTTTTACTGTTTCTTTTAATTAAACTTCAACACGCTGTAGATCGGTAACGAAGGGTTTGCGGACCTTGTTCATTATAAACTTTTTTGTATAAAATGACCTGGACAATCAACCCCTTTAATATTGCGCATCTTTTTTTAAACACCCTGTATATATTTTTATTATTTATTAACTTTGTATACAGTCATGTTTCTATAAGTATTCGAAATAAGGCCAAGCACAAAAAAATGAGGTGTGGCCACCACACGACTTTCTTATACGTATGAGCGTTTCAAATTATAGAATTTTAAGAATTTTTTTATACAAAAATTATTCAAAATCTTATTCTAAGTACATCTATTCTCTTAATAAATCTCTATAGAATGCATACTTTGCAAGATATTATTAAAAAAGTGCTACTCGCTAAGAGTAAAAGTGCTACTTCCGGTTCGAATTTTGAAATTTCATATATACAAAAAATATTGCAAATCCAGTTCTAAATACTTTTGTACTCTTGATAAATATATATAGAATGCAAAACTTACGACATATTTGCAAAAAATCGCTATTCGATAAGAGTACAAGTGGTAATTCCGATCTGAATTTTGAAATTTTTTTTTATACAAAAGATATTGGAAATTATGTTTTAAATAGTTTCATACTAGTAACGTACTTGTCTAAAAAGCATGACTTGCGAAATATTCGCAAAAAACTGATTTTCCATAAGAGTATAAGACCTACTTCCGGTAGGAATTTCGAAAAACTTTTTAAATAAAATTATTCTCAATTTTAATTTTAAGTACATATGAATTCTTTATAAATTTGTTTAAACTTAGTAGTTGACGAAATATTGGCAAAATTTGATTTTTTCATTGAAGTAAACTGCTACTTCCGCTCTACCGATTTTACTGAAAAACTAATCAGATCTCAAGAGGGAGATTATACACGTAAATACAAAATTTGGAATTGATATCTCCAGCGGTTTGACCGCTATCGCTGTCACAGACAGACAAACAGACATACAGACAGACAGACAGACACACAGACATTTTTTAAAAACCACTTTTTCGGTATCAGGGGTCTTCAAAACGTGGACATCTGCAAAAATCTCGAGGTCGAAAATTTTCGTCATCACAATACTTCCTTATACTATGTATAAGAAAGTAAAAAATAAAATACTGTGTACTATTAATAGTAGGAGAAGTACTGTGGCTACATTTGAATCAACAGATTATAAAGCACAATTTCCATATCTTGAATGGCTTCACTACTGGTCGTCTGATTGCTCATTTTCCGTTCATAGCAACGTATGCCAGTCTATTTGGTCCATTCTATCTACATGGTCACTCCAATATCTCCTTGTCTTCCTTCCACACCCGACAATGTCCTCCTCAAAGGTCTTGTCGAAGAATGAGAAGAAGAAGATTATTCTTACCGATTCACAACATGGTTATCGGGAGGACCGCTTCACTGCATCTGCATAGGTTCATATTTTGCAATACATTTGGGATAACCTTGATGCCGGGAAATATACAACCGGATTTTTTTCGGTATTGTTTGCTGTCAGTGCGGATAGTCCAGAATTATTAAAACAGTCTATATCTCTTGTTGTACGTCCATTCTCCGCATGGTAGAATACAAATCTCTGACACATCAACTTCAATAAATCGTGCTATATTTATTTTCACTAGAAGCGAACTTTACGTTTTTCGATGGACCTGGGAATACCTATGGAGCAATCTCCAAAGTTCCATGGTACATATTTTGATGTTTACTTTACTTTTGACAAGCAGTTCGAAGGTATCGGCGGTAACCTTAATATGTGCTATTGCGCAATTCTTAAACTAAGCCGCAGTTTTTTTTCGGACAAATTTGCATAACGTTTACTACGTGTTGGTCGTTTCTGTCCTGAATTATAACGTGCTAATCGGGGGGCGGGGAGTCAACTGGAAAGCGAATATTTGTCGGACGGAAACGACTTATTCGTCTGCTTTTTGGCATGGGACCGAGGGAATCGTGTAGCGTCGTTTTTAAGGCAAATGGGATACAAAAGTCGTGGATTCGAATCTAAATGGATTTGCTAATATTGAAACGCTATAGTCCTAAATATTATTATAATTGCAGTCTCGGAATTATTCTTGAGAGTCTCAAGCATCAAGCAATGTCGTTAACTCTCTCCCTTTTTAAGCAACACAAATCAATTTTCCTCTATATCTTGTAATATAGATAAATATTATTAAATAACATTTATCTTAAAAATAAAGAAAACTATAATAATAAGCAACTATCTAATATATTAAAAATTAATTCCACTACATATTTTCCATTTCGATATTAATATATATTTCAGGAATATTTCTTCCACTTGAGGACGTTTTTCTTCCAATATGTAGGCATTCGAACGCGGAGATGCAATATGAAAATACCTTTATTTTCCTGGAATATATTTCTAAGATATGCACATGACGCAGCTGCATTTTATTGATATTGGACGAATATACCGACTACATCAACATTTTCCTGGTGTTTTACATTATACGAAGCATCTGGTTACGTACATATGTTCATCTCAACGCCGTTTCTTCATCGTTTATGCCAATCTTAGTTCGAAATCAGAATATTCATTTGAATTTAATTGAATATGCAAAGAGAACTTATATGTTTGCTCGCCAGTCTTGTCTAATTGGAATATATTAGAGAAAAATAAAGGAGTTCTTTTACTTTCCTATACGTAGTATAAGGAAGTATAGTGATGACGAGAATGTTCGACCTCGAGATTTTTACAGATGTCCACGTTTTGAAGTCCCCTGATATCAAAAAAGTGGATTTAAAAAATCTCTCTCTCTCTCTCTCTCTCTCTCTCTCTCTCTCTGCCTCTGTGTGTGCCCACGATTGCCGTCAAATCGCTGTAGATATCAATTTCAAATTTTGTATTTACGAATATAATCTCCTTCTTGAGATCTGATTAGATTTTCAGTAAAATCGCCAAACCGGAAGTAAAAGTTTACTTCAGTGAAAAAATCGAATTTTGGCAATACTTCGTCAACTACTCAGTTTAAACAAATTTATAAAGAATTCATATGTACTCAAAATTAAATTTGAGAAAAATGTTATTATAAAAGTTTTTTAAAATTCAATGGGTCTTTTACTCTTATCGAAGATCAAGTATTAAAGTATATATAACTTAATTTTCAATACCTTTTGTATAAAAAAAATTTCAAAATTCGGACCGGAAGTAACACTTTTACTCTTACTGAATAGCGATTTTTTGCAAATATGTCATAAATTATGCATTCAGTATATATTTAACAAGAGTAAAAAAGTATATAGAGCGAGATTTGCATGTTTTTTGTATAAAAAAATTCTTAAAATTGTATGATCTGAAACACTCTTACGTATAAGAAAGTCGTGTGTTGGCCACACCTCTTTTTTTTTTGAAATTTACAATATTGTAGGTTTAGAAATCTCATTTCTTTATCATAAAAAGCTACAAATTAAATAGTTTCTTCAATAATTTCGAACAAACTAGAATGTGCTAATAAAAGAGATAAGTTGTTTGAAAATCAAGTCTTCATAGGATAATATTACGAGTTTAAATATGTTGTAGATGAAGCAATAAGTAAAGCAAGACCAACTTGACTTCTGAAGAATGAAAACAATAAAACTCATGTAAATGTGCTACGCTTTAATAGCAGAAGCATAGAAAGAATTGTAAGATAATATAAATATATTTAACAAGGCCACACGAAACGTAAGCATATAAAATGAATATAGACAAAGTTTAAAAAAGTATAAGGATCAAGCCGTGCAAAGCATAAAATAATAATAAAAAGAAGACACCACACGATTTTCTTATACGTATAAGCGTTTCAAATTATAGAATTTTAAGAATTTTTTTTACAAAAATTATTCAAAATCCTATTCTAAGTACTTCTATTGTCTTAATAAATCTCTATAGAATGCATACTTTGCAAGATATTATCAAAAAAGTGCTCCCCGCTAAGAGTAAAAGTGCTACTTCCGGTCCGAATTTTGAAATTTCATATATACAAAAAATATTGCAAATCCAGTTCTAAATACTTTTGTACCCTTGATAAATATACAGCAAAAGCGCGCGAGGTATGATCACCCGATGGTGTACGTAAACTCGCATCTAAACGTGGTCCGATAATACATATTAGAGTAACGGTACAACATACTAGCATTGCCTGCTCATATTCGAACTCATAGTGATCTGATTATTTTTTTGCAGATTGACAAAAAGAACAAATTAAATTTTCTCTTTAAGTGATGACGATTGCTTAGATAACTAAGTCGATAATAACGCGAAGATTGTAATACTTATAACGTAATTATGATTATCCTTATGAAATTAAATAATAATGTAGTTGTATACAAAGTTATAGCAGTACAACTGGGTTTTAGAATGAAATAAAAACAACCCGCCTGAAACATCTGCAGAATAAACTAAGATGTCTAGAGAAAAATAAATAAATAGAAATTTCATGGTAAAAAAAACTATAAATAAGTATAACAGGAATACCATAAAATAACATAAAAACGACCCTTGAAATAGAAATTAAAATTAGAGATTCTCTCCAGTAAATATAACGAAATAACAACTCTGGAAAAATAAATCTATATATCTATATCTGGCGAACACAGCTAGCGGAGATCATTTGCCGAATATACGTCCGAAGAATATCGACTGGCATCGGGTGATCATACCCCGCGCGCTCAAGCTGTATATAGAATGCATAACTTACGACATATTTGCAAAAAATCGCTATTCGATAAGAGTAAAAGTGGCACTTCCGGTCTGAATTTTGAAATTTTTTTATACAAAAGATATTGAAAATTATGCTTTAAATACTTTTATACCCGTAACGTACTTGTCTAAAAAGCATGATTTGCGAAATATTCGCAAAAAACTGATTTTCGATAAGAGTAAAAGACCTACTTCCGGTAGGAATTTCGAAAAACTTTTTAAATAAAATTATTCTCAATTTTAATTTTAAGTATATATGAATTCTTTATAAATTTGTTTAAATTTAGTAGTTGACGAAATATTGGCAAAATTCGATTTTTTCGCTGAAGTAAACTGCTACTTCCGGTCTACCGATTTTACTGAAAAACTAATCAGATCTCAAGAGGGAGATTATACACGTAAATACAAAATTTGGAATTGATACCTACAGCGGTTTGACCGCTATCGTGGTCACACACACACACACACACACACACACACACACACACACACACACACTAAAAACCACTTTTTCGGTATCAGGGCATTCAAAACGTGGACATCTGCAAAAATCTCGAGGTCGAAAATTTTCATCATCACAATACTTCCTTATACTATGTATAAGAAAGTAAAAGTGGATTTAAAAAATCTCTCTCTCTCTCTCTCTCTCTCTCTCTCTGCCTGTGTGTGTGACCACGATTGCCGTCAAATCGCTGTAGATATCAATTTCAAATTTTGTATTTACGAATATAATCTCCTTCTTGAGATCTGATTAGATTTTCAGTAAAATCGCCAGACCGGAAGTAGAAGTTTACTTCAGTGAAAAAATCGAATTTTGGCAATACTTCGTCAACTACTCAGTTTAAACAAATTTATAAAGAATTCATATGTACTCAAAATTAAATTTGAGAAAAATGTTATTATAAAAGTTTTTTAAAATTCAATGGGTCTTTTACTCTTATCGAAGATCAAGTATTAAAGTATATATAACTTAATTTTCAATACCTTTTGTATAAAAAAAATTTCAAAATTCGGACCGGAAGTAACACTTTTACTCTTACTGAATAGCGATTTTTTGCAAATATGTCATAAATTATGCATTCAGTATATATTTAACAAGAGTAAAAAAGTATATAGAGCGAGATTTGCATGTTTTTTGTATAAAAAAATTCTTAAAATTGTATGATCTGAAACACTCTTACGTATAAGAAAGTCGTGTGTTGGCCACACCTCTTTTTTTTTTGAAATTTACAATATTGTAGGTTTAGAAATCTCATTTCTTTATCATAAAAAGCTACAAATTAAATAGTTTCTTCAATAATTTCGAACAAACTAGAATGTGCTAATAAAAGAGATAAGTTGTTTGAAAATCAAGTCTTCATAGGATAATATTACGAGTTTAAATATGTTGTAGATGAAGCAATAAGTAAAGCAAGACCAACTTGACTTCTGAAGAATGAAAACAATAAAACTCATGTAAATGTGCTACGCTTTAATAGCAGAAGCATAGAAAGAATTGTAAGATAATATAAATATATTTAACAAGGCCACACGAAACGTAAGCATATAAAATGAATATAGACAAAGTTTAAAAAAGTATAAGGATCAAGCCGTGCAAAGCATAAAATAATAATAAAAAGAAGACACCACACGATTTTCTTATACGTATAAGCGTTTCAAATTATAGAATTTTAAGAATTTTTTTTACAAAAATTATTCAAAATCCTATTCTAAGTACTTCTATTGTCTTAATAAATCTCTATAGAATGCATACTTTGCAAGATATTATCAAAAAAGTGCTCCCCGCTAAGAGTAAAAGTGCTACTTCCGGTCCGAATTTTGAAATTTCATATATACAAAAAATATTGCAAATCCAGTTCTAAATACTTTTGTACCCTTGATAAATATACAGCAAAAGCGCGCGAGGTATGATCACCCGATGGTGTACGTAAACTCGCATCTAAACGTGGTCCGATAATACATATTAGAGTAACGGTACAACATACTAGCATTGCCTGCTCATATTCGAACTCATAGTGATCTGATTATTTTTTTGCAGATTGACAAAAAGAACAAATTAAATTTTCTCTTTAAGTGATGACGATTGCTTAGATAACTAAGTCGATAATAACGCGAAGATTGTAATACTTATAACGTAATTATGATTATCCTTATGAAATTAAATAATAATGTAGTTGTATACAAAGTTATAGCAGTACAACTGGGTTTTAGAATGAAATAAAAACAACCCGCCTGAAACATCTGCAGAATAAACTAAGATGTCTAGAGAAAAATAAATAAATAGAAATTTCATGGTAAAAAAAACTATAAATAAGTATAACAGGAATACCATAAAATAACATAAAAACGACCCTTGAAATAGAAATTAAAATTAGAGATTCTCTCCAGTAAATATAACGAAATAACAACTCTGGAAAAATAAATCTATATATCTATATCTGGCGAACACAGCTAGCGGAGATCATTTGCCGAATATACGTCCGAAGAATATCGACTGGCATCGGGTGATCATACCCCGCGCGCTCAAGCTGTATATAGAATGCATAACTTACGACATATTTGCAAAAAATCGCTATTCGATAAGAGTAAAAGTGGCACTTCCGGTCTGAATTTTGAAATTTTTTTATACAAAAGATATTGAAAATTATGCTTTAAATACTTTTATACCCGTAACGTACTTGTCTAAAAAGCATGATTTGCGAAATATTCGCAAAAAACTGATTTTCGATAAGAGTAAAAGACCTACTTCCGGTAGGAATTTCGAAAAACTTTTTAAATAAAATTATTCTCAATTTTAATTTTAAGTATATATGAATTCTTTATAAATTTGTTTAAATTTAGTAGTTGACGAAATATTGGCAAAATTCGATTTTTTCGCTGAAGTAAACTGCTACTTCCGGTCTACCGATTTTACTGAAAAACTAATCAGATCTCAAGAGGGAGATTATACACGTAAATACAAAATTTGGAATTGATACCTACAGCGGTTTGACCGCTATCGTGGTCACACACACACACACACACACACACACACACACACACACACACACACTAAAAACCACTTTTTCGGTATCAGGGCATTCAAAACGTGGACATCTGCAAAAATCTCGAGGTCGAAAATTTTCATCATCACAATACTTCCTTATACTATGTATAAGAAAGTAAAAGTGGATTTAAAAAATCTCTCTCTCTCTCTCTCTCTCTCTCTCTCTGCCTGTGTGTGTGACCACGATTGCCGTCAAATCGCTGTAGATATCAATTTCAAATTTTGTATTTACGAATATAATCTCCTTCTTGAGATCTGATTAGATTTTCAGTAAAATCGCCAGACCGGAAGTAGAAGTTTACTTCAGTGAAAAAATCGAATTTTGGCAATACTTCGTCAACTACTCAGTTTAAACAAATTTATAAAGAATTCATATGTACTCAAAATTAAATTTGAGAAAAATGTTATTATAAAAGTTTTTTAAAATTCAATGGGTCTTTTACTCTTATCGAAGATCAAGTATTAAAGTATATATAACTTAATTTTCAATACCTTTTGTATAAAAAAAATTTCAAAATTCGGACCGGAAGTAACACTTTTACTCTTACTGAATAGCGATTTTTTGCAAATATGTCATAAATTATGCATTTAGTATATATTTAACAAGAGTACAAAAGTATATAGAGCGAGATTTGCATGTTTTTTGTATAAAAAGATTCTTAAAATTGTATGATCTGAAACACTCTTACGTATAAGAAAGTCGTGTGTTGGCCACACCTCTTTTTTTTTTGAAATTTACAATATTGTAGGTTTAGAAATCTCATTTCTTTATCATAAAAAGCTACAAATTATATAGTTTCTTCAATAATTTCGAACAAACTAGAATGTGCTATAAAAGAGATAAGTTTTTTGAAAATCAAGTCTTCATAGGATAATATTACGAGTTTAAATATGTTGTAGATGAAGCAATAAGTAAAGCAAGACCAACTTGACTTCTGAAGGATGAAAACGATAAAACTCATGTAAATGTGCTGCGCTTTAATAGCAGAAGCATAGAAAGAATTGTAAGATAATATAAATATATTTAACAAGGCCACACGAAAAGTAAGCATATAAAATGAATATAGAGGAAGTTTAAAAAAGTATAAGGATTAAGCCGTACAAAGCATAAAATAATAATAAAAAGAGGACACCTAAAAGAAATTCCCAGTTCCAAATATCTAGGAGCAATAGCCAGTAATGATGGTACAATATATTAAGAAATAGAGAAAAAAGTAGGATTTAAAATTACGAGGGAAGATATAATATTCTACCAAAAACGTGCATGAAAAAAAGCAGGCCAAATTCTCGCAGGCACGTGTGCTATATTATCTTAAAAAATTACTGCAGTACAGAAAATGTGCCAAGTTACTTGCATCTGTGTAAATTAGTAAACAACCTCCAGATCAAACTTGGCAAGTTTTCAGAGGTTTCAATGATGCTTTCAACTTGCAAAATTTTGTTTCGTCACCAGCACCTTAGAGATTATCTAAGTACAAAATTTCAAAAGATTTAACTTAATGGGAAGTACCCTAGATTTATGGTGATCTATGCGTCGGTTAGTGATTGCACAAAATTGTGATTCTTTGATCCTCCTATCTTGTAAATTATTGCACTTATATATATGAAATTTGGGATAGTGCCTTTTATTGCTAATCTTAGTTTCTATGAAAATCAGCCAAGTAAGTCAAATGGTCATGGAGATGCAAGAAGGTGGAAAGTGGCTCGAATGGGTCCGTGTAAATATTGCACAGTTCGCACCTGCGAGTTTGTAGCGAGAACTTGACCTAACGCAATTTCTGCGCTTAGATAGTCTATGTAGCTATGAATGAAGAGTTTAAAGAAAAACACTTTCTTTCAAAGTTTTTCCAAAAGACCGCGCCCTCTAAAATATCTCTTCCTCTGGTGCTCTTTCAGTTTATGTAAGTGGTACCAAATCTGTGCTGTAGGTTGGATGTTCCATCCCTACAAAATCACCTCGTAGATTACATTAAACTTGGAGAGCTTTATGAACTCTGCAATTGTCATGAAGCAGCATAATCTTTTGACCACAGTTGTGAGAATTTTTTCATGTATTCAATCAGAAAAATATCTTGCTGATTAAATACACGGAAAATACATATCTCAGAACACTGTCATTTACTTTCCTCATGAATTTTCGAGCTTTTGCCTTTCTTGTGTCTGACAGTAGTGTAAGATAAAATTCTGCACACAAGTTATCTAGAAATGTACATTTTCTGTCCACAAACCTTATCGCAAAATGCTGATTATTTTCAAGTTTCCTCAGAGCGAGATTGGGGACTCCTGTATTGTCTTTTTCTAGATGTCTCTCTGGTTTCTTATATCTCCATAACATCATCTTAATTTATTTGCAAAAAAATTTGTTTTGAATGTTTTATTGTATCTGTCTTGAATTTGTATATATCTTAAGCTTTTGCTTTTCTTTCTTCTGTGTACCTATGTCCTATACCTATGAATGTATTTCTTTGTTAGTTTTGAATTGTATTATTGTTTTGATTAGCCATTGTTGATTTTGTATATTTGCAAAAAAATATTTTCGTTAGTTTATCAATATTACATACACTGGTTAGTTTTTATATATCAACTATTGAAGTTCTCTTTTTTAATCTGTTTATTAATTTTAGGATTCTATTTTCTAGTCGTTATAGTTTCAAGTTTGCTCTTTTCTTTGCTATTTGCCCTCAAATATTCAATAATTTATGCGCGATGTGAATATCGAATGGTATATTACTATTCTCATGATTTGTAGAATTATATTTTAAATTTTATATATTCCAGCTATTGCTCTGGTGTTCTTTTTTATTAGGTTTTATACATGTGCATCTCGTTTTCATGTATGTATTAGACTGATGTATGTAGTTATTAGTAGTAACTGCAAATGGTTCAGTCAAAAAGTATATGAAATTGTGATGATGAAAACTATTAGTGAAATGCATCGACGAATCAAATAGATGATTAATCATTTTTCAAGTGGGTCTACATATATAAAGCAACAAAAATATATCATACAATAAGTGTTATGTTTGCCGAGTTGAATTTAGAAGGACAGAAAGAACAAAGTGTTTCATATGTGAGGAAGAGAGACATGGTAAATGCGCTGCAGTTAGTGATGAAACAGCAAAGAAATTCAGTGAAACGGATATATTTTACAAATGTATGTGATATTTGTCGTCAAATGATAGTGTACCAAAAAAGGAATGATATGGCTCAAAAACTTAATGATTATCGTATTGATTCACAATTTTTTAGCGTCTATTTCGAACACCGAAAATATACACATTATGTACCGATCTATTGAAAAAGAAAAATTATATGTTATTTGTTAAACCCAAAAAAGATGATCAAAAATCACATGAAACACAGAAGGATATTAAATATATAAATGGGTCCAAGTAAATTAGCACCTGGAATTGAAACAATAAAAACTGTTGGAAAAGGTGGTATCGCTTTTATCTGTAGTGATAGTAATTCTAAAAATTGAGAGAACAAGCAATAAATGAAATGGAAAAAAGTATGTAGTTTCTGAACCAAAATTAAGGAATCCGAAATTAATAATTACTTCTGTTGAAGAATATGCTATTGAAAAGGGTTAGATGCGATTATTAGACAAAATGTTGAAAATATAAATAAAAAAAATTACTTAGACAAGGCAAAGAAGAACTATGGAAACATTATATTATCTGTTCAACAGGAGATGTATTTCAGCATCATAGACAGGGCACAAATAAATGTAGGATGGAAAAACTTAAGGTGTATGAACATCTACAAAGACACCTACAAATAGTTAGATGTTGTAAATGTGCAGGCCATAATTATTTTGTCAAAGAATGTAAAAACGTGTACTGGTAGTCATTTGACAAAAAATGTGCTAGCTTAATTTTATATAAGTGTATAAATTGTGTAAGAACAATTGATAAATTTAAAGTGGATATTGCCCCTAATCCCACAGAGCTTGACAGAAACTCTATTAACTACAAACGAATAGTAGATAACCAGAAATCGAAATATAAATATATGCAGCAATTAGACAGTAATTTAAGTTCGCTTGATTCATTCAGTACTGATTAAATTGTAGTTTTTTAAGTGTTAAGTGAACTTTAGAGTATTTGAACAATTACAATAGTCCATAAGTATATTATAGGAAAATTATTAGTTTGTAAGTAATATATTTGTATATTTTAATAGCAGTTGCTAAATAAAAAATGAGGTGTGGCCACCACACGACTTTCTTATACGTATGAGCGTTTCAAACAATACAATTTCAAGAATTTTTTTATACAAAACTTATTCAAAATCCAATTCTAAGTACTTTCATTCTCTTAATAAATCGCTATAGAATGCATCCTTTGCAAGATATTCGAAAAAAAGTGCTACTCGCTAAGAATAAAAGTGCTACTTCCGGTCCGAATTTTGAAATTTCATGTATACAAAAAATATTGCAAATTCAACTCTAAATACTTTTGTACTCTCAATAAATATATATAGAATGCATAATTTACGACATATTTGCAAAAAACCGCTATTCGGTAAGAGTAAAAGTGGTACTTCCGGTCCGAATTTTGAAATTTTGTTTATACGAGAGATATTTAAAATTTTCATTTAAATACTTTTATACTCGTAATGTACCTGCTTAGAGAGCATGACTTGCGAGATATTCGCAAAAAACTGATTTTCGATAAGAGTAAAAGACCTACTTCCGGTAGGAATTTCAAAAAACTCTTTTAAGAGAATTGGTCTCAAATTTAATTTTGAGTACATTTGAATTCTTTATAAATTTGTTTAAACTTAGTAATTGACGAAATATTTGCAAAATTCGATTTTTTCACTGAAGTAAACTACTACTTCCGGTCTACCGATTTTACTGAAAAACTAATCAGATCTCAAGAGGGAGATTATATACTTAAATACAAAATTTGGAATAGATATCTACAGCGGTTTGACCGCTATCGTGGTCACACACAGACAGACACACAGACACACAGAAACACAGACACACAGACACACACACACACACACAGACATTTTTTAAAAACCACTTTTTTGGTATCAGGGGACTTCAAAACGTGGACATCTGCAAAAATTTCGAGGCCGAAAATTTTCATCATCACAATACTTCCTTATACTACGTATAAGAAAGTAAAATATTATAATTGTTGTTTTATTTGATAATTTTTTGTCATTGATTTCTATCACAAACGTTAGCATTCTTATATTGTTATAAAGTTAAGGAAACACCATAATTATATCATTCATTACCGTATTTTTCTTCTTCTTCTTCTTTATTGTGGCTTCGAGTTAGACTATTTAGTCTTTTACCCTTTATCTGAGTGCGGTGAAACTTTCCGCTGTTGGGTGTTTTATTGTGGAAAATGTGTTCTGGATGCTAACTTGAAAGCAGCGTCCTTGGAGAAAACTGTTCGTGATTTTTATGATGTATGTTAGGTAATCGTGTATTATCATTTTATAGATGAGTCCCGGCCTCCCGACTTTATCAAATGCCTTTGCTATGTCGAGAAATACAGCTGCTGTCACTTGGTTTTTGTTGAATCCTTCTTAGATAATTTCAGTATCTCTTGAGAGTTGTGTAATCGTTGATCTTCTGGTATTATGGCTTAAGTGTCAGAATGGTACTTTACCTTCTGTATTTTTTCTATCACTTTGCTATTGGATGGTAACAAGTTTATGGGCCTAGTTATTTATTTTTGTGAATCTTTTGTAAATATACAATACAAGTATCGACGGTCTATATATAAATTTTGCCATTGCTTGGTAACTCGAATATATGTTTATTTTATGTAAAGTAAAGTAAAGGCATTGGTTGTCTTCCATGTTTGGTATAGTGTTAATCATTTTCTAATTTGTTTAACTTTCTTTTTGACGACTAAATATGTAAGTTTCTATTATTTTTTGCTTCATCTTTGTGTACACATATTCCATAATTTTTTCAAAGTTTGGTTTTACTGATGGTTTTGAAAGCTTTATTCATGTTATTACATATCCTTCTTTCAATTTATTATTACAAAATAATTTAATTATAATCTGTTGGCAATCATCCATATCATATTCATATTTAACTATTGAATTCATGGTATTTTGTTAACAATTGCTGTAATTTGATAGTTTTATTCTTTTGGTGGAGCAACGATTTCACGATAATGACACTTCAGGAAGGATAACAACTCATTTTAAAAATGCTACCCATGCGGTCAGATAACAGATAAGGTATTGCCACATATCAAACCCAACATTTGGGTTGTAAGTGAAAGGAACTTAAGACTTATTGTTCGAACGTTTCCATAAAAATGTTAGCGATAACCGGGGATTCGGGGGAATCCATAGCAGCTTCAGACATTTGTTCATAGAACTTGGTATGAAATAATAATAATAGAGAGGAAGGCTATAAGTCCTATCCGATGTGGCAAGCTGTATTAAACTCTACTACGAAATCTTACGCCTATACGCCACAAGCGATAGTCTCTACTCTTATCCAATCCCTCTGTATCATGTTCATTCTACAAGCTACTACGAATCAACGAATATCTAAATGCAGCCCTGAAGATGTCCTTTGCAATAGTGGACGAAACGTCGACATTCACGCCAAACTTGACGCGGTTCCAACTTAGAAACCGAAACCTACAATTATTAAATAAGCGCGGATTATTATTGTTATGAAGTAATTAATATTTTTACTATAAATATATAAATGTTGATTTCATTAAACCACCTATAAAAAGATGATGGATAGGCTGAAATCTGTACTAAAATGATAACGTAGAAAAATCATTTCGATAGTATCCGGTTTCATATGCGATATCTTTCAAAATCATTTTGCAATATGTAATAACGTTCAGTAACAAAATTCCTTTCAGTTTATTCGCATAAAGGTAGACATATTTTCTGAATGTATATACACCGAAAAGAGCTCACAAAGACTTCAGTATCACATATGTGTGTAACTATAAAAATAACCGCTTTTTAAAGCTAGAGTATATAGTAGAATAAGATAAAAGCATTATCTACTTCGAATCCTGAAAGTCGCCCCGTTGTAAAATTCAATTTTCCAGTGAATAAACTGTGTACTAGGTCAGTTCGGCTATTATTGTGAAATATTTTCTACCAGGGATATTTTACAGTTCTTGAGCAATTTCTATGGCAAGAGAACGAAAAAAAAGGAACAATAAAATGCTTTTACTGTGGCTGTATTATTACAAACGTTTTCAAAATATTTCTGGGAAGTTGAGGAGGATGTGAAATTTTAATTTAAAAGCAATGTATTTAGAATTTTTTATTGTTGATGTTTGTGTATTTGTAAGTTTCCCTGGTTTGCCTTGAAGGACCATGTGTGTAACTGTAGGTACATTAAGGCTCCTCTGTACCACCCCAGAAAACAATACAAAATGGTAGCGGATTTTTTAGCTCCATTTTTATATTTGAAGGAAAGATCGATGTTTGTGTGGGTATCAAATATGCTGCTTAACTGCGCTGCAATATCAAAGTTGGGAAATAGGCCTTATTTTTGTAGATATTGCGATAAATGTTTTTTTTATAAAAAAACGGTTTTTTGCGGTTATTTATAATGATTTTTAGTTGAAATTTATATCGATGTGTAGAGAATTCACATACCAAGTGCGCTCTCATTTTTCTTTTAAATAAAATTCTTTCATTCTTTTGATAATTTAATTGTTGTAAGCTCTATAATTTTCTGCCAGAAATTTTAATCTAGGCAGCCCCTTATACATTTAACAAATCCATATTATTTGATTTATAATAGCTAGGTACTTAACCAGCGGGGGGTCGGCTAATCGTTACGACCATTACATGGCCGCAATGAATATTTTTCTTTAGGTCGTGGATTGTATTTACTACCTACTAAGGGTTTTGTGTTAAATTTTGTATATGCTTTGCATGAAAGAACTGTCCCGGTTTCGCTATCCAATATTTTATTTTTTTTATACGATCTGTAGGACTTCTCAAATCTTAGCTCCCGAAACAAATAATCATAAAATTTCAGGGCGAGATATGTAATTTTTTTTGTCCAATTGCCTTCAAAGCTAAAGGTTTACGTATGACATTATCTTTATTCCGAGTATTATAATTGTGTTCACCTATTTTAATAATTTCTTTGTTTTTTTTAAAGATGTATAAGCGTAGCATAAGCGTACACTTGTCGCACATCAAAAACACCCGTTTCAAATAAGTCTCCACTCGGGTAATCGCGTTTGTTTATTGAAACTAATCTTTAATATTCACTTCTGAACTATATCTAAGTTCCTCAAGGAACATTCCGAAACACCTCCCCACCCAATGATTACATATTGAATATATGTACTCTATATCTGCAAATCTCTACGTAAAATACTTTTGATAGGTTTTTTCCTATTTACACGCGAATCAATTATTTCTGGTAATAAAGCGTTCATATAAAATTGTTCCAAAACATTTACTATTTTCGTATTCCAAAAATTATCATCCTTTTCAATAATTTCGCAAGCTATATTTTTTTTGTGTATACTTTAAAGTAACATTCATCCTTTCGCGTTATATGTAACTGACCCTGTATTTAGTACATGTAATTATGATCCGGTTTTAACTTTATTTCTTCAGCATCATTAATTGTACAATAATCAATTATCTTATTTCGAATGGCTTCCTGAACTGTTAGTTCTCTCGCAGAATATTTATTTCTACAACAGCAATAGCCTCCCAATCAATCCGTCAGGGGATGCGGCTAAAAACTTTTTTTCAATATCAATAAATAAACCAGTTTTCTTTATTTCAATTTTAAACTAATTTTGAAATTTTTCAATAGCCTTGTTCTCGCTATTTATACCGTGTTGTAATGAATTTGGCAACCCATATGTTTGCAAATTTTGCTTTGAATACAATATCTGATTTACACTGCATCTTGTATCGGTCGAAGGTCTCATATGGCATATTTTTCCAAAGTTGTTCACAGTTAGCCTAATTGATTTTTCCTTAAACCAGACAGGGTTTGAGCTTTGTCCTAATGTTATTTCTTGAATTATATCAACATCGGCTTCATCAATGTTATCTAAAAATTTCTGTTTTGCGATGTTATGTTGTGCTTCATTCATATCTGGAATGTCTTCATTATCTAGATTCAGGGGTCTCCAAACTTTCCAGCCTTAGGGCCATACTGATTACTCCAGTAAGTTCCGAGGGCCAAAACCATATTATCATTGTTGCCGGTGGTAAAAAGTGAAATAGTCCACTGATGAAAAAAAGTCCGAAAAAGTACGCAACGTTTAAAAAAGGCTGCATAACGGCAACACTGCATATTATTAATTTTCCTGTCATTATCTGTAATTTCTAGATTAGTCGTAGAGTACTAGCCATGAGGAGTAACGTGACACGACATCTGGTGGACACAAGCGGAAATAGGTACTACCTTCTATCGCTAACAGATGGCGCTAATAGCACGTACAGAATAATCTCGTTGGTTCGAGAAAGTTCTGGTGTCTTCCACTCACTTCTAGATGGCAGTAATTGGAATATATAAGAAGGCTAGTGGCGCAACCACAAGTCAGTTCCTATGACACTGTTGTGAAATAAAATAGTGCGTACCTCCTTAAAACGTGTTTGTGCGTGTTTAAGTTTAAGACATCTTTGTAACAGTATTTTGATTTGAATTGTTGCTTTTGTGTGTGATTTAGTAGTATGGAAAAGAAGCGAAAAATTGATAGTGAATGCAGAAAATTCAAAGATCAGTGGAACATTCAGTATTTCGTAATTGAGTCCAGTAAGAAGGCGCTATGTTTGATTTGCAATGAAAGCATAGCCGTTCTCAAAGAATATAACAAAACGTCATTATGAAACAAAACATTTTCAAAATTACTCAAAATATACAGGAAGTTTGCGGACAGAAAAATTCGAAGCTATGAAGCGCGGATTGAAATCGCAGCAATCTTCATTTACAAAACTCAAAACTGAACAAGAGGCTGCAACGCGTGCCAGCTTTCGTGTGGCTCTTGAAATTGCAAAACGTGGAAAACCATTCACCGATGGAGAAATGATCAAAGAATGCATAATTGCAGTAGCCGAAGAAATGTGCCCTGAAAAGGTAAATTTATTAAAAAGTGTCAGTATGTCAGCAAACACTATGGCTCGAAGGGTAGAAAACATCGCTGAAAATATATCCTCTCAACTGTTCGACAAAAATGGACATGTTGAGTGGTTTTCTTTGGCCTTGGATGAGTCAACGGATGTGTCAGATACTGCTCAGGTGTTGATTTATATTCGAGGAGTAGATAAAAGCTATGAAGTGCATGAAGAACTTCTTGATATGAATAGTATTCATGGCACAACTACTGGTACAGGTATTTTTAAAGGAGTTGAAATGGCCATTAATAAAAAGAACCTTCGATGGAAAAACTTGAAATGTATTACAACTGATGGAGACAAAAACATGAGTGGGAAAGATAAAGGAGTGGTCGCTCTTGTGTCAAAGGCTGTAGAAAATGACGGTGGTTTAAAACCATTAGTATTTCATTGTATCATTCATCAACAGTCTTTGTGCGGAAAATGTTTGGATATGTCTGAAGTTCTGAAACCAGTCATATCAACTGTTAATTTTATCAGATCTTTCGGGCTGAATCACCGACAATTCCGACAATTTATTGAAGGGATTGGAGAAAACGACTTACCTTATCATACTGCCGTACGTTGGCTTAGTTGTGGGAAAGTCCTTCAGCGCTTTTTTGAACTTCGAGCAGTGATCGAAATTTTTTTGAATGAAAAGCATCGCCCTCTTACTGAATTACAAAACAACGCATGGCTGTGGAAGTTAGCATTCTATGTTGATTTGACAAAACATGTGAACGAACTGAATTTGAGATTGCAAGGAGAAAACCAGCATCTTCCTGATTTATACACTAATATCAAATCATTCCGGAAGAAATTGATACTGTTTCAATCACAACTACGAAGTAAATGTTTTTCACATTTTAAAACATGTGAAATATTCAGCCACACTACTGAGACTGAGTTTCCTATCGATTTTGCAATCGAAACTTTGAGTGCTTTGAAAATAAATTTTGATACTCGTTTCTCGGACTTTGATGCCATTGCGAATCAAATTAAGATTTTTCAGAATCCTTTTGATACTGACATTGAAACCCTAGCCCCGGAACTTCAAATGGAAATAATTGATCTACTGTGCAGTGATATAATTAAGAACAAATATCAAAACTCATCTTTGTTGGAATTTTATAACAGTCTTCCACTGACACAATTTGATAATTTGCATAAATTTGCTCGTGGGCTGTTTTCTGTTTTTGGTGCTACTTATTTGTGTGAGAAGACCTTCTCCAAAATGAAGTACACAAAAAATGTTTACAGATCTAAATTAACTGATGAGCATCTTAAATCTCTTTTAATAATTGGTACAAGTAAAATTAGTCCACAACTACAAACTATTGTCAGTGGAAAATCTCAATTACACAAATCTCATTAGTATTTCATATGTCATTATGCTTGTTATAAGTTATGTTTTTATTTAAAATGTATAAAATGTTAGTTGGATTCATTTCAATAATTTGTTAGTTATTATATACTGAAGTAAAATTTTCTGCATATTATACATGTCTTTACTCATTACAATTCTGTGTTTCTTTATCCAACTTATCACAAAAACCATAACAATAAGCCTACAACAATGTTATGAGTAGTTAGCCCATGACCATATCAATGTAGATGTCATATTAATAATTATTCAACATAAAATTAGAATACTTCAGTAAACTAAATTTAATTTGCTATAAAAAATATGTTCTCTAAAAGGAGTTTTCAAGTATGCTAGCTCTCCGCGGGCCGGACAAAATCTGTCCGCGGGCCGTAGTTTGGAGACCCCTGATCTAGATTATCAAGTCCATAATCGGAATCTGCGCTTTGAATGCGTTTTCGCTTCAATGGTTTTATTCTTTTTCCAATTAGTTTAACGCATGTTTTAGAGAAACTGTTTGTATACTTACCTACTTTACCGTTATTAATATTTGCAATAATCTTTGAAATAAATAACCCCTTGTTATTGTAACTTATTACAGCTGCGTAACATCTACCCTCGTAAGACCCTTCAAAGAAAAATTTATTAGTTTACCCCCAATAACTTTCTGTACAACTGAATTAAATGCCTCAGCAGCATTGTTATCAATATCATATAACAAACTGGATGATACGTTTGCAACTCCATTTAAACATTTGAAAAAACTTGTGTAAGTGGAACTGTTTAGAAATTCATTGAGCATTACATTTACAGTTGCTTGATTTTGTTTATCGCAAAAATATGTAGCGCAATTAGAATGATCGCCGAAAATATGTCGAGGACCGTTCAAAATATCGTTTTTTAAATTTTCAATTTTGACGTGATCTGGTGAGGACTCTACTTTACGGTGCTTTATTGCACTAACAATGGCTGTTCTAAATTTGAAAACGTCGCTACGTCTGAATTTTTTCACATATATATTCCCTCCTGACATTTTTGATATTTCTCTAAGTTTGTAACAAAAATCTCGCAATATGTGATTTCTACATTCGATTTTTTCTATAAAAAATCGGGACCGTATGGTTTGTCCTCACGTATTCTTTTATACACACTACTGTCTCCGTCACCAATAATTTTTCCATATTTCAAATTATGCATTACTATCGATTTTCGAAATCCTTCCAATATAATTTGGCTTTCCATTGATGTTGAAGTTCCACTCCAATTTTTAAAACATGTGTGTTGTAAATTGACTTTTTCAGTATTTATTTTTCACTCCTACCTAAAGAACTTTCTTTGTTCTTGCCCCTATAATACATCCAACACCAGAGGAAGCATTATATTGTTCTATATGACCGTTTGCTCCAAGCACCGTCAACTACTACGGCAATTATAGGTATACCATCTGCATCAACTTCCCCAGCTTTTACCGCTAATTCATGTTCCTCTTTGTCAGCTGCAAACATGTCTGCCGTTGCTAATTGTTTGATACTGGTCATTACCTCATTTTCATACTTTGAATACGTTCGTTCTGACATTTGAGGAATATCTAAACTAACACATAATTCAGAAAGTTGTGAACCACCCGCACCAATTGCAACTACCCCGCTAATCGCTGCTTTGTTTACTGAATTTCCCACGTCACTATCTTCGGTACTGAAAGAACCTTCAATACCGCACATAGCGCATTTATAACTAAAGACACTTTTAAATCCCAAGCGCATTTCACCGATAACATTTATTTGATAAAAACTACAGTCAAATCCTTTGTGTTCTATGGATTTTAAAGATGAAAACAAATGATTGATATTTACAATTCTTCGACCGCTAAGTTCAAATTTTTTTGCAGATGTTGGAATGTTATCATTGTCAACGGACATCGAAGAACTACTACATGATTCATAATCAGTAGACTTTTAATTTAATTGTATCGATTTTTCACCCTGCCGTTGTTTCCATATATTTTTTACTAATCGTCGTTTACTTTTACGTTTGTTATATGCCACACGCTTGATACATATGATATGTAGCTACTTCAAATATCTATCCTAACGTTACGTTAATGTAAACCTACACCTACCTTTTTTGTTGATACTAACTATTATTAAAATACTATATAAGAGGATATATTAAAAAAAAACTGTTGATAGAGCCGTAAGATTTGGTCACAAAGCTGCCTTCACTTGTAAAAAAAAAACACACACTACCACACTACTCTGTTGGCACATATTCACACCACATAATGAAGATTTGGTCACAAAGCTGCCTTCATTTGTAAAAAAAAACACAAACACTATCACACTACTCTGTTGGCGACTAACAATCATCAAGACAACCTCAAGTGAGTTAGAAATGCAAAATAATATGCAAAATTAGATACTGAGTAATAGCAAAGAAAAAGTGTTTTATTTTTAATCGGAGAACATTACAATATAAGAACGAGGATATTCAGGTAATAATATAAATGTAAAGTTTCTTTTCATATTATGATGCTAAATATTCAATTGCTAAAAGAAACTCTATTATTTCGTATAACAAAATGTGTTATCATTTATATCATCTTAAAATTTACATATTGTATCGCAGTGTTTGTTTGCTCTCACATCTATTTTTACTAAATACACTTTAAAATGAATTTCCTTTTTCATCGGTAAGGACGGCAAGAAAGGTTTACCCCTAAACGGTTTTTATGACCTTGTGCGGTCGAATACTTGAGATGATTGACAGCTGTCGTCGGTGTTAGAAACAGGGAGTATGCAACCCACATACCTGTAGAAAACAGAAATTCAAGCCAGGTACAGAGGAGCCTTAAAGAACTTGCTTCTTTCAATACACTGGCATGGTAACTAAGGGATTAGCCCTAGATAAGTGACATCTTTTCATTATTCTAAAATTTGATGTTCAAATATTTATTTTTAGTCAAGTTACGAATATGTACTGAAGCTTCTTAACTATTAACCATCGATGGTCAGTGATATTAATAAGATCTGGTATATTTTTAACATTATATTACTTTATTAAAATGTATTGTAATCTTAGATAATAGAGAAATGTGAGTGTGCTTGATTTTAACTCGTCTACTTCTGTCTGAAATCTGCTAAGACTGACCAAAAAATGTCTACTTTTTGTGTTGTCATGAAAGACGTTAATGAACTTTTGTAGATAACATAAAAACATTAATTTTAGTAAAAGTCAAATAGTCAAGTAAATCTTTGTGTCCTAAAAAAAAAAATAAAAAACGGGAAAAAACTTGTACCATGGATATTCACGCAGCATTTTTCGCGCTGTTTTTCTCGTATCTGAGGTCCAAAAAAATTACTTTTACCTGTAATTTTGAAATATACAGAATTATAATTTTGTTTCAGTTATTATTTTCGAATTTTTCCTATTCAGGTTGACCTTGTGTATAATATACTCCGTGCTTGTCTGTTGTCTCGCAATGTTCTTCCGCAGAATTAGTGGTTGCATACATTATCCCGTGTATAATTTCTCTTATGGTAATCAGTGTTATTCTTATTTGATTTGCTGATTATATTTTGATTTGTTGCTAAATTATTCTTTTAATTTTTAGTAATTTATTTTGTTAAAAGTTTGCTTTTATGCCGAAATGATTTTCATTGGAAAGTTTTATTGGTCACTGAGTGACTGTTATGCTTCCGACATTCAGTTGAATTTGAATTAGGGCATGTGACACCCTATCTTTAGTCTATAGTATGCCGCTTTATTTTTGATTAATCTAATTTAATCTGTTTTATTTCAACATGTGGAGAACCTCCAATGCTTCTGACAGAAGCTGTGAATTTTGGTGGCCAGATATATTTATTTTGTTATTTATAACTTATTTTAATTTTAACCTTGATATTTCGACAACCTAATTTCTAATATGTGTTTATGTCGCAGGACGATGATGAAAACGGAGATTTGATCAAATTCCTAAGGTAGATCATCAATTCACGGAAGATGTTAAAATAACAACTTTAGGGGTCATTCACCTAAAGAAAGTAAGTGATTTGATTAAATTCACTAATACTTGTTTGGATTAAATATTTTTCAGATATCTGTTTTCTATTTTATTATTTCATTCGTTAAATTATTTTGCTTATTTAGGATTAGGATAATATAAATTAAAAAATACACATTTTCTACAAGTTAAATTATATTCATTTTAATTTTTTTTTTACAAATTTGACTTTTGAATTATAAGGTCACTTTGCGTTTGACCGTTTGTTTGTGAGTGTTGTCCCATATACAAGTTTTTAATGTGTTGTACGTCGTATTATAAATATAACAGACTTGTATGTAAATTATAGATTATTATATTGTAACGAACCGAGATTGGGCGACGACAAAAACAGAGACCATAAATCATCTCGGCGCGACGTATAAAAACGAAATGCAAGTAGCCGTGAGTCATCCATTTACGCATGGTACTGTGTTGGAAGCAGAATGTCTATGGAATGTTCTTCAAACATCGAGAGATGGATGGAGTTTTACACGAATGCTTCGAGATGTTTCGCATACGTATATAAGGCGGCTGGATTCATTGCGGGATGAGTAATTGCGGAATAGTTTCGGGAAAGTAAGTCCTTAAGTAGTCTCGAGTGCGAAGAAATAAATAGTGGTGGCCGAAGATTTAATTCGGGATTAAGAAAGTCCGTAAGAAGTAGCCGACGCGCGTAGAAATAAATACAGTAGAAATAAATATAAGTCGTACGGTAGAAATAAATAAGTAGTGCCGTGTTATATAAATAGAAGTGTTATATAAATATACAGGACGGACATATTAGTAATAGAAATAAATAGATACAAGTGTTAATTTAAATTGTAGTAGTTTAAGTGTGATACTTTAGTTATATATTTTTATATTGTAAATAATTAGAAGTGATATAAATATACAGACTGTTTTTAAATAAATAATTGCACGAGTTGTTTATTGGAACCCGAAAACGTTACAATATCATTGATACACAGGAATAATTTTGATTTATTCCTTTTTATTTTTTGAATAAAATTTTATTATCAGTACTGTCTGTTGAGACATATGATTTTTACGCGGATGTGGTTGCTGGTGCAAGGAAGGTAGTCTTCTGTTTTGAGATTGTAAGTGTTGGATTAATCTCCTTCATTTGATACTGATATGTTTCCACTGTATTTTTGACTATTTGAATTTTTTCACAATTTGTTTTAAAAAAACAAAAAAATTTTTTTTCATTATATGACTTGTACAATTTGTTATATTAATTAGTTAATTTGTTAAACACATTTTTAAACACATTTTATCACCTATTTTGTAATTTGTACCTTGGTGTCACGAGCTTACTTTCTTGTTTAAGCTTGGCCTGAGGATGTGAGTGTAGTATTTAAACTCACAAAACCGGTCGCCGTAATAAAAATAAAGAATCTGTGAGACCTTGGACCTTGTTTCAAGTTCATCTCTTAAATTCACTAAAAATGTTTAAAATTTTACTAAAAACATTCTTTTTGTTTATAAAAATATCAGCCTATTTCTTTTGTTAATTAGTTTTGAATAACGTTACACCTTGTTTTTTTATAAACTTATTAATATTTCCGAATTTATAGTTCATTTGATTTTGGCACATTTTCTTGAGCGATACTGTATATCTGTATCTGAACTTTCCGCATGTAATTATATACGCTTTAAATTGCTATTGTCTTCTTTTTTGGTCGAGTTATCTTTAAATATATTCCGTGGGATCGCGGTATTTTTATTTGGAATTATCCCTAACTCCTTGCCTTGTAGAATTTTGGTGTTACTTGGTTTCTACGTATTTTGGCATGATTAATTTTTGTTTTGCGTATTTTTATTAAGCGAAGCTACATGCTACCCCATCTAGTGGAGAATGGATCAGCTGTGTTGACTAGAGATCTTCCGTTGCTGTATGCATTGGTGTCCATTTATATTATTTATCATTCACCCTCTAATTATCGTTTCCCTTCATTCTTTTTAAATAAATTATCAGTTAATGAATATATGTATGTGTATCTGCGTTACCGACCGAAAGATTTTTCTTGCGTGCAAGATGATCATTGGTCGATTCGAGCAGGGGAAGGACTTAGCGTTTTCCTTTTGACGGGTTAAATTTTAAGAACAATTTCAACAACCATGCTTGGATGAAGATTTGCAGACCCTGCCTTCTGCATTGGTGATCGTTTCATGGGAAAATCATCCTTCGCATCTTCATACCGAGGAACCTTTTCCTACACTTCAGGTTTTTATTTAGTGTTATTTGATTTAATCTCTTTGAAGAGTTGAAATTTTATCAGAACGTTTAAATATCGACTCGATTTATACTAGTTTTATTTTTTGAAATTAATTTAAGCACGTGGCACAGTTTTTTTGAATTTCGGCCCGATCTTTGCTTAACATCGGAAGCCTAAACTGTACCCAGGGTTTTAATGACCTATCCTGTGGTTAATTAAGCGCTCAGAGCGTTGTTTTACTTTTATAGCATAATTTGAGACTTGCACATTTGCTTGTTAGTAATTCATAATTAAGGTATGCATATACCAGTAGACAATATGTTTTTTTGATTAACGATCTGTACAAATACCATCAATAATTTCTTGCCTTTGTGCCTTCAGCGTTTTGTTAACTGTGAGGTAGTTATAGTAATTGCTTAGTGGTTAATTAGTACGTACCTCGACACTTAGTTTCTATTATTGTTAAACTAAATACACCAACAGCGGTGACTGCTGTAGAAGCTCATATGTAATTCTCTGTGAAGTAAGATCTTACTGCCTTCATTATATGTTTATTCTTGTAAACTTACAGTAGTTGCTTTGAGAATTTTACTTCGTTTTGGGGTATGCATAATTTTTAACGTTCGTTGTTTAACATGTATATTGAATATTACACGACTTAGTGCAGAATTATTTGCTTTTAAGTACATCTGGTCGTTGGTTACCAACTTAAGTAGTTGTAAGATAATTATAAATTCTTGTATTGTTAACATATATATACAGGCTGTTCTGCCTATGGGTTAAGTTCACCTAACGTTTTCAATCACTGTGCTGGGTGGTTTATAGAATCATTAAACTTCCGTTTGAACCTTATTTAATTACCTCCTCTGTAAGGGTTTCAACTTATATACTTTTTTTTCTGTTTCTGATAATTTTATTCTCTTACATGTAATAAATTTGTTATTGTTGAATATTATGCGTATGTATGACTTGCTATACCTAGCCTTCCCATAAGTATTCTTGTTGTCGGAATAAGTGACAGTTGGTTGGGCCTGCTACATAGACAGCTGGCGCCTTGACATCCACTACAGTATACTGAGTGACCTACTGACCCATACAACGGAAAGTTAGCGGCACAGGCTCCATTCCATTTTCTCCATCGTAGACTAGAGAAGCAAGGGTAGGGTGGACTGAAGGTGACGCATAGCAGCCTTCCGAAACGTTTATAGAATTTGTTTGACGGCCACAGGTTTGTAACTTGACGAACGAGCATCTCTGTTAATTAGTGTGGATGACTTTATCGTAGTTCCGGTAGCGCCATATCTTTTTTGCCATCCTTTCTGCCAGGACTATCCGAAGGCAGGAAGCGAGGGTAACAATAAATAATCGTGTTTCAATAACTATTGTTGAATTACCTACTCTACATTTAATAATGCATAGTTTACTAAATAAGTACTTTTAATATCTAAACAATATTATTTAATCTTTTCACTAAAACAGTTAAGGGATATGATCAAATCACTTACTTTCTTTATGGAAATAACTCCACAGAGTTGTTATTTCAACATCTTCCGTGAATGATCATCTACCTTACGGATTTGATCAAATCTCCGTTTTCGTCATTTCTCTGCGACATATATATGTACATATACTATGTCTTGTAGGATTTTACATCCAGCGATTTTATTGTGGACAAGTTGGAGGCTACTTTTGGCAGAAGTTGTGGGGTGTTTTGTGTTGGTTTATCATTTACTAGGCCCTTATGGAATTTAAATGGCTCTTCTGACCTCGAAGCACATAATAAGAGGTGTTCGAATGACACGTTGCTGTTTGATCTAGAGATAACCTTGCTGCTTGAGGGATTATTGAGGGAAATTAGAAAGAGGCGACTGAACTTTTTTTCTTCAAGTATCCAGTGAAACCTATGTTTTAGTTTTATGCATTTGTGCATCTTAGAATGTTCTCTTCTCGATTATTATGTGCAAATAAGATAGTGTGTAAATTAATGTAGGAATATTTTCAAACACAGAGATATCTCTGTTAATGTCTATACTTCCTTCCGAAAGGCCTCTGCGTGAAAACTTCTGGTGGTATTTCAGAATTTCATTAACTTTAAGCACACTTAAGTTGCCAATTAATTTAATTACTCTTGCTGAATGATGTTTCTCAGACAGATTTTAACGCGTTTGATTAAAAGCATCCCTCATAAAGTCTGTCATTTACAGTTAGGTTAAATAGAATTATCACTTGCTTTCTTCAGCTAGTTAAATATTGTACCGATTATGAATTAAATTTTTATGAATTTCTGGCGTGCACCATAATTTTTTGTGTATTCATTAATTCTGTAGTTTTTTGCTGCTGTTTTTATTCCTTTTGATATTTATATACAGGTTGTATTAGTAAATTGTGGTTTATTTATGCTATTAAATACAGGCTGAGTCTTAGTATATGTAGATTTTCAGCAATTAATTTGTTTTTTTTTGTGTCATTTGTAAACTGATCGGCATTGTATCGATAAAGCAAGTGGCGCCGATTTGTAAACTATAATTGGTCCCTGATTTTTCGCAAAAGGCTGATGTTATAAATTGTCTTTTGCTGGTTTAAAGTTCTATTGTAGTGGCCACTGTTAGTTACTCTACGGTTCTTCTTGTCACGACTGTTCCAAACTTTAACCTCTCTTCTTTTCATAGGTTTCAATAATGAAAACAGCAGGAGATATTGGAATTCAATGGTCGTTAACATTGACAAGACAATGAGAACAGTAAATAGTCGTATGACTTACTTGAGTTACCCGCGGAGCATAAACCAATCCACACACTATGCCCTATTAATTAAAACCAGATAATTTTTAACCAAATCATCATGTATCGCATACAAGAAACATCAAAGTGGAATTGTAGGTTATCTGCATTGAGTATTGAGTGACGTGATTCGGAAGAGGCACAGATAGAAGACAGTGTATGCCGCACGATTAGGTACCCACACCAGCATCCGTATTAAGTATACGATGGAAAAGCTTCTTGGATCTTGTTTATTAACTAATTAATATATTTAAGGATAAGTTTGCGTACAGATAGACACTATCTCGATCACCACGATTAAACCACCTCTATCTACTCCGTGAACCCCTTACCTCACAAAAGTTTTAGGTTCTTCAGAGATCAAAATTCTAGTCAGAAACTTTTCATTTACTTGGGATTCTAATTACTACTACTTCTATTACTTACTCTAATTTAGTTTGTAGGTCATATTGAAAACCTTTGCAAATATGCATCAATTATACTTTTATGATTTAAATAGAAAAAAAAATGTGTTCAGAATATAGCGGTGAAATAAGTGGTAATCTTAAAAGTTACTGACAAAATTTAACAGTTTATAAAGCAACTAGCGAAAACAATGGTTCTTAATTTGATATTTATGGTTGTTTAATTTTCTAATGAAATTTGACAGAGTATTGTATTTATTTGACTGTTTTAATTAAAAAACTGAATGCAATTATTAATCGCAATTCATTTTACGTAACTCTGCATATATCATTTAAGTATGCAAACATTTACATAATTTAGTATATAATTAATAAATGCAAATTATTTTTTTAATTGATAATTTGCAGAACTCTGTAAGAAACTTTGACAATTAGCAAGTTGAAACCAGGGGAGACAGGCTTCTTGAATAAAAATTTTGGGATGTCCTTACCTGTTGGGATACATTTCAACAGATTTGTTTCTCTAACTGTGTAATAACGCATTTAAATATTTTATGCTCATAATTTACACTAGATGGCGTTAGTTGTCTAAAATACAACATAAATAACATAATGTTTATTGCTTACATTAGTTTTCCGAATAATTTATTTCCAAATCAAAATTATGTAGTATCTGTATCTGTTTTCCTCTTCCTGGAATATTCGATGATTATGTCCAATATTACGGGTAAATGTGTTTCTATTTTTAGTCGAACGTGGCTTTCCGCAGAAACCAAACTTTCCAATAATTTCCACCTTGTCGAGTGGGCGATGTAATTTTATTACTATGTGTGTGTTGCGGCTAATTTAGTTGCGGGTCTATTCTCGTGAGATATTGATGGTACTCAAGTGTTGAGGATGAAAATTTATCTGCTGTTGACAGCGATAAATCAGCACCGATAAGTTTCTTTAATTACATTATACGGGACGCGTTAAGTGTATGCATAATGTAAGAATTTAGAGAATTCTGGGGGATATCTGTATTAAGTTCTTGAATTTAGGAACCGTATTATTTACAGTTCAAAAGTTGTTTTAATCTCTGTTTAATCTCTTTACATATTAGTTAGAATGGCTTGCTTTCTTTCATTTTTCATAATAGGATATTTGAGTTTATAAAATTTTAAATTAGTTTACAGTTTGTCCAGGTACATAGATTAATTTACTAATAGCAATAAAAACTTTGCTTGTTATTTGTCTAGAAGGAAAATGGGTGTGATTAAGTTTTTCTCTTTTTCTAACAAAATGTCCCTAATCACATGATTTTGCGAACACTCCTTCCATACTCCTTCTCATATGTAACTGAGGATGAGTTACTGGCATTAATGGTTTCTTTTCCCAATAAGAGCACATTAGGTAATGATAAGGTGTCTAGTTCCCTTATCTGTCATTGCAGATACAATTTTGCTTCTCATTTAGAAACAATTATTAATTTATTAATACATTCAAATAATAGGATTATCCCATTTATATAAGGAGAGATCATGCGATACATTATTAAGCATTTTTAAACCAACCACTATTATTTCCAACTTTGCGAAATTATATGAGAGGGTTTGTTAATCTGCCGTCTTCTTCATAGTACTCTTCGTTTTGCCAAACGAACATGGATATATCGCTAACCAATCTACTCTCTACTCTCCAATTTGGTCCAGTATCTCAATATTTTGGGGAATCCTTGGATAAGCGTGGGCAGGTGGATGTAATTTTTCCCGACTTGTCGAAAGCCGATAAAAAGCTCGATTGATCATGAATTACTATTACATAAGCTTGGTTCATTTGGTATCGTACCTACTTCGATAAGTCTACTCAGATTTTATCTCTTTAAAAGGAAATGATATATTATTATGCATCGTTAGTTACAGACCTATATGTATTTTTTCTTGTTTTTCTAAGATATTTGAACATCTTTTGTATACAAACATATGTAGAAAAGTAAATAATTTGATTTCAGAGCATCAGCATGGGTACTTCTGGCAGATTCACGATAACGAATTTAGCTCATATTACACAGTTTATTAGTGAAGCCCTTGACAGGAGAGAACAAGTGGATGTGATCTATACAGATTTTTCAACGGCTTTCGGTATCATAGATCAAATTAGATTCCTGCGGTTTTTCGTATGACCTCACTAAGCTTTTGACATCTTACCTTACTGGTAGACTTAATTTTGTCCATTACTATGGTTCAAATACTTTTCACGCACATTCCGGCGTGCCGCAGGGTTCTAATTTGGGCCCACTTCTTTTCAATCTATCCATTAATGACCTTATAACATCTATAAATTGTCATTTGTTCGCGTATGTTGATGATCTGAAAATCTTTCGGAGGATTAGTGGTAATGATGATTGTGTAGATTTGCAAAGCAACCTCACTTTGATAAATCAGTGGTGTTCGGACAATGGCCTACGACTTAATATCGCAAAATGTGTTGTTATGTCATATGCAAAGATGTATAATCCCATGGTGTTCAGGTATCATGTAAATGGTACTCCTCTTGTAAAAAAGGATGTAGGGATCTCGGAGTTCTCTTCGATAATCGTTTATCCTTTTCAGAACATATCAATTCCATATGCCGTGCATCAACCAGGTGTCTGGGATTCCTGATTAGATCGTGCCGTGGCTTTCGAAATATGCTTGCTCTAAAGACACTATACAAAACAATTCCTAAAAGCCAACTTGAGTATGCATCAGTTGTATGGTATTCCATTTATACTTACCTTCAATTAACGATTGAGCGTGTACAAAAGCGTTTTTTGACATATATATCGTATAAAATGGATGGCACTTATCCAGCGAGAGGATCAGCCTACAACGCTCAAGCCCAGCTGGAACGGCATGGAATGGTTTCCTTAGCAGAACGAAGGGAGCGCTACAGCTCTTGTTTTCTTTTTAATATTCTATGAAACAGCATAAAGTCACCTTATTTACTTTCGCAGATGAATTTCTCTGTATCTGCATACAATGCGTGCTCGGTTGAAACTGTTCATGTGGTTAGGTGCAACACCAATATTTTATTAAAAACCCCTTTAACTCACATGGCTCGTAATTTCAATAGGCGCTATCCAGATCCATTTTTGTTGATATAGTGTTATGATGTTAGATTTATATACTATATGTTGTCGCACTTTTTCATTTTTTCATTTTTTCATTTTATTTGCTCATGTAGATATAGATATGTGTATATGTATTTCTCTGTTACCGTCCTTTTCTTTGGTTGTTATTAATTATTATTGTAAATTGTCCTGTTATTGATCTTGGCTGTTGGACAATAAATGATATTATTATTATTGTTATTATTATTATTATTATTATTATTATTATTATTATTATTACCTATAACGGAGAATGCTCTAGCAATTTTATTCATACGCCTGGCATCCCTCAGGAATCCAACTTGGGTCCGTTGCTATTTGCTTTATTTATTAATATTTTATTTCCCTAAATCAACTGTCCTTTTCTTGTGTACGCGGATGACATTAAAATATATTACACTGGTCAACAGTGAAATTGCTTCTTAGGTGAAAGTACCCAATCCTGAATGAATTCAACGTGCTGAACACGAATATCACATTGAAAAAAGTTGATTGGCTCACGTTCAAGAGATATTGACGTTTTGTCCATTGTATAGATGCTATTGCATAATGTAATGCAATTTAGTGAGAAATTACGAAATTTTGCGTCATATTGCATCACCTCTTCATGCAAAGAAGTTAATGCAGCATTTACTGTAAGTTTCCATTGAGAGTGTTGCGAAATTGATTGCGCAATATCAAGCAATAGCTAATTATAGTTTATTTATAAATGGCCGACGTGACAGTTAACTCGTGCAATGTCCGTTCATTCGCGCATATTTTTCGAAGCTCTAGCATACATAAGTGATTGCTATAGTGTAAAAGTGTAAAGTAACTAAACAGTAGCAATGCCTCGTAACTGTGTTAATAGTGCAAATAACTTCTGTTATATTTGCGGAGAAGTGACATTTGCTGCACAGAAAAAGAACATCAGTGCAACAGTTAAGAAAGCGTATCATTTGTATTTTGGTTGCAAGATAGGCGACCAGGACAAAGACTGGGCCCCACACGTATGCTGCCGCACTTGTGCCGTAAATCTTTCACAGTGGCTTAATGGCAAAAGAAAGGCAATGCCATTTGCTGTGCCCATGATTTGGAGGGAGCCCACCAATCACGTTGACGACTGTTATTTCTGTATGGTACGACCAGCTTCTGGAGGCATCACCAAGAAGAAGAAGTGGACAGTTGAATACCCTAACATACCATCTGCTCTGCGACCTGTCTCTCATGGCGAAGGACTCCCAATTCCAGAACCTCCTACAGATTTTTCTATCAGTTCAGACGATGAGGATGGCCATGCGTCGACGAGTTCTCCTCAACGTGGCAGTAAGGATGATGACTTTTCGTGCTTTGACGAAACATCTGCACCACATAAAATTACCCAGGATGAAATGAACGATCTTGTTCGCGATTTGGATCTGTCGAAAAGCAAAGCGGAGATACTGGCCTCAAGACTTCGACAGTGGAATCTTCTGGAACAGAATGTCCGAGTGACTTCAATTCGCACTCGCCATCAGCTCTTCGAATCTTTCTTTAAGAAAGAAGAAAGCCTTGTGTTCTGCTGCGATATTGATGGTCTATTACAAGCTCTCGGTATTGCACATGATCCCCACGAATGGCGGCTGTTTATAGACGCTTCAAAACTGAGCCTAAAGGCGGTTTTGTTGAATAATGGGAACCAGCTTCCATCCATACCTATTGCACATGCGGTCTACATGAAGGAGACTTACGGCAATCTAAAGCAGCTACTGGAGACGATTAACTACAGCAAGTATGGCTGGCAGATATGTTCTGACCTGAAGGTAGTATCTCTGTTGATGGGTTTGCAGCAGGGATATACAAAGTACTGCTGTTTTCTTTGTCTGTGGGACAGCAGAGCAATCGATTTGGACTACATCAAGAAAGATTGGCCTCCGAGAGCATTTTTTAAGCCTGGAGAAACGAATGTACAGCACCCACCATTGGCACAGCCACACAAAATCATCATTCCTCCTTTACACATCAAACTCGGTCTTGTCAAAAACTTGGTAAAAGCCATGGATAAGAATGGACCAGCATTCAAGTACCTGCATGACAAATTCCCTCGACTCAGTGAAGCCAAAATTAAAGAAGGCATCTTTGTGGGGCCTCAAATTAGACAGCTCTTCCGAGACCCCAAGTTTGCGGAACTTCTTCAAGGTAAAGAAAAACAGGTTTGGGATGCATTCTATCAAGTGGCAGCAAACTTCCTGGGGAATGACAAGGCAGAAAATTACAAGTGTCTGGTTGAGGATATGTTGGCTTTGTTTCATGAATTCGGCTGCAATATGTCCTTAAAGATCCACTTTCTTGATTCCCACTTAGATTTCTTTCCTGATAACTGCGGGCAGGTCAGCGATGAGCACGGCGAACGCTTTCATCGGGACATTGCCACCATGGAGCAACGGTACCAAGGCAAATGGTCTACGTCAATGCTAGCTGACTATTGTTGGACAATCAGTAGAGATGCTCCACAAGTCCACTACAAACGGCAGGCCAAAAGAAGTCGAAAGCCGGAAGCAGACTAATGTTTTCTTACCATGTATTATAATATTGACATAAGTACACTTTTTCTGAAATATGCGTAAATGTTTTCTTACCATGTATTATAATATTGACATAAGTACACTTTTTCTGAAATATGCGTAAATGTTTTCTTACCATGTATTATAATATTGACATAAGTACACTTTTTCTGAAATATGCGTACATATTACAGAAAACCCGTAGCCAATTCAGCTTTTTCTTAGTCATTTTCGTGTTCAGCACATTGAATTCATTAAGAAATGACTATTTTCAGCTTGGAAGCATGAACTTTTCGAAAATTTGTTGCCTCGACATGTTGGCGATATGGTGCGATAGATTAGACTCAAATTAAATATTAAATAAATGCTGCGTGCCTACTTTTACACGTTCCTTTAGACATCTCTCTTACTGTTACCGTGTTAAAGATACTACCCTTATAACTTTACTTTTGGATCACATATTGGGACAATCTGCTGATGAGCTTTTAGATTCGTTGGTTTTGTAAAGCGTGCATCCAAATATTTTAAGAATATTGCCCTTCTTAAGCCCTTGTACTCGGCTTACCTATTAAGTAAAATTGAATAAGCAGGACTCGTTAGAAATGGAACTTATCCAACGTAAGTATCTCAAGTTTCTATCATTAAAAATTGATGGTGTTTATCCGGAGAGGGGCACACCCCGAATGGATTTACTATTGCGCCACAACTTAACATCTTTGCAAACAAGAAGATAAGCTGTTTGCGAGAAATTCATGCACAAACTCAGAAGCGATATTGACTGTCCATTCGTACTGAAAACAATATTGTTTAGTCGAGTTATCTCGAAATATAACTCGTCTTTCATGATTACATTTGCTAAGACTACCGCCATGAAGTGATCCCAGCATATATTCTTTCCAAAGTTAATAATCAGTTGTCGAAAAAACAAAAATTGATATCGTATTTGTCTATTTCCTAAGAGTTCATCGAACTCGATGTAAACTCTACTTATTATTATCGTTACAACACTGCACAGCGTTGTTCTGTTACGCTACGGAGTATAGACATCGCGATTTTTAATCAGTGCTACTGAAGATGACAACTTAGTTGTCGAAATACGTATTTAGTCTTTTCGTGCTCCAGTGTGGTGAAGGTATATTAGTGTTTTTGTTTAGTATCAAGCTACAGATTCCAAATTTAGTTTCTTATTATTATCCTTGTTTAAACAAATGATCGTTATGTTTAGCGCTTAGAAGTTTTTCTTTCTTATGAATCTAGACGAAGTGAATTGTCAAACTGTAACATGACTTTCAGATAAATGTGTACATACTAGAACTTATGTAAAGAGATACGTTACTATAAGATTATTTATTGTCCATTTCTTTTCACAGATCATCAGCATACTCAACTTCTTGTACTCCCTTTTTTATTATGTTTTCCTGATCACCACAATATCCCATGATGACGTCTAGTACGACATTAAATAAAAATGCTGGTAAACCATCAACCTATATCACTTCTGGGTTAAATAAACTATTTGAAATCAATTATGCGACATATTTGACAAATTTCACAATAAAGTTCTTACCGAAGCCATCTGAAAGATCTGCGATGTAAGTATACCGTAAAATTTACGGAATGTCTACGTCATGAAACAAAGACAGACATTTTATTGTCAAACTTTTTATTTTTTCAGTATAATGTAACAAAATAATTCTTTGAGAGTAAGCGCTCTCACACTATTAACTCACTCAAGTATATATACACGAAAAATTTCGTATGAATGCACATCTACCCGAAGCTGGCATTGCGAACAACAACGTGCTGACAGCTGTTTCGACCTTACATTGGTCTCATCAGTGCACGAGCGAGTTGTTCACAACGCCCTAAAAACTTAGACTACCTGATATCAATGTCAACTTACGTACCAAATGCCATGAACGATTCTCAGCGGCATCTGTTACACAAGCGCGACATCGCAAGGTAATGTTACATGATGAGACCAATGTAAGGTCGAAACAGCTGTCTGCACGTTGTTGTTCGCAATGCCAGCTTAGGGTAGATGTGCATTCATACATTTATTCATATACGAAATTTTGCGTGTATGTATACTTGAGTGATTTTATTTTTTCATTTTAAACGTTTGTATATCTTTATTTTTTAAAATTACTGTTCTGTATCGACCACATTACACTAAACTCGAAGATTTCGATTATACGGCAGAAGTGTAACGCAACATTAAACAAACGATAAAACGTTGCAAGCGATCTAATGTATATGAATAATTGAACAAGAAGAACCTCAATTATCCGTAATGGCGATATGAATAACAAAGTAAGATATAAATAGCATATAAAGTGTACAGGAAAAAAAGATAAAAACCTTTCCTGATTAAGAACGGGTATTTTCTGGAATAATACGTCACCTATAAATTTCATGCAATGCTGTTCACACCCAGAAAACTTTCGGAAACTTTCGAACGGCTATTGCTACTTCAATTCTCAATTTTGTTTCGAACTATGTATGCTAGAGGGTTCTATATATATATGATCAATAACCCAATATATCCAACAGAAGAATAGAATTTCGCCGTGAAAACTCAATATTAAGTTTCTTAAATGTATTTGGGAGATTTGGAAAAGTTTAGATTAAGTCCCGCCGCGGCGCCGTGCATTGGAAGCATTATTATGTTATGGTTGAGTGTTTATGATGGAAGAAATAGTAAGTATCGCTATTACTTTTCTGTCCGAAATAAATTTGCCAAGTAACAAGTGAAATTAATAATAAAAAAAATAATTCAGTATACATTTCGGACAGATTACAGATCCGCACAAAAGACAAACACTAACCCTAGCAGAAAATATTCTTTACAACTATGTATTCAGATGTTTTATATAAGTCAGATTGTATTATATTTCAACATATAGTTTTGCTTGTATTTTAAGCTTAAGAATGCAAATAAAATTACTTAAATTACTGTATTTAGTATTTTGGCTACATATAAGTCTTTGTCTACATACATTATTCAATATAATGTCGCGTAATCAACAATGTAAAGAACTAATTAAATTCCTGTTGTGTTCCTTTATTTAATTGTGTCGAGATATACACTGAAATATGAATGTTTTAGAAAAAGTTGTGGAATTAATCAGCATTACATTTTTGTGATTGAATATAATTTTTATTGTTGTTAACTTTTTTTTTAAATTTAGAATGATTAAGCCATTCATGAAAATAAAAACGTGATAAACAAACAATTACTCTAATACACTTGAATTTCTGTGGTGTATCTAATAGCACATTCATAATCTACACATTTTTCTTGATGTCTATGTCTGATAAACTGAGATGAGTAGAAATGAGACTTGCAAATAATTTATATTATTGCTTGTAAAATTGGTATGTTGTAGTTGTATTTGATTCAATAATTACATCAAAGTTCAATTTCTACTTACGAAGTAAAAAATTAAATTTTATTTTATTTATGTTCGGAAATCTATTTTGTTTATACTTTCTTGTAATTAAAACAACAAGAAATTACCATGAAATATAAATATTTGTATGAATTAATAGATACATACAAATTTATAAAATGATAAAAAAGATTTAGAGAATGTAACAATATTATAAAAACAGGAATACTGTTTGATGCCGTGCCTACCTTGCCGTTCATAACACTGCAGTATTTACTTCCACAATGTTGGGAAAAGTTCAAAAGAACTCATCACACATTGTCTTGGCAAAATCCAAAATGAATATTATCTTTATACTGTGCCATCTACAAGTTGTTTTAAACTAAAACATATTTTATTGTAAATTTAAATATAAAATACATTCTATATGTGCTTGATTACAATTTAGTGACAGAAATTACGATACATATTTAGCAAAGTACAAATTAAAAAAAAACACTTCACTATCTTATAAATAATGTGTTCATCCTTCACGTTATTTTCACAATCAGTAATGCACCATAGCATAAATTCCAATAACCGGCCCAATCTCTTCTCAAAATACCCAATTTTGGTATATTATTATCTCATATCATATGGGATCTGTGGATTCCGTGGTGGATATATCAAAATTCTTCAACTTTCTATGAACACATGTATGTTCTATTAGACATATACCAAAAAAATTAGAATGTAATGGCAAAAAGATGGGTGTGCAACTCTGTAAGGTTTAATAAAAGCCTATTTCTTACATATGAGCAATTCTAATATTTTAATATGTAACATAGTAATACAATTACCTAATTCAAGTACAATTTACTGTGTTGTTTGCGTACATATCACCGATGTAGATGACAGTCATTCTAGAATACAAGAATACCACATTATCTAATACTTTATTATTTTTGCATGTTGAGTTGAATAATTTTAGTGCTGTTATTATATCACAAATTATTGTACCTATAGAGGTGTTTTTCTTTCTATTCACGATATCCCACGATAATATCTTCAAAGAAACACAATTGCAATGCAGTTGAACTAACTGCGAGTTTTAGTTAATTAGTTTACAATTTTTACTATAACATAACCACAATTCGTACAATTTTTGATAAATATATTTCTGCGGTATGATCGTTTGTTTGTCTATGATTTGCCCATGATGCCACGACGATATTTCTTTATTCATTCAGGGAAATTAAATTATTTTTCCACATTCAACAAGGCATAATTATTGGTTTGTCGATTTTAAAACTATTTATGCTTGTTTGACGATTTACAAACTTTAATCAAATATTTATAGTAATAAATCTATGTGATAAATAAACAGACTTAAATATGAAAAATTATTTGTAACGCATGCGCAGTTTGGACAATGCGACTCTAAAACGGCATAGCACCATATGTTTTATTTCACAATGTTGGAGCGAAGTTTTCCTTGTCTACACGCGATATAGTAGTATTATATATATGGTTTTAATACTGTAAACTGCCTTGCGGCCTAAATAAAAATATGTTTTTTTGTATTGTTTTCAACTTGTTCGGGCATTACCTGTGCTTGACCGGTCTTATCACGTAGTCATCCTGTCATTTCACCACGGTTTCTTTGTGTAAAAGAAATTAAATAAAACAGACCTTTTACACAGATTATTAACACATCGATAGTTCATTTCGCTTAGAAATTCGAAACTGTGCACTTTACCTTTATTTCTTTTACTTCACCACCTTGATTTTTCTTTCTTCACGACGGCTTCCGCCCCTATCCCGTTTTTAAATTAGGAATCACATTTAACACCAATTAAATTTTCAAACGGAAAAGAGGAAGAGACTTTAATTTTGAAGTTTCCGTCGTCCTTATTGTTCGACCTTAATTAAAACGAAGCGGGTCCCGCGTGGTGGTGGGGATGGGGGTGGGTTTTTAGGGTTTTGTTGTGCGATCGACGCATGCCGCGGACAAAACTTTCCCGATGGCGGTGGATTTGTTATCAAAACCATATTTAAATGGGTTTTAGGAAATTGCCTGTCGTAATTTTTGGTTCACGTGAGGTCGCTGCGCCGCTGACTATATGTACCCTGCGGAAGGCAATATCGTGTTCAAGAAGTGAAGTTAATTTATGGGAACAATGAGGGGCTTTAAACGTATAAGAAAGTTAACAAGTTTTCTTGTAATTAACTGTTTTATTGGTGTTGCAGTATAAATGAAACATTTTATTACAACCTCATATAAGTGAACAAACGAGCGGAATGTAGCAATTCTGCTGAATGTATTTCTTTGTGTTCTGAAATCAATGTTAAATACAGTTACGCGATGATTGATATACAGGTAGATTCTGAGATATACAGATGTACCAAAATAAAAAAAATCATGAACTCATGAATGGTTAAAAGAAGAATTAAGAAACTTTTGCTCAAGATAAATAATAAACACTAAAGAAAATTCTTCAATTTGTTTAATAAAATATAAATATGCCAACGTACATTGTAAATATATCAGGCGTTACAAAGATATTTCAGCAAATTCTTCACTGCAAGATATATGATCAGGTTAAGAGTAGGATAGCATCGGAACAGCATGGATTTCTGAAGGGTAGGTCCATAGAATCAAATTGGTTAATTTTCTCCGCAAACATTTCTACTGCAATTAAAGGTGGGACACAAATTGACGACATTTATATACAGTTTTCTAAAGCTCATGATGTATTGCTGTTGAAGTTGCATTGCAAGTTATTTTCGTCATACTTGTATAATAAAAGGCAAATAGTGTCGGGGCCTTATCTGATCCGTATATGAGATATTCAATCTGTTTCGTTTTCGGTGGGGCGCCTTGTATGTGATATGGTGTATATTTGCATGTGATTTTTAAGCACACAGTATATATTTTAACATTTTGTTTAATTCAAAGCAATATGTGTCATACGGCCTTGTAAATGAATATTAAATCTTAAACATGCGTCTGTATTAATAAGCATAAGGGGTTGCTTATACGATCTAATTTCAAGTTGCTACTTAGATCTACGCGAATATGATTTTTAATTTATAAAAGTAAGTTATTTCGTTGTATTTAATTAAGGTTGTGATCAATTAAAATACCCGTGCATTGCTTTGCACCATTTTATTTTATTTTATATATATATTAATAGCAATATTACTGTTGGAATTTATTTTGATTTTCAGGTCAGGCGTCCCGGATGACCTGTTCGAAGTAATTAATTATCAGCTTCCAAGTCTGTGTACTTAGAACTTTCCACATGCTTTGTGACACTAGAGTAGTGACTGGGGCCGTAAGTCGCAATAGTCGAGGCAGGTTGCAAATTATGCTGTGAGATGGGACTATCATTCGTGTTATCCATCTGACTGCTGCTCGTATGTGTGGCTTAGATATTTTAAGACCTACTTCTGGGTCTGAAGAATAATAACTTTTTTATATAGCGGTCATGTGGATACAATTGTGTTGTTTTACTTTCTTTTAAACAATTAGTAATATGAATTCACATCTGTAATTAATTTCAAATTAATTAAGTATAATTCTGTTATGTTTGCATACTATACTCCTAGTACGGTGAACTGACTAGATACAGCTGCACAAACAAACACAATAGACTCTGTGTCCATGTCACAAATGTTTCTTTAGTGCGTTCCAGAATAATTCCTGTTATAGCCGAATAACAGAAAGATTTGGTTTAGAAATATTAAAGAAAGTTACAATCAAGTGTGCAATATACATAAACTGGTATATAATTATAGGTGAAAATTATTTTACTTACCGTATTGGAGGATATCTATTATTTTCCCCTTCATATTTGTTTGTTATAGATCATACTTATAGTAATTTCATATTTAGCGGTTGGTAATGTAATGTATGTAAGTTTTGCTACGCTGATGGAAATTGGGGTTTTATTTATTTTTTCCTTTTGATTTTTTTAATAACAGATGAGATTGGAAGATACATTAGTTAGTCTGTCTTGGAGTAATGGTAAAATAAAAAATACGGGTAGTGCCGAAAGGTTATATAAGCCGCCATTAATGTTAATGTATATACAGTGGCAGTTCAAATAATATGCAACATTTAATTTTGAATTTAAGTTAAAGTTTATCATAAGCATTTGAGTTTGGTAAATGGTAATAATTTAAGTGTATAATAGTTTCAAAAGGTGCATTTAATAGTGTATAGTATGGATAAACAAGAATTTCATGAAGAGTATGAGAAACTAAAGTAATTATTTCTATTAAAATTATATTAAAGGGCAATTAGCCTTATACGTAGTATAAGGAAGTTTTAAGGAAGATTTTTGCAAATGTTCACGATTTGAAGTCCCTATATATCGTAAAAGTGGTTTTTAAAAAATCTCCCCCTCTCTCTCTCCCTCTCTCTCTCCCTCTCTCTCTCTCTCTCTCTGTTTGACCACGATAGCGGTCAATCCGCTATAGCTATCAATTCCAAATTTTGTATTTATACGTATATAATTTTCTTCTTGAGATCTGATTAGACTTTCAGTAATATCGGCAGACCGGAAGTAGTAGTTTACTTCAGCAAGAAATTCGAATTTGGCCAATATTTCGTTAACTACTAAGTTTAAAGAAATTTATAAGAATTCATATGTACTTAAAATTAAATTTTAGAAGAATTTTATTAAAAGAATTTTTTGAAATTCCTATCGGAAGTAGGTATTTTACTCTTATCAAAAATCAGTTTTTTGCAAATATCTTGCAAGTCATGCTTTTAAGGTTGGTACATTACGAGTATAAAAGTATTTATAACTTAATTTTCAATACCTTTTGTATAAAATTTTTTTTAAAAATTGGACCGGAAGTAACACTTCTACCGTTGATTGAAAGAATATATAAAGATGCGCAACACTATAGTAAAATTGCGTGTCTTTCCGTTAAGTCGTCCCGCAAACTCCTTGCCGAGAAACATCATCGCTGTCTCGGGCTGTTTCGAATCTCGGACCCAAACGACTGATGTATCGCTATAGATCTCGGACCCAGTTTTGGCTACGCTCAGTGCTATGTAGTTACGTTGCGCATCTTTATGTATTCCTTCAATCAACGCTTCTACTCTTAGCGAGTAGCCATTTTTTGCAAACATGTCGTAAATTATGCCTTCTATATATATTTACTAAGTACTTATAATAGGATTTTGCATAATTTTTATACAAAATTACCCACAGGTTTATTTTTCTAAGAAGATAAAACTATTTAAAACAATTTAGAACCATTTTGTATCATTTGAAACGCTCATGCGTATAAAAAAGTTATGTGGTGGCCACACCACATTTCTTAAGATATAAAATATCGAAATTTAATTTATAACCCAAGATATTTATTCCTTAAATAAGTAAGTATGTTTCTTAAGATGTTTCAAGACGATTAAGAAGACTCGAACTCACTGTAAAGGTAGCATAGTAGTAACGCGCCTGACTGGTAATTGGGAGCAGTGGGTTCGAATCTCACCCTGAGTAAATGCCGTTTGTAACAATATTTATGAATTTCAGACGATGAAATTAAAAATGTCCAAAAGTTAGAAGTGATGTTTTTCTGAACATTTTATGTTTGACAAACAATTTCTTTGCAGACATATACACAAATTAGACAAGTTATTCAGTTGTTGCACACAAATCAAACAAAATAAGTGTGAAACTCAATTATACATTAATCTGTAATTTATAATTAATGGAGAAATCACATTATTAGTTAAGAATTTGTCAAAAAATTGTTGTGAAACATTTCCTTAAAATTTCATGAACACTGACCTACGTCAAACATTTCGCTTGTCATATATGTTATTTTGTATAAATGGTGTGAATCGAGCCCTAAGGACACACCGATTACCCTAGTTAAAACAGTATCGCGCTATTTCTTTCCGTTCTCCTCCATATTTAAGATAAAAAATGATCAGAAAAAATTAAATTAATTTTTAAAGAAGTAACGTTGCAAATTTTCTATATGCACTAGATCAAGTTTTATTCAGTACGATTAGCAAATTCTGACCAACTTTCTCGAAGGATTAATTAAACCTGTCTTACGTACAGTAGATTGCAGACAAAAAACGTGAACGTAAAAGGACTCGTTGAACTAAATTGTTACCTCGGCCACGGAGTCCTATTCTCGCGGGAAGAATCAGATTTAACTCGTAATTAAGTTAGAGTTGCGTCATAATTCCGAATCTTAGCAGATATTTTACGAAGTTGTCGTTCCAACGTGATGAATGTTTTCAGTTAATTTAAAGTTTTGTGCGATATTAAAATGATAATAACATTCATTGCCAGTTTGCATCTTTCGTAACAGACTGGCTGGCATTTTACATCTAGATATATCAGCGTGTAGTAACAAGGGGGAGAGAGATAAAGAAGAAGTAGAAGAGTCTAAAGTTTCTCTAGTTTTCCTCGAGAGTAAATTCGGTTGGTATCCCTGTAAAGTCATAAGAACTTATACAAAGTTAAGAGTTATGATATCTATTGTCACAATGTTAGGTAACAATACATTACATTTTTCAGCAATTTTTAATAGGCGGGTGTTGAAGTTATACTGAAGGTCGTTTTTTTGTGCAATGTCCATTACGGTTATATTAATCGTTGAATAAAACACTAATTAGTACAAATATGAGTTACTCTAAATACGGTGCTAACATATTAAAAGTGTATAGTTTTCCTGTTTTGAAAGACTTGAATCGTTTTTCTTTCACTTGGGTCTTCTTGTTTTAGAAGTAGTAAAGAATAACTCCTCACTGATTTTACGTTATACGTGATTATTCACAAATAAAATAACACTACACTGTTATATACAACTTTATTTACAATTAAATAAAATAACAATGCGAATAAATGTTGGCTTCTTGCATTGGACAAGTTGAAACATACTTGATAGCTAACTGCTAACAAGTTGAGTTTCGTTGATAAACTGATTTCAAGTTTCCGTTACAAACAAATTCAGTATTTAGGATGGGGTGGTAAGTTTATAAAACCGTACCTCCTCTATTGTTGTCTTGAAAAACCGAACATTAATGGGTTGTAAGTTTCATTAAAGGTTCTCGGAAGGAGCAAATAGCAATACAATTATCTAATATAAATATATGAGCCCTGCTGTGCGTTTACGGGTTTCTTCAATTACAAAATATCTATAATTCTGAAATCCGGCAAATGTTTATGAATTTTTAAGTACTACAACGGCATAATGTTAAGAAAAGAAAGAAAATAAATGGTAATTTAGACGATTTTCTAGAACGGATAATAGAGAAGTTTCTAAGAAAGAGATTACATTAGGAGACTGAAGTCCCTCTTGGTCTTGCCAGATTTAATTTTAAATATACATTATTTTACGATTATGAAGTAATAAAATGACTGTAACCACTTATACAGAGAAATGTATATGTTCTAATTAATTGTACCTTTGTAAAATAAAGCAAATTGAGATTAAAACTAAACATATTATACGTTTTACATAGAACAGACGATATTACTTTATAAAAAAAGAATAAAAGAAAAATAATAATAATAAACGTTTTTAACAAAAACCATATTGAAAAATTAGAAATAACACTAAAAGCAGGGAACACATTTTGCAGCGTATACCTTGCCTACTTTTCACCTTGTATTCTTATATTTTACTACTGAGCATTGTGCAGTATGGATGAACAGTGTACGTTCTTTGAAATTGACTAGGGCTAAGAATTGCCCTTGTGTACTCAAAAATATACCCACTGGTATAGTGTACTTCGGTTTTACCTGGAGTTATATAATTTTTCTAATTGACATTATATTAAATAATATACATATTATATAAACATTCGGTATATGGAGCTTTACCACTGTAATATTTTGTAAGATGCTACGTTAAAACGTAAACAGTTCTTAGCAGGCTGCTTATCGCAAGATTTCTCAGACCACATCGCGGGAAACTCTGGCTCTCGCGTAGCGTCACCGAGTCATCTTTATTCATCATTTTGCACTTTATATTCATTCTTATTTTGAACGTATTAAGTATAGGTCCTAGCACTGTAATAAGTTTCATATTAGAATAATTATAATTGTATTGTTCATAGTTTTTGGAAATGCAAGTGTTTTTAAAAACTGATACGATTAATATAATTGTTTTATTTCTGTTAATTAGCCTAATATTCGTTCTTAAAGACGGGGATGCTTGACGCCGCTTGCTAATGTGCGGAGAAGGGTATGAATCTTCAAAGACAGTTTTATTCAATTATGCATCGATGGAGTATGAATTTTTGTTGCGGAAGAATTCTTAAACTTAATATTATTATATATGTTAAGCGCAATATGAGTATTCGGATAATACACGAAAAAATGATCAAAACTAGTAATGACCGAATTAAGTATTCAATATCCGATGCATCCATTTTTAACTAGTATTGCACTAGTATTGGGCAAAATTACTTCCTTGCATTTTGCATGCTTCATTACAGGCGAAAAAGTTCGTTGTGCTTCTCAAAACGTCAAATGTACAATATAAAATGCAGTAATTCTCTTAAAGAACTGTAATAGCAGCTTAATAATATGATAAGTGGTACAAAAAATAACATAAGACATAGTCACAATCTATATCAAGTGAAAAGAACGAATAAACTTTGACATCAACATCAAAAGCCAAATAGAAACTGTTAAAAATTAAACTATACAGTTATTCAACAAGGTACGATTATATGATCAAAAATAATCAGCAATTAATTGAATTATTTGACATTTTATTTAGAATTACTTGATAATTGCCCATTGTCTAGAAGGCACAAACGTCATAAAGGTATGGGGTTTATATAGAATTACGTATTGAAACTTATTTGGTGTAATTAATCTTGCGTCCTCTTAAATGAAAAGCCGCTGTTGAGACTGCAAATATCCATATTGACATTTTATGTTTGGTCGGTTGCTCATTTATTTTATAATCTAATAATGGGAAAAGAATTTTTAAATTTTGTGGTTAATAATTTGAAGTTTAAATGGCCAAAATAAAAAAAATTGTACACTGTAAACCACGTTACTGTAAAAGAAGGGTTCGATGGAGAGGTGTAATCAAGATGTGATAGATGCATTAACGTGCTGGATGTTAAATGAAAATTTAAAAAATGGGCAGATGAGCTTGGGTTGTACAAGCAAAGCAAAACAAAAGCTATTACCGTAGTACTACGCAATCGCCTTATGGCGCTATGTTTGGAGTACCTCAAATTAACTGGCCTTAAGATCCATCATCCTCCACAAATTGATGAATTTGAAGAAGCGATTAAACATTCAAATTGGAAATCATATTGTTACGGACGAAAAGTTTTTTAACCAAGACATAAGCCAGTTGATATTGAGACTCAAGAATATGATAGCATGAGAAATGAACAATCTGTAGAAATAGTTGTGGATGAGAGTATCAACGATCTTTATCTACCGAAGAACTTTGTTGCAGTGCAACCAGAGGCCAATAGCCTGAAAATATGCGTCGTTTGTGATAATCAAGTAGTTGATTCTTTAAAATATACGGGTTGCAATGGTAGTCTACATAAAGACTGTAGTCATATTTAAAAAACAGTCCCGGAAATACAAATATGTTTACCTTTTGACGATAAAAAGATATTGATTAAAATCAAGGAAACTGCAAAAGAGATATAAAGAGTTAAGCAGAATCAATGCTATTTGCCTCATACAAAAAAATTAAATCCGCGAACATAGGCGACATTTTTCTGGTGCGAATTGCTAACATTAATTGAGCGAGACCTCTATAAATATAATGGCAGTGGTAACACATGTCACTGATGAAGAACTCTACAGATTAGGAACCAAAAATGGCAGCGAACTTCAAATTTTAGAATAATCATTTTCAAGATTAGATGAAGTTAAAACTAATTCTCAAATTTCAGTCAGGGTTACATCAGGTGAAAGTTATGGATCCTCGCAAGGATTTATATTTTATGATTCCAACAAGAATTACGAGGAAAAAGCATGTTCATGTGTGAAAATATACGTACTTTGCAATTATAAATGTCATCGCAGCAGCTCTTGCACATAATTTTTTTGTACGGCAGTTATTTTAGCAAGAATTTTTATTTATTTTCATACATACTCCTCAAAATAAAGTTTTGCTACATTTACAATCTATTGTTTTCCCTTTTATGTTTTGGAACTGTACAACTAGTAATTAAACAGTTAATTGCTTAAAACGAGTTTTGGGCAAATTATGAAGTGCAATACTGGTTGAAAATAGTTACTATCACAACTATACATACAGGCTGTCCCAGAAATAAAAAGACGGAGTAGCAGAAATCGGAAGCTAGATTGTGTAAAAACGTACCCTCAAAATATCAAGTCTTTATTCATGCGCAGACGGCAGAAATAAATTAATAATGAATTCAATTGGCCTTACTCCGACCCTGGACTAAATATCCACCTGCTTCACTTTCACAATCGGTCCTTTTCAGGACTACCATATTATTGTGTTAAAAAAAAGGAGGAGGAATAGGTCCTTCATAATAAATATGAAACCATTAATTACTTTAAGTTTACACCTGCTAGAAAAAAATAATTACATTCTTGATATTTATTGTAATAAAAGCTAGAAAAAGTACGATTTATTGAATATTCTAAAATAATAATAATCAGATGTTTCTGACTACAAACACATTAAAGAGCAACAACCTTCCTACTTCAAAAACAATCTTTTATTGTCTGCAATAAAGTGGCTCGGATCGGGCTAAATATATGTTTTATATGAATGAGTACGATTTAAAGTTTTCCCCCGTTTTATACAAATAAAAGCGTATTTTTCTATGAATGCGTGGTCGTTTCTATTTACAAATGAGTATTCTTACGTGTATTTATAAACATACATTCTGTGCCAGGTCCGTAATGTAATTTTTTGTCTAAAAAACAACAAAGAAAATTAAGTTTTTAATTTCTTCGTTATTGCGGTATATTTGGGCCTGTTTCTGTTCGGAGTTTACATACCTGCTACTCCGTCTTTTTATTTCTGAGACACTCTGTATATACACCTATACGTAATCTTATATGCACATATGTACGTGTGTCATTACCAACAGCGAACGCACAGACACGTGTTTGGGTTTTCAAGGCCTCTTCAGTGTACGTGGTGCTGTTAGCAATGATCAACAACTAGGATCGTATCTTATGTCGGCTTGACCACAAAATGCCCGTGAGAATATCTCAGCGTCATCTGTATATGTATACTTGTCATAGTAATTATCCGCTACGTACGTTACACATTCAAGTATTTGATATTCCGTTTGAAAATAGTTGCGTCGGGTATTGAACTTTTATTTTCTGATTACTAGTTTTGAGCGTATTTTCAAGTATTGATTTCGTATATTACGTCTGGTATAAGTAAATATCGCAAAATCTTCTTAATTTAGAAATACACAGTACTAAATTAGATCGGAATTTATTAAAATGTTGATATACGTAAGAGGCTGCGGTAAATATACACATATTCGAGATTGTATGAGAACTATAATATGAACATTAACTTTTTGTATATTCATATGTTCTCGCATGATAAATTCGAGAGCAACAGACACAAGCATAGAGTTACAAACTTCAGGCATGTGGAAATGTGTCAGATTGTAATTGTTTGTACTAAAAGCATTATAAACTTTCCATAACATTTCGTAATACATCATTCATATTCAAAAGGATGGTTTTTCTTTTTTTAAAGAAAACTGCTTTTAATAAAAGTTGATGATAGCGGGCATTATTAGGCTGTTTTATCTGATTTAAAATTAATACAATTCCTGTTTTTGTTAATATCAAATATCTCTAAACGTAATTTAGTTTTGTAATTATTTTGAACTTGTAGAATTTCCATATCATTTAAATCAAAAAGTGAACATTTTTTTTCTGCGTGTTTGCCTAGTAAATATGATCTAGCATTAGATGCTTTAGCCATTGCGAAGATTGTCCAATATAATCTGTTTTGAAAAGTAAAGGCTTTTTGTTTTTGACGAGGGGGATTTCGCTGGTGGTATTTGGTGTACGGGTCGATGGTATTGCGATGGTATTGCTGGTATTGTAGTAGTATTGCGCGGTATTGCTTGGTATTGTAGTGGTATCGCTGGTATTGTAGTGGTATTGTGGTGGTATTGCTTGGCATTGCGGTGGAATTGCGTGTATTGTTTGGTATTATGGTGGTATTGTCTGTAATCGTGCGGGAATAACGATGGAATTTTCCGTACAATAAAATTTATGCGCATGCTCGGTTTTAAGGAGATACGCAGTAATAATTGTTAGTTCAGCTCTTTTTCAATGTTTATGAAGTGTTATTTGCAATTCAATTTATTAAAAATAAACACGCTTACAGTAAGTATATATACATATATAGTAGGAAATAGGATTTTTCGTTTAGGTATTTCTGTTTATACATGTACAGTGTAAACATTCAAGCAGGCAATTCCATAACCTCAATTCTCAATTCGTAACTCGAAGTATGAACTAAATAAAAATTTATTTCACTCCTCTATAATTTTGGTAAATTTTGATAAGATTTAAGCCTAAGACGGAGCTACAAGTCAATAACCTTGACCACTGCCTTATCCTTATAGGACATTTTTGTTTATAAAAAACTAAATTTGGTAAGTGAATAAAGGTGCTGAATAATTCTAGACTTGTATTCCCGTTATTCAGCATCTTTAATCACCACCCAAATTGGAATATGGATTTTCGTTTTATTGTTACAAAAGTGAAGCCCATGATATTGAGCATATGCTTTGCTTTTAGGCAAACAATGAATCCTTTGGGGGACGACAGTTGCTTTTTGGAGATTGAAAAAACTTTAAATATCAAAATACCATCAAGTGTGAAAAATATGCTGTTAATTCATAGTTATAATTCCGCAAATGTTATAAAATCCTTACAATCGACCGATATACAAAATATTCAAGATTTCGCTAGAAACCAATTGCACGATATTATTCCTAAAGACAAATATGAAGATTTTTATGGTCCCCTGTTTGCTACGAAGCCAGAAAAATATGAATTACTAGGTGGATTTTCTAAATATATAAATATCATTACAACATATTTTCAAGAAAAAAGTAAAGCCACTAAAGATGCTTGCACAATGACCAGCACTATGTATGATATTTCTTTGGACAATTCTGTCCCTTGCTCGCGTAGAAGCCGCTCAAATGTTTCAACTAGTGAATTGTCAAGTATGCCAAGTACTTCACGCGTTACAGATGAGCAAAAGTTGGAAGTGGAATCACACGAAAAATCTTATTCCCCCACTGTTACTGAAAAATCCCAATTTGATTTAACAAGTGAAAACTCGAAAATTCTGGCATGTATAAAAAAATGGATTGAAGGGAAATGCCAAAAAGAAGTTTGGAAATCGCTGAACATTGATAACATAAAAATTGAAACTTCTTTTACTAAAACAAACGAATTGACAGCAAAAGTAACTTGCATTTGCGGTGTGGTTTATAAACTGTCACAATTTTCACGGAAGAACTCTTCTAAACCTAGATGGATGATTGCTAATTTTCAAACTCACTTTTATAAGAAACACATTGAATCAAAATTGGACAACAGAATTGCTCATCAAACAAAAATTACAAAATATACTGAAAATGCCAAGAACTCTGCTGAGGTCCCACCACAAGATCCGAAATATTCGAGGAAATATTCAAATAAAGCAACATCATCAAAAATTCAATACCTAATAGAAAACAAATCATTAGAACATAATAGACAGCCAGGTCAAGAAACAGCAGACGGAACCCAAAAAACGGCTTAAGGAAGAAACAAATAATTCAAAAATCAAAGTTTTACAATCAATTACGTTTAAATATTTTGTTCCTTTAGAAACTAATGCAATAAGAGATGGGCAAGAAATTATAAATTTCCCAGAAAATTTGATTCGTGAAAACCAAAACGTCGACAAAAAGAGTAAAATTTCAGATGTAGTAGAAGCTGATCATACGAACGAAAACGAGAATACCGAGGAGAATAGTCTCGACAATAGTGGAAATTTAAATGAAGTCGAGATAGAAGTAGAAGAAGACAGTTACACAAACAAAAAAGAGAATACAAAAATTAATCTGATAAGACCTAAAAGTTCAGAAAATAATAGCGTTCAGAATTCCTCTATTTTGAATTCCGAAAATACCGAAAATCAAAATATAGAAAATTTGGCATCTGAGACTTTTGAAGGCGGAAAAGGAAGTAAATGGACTTGCTTAAAATATAGACGTGCCGAAAGATTTAGAAGACAGAGAGAAAAGCTTCATAAGTATCAAACGCTTATTACAAATTTCTTTCCGTTGATAGAGAATTTAATGTCTGTTATACATAAACACGATTCTGTATGTGACAGACTAAATGAAACTATATCAAAAATTAAAGAATCAACTAGTAATACGTCGAGTAATACTGATCATGAAAATGATTTGACTGAGGCGTTGACCAAAAACAAATTTCTTGAACGACTGTTGCAAATCAGTAATGCTAACAGAAATTGTCCAGTCAACAGAAACAGTTACGACCATGATTTAAAGGAATTTGCCTTATACTTGTTTTACACTGGAGGACGGTTACTCTACGAAACTCTTCATTCAAATTTACAAAATACGTTACCTTCAATTTCTGCATTGCAGCGGTTTTCGAAGCAATTTCAGTTTAAAGTTAAAGAAGGCTATTTCAACTTTGAAGGGTTAAATGCATTTTTGGAAGAAAGACATTTAGAAAAGATTGTCTGGATATCAGAAGATGCTACAAAAATAACTGGTAGGTATTTTAATCTCATGATTTTTTTTAAATGACTTATTATTCTGTTAGGAAAAATAGAATACGATCCGGTCACGAATAACGTTATGGGATTTGCTCTCCCCCTTGAAAATGGACTTCCAAATAAGAAAGCTTTTCCTGCTAGTTCAGCTGAACAAATTAGATCTTATTTTCAGAAGGCCACAAAAGCAGAATATGTCTACGTTATAATGGCTCGACCATTAGATGTCAGTGCACCTTCCTTTTGTATTGCGGTTTATGGAATTGACAATAAATTTACTTTTAAGGATGTTCAATTACGGTGGAAAAGAATGGAAACCGCTGCTTCAAAATATGGTATACGTTTTCTAGGGTATTCATCAGATGGTGATACTCGCCTCTTAAAAGCCATGAAAATAGAAGCGGGTTTACCTTCTGCAACGTGTAAATGGAGGGATTGGTTTCACATGGATCTCGAAAAGAGTGACTTCTGCTGTATACAAGATCAAGTGCATGTACTAACCAAACTGCGCACTAGACTATTAAAGCCTAACATATGTTTGCCTATAGGAAATTTTTTTGTAAATGTTAGCCATTTACATTTCCTTGTAGAGCATATTACAAAAGATCAACATTTTCTGGTCAAATCAGATCTTAATTCAGATGACAAGATGAATCACGAATCATGTAGAAAAATGTGCGATCCTAAAGTATTAACTTTATTAAACGACATGCCTAATAGCAAAGGTACCCAAATCTACTTAAAAATAATGAATTGTTTAATAAAAGCTTTAATAGAACGAAAGGAAAGGTTGTCTACCAGAATACATAATCTGTGGTATTCAATTTTCCTTATTAGAATGTGGAAGAAATGGATAAAAGCTCATCCGAATTATACTTTACAGGATAACTTTATTACCACTAACGTGTATAGTTGTATTGAGCTCAATGGACATATGCTTATCAAACTTGTTCATATATTTAGGAAATATCATTTGAATCCGGAAATGTTTTGCCCATGGCTAATGAACAGCCAAACTTGCGAGCAGCTATTTAGAGCAGCAAGATCTCTTACTTCAACATACTGTACCATGATAAATTTTAGTATTAAAGATTTTCTGTCAAGAATAGATCGCATAATTCTGACAAACAAGATTCAAAATGACTTGAAAAACGAATTTCTTTTTCCACGAAAAAAAGTTGAGAAAAGTCCGACTACAAATGAAGAAAAAATTGAAGATATAAATATTGACGACATAATATATAAAGCTAAAAGTGATGCACTGGCAGATGCTAGAAGCCTTGAACTTGATGATGTAGATGAATTTACATGTGATGTTTTGGATATGCCCTTTCATTTGCCGCAAAATATGGAACTCGATAATGAACTTATTACTGATGACAATCGAGATGACAATTTGATTGATAATGAACACGTTCAAAATGAAGTTATTGAGAGTGAAAATGATCTATGTAAAACAGAAAATTTTATCGATGCGGAGGCTTCCTTTCAAGATAATACGTGTGAGGAAAAAAAACTAGAGTTAAAAGATTATTCTTATAAAAAAGTTGACTTAAGTGAAACTAGTCCATTTCTTGAAATCGATTTATCGAACAAAAAGAAAGCAATAGTTAAAAAGTCATCTTTTATTTGGATGTTGGATGACAATAATGGCAAAGTAAGTTCTGATCGCCTCAGAAGGTTCATTTCTAATAAAAGAAAATGCAGAAAAAATTTAAACAGAGAAAAAACAAAAAAGTCCAAAAATGATGACAATTCTTCTGATGACGACCAAATAGAAGATGTAGAAGCATTATTCGACGAGTCAACGGATACAGAAACTTTTTCCTCAGATCAAGATATCAATAAAGCTGAGAATGAAGATATTGAAGTTGTACCAGAGAGTTACTACGCTGTATTTTATGAAGAGGATTGGTTTATTGGTCGCGTTATACATCAGACAACAAGAAACAAATATAGAATTACATTTTTAAAACGATACCTACAAGAGGGACTACAAAAATATTGTTGGCCAAAAAAAAGTGACATAGACGATGTTCATCAGAAATTCATTTTTTATGGACCTATTACCTTGTCAGATACAGAGCCTTTTGAAGTTAAAAGAGCTGATTTAATTAACATAAAAAACAAATATAAATTACTTAAGATGTAGAAGTAATATTTTTTGGTTTTCTTTTTTTATTTTAATTTTTTCTTAGTTCAATAAATATTTTGTAATGAAACGTATTCTTTTCTTTTATATGCATTTACTTACTTTTTTCACAGGAAGAGAAGAGCAAAAAATTTTTTATATATTGTTTTGGTATTGTGACGGTATTATGAAGGTATTGTGATGGTATTTTGAGGTATTGTGATGGTATTTTGAGGTATTGCAATACCATTTTGGTATTGTGGTGTACAAAGTTCGGCCAGCGAAATCCCCCTCGGTTTTTGACGATAGTAAAAAGATTTCTATCTTTGCTTCAGTTGCTCATTTAGACTGGGAAGAAACTGTAATTGTTTGATATCATGTTTATGTTATATTCCTGAGAAAATGATAAAATGTTTATGTTATATTACTGAGAAATAACATAAACCATTAAATAAGAAAAATTACGCACACAAACACTTCCTTTTATAAGTATAGGTAAAGATTGTTAGCAAAATATTCAAATGAGTTTGGAATAGGGGGAATAACGTCATGTTAAACTCGTCATGTAGCGTCCGTTCCCCGGTTGGGATTCGGGCACGGTGAGAGAAATACATGAGTTAAGCATATGTAATGAATTTAGGGATCGGTAGTCAGATTTATATATTGCAGGTTTGGCCTTAGATCAGTAATGTAATTAGAAACTGGGCACAGTAATAGTAATATCAATCAAAATCAAAGCCAGCATTAAGAAATGTGCGGCAGTTACGTATACCACAAGAAACGTGCCATTGATATTCCCATATATTAAATCAAACTCCTATTCCCGGGCAAACACAAATGAGTAATCTTGGAGTGTTATTTGATCAACGTTTGCAATTTTCTGATCATATATATTCCATATGCAACTCCGCCTCACGTGCACTCAGCTTCGTTGTCAGGTCGTGCCGGGAGTTCATGAATCCGGATACATTGAAGACACTGTTTTACTGACTAGTGCGACCCAGACTAGAGTATACCTCTATGATCTGATATCTCTGTTACGTTTACCTAATTGGGCTGGTTAGTTATAGAATTGATGCCCCAATCTACTCTCCGCTGAGGATTTTTTGGTTCCTAGATACGGTACGCGTTCGAGTGATACTTTTGTCGTGGCTTGAGCTAGGTCAAATGTTTCTGCTAAGGCACCTCTTACTCATACGGCTAGGAACGCCAACCAACTATGCCATGATCCTTTTCACTTACCTTCTAATCAAAAATCTCACTCTAACAACATATATCTGGATTCAACTCAATTATTCTTTTTCATTCTACAAATACAAAAGAAATGTATGAAAGAATGTCAACTATATTAATTCTCATTCAATATTCAAATCATCCCCCCCCCCCTCATATTAAATTAGGATTGATTATAACTTCTGTATAAAAAAATTTCTGAATACAATATTATTGTATATCTACTAGTGGGGTATGAGTTTAACTCTCATGTAAGACGTTAGATCGAAAAGACTAACTTTTAGGAAAATCACGAATCTCCAAACAAAATACGATCTTGAAATTCGAATGAAACAAAAACAATAATCGGTATGGTTCTCAGGGGATGCACAGAAAGAAGAATGCTTGTAAAAACAACGGAGCGTCGACAAAACGAGCAGGAAAAACACGGAGAGATTGTTTTTGGGAAGGAATGTGGCAAATTACAGACGACGGCGCGTATACGGTGCTGTAAAAGTGAAAAAGTTGGAGATGCTGGAAACGAGGTCATTATTGAAATGAACAAGTCTAAATGTTAGGGTCCAACGTTGAAAAGATTAGATATCAACAGTTAATTTCAGAAGTGTATAATTTGCTGTACGTTGAAAATGCGATTTGCAAATTATGCAAAATTTATATAGCGTTATTTAGAATTACAAGGCAAAAAGTAAAGTAGAAATGGAAATGCTTTGTACGTGTTACGTAATTGGAATAATAAATATTTGCTGTAAAAATAAACTACGCCACTTTTGTATGCAGAGAAAGCTGCTTACGAAAGTCTACATACACCACACCATAAATGAAAAGTAAAGTGATAAAATAAATATTTAACCAGTACCGAATGTTAAATGTATTTAAGACAAGTATAGCACAACAGAAGATGAAATAGTTTACATTTTTTAAGAGATTTTGGTAAAAAAATATCTATATATTTTCCTTAATTGATGCTGTAGACACTTCTTGGCGAAACATTTTAGTAATTATCTTAATTTACTTGTCGCGAATAACATACTTGGCTATATTTCACAAATTTTATTAGACATTTTTAACTACTATGCCGTTACCAAAGAGTTACATCTTAAAACTACCTTAATATACGTACTTGTAGAACTTATATACTTAGTTATCTTATCGATGGGGCGGTGGCTATTTGATACTTATAAATAGTGTCTATGAAAGGGGTATTTATGAATTTTACCTGTGTATTAGTGACTAACGAACTTTCTCTCTTGGCTTTTTTAATTTCTATTTCTAGTAAATCTGATCTTTTGCTTTTTATTACATTATGTATTAACTTACAGCTATTTATGTATGACAAATGGTTTTGCTCTATACAGTGTTCTGAGAAGCCTTTATTTCTAACACAATATTTCACATCTATTACGTGCTCAGCTATACGTTTCTTAATGCACCTACCATTTTCTTCTATATACCGTAGTCGTCAAATTTTAATTTCGATTTACACTTCTATCCCATGCAAAAGATGATCTTATAATATGCAGCGATGCCTGCTTGCTAACAGTGGTGGGAGAGCAACGCAGTGTCGGGGGAACCTTACGCCTTACATTTCATAGGAAACGTTTGTCGAGTGTACTGTCTTGGCAGCCTCGCTTATGTTTATCTTTAGTTTATTTCGTCGCGCTCTTTTCTTCCTTCTACTTTCGTATCAGAAATTAAAATATGTCGACTACGGAAATCACTGATCGGTCTTGGATCGATCTATGACTGTTGCAATTGCGCATGTTTTATCAGAAACCAATATCCAACCAAACTGGAATTATGGTGTGTTGGAACACTATTTTAGCCTTTTAGTTATCATATTTGTGGGTAGATGGTACTTGTTCAGTGATTGACAAGTATTTGATGAATCGTATGATTATATAAAAGATTATTAGTTTTAATTCAAGTAAACTAGCATTAAAAGTAGTATTACATACGTGGAGAAATTGAGAAAGTAAAGAAGAATCATTGTGTCGAAACTAATGTTACTATCGCTCATGTTTATCGTTCATTCAAAACATTCAAATAATGCAGTAGATACCTAAAGTAATAAATTATTTTACCAAAACAATAACTTAGGTTAGCGTTAGAGATATAGTAGTACAATTGGCATTGATGCGCGTGCGCTAAGTATCCATATATTTCGGTTTGTGAAAGATCAGCATATCGCTCGGACTATGTTTTGACCGAGGGGGAAACCACTACTGGATATTTTTGTACAGACCTGTGGAAATGCTTGGAAATATTGGATATTTTGGATATGTGTGGAAATTTTGTGGAAATGTGTGGATATGTGTGGATATTTGTGGATATGTGTGGATATTTCTAGATATTTATGGATATGTTTCGATATGACGCATGCGCAAATACCCATTTATACATAACCTAAAATACGTAACGTTGTAATGAATACTGATTAATGTGCCATGTTTGCTTTCTTTTGAATTTAAAAAAGGTAAGTCACATTTTTAATGAAACATTTGATGTTATCGTAAATAGAAGTATATAGGTAACCTAGTAAAAATTGGCATTTTATATTTCCAGTTTAACTATTATGGAGCACAAAGATGAACTTAGAGATTGTCCGTCAATTTTTGATTTTATAGAAAAAAAGTACAATTTAGCAGTTCCAAAATATTTACAGAACGTACTCAAGTATTCTGGATATGATAATATAAATGTTCTCTCTAAACTGGAGGATAATGATTTCACTGTAATTGAAAATTTTGTACGTAACGAATTGCCACTAGTGTTGGAGGACACTAATGTGAACTTAGAAGACTTTTATGGAATGTACAAAAATAAAGTTACTTTATTTCAAATTATTCCAGGGCACAAGAAATTATTATCTGTAATTAAGGAAAAACTAAGTAAGAATAAAGACAAAGTAACATTGGGGAATAAAAGCCTCCGTACTAAAATAGCGGAAGATACCCTTCAAACAGACTCCACAGATACTTCTTTACGTATTTGTGAAACCCAAAAGGCTTATATGATTGCATATTATCAAAATTTACCAAATCGTCTATTATGGCCGGACTTTTTTGAGAAATTAAAGTCAGTAACAGTGGAAATAAATTCTCAAAATAACACTGGTAAAATTAATTGCCCCTTGTGCTCTCAAAAAATAAAAATATCTTGCATGAAACAAAAATCTAACTATAAACCAAGATGGATTGTAGGAAATTTTCATGCTCACTTTAAATCGCACTTTATAGTTAAATGTAGCAGATCATCAGAAACTCAGAACCAACAAATTCAGCATATCCTGAAGACTGAAGATGAGATAAAAATAACAAATTTTTTTAAGCCAATAAACCCTGAACATGAGACTCGAGTAGGAAAATCCCTCGGAAAATCCCACAAGGAAAGAGATCTTGGAGAAAAAACACCAGAAAAAATTATAGTACATAGTAACGTAGTTATACAAGAACCTTCTAGTTACAAATTACGTCAAGAAACACCTCGAGAAGCACCTAGTACGTCTAAGAACAGTTTTCAAAAAGAAGCTGTTAGGCAACTAAAATATTCAAGATCTTCCAGAACCAAACGTAAATTAGAGAAGTCTGTTTCGGATAATAATACGTTGATAACGGATTTCTATCCAATTCTTGATGAAGTCGAATCTATTATTAAGGAAAATGAACAGTTAAAAAAAGTTTTGACAGAAAAATTTTCGGTTGACAGAAAAACAGAACCTCCTAGTCTTGATAGTTTTCTTAAATTGCTATACACAACTGCTGTTGACAATTCAAAAAGTATCAGTTCATCTGCAAATCGATATGATCATAGTTTAAAATTGTTTTCTTCATACCTGTACATTATCGGCGGTCGTTTAACGTACGAAACATTACAAAAGAATTTGTCCAATTCATTACCATCAGTCACAACTGTGCAAAGATGTTTAAAAAACAGTGATAAAATCGTTGAAGGTGAACTACGATTGGCTGAATTGAAAGAATTTCTTATTAAAAGAGGTTACCCGTTGCGTGTTTGGATTTCAGAAGATCAAACAGGAATTACAGGACGCAGAGAGTACGATATTATCAACAACAGAATAGTCGGTTTTAGTGTTCCATACGATGACAACGGATGTCCCCAGTTGAACACTTTTAGCGCCTCATCTGCAAAAACAATACTCAAGTATTTTGAAGAGGAATCTATTGCAACTAATGCATACGCTATAGTTGCACAACCGTTAGTAAACAATTCACCATCATTTACCATTTGCTTATTTGGAAGCGACAATAAGTTCTCGTACCAGACTATACTACAACGTTGGAAACACATAGAAACTGAAGCTAAAAAATATGACATTGTCATAGAAGGTTTCTCTTCAGATGGGGACACACGATTATTGAAAGCAATGAAATTAACACCTTCAATATGTTTACAAGATGCTGTACATATCGGTACCAAATTGAGAAATCGACTTTTAAAACCATCGTTAATTTTGCCAATAGGCAATCGTGTTGTTTCCGTTACTCATTTGAAATTATTAATTGAAAATATATCAAAAGATAAACATCTATTGACAATGAATGATATTAATCCTGCTGATAGAATGAATTTCAAATCAGTCGAAAAAATTTGTAACAAGGTGGTAACAGATTTACTAGCAGAAAATATTGAAGACAGTGACGCTACGGTTATGTACTTAACGTTAATCCGTTACATTTTACAAGCATTCTTGGACAAAGAAATTAATCCTCTAGAGCGTGTTTATAAACTTTGGTTTTCAACGTTTTTTTTAAGAATATGGAAGCAGTGGCTAACAACACATCCAGTTTACAAAACATCAGAAAATTTTTTAACAAGTAACTGTTACAGTTGCATAGAAATAAATGCTATTTCTCTTTTACGAATTATTCAAAAATTTAGAGAAAACGATCAGCACTCAATATTTTTGCCATGGCTTATGAGCAGCCAACCTTGTGAGAAATTATTTAGATCTTTACGATCCATGACAACTGTATTTTCAACTATTGTAAATTTCAGCTTATTGGATATTTTAAGGAGACTGAATAAAATCAACTTTCTTAATGAAGTAAATGTGGATTTAAGTAAATTTATTATTTTTAGCACGATATTTTTTGTAATAACTCAAATTATATTTTTAAGGTAAAAATTCTGATCTCGAAAATATAAGTTTTACATTTCCAAGAGAAGAAAATAAAAGACTTGGTTCTCAAATTAGTCACACCAATTCCAATAATTGTGAATATAACTTACCATCCCAAAACGAAGTCGATGAAGTTATTTTGAAGTGTAAAAATGATGCAATTGTTGCAGCCAAAAATTTTGGAATCAATGATATAGAATACAATGGAAGTTGCTTTAACGTCCATTTACCAATTAATGTGAACGATGAAGAATTTCCGAGCCATGCTACTGATGATTATGAATTCGAGTACGAATTAGATGAAGATGCAGATCAAAATGTAGATGGTAGTGGTAAGATCTCGGTTAAGATGTAATTTTAAGATAAATGTAATTTGATTAGTAAATTTTTCAGAGAGTCAACCTGAAAATATCAATCAAATAAATGTCCATCATTTATCAAGGTCGCCATCACCAACACCATCGGTGGAAGAAGCGTGTGAAGAGATCGAAGAATTACGGCAACTCTCCGAGAATCTAAATTTTGGAACATCTCTAAACTTACGAGATTTTTCGAATAAAGCAACTGAAACATATTTCGAAGAAGGACCTTTTGTGAATTTAATAGTTGGTGATAAACACATTGTAGTAAAAAAAAAAACATTTTGCTGGCTCCTTGATAATAACAAAAAAAGAATTAGCAGTGATAGATTGCTTCGAGTCAGAGGTGATAACAAATTTGTCGAAAAAACGCCCAAAGTGAGTAGTATTAGGCGAAATGAAACGATAAGTATTGGTCAGTGGTGCGTATTTGAAAATCAAAATGGTAAATCAAAAAAAAGACACTTTCTTTTTGGACGAGTTTTGGCATTTAGTTATTTAACTGGTAATGGAAAAGCGAAACAGTACTCTTTGCAGAGTGCACCAACAGAAGCAAAAACTCGAAGTAAAGGTTTAGGATGTTTAAGCACATTTTATGAAATTGAAGAAAGTGGTGACAGTAGTCATCGTCTAAACTTAGTCATAGCAAATGTGGATTACAGTTTCATAAATGTTACAAACTACATATGTACAATCCCTGAACCCCACTTAACGAACAACAGTTTTCAGCTCTTTATTACTAGAGATGATTTAAATGAAATTAAAGTATTGTCCAAAATTGGAAAACCAAATTCATTTTCATCTAAACAAATCAATGATCAATTCTTGATGGATTCCAGTTCAGTAAGTAGTTGTGATGTAAACTATACAGAAGATGTTGATGATGAAGATGAAGAGAGTCCCAGAGAAAGTCTTAATGAGGAAGAAATTGATGACCGTGATCAAAATCAAGTGACTGATTTAACAGAGGGTCAGTATTATGCAGTATATTATGATAATGATTGGTACCTTGGTAAGATAACTGATATTAATGGAGCAAAAGTTAAGATGACATTTTTGGAGTCACATCTGAATAAATTTGAATGGCCAAAGAAGGAAGACCATCAGATTGTTAAAAGAGAGTTTATATTTTATGGGCCAGTCAAGTTAAGAGGATCTCATCCCTATTACTTAAGTAGGGTCGAAAAAGTCACAATTACACAAAAATATAAATACATCAAAGAAAATTAAGGATTTCATATAGCCTTCCGCTGTAGCTAGAAGACGCTAATTATGTTTTGGTTTGTTATATATAAGTATATTTAACTTTAGAATATATACTATGATTTCGAGGAGTACCTGTTATTTTTTTTTATTTTGAAATGTATTTTTATGTTTATTATACCTTACTATATATGTTTATACACCTTTGTGTTTTATTTTGGATATGTCGTACACCATCAGTGGTAGTGGTTTCCCCCTCGGTTTTGACAGTCCTCAAACTAGATCATGTTATGTTGGAATAGAACTGACAATCCGGGATCAACTGGGATTTGTCAGTTCGCGTTGTTGGAACAGTGATTATTCACTGCGCTTGCTCTGTACAATCACGGATCCATTCCAACGTATGTTGGAACAAACCTATTGTAAAATTGTATATCGCAAATGAAGAGAATTAGCAAAAGTAGATCAATGGGAGTTTGAATTGTACTATACCTATATTAGAACCAAAATTCATCAGTGCCATACATTTCCTAAACAGAAACCTAATATAATGTAATGAATTCAATGATTTTTTCAAAATAGCTATCAATAAAGGTAATTCCAATCAAAGACATCATTATAATAATATAGTTAATAATAGTTTCATTTTGAATTAATAAGTTTGATATTTTGAGTGCTGTAACAAAAATTAAGAAATACTATATAATAGACGTTTTTTGATTCAAATGCCAATAAAGTATTATGTTTTTTTAAATTTGTTTAGTTATTCTGTGGAATAAGGAATCTTTTCAGAAATACAGACAATATAAACAAATAATAAAGATAATACGTATGTGAAAAATTAGTAACAACAAACAATTCAGAAAAATAAATGAAAAACATGAACATTAAAATGTAAACAACTTATGAAAAACATTTCCAGCAAAGTTATTAAAATTCTTGGCAGAGTGTACCATAGGGGTCCTCAGGAAAATGTTCCTTCTGGCAGTGGGAAGCAGAAGTGTTTCATTCACTTCTGCTAGCAAATCAGAAGAGTCTCTCCTAAACAGAATGAAATTTTTTACAAAATTTGTACTAATTAGATGTCGCTTTGCTTCAAGCCATTTCACCTCATGTCGGTCCAGGAGCAACTTATAGTCTAATCAACGACGAGAGTACGACCCATCTTATAGGAACTTGCTCTGTATTAATTCAGTTGTATTAATATAGCAATCATATATAGGATACCACGCGACAACGGCAGATTCCAACTTTCTAACAACCAGCGCATAATAAAGTGGCTTGAGGGTAGTTAGGTTGTCAAAATCTCTACAGGTGAGGATAATGAAATGCAATGCTTGAAATACTGACGCAGTGACTTGGGAAACATGATCAGCGAATGTAAGCTTTTCATCAAATGTAACTCCGGGACCATTGACATACATTTTGCGATTGATTGCGATGTTGTAGAATAATTGTAACAAAATCTACTGGGTTTTCTGTTAAACGATATAAAACAGCACTTGTCGATGTTTAACCTCAATTTGAAGAGTACCAATTTGGGACTCGGTCTAGGTTCTCTTGAAGAAAGGCAGCATTTTGAGCTCTATCAATTCGATAATTTTTTTCCATTCATCCGCATATGCCAAAACATTACAATTGATGGAAGTTATTATATCATTAACAAAGATGTTAAATAATAAGGGCCCAAGATTAGACCCCTGGGTCACTCCAGAGGTGGAAACATACATCCTTGATATGTAGTCATTATAGCAAACGAAGTTACTTTTTTCAGCAAGGTAAGAACGAAGAAGTGTTATCAGTGAGTTGCTGAAACCAAAAAAGCCAATTTTTGTCAGGAGGGCGAAGTGGACTATAAATAATAACAGTGTGCGCTTTGGACGATATATTGAATCCAGTATCGAGAAAAATGTAATGCTTCAGTTTACTCTAACCAGTGCCATTTAAATCAGCATGCATTCTAATAAGGAGTAATACATATTTATGGGTATTACACAGATAAAGCTTTGATCAAAGTTCTTAAGAATACGTCAGGCACAAATTAAAATACAAAATATAAAAATACAAGCATAACAACATAAGATTTATGTTTGAGAAAGGAGCGTAAGAAAATTAAAATAATCAAATCTATTTTTGCATTTAGTTACTTATGTCTACATTTTCTTCTTGTGGTATGTGTTCCACTAAATCGTTTGATTGTGCTGGGCTTAAATATTGTTATTCAAAAAGCGTGCCGGTTTTGATATATCGAATTATGACCTTTATTTTTTCAAAATACATTAACAAAATACATAAACATGTTTATCACACCTTCCCAATTCAGGTATGGAAAATGATGTTGGACATATTGCCGTGGTCCCTTGCACATTTAAAAACAAGAATAGTATTAAGAACTAGTCTAAGTGTTAAATAAAATATAAAATTTAAAAAGGAATGTATATTTAAAAATTTCGACACCAAGCAATACTAATAACACAAGTGTATGATGGGTTGCATATATTTAAATATGAAGAAAATTTAAATATGATTTTTATTATTACATTATAGGTTAAATAAGTATTTAAAATTAAATATTATATAAGTACAAACTAAAGATAAAAAGGTACTTAAACCTAATAAAGGAGAGTGAGTCATTTAAACACAATAAAACTGTATGAATGAGTTCACATTGGTCTTACACGAGATAAAAATATTGCAGAATAAATAATGAATTAAAACGTGCATAATGTAATAAATTTTATAAGAGGGATTTTTATAAATCTACTATAGATAAAAAAGGATATATGTTAAAATATTTTAACACGATATAGCCAGCAATAATATTTTATATAAACAACAGCTAAATGAATAAAAATGTACATTCATGAACTTGTATGTGTAACACAGAAGTTTCATAGACTGTGAAGACTTGTATGGTTTGGAGACCTACAAAAAGAAATATAGTATAAAATTTGTTTATAGTTTCTTGCAGATAAATGTATTACTGTAGGAAAAGTCCTAGGTAGAAATGGAACTGACGTGGTTGAACTCACTAATCGTTGTAATATAAGTGATATGGGAAGAAGAATTCTTGTCATCTGCAATGTGTTTTCGAGTTTAACAGGTCCAAACATCTCTAAAAGAAAATTGAAGATTATGTTAGCGAATAGGAGAAACAAGTTTATAAACAAATACAAGGAGGGATTGTACTTCGAACGAAAATGACTTTTGAAAAAGCCAATAAAGGTTTAAGCGTAGGGTCAAACATACTTCGACTATATATATATTTATTCATTTTGTATTAGTATATTAATTTCATTTTCATTTATAATAATAATTTACTTTTGATATTTTTTTTTGTATTATAAAATGGAGATGCCTAATGCAGAATTTGAAGAAATGTTTAATGAAACAAAGTAAGTTTTTCAATTATAAAGAAATATCAATGCAGCAATGCGTTTATAGGAATACTATGTGAAAATATGTATTCCAGTATAACGTTGAGCAGTAAGGATAAAATAGATATTGTCCTGTAAAATAATAATTCGTTAGTTTCTTTTATATATAACACAGAAAGGATTATTAATGGTGTTGGGTATTAAGAGAATACAACGTGCGAATGTTTATTTTCAGATACCTTTATCAGGCATCATTAATTCTCGCAATTCATTTTTGATTTCAAACTTAAAAATAAAATTATACATTTAGAAAAGGGAAATGTTTCTGTGTGGTGGGTTTTGAGACGCTGGCTGCAATACGTGCGAATGTTTGTTGCCAGTGGTCAATTCAAGCTTATCTCCGAACATTGACCATTGCGAAGTTCTAGAATTATCAGGGCATTATGTGCTAATATAATGTTTCTGGTAAAATATAATTAGCACAATATTAACAGATTACCGACATTCAATTGAGTTTTTTTGTTTTGAAACAGGATAATATTTTTTTTTGATTAGCATTATCGATATATTTATTCTACAAAACATTACAACCGAGAATACGGTATAAATGTTTTCTTTCAATTATGTGTTTTTTTTATAATTTTTGAGGTGAATATAGTATAGCGATGCTATCTATTATTAATGTTTGAATAAAATATACAAGTATGATTTTATATTGACTTAGATTTTCCTTTAATACAAATTATAACTTTATCCCTAAACAAAAATAAGCAAGAGATTTACCAAGAGAAAAGGAAGCTGAATACACTGGTAGAACTCACGCGTACTTACAAAGTACGTGCTGCGAAGAAATAAGTGAATATATCAAATATAAAAAAAATTATCATTATTTTTATAAATTATGTTGCTGGTACAGCACACAGCAATATGTCCTCCTCTACTACGCTGACATACAAGAACTTGTCCGTGAAATTCGTTATGGCTGCCCGACAAGTTTTCACTTTTGCAGACAAGTAAATCAAAGGTACCAGGAGTTATAAATACAGTAACACTATAATTTTGATATTATATATTATTATTACAATAGAGTACTTACTTGTTTATTCTGTATAAAATCAGTAACACACAAACGTCAGGAAATAACCACGTACAGTTCATATTATATGCTTTCATTTCTGAAGCATCAGAATATTCGGGAGCAGTTTTACTCCTCTGATGCACCTTAATAATTTTTTTCAAGAAAACACTCAATGAAAATGTGTATTGTAACGTTTTCGGGTTCGCAATAAACAACTCATGCAATTATTTATTTAAAACAGTCTGTATATTTATGTAACTTAAAATTATTACAACCATATAAAAATATAAAATTAAGGTATCAGACTTAAACTACTATTAATAAATTGCAATTAACACTTGTATTTATTTATTTTTATTACTAATATCTCTGTCCGTATTTATGTAACACTTCTATTTATAAACCACGGCACTACTATATTTATTTCTACCGTACGACTTATATTTATTTCTACTGTATTTATTTCTATGCGCGTCGGCTACTTCTTACGGACTTTCTTAATCGCGAATTCATCCGCAATTACTCTTCATCGGTGACCCAGTCGCCTTATATACACATACGAAACATCTGGAGCATTCGCGTAAAACTCCAACCTTCTCTCGATGTTTGAAGAACATTCCATCCTGATTCCGACACAGTACTATGCGTAAATGGATGACTCACTGCTTTACGATGTTTACCAGTCGCGCCAAGATGATTTATAACCCTTTTTTTTAACGTCGCCTGGTCTGGCTGATACATATTTCGTTACAGTATAAAGGCATTACCCAGTGCAGTAAACAAAATATATAATCCCAGCATGACGGAGTTTCTCCATATTTTGGACAAGCAGAAAAGTTCCTAAACAATAGTTTTCTTAACCATTAGCTAGGAGAAGAGGTGCAGGTTTTGCTAGAGTTGACCCCCCTTGATTACTTTTTATAGAGTTATTTAAAAAATAACTTATGCGTCGAAAAATTTGCTGAATTCTGTGAGCTGAAACTTAGTAGTCTGGATAAATTTTACTGACTGCTCAAGCTGGATATATTTAACAATTAATCTAATAATGATTTTGGAGTCTGCAATAAAAGTCTTATTATTTTCGTAAATGTTTTTTGGAATTGCTTTCAATGTGAATGCTCCCAAAAACAAAAAACTTAGCTATAAGTCATGTTACCTGAACAAAATACTTCTTTTGGATGTGATTGTTTCAGCGACCAAATTCCAAAATATTTTCAAATTATAAATTATATTATTTTAATTGTTAGACTTTTTAAATACGGTCTATGTAATTTTCAATAATGTTAGTTAACACTGTATATAATAGGAAATGTTAACAAGAAACTCATTGTACTAAACTTATTTACCGCGAGGTTAATCATTTTTATTAGAATGTCGGGAACCCTTTGCCAATAAAGAAGCAAATATTTCCATTTTATTTCGACAATAAACTTCCACAATAATCGAAGGGTTACCGCTAAACTTAAAATAAAAATTTACACACATCACCTCAAACGTAATCCAAACAATCGCTTGTTGTTTCATCTTAAGGGCTGGACATAAATGTTAACCAACTTGTACGTACTTTAAAGTGAGTGGCAATAAAGGGATTTCCCCTACACACATTTAAATTTAACTTCTGATGTCGGCCATTAGAAGGCCCCTTTACCGTTCACGTTTAAAATTACGTACAGTAGTATCCGTTCACCCTACATTTGTCCTAATAACAGAAAGAATTTCTATCGTAATTAAATACTATTTTAAAGTTGCTCTGCTGACTAAGCTAATTTAATTTCAACTAGTACTTTCATTGCCTTCTGGATTCTCTAAGTGCTTAGATAGAGAGACATGAAAACGAGGGTCAAATGGGGTAAAATTGTGAGGTTCTGGTGGGAATATATGATTCGTTCTCTTCTTCCGTTGGCAGGCCGATAGGAGTTCAGAGGTGGAAAATGAGAAATGTAGAACATTACCTGTAAAGTATCACTTCGTTAGTTAATACTCTCGCTCCAACTAAAAGCAGTAGAACAATCATAATATGTTTCTTAGAATGACGGAGGAAAGTTGCAATTGACAAGACAATTAGGAGAATGAAAGAAGATGTTATAAGATTAAAGTAGGTATAAAAGTGATGGGCGTGATCCTTTTATTACCGTAATTTGTTGGGATTGAGGAAGTATTAATCTCTCAGGGAAACGGATCGGTTTCTTTTTTAGAAAATATTAGCTTGTATAAAAAACTCACTAGGTTCTAATAATAAAATTGTAACGAAATTTTCGCCCGTCCCTGTATAGAATTATCGATCTAATATATATTAATGCTTTTTGTTAATTTTTAGCTTAATAAGTTCAATTATTCCATACGAATGTATTCTTATAAATATTTATTTATTCAATGTTTAAATTTGTCAATTAGCAACGAGAAAAATGATACCCTTTTTAATATTCTACTTGACATATAGACATGACCTAGAGTTTAGTACATACATTTTGCACGTGATATTATCATGTGTTTCACGGCAAAAATACTGTTTTTAACTATTATTTGTGCAAGTCTTGGCCTATATAAAGCCACGATTTTATTAGGGAAATCAGTTCTTTCAGACACCTCATGGAAGAATTCACTCAGTTCTTTTCGAAACCTCGTGGAAGAACTCACCTAGTTCTTTCAGACACCTCGTGGAAGAATTTACCCAGTACTTCCAGTCACTTCGTGGAAGTTTTTCACCAAGAGTTCTTATGCTGCCTCCGCAAGTGTAAGTTTCTTTTCCCGTCCCTAACTTTTTTAACAGCCACAGCGTGTTACGGGGAGTCTGTCAAGTTCACTTAGATGCCACTGCAATCTTAGCGGTTTTCTTTCCCGCTCTGTACAAGTCATATTATCCCTGTTAATTATTATGATTGTATCAAGTAAAGTAATTTTATTTAATATGTTCTAAAGTAATTGCATACCGTATAATATTTGAATATATTTTTTTTATAGTTTCTTCCTTCAATAACATCGTGTATTTTCCGTAAACGATGTGTTATCCTTTTTTTGCCGAACATCATTTTTCTCATAGCAACCAAGAATTTCATACATCTTTATTTTATTTAGTATATGTTTGCATCAAAACAATTTATTAGCAAATAAATAAATTTACCGTAATTTTGCTATATATATTAAATTCTAATTAATGTGAGGTTAATATTAATATTTGAATAATAATTTCTTTTGTATAATATTCCTTTCTTGAATTAAATCTTTGTGAATATATGTAAATATGTGTGATTTATAACTACATGTTTAAGAAAATAAAAAGATTTGACAATGAAATATCCCGCTTTCTATTTATGATAGGCAGAAATAAGTTAGAATGAAATGCTAAAAAGTACATTATCTTGTTTTTTCTCCGTTCTGAATAAAAACCCGTATAAGAGTAATTATTGTTGGTACATTCACTTCCACTAGGCACAAACACAATTTTTCATTATAATTTATTTAAGACTTTTGTTTCGCGCCTAAGAGCTAATCAGTCAACTGTCAACGTAGATAGCAGAGGTGCACGGTTACCAACCGTAATAATGACCGATAGTAGAGCTAGCTCTAAAGAAAATATCCCCAGGAATAAATAAGTAGGATATTATGTTGCCCAACTACCGAGCGTGTAAATTTATAGATGGAAGCACCAGACCATTTTATGAGGCAATTAGTTTAATTAATTAGTAATTTATAAATTTAAGAGAGTAGGCGTGTTATAAAATAACCGACAAATTAAGACAAGAAACTCCAATAGCTATATAGAATTAATACAAGGTTACAGTCTGAGCACAATTTTGTTCAATATGATTATGGATGAAATCGCACACAAAGTAAAAACACCAAATTTGTATAAAAACTAGGGCACGTCAATGCTCACTGCTTCGCAGTTGCTTTTTCAAATGAGCAAAACAGCCCAAAAATATAACATGAAAATAGCAACAGGATAAGCTATATTAATAGTAATTGTTAAGGATCCGTTAAGGCGCAAAATGAGGCAATCCAAATGCACGTTATGAATACAACATAGATATCTTGAGGGTTCCAAGAAAAGATTTATCGAAACAAATAAATGTTTGTCAATAGAGGAACCTGTAAAACATGAGATTTTCAGTAAAACTACAAAAACAAAATATGCAATAAGAACAACACAAATAGAGACGCTGTAAATGATCACGAGAGGAAACCTTCGAGACAGAATCAGAAACACTAGATTAAAAGAGGAATGTGCTATCATAGAGGTACGAAAATGTGTAAGGCAGAGACAAAGGCATTAGAGATACCACGTGCAACGTTAAAATTTTAATGAGAGTTAAACCATACAACAAACGACTTCAAGGAAGATGAACCAAAAGATGAGGTAGGGCCAGGTGTCAACATTTAATGAAAACCATGTTATATTTTAGAAAAGAAAAAAAGAAAAAAGAAAAATTCCATATAAACAATATATTTATTGAAAACTCTGCAAAAAATAACGGAGATATTTTACAAATGAAATAACATTTTCACAACGATGTCAAAAATATATATCCAAAACACTACGGTCATTGCGCTTTATTTAAGATGCATCAGGAGTATTTATTGTGGAGTAAAGTTCTAAACCAAGAATGTAACACAAACATCTTAGAATAAAGGCAGTCAAAACTTGGATTGTAATTATAGATTTAGTAGATACCTATATACAACCCAACCGAGCCCAACCCAACCCAAAATAAAGTTTTTCTACTCCCATACTTTAATTGTATTATTAGATATGCCGAACCTGTACTTTAATGATGTCCATTACGATACAGATTTTCATTATGATACAAGTTTATATCCAATAGGAATGCGATATTGCAATATTCAAACAATATTCAATATGGCGACTGCATATCTGACAGATATACAAATTAAATAAATGTTACAGTTCTCTGCAATTTACAAGTAAGTACTTAAAATTTGTGCTTTTTTGAAAATATAAACGGTAAAAATGAGGGATAATGACAGTGAAATATAAAATTTGAGTCCACCAGAAATGATGGAACAAGTCTTAGTAACCACGAACAATTTATTACCAGGTAAATTCGCAAAGGTGCATGGAAAATTTTAACCTCAATTTATGAAATGGAATGTTCAAAAAATAATGTTTTATTATGGGGTCGTAGAAAAAATAGTGTATGCAACTCGCACTTAATGACTATTAAGACACTCGTATTCATTACAATACTCGCAGTATACATTTGAAACCTGTAATTTCATTGGAATAAAATTCTTCTTGCATACATAAAGAAATATTGAACTGTCAGTATTTAGGATCAGTAGCCTTTAAATAATGTAATTAGCAAAGTAATAGTGATGATATCACTATTACTGTGCCCACTTTCGAATGACGATATCACTCATTACGAGTGAAGATATGGATATTACTGCAGAATTAAATATCACACTGTGATAGCTCATGGTTAGATATTGATTAGATATGATCTTCCACCACTTTTTCCTACTCAGGGCTTTGAGTTTCCAAGTTCACAAATTTTTCTCACTTAGATCTTCTAAAACTGTTTCTAGCCACTGTTTTCTGGGTCTTCCTCTCTCTCTTGAAACTAGGTATCTTCCAGCCCATGATTTTCGGCATTCCCTTATCGGCCATCTTTTCAATGCGACCTAGCCACTGCAGTCTTCTTGCTTTCATAAGCATATCATTGTTAGTTTCCGATACATATTATAGAGCTTTTTATTTGTTCGTCTCTCGTACCTATCCGTTGTTTTTCATTGTCCTAGTATTCAAAGTCCTAGTATCAAATCGTTAGTCAGAACTACATTGCACGGCTAGCCTTTAAATAATGTAATTAGTACAGTAATAGCGATAATATCACAATTACTCTGCCCAGTTTCGAATGACGGTATCACTCATTACGAGTGATGATATGGATCAGCAATCAGGGGCGCATTTCAAGACTAGACTTAAATAAAAAATATAATTTGTATCACATGTACCACATGGCGAATTATATTATTGTTCTAAGTCCAGTCCTGCAATGTATCCCTGACTGCCGATCCCTAGTTATTATACCAAGCATGACTTCATTAGTATGGATACATCACACTTATATGTATAAGCGTGAGATAGCGGTAAATAAAGCGATCCTACATTTGTCTTTGGTAAATAATACAAACTCTTAAATACGGCATATCATAATAATACTAATAATAATAATCAGGCGCTTTTATCAACAACACAGACATTATTATTGTAGACCTAAAAATCACAGGGTAATAGTTTATGGCTAGATATTGATTAGATATAATCTTCCACCACTCTTCCCTATTTTAGGCTTTGGATTTCCAATTTTGCAAATTTTTCTCACTTAGATCTGCTAAAACTGCTTGTCACCACCGTTTTCTGGGCCTTTTCCTACCTGTCTTGTAACTAGATATCTTCCAGGCTATCCATTTCGGCATTCCCTCATTTGCCATTCTTTTGAAGTGACCTAGCCACTGCAATCTTCTTGCTTTTATATGCATGCAAATTGTTGGTTTCCCATACATGCCCTAGACCTCTCTCTTTGCTCGTCTCTCGTACCTATCCGTTATTTTCCTGTCTCCTAGTATTCATGTTAATGTTTTTTTCTTGAGTGTCCAGTTGGGCTACGAAACTGTGCGTTTCTTAAATTAGAAGAATTGTTTTTTTTTTTGGCTTTGGGTTATTTTGCGAATAAATATTACATTAATTAAATAAAAATTTTAGCGAAAACTACTTAAATAATTACTTTATTATCAATATATTTTACTATCATAAAAAGCGACTACTGTGCTCAACTCTTGTATAGATCCTTGAAAATAGAATCTGAATCTCTCTGAGGTATTTATCGACATATAAATCTTCATATAGCAATAGTAAATTCGGAACGTTTTGTGACTTTTTCAATACGTTTGTCATGTAAATTCAGTGCCAAAACGACCTCTTTCGGCTTAAATATTAATTCCGGTGAATTACTTAACATACTACGGCGTTATTTGAAAAAGCAAATGCAAAGAAAGAAAATTCCGACAGAAAAGGGAATCTTCGTACGAATACATAATTGACAAGGCGAACTTACCCTACGTTTGTTCTTGATGTTTTCCATTTGCCGCTGAGTACATTCACCGATACTTTGGGAACCCCAGAGTTCAATTCCAATGCGAACATATGTGTAAGTCATGGATCCAATGGGTACGATGTAGGTGATGAATAGGAACAGTACGTTGTATCTGTTGATGAAAATTATATGAAACAGTTGTGTGCATGGCACGATTGCAATTGTCTTGTACATATATTTTTATTAAGATTAGAGTTTTGTAGTTTAAACAATTCGAGTGAAAGTAGAAAATCGGTTGTTTTGATTGAATTATTCTTGCTTTCATTGTTATTGAAATTATATAGACGTTGTAATATTTTGTCTCATGCAATGTTTTTCTAAGCTTAATTGGATTTTTTTGATATCATATCTTATTTCCAGCACAAACTTTTGTATAATCTCTATTATAATTAAACAAATTTTATTAGCACAACCGTTCGAATGATCCCTTCTAATCGCCTAGGTTAAAATAGCTTAACCGAACCGTCAAAATCGACAAAAATTGGCAAAACGATAAGAAGAACTCGTTATATATAATAAAAGCCGTTCGAGTGACCCATTCTAATCGCCTGACTTGAAAGAGCTTAACCGAACCGTCAAAATCGACAAAAACCGGCAAAACTGTAAGAAGAACTCTCTGAATAAGCGGAATTAAAAGCTGTCGCTTGGCGTGGGCGTACAGGCGACTTTAAATTTCCGGTCGACGGAGAGATTTTCCTTCTTAGTGGAGCGTGTGCAGAGATATGGGCTTTTAAAGGGGGGCGTGCAAAAATCGGCACTTGGGAGTTATGAAAAAGTTAGGACGAACGCCGATCGTGATAAAAAAAAAGTAAAACACGTTAAAACTCGTAACAAATGTCAAGTATGATAGGCACACTGAAAAATTGCAAAAGTTTCACTTTGACGAAGAAATATCACGCCGTCGAGGTTTAGCTTGCCGAAAAAGGCACAGAACTCGAAAGGATGGACTTCGCGATGACGAGTTGGCTAGAACGTGTCATTAATTCAAACGGACGTATGATTTTGACAGCTGCACGGAGAAGTTTCATGTTTCGATCGAAATGTTCTAATAACGATGAAAGGTATTAATTTATAAATAATGCGTGATATTGTCACACGTATCCCGATTCATAATTATCAGCACCATGGCGATAAGCGCAAAGAACTGACATTTAGAAGACAGACGGGCAACACGAGCCCTGTCGTAAAGTAAGGTGGAAAGAATTAACGCCATAAGGTGAAATGTATTTGGTATAACATTTAAAAATTACAGTCTTAAACGTTTGCAGGTGTCGTTAATTAAAAATTAGAAATATCAAGGACAGGCAAGTATATAGATCGAGGGCATTAACTTCATTGAAGACGATTTTAGTACTAATACGACAAAACGTAAACTAAACTAAACATACAAAAGTTATAGAGAAATATGCACATTTTTAATAATAAAGTGCAAATATTATGTATGTAATTAATTGTAAGTGTAGAATATCCTTTAAAGTAACACGACACTTCAAACATACCAAATGAAGTTTGATTTTTGACGACAGTCTTACGAAAATTGGATTTCAGCTTATGAACAATGTCAAACAATTACATGGGCGCGAGTGAGCATTCATAGTATGAATGAATCATAATGCAACGAAATGAAAAAATCCAGGTTCAAGTGTGATATTTTACTGAAATGAGATACCTATTAGATATGTATTTTTGTTACTACCAATTAGTACTGTTGTATCGTTCATTTCTATATGTATTTGCTCTATGCTGAAGGAACTAATATCGAATAAAGTGTCTCCCATCCTTCTCTCTATATTACTATAAATTGTCAATAGAATTAAATTGTACTATCATATTGCAGTGACCTTGAGTTGGGTGGTAAATTATAAATGGGCATAATCAAGATCACTTCGAGATTTAATTAAATTAATTATTATTTTATTTATGTCATCATGATGTGTATATAGATATTTATTAAGTTAATATTTTGGCAAATTTAATTTTTATTTACGTAAAATAATATAAGAATATTATTATAATTTTTATAAAAACTATAATATTATAATAAGCATAAAATATTACGTGAATTATGACAAGAAAGTGTTTCCCGCACGAAGAATACTGTGACTGGGAGATATCGGCCGTTTTTTTGAAAGATTACTAATGTACTGCTTTCCCGGGTGGTGCAGCACTGCAGCTATGTATTTCTGGAGGTGGTATCGGTATCGTACCGAAGACAACCGGACGTTTTTGTGAAGGAAAATATCCATATAAGTCCGGAACCGATGAGAAAACGGGAGTTGCTTGGTGTAAACCGCACTCAAAAGAGAAAAAAAGAGAAGTAGGTGGAAACCTCTTCTTCCTCTTAAAATGTTATATTAACTTAGAAGTTTATTCATGAATCTGAACTTAGAATAATCTTCAAAGAGATTTTACGACACTTGTAAATTTTTCAACAAGAATAAGGACTTGTAATATTTTATAGATTAAACGTTATTCTAACATAGAAATTTATTCATGTATTAGAACTTGTAATATTTTCGTAATAATTTTACTCTACTTATAGAATTTTCCAACCGAAGTGGAACTTAGAACGATTTTTATGAATTAGATATCATTTTAATTCGGAGTTTGGTTTACATTGAGACTTGTAATTATTTTTGGAAATAATTATTTATGTTCGGAACAGTTTTATTTAATTAGAACTTTGATTTTTTTTTTATTTTTCTGGAATGTTTTGTTTTATATGCATGGTTATTACACCGTGCGTTATGATAAAGCATTTTAGTGTCGGTAACGATCAAATTAAATAGCATAATAATTTTTTTTATATAAACACTGCGTTTTAATAAAAATTTTCTTTACTATTTTATTTACAAGATTAGAAGATTTGTAGTTAATAATTTTGTTTTATGTATATATAGAATAATTGAACGGTGATCAAGATTTTTTTTGAAATATATATTTCAGATGGATGAGTTTGAAGCGCTGTACGAAGAATTGAGGTGATTTAATAATGTTTGTTATAAATGTGTATATAGTGTTGAACAAATTTTTCTTGAGTGGTGTTTTGTATTGGAATCTCAGAGTGAGGTATATATATATATATATATATATATATTATATATCAAGTATATTTTATTGTGTTTGTGTATTTGATATTGACGTGTTGGGTACTAGATCAGGGATGTGTGCGATGAATTAAGTAGTTGTTTAATTCATAGCATGGAGTCCTGGTGAATCCTTAAAGCACGAATTAGTCTTGGTGGTACTGTTTTGGGAGCGAGCAAAGGCGCCAGGCAGAACTAATCAGGGTTGAGTTAATTAGTTAAATGCACAAATAAATTTTTTTTTATTTATTAAATTTAAAATTTATAAATATACCTTAAGGGGTGAGCACATGGTGGTGTATGTTCGGATTGTGTTCAACGAGTTGAAAAGCATACTCGTAGGGTGGAACTTTGGGGTACCTACCAGTGTGAATTTGCTTTCTGATGGTACTGTCTTGGGAGCGAGCAAAGGCGCCAGGCAGAACTAATTAGGGCAAAGCCATTTCCTTAATGTTTATATTCTTGTAAATAATAAATCGCGTAATTTTTGTTATTCATATTCCAGTACAATTCACAATATGCAATAAATTTTATTTTATTAAAAATGTTGATTGTTTACATGTATCTTTGACGAATATAAATCATGTTAATCACATTTATTTTAAAAATATAAATCTGTACTCGATGTTATTCTTTCATTAGTCATAATTTCTTTATTGTTTTGACTATTTGATCATGACATGTATGATTTTATATGATGTTTTGAAATATTTAAATTTTTGTGAATAAATTTGTGTAATTTAAAATCTTTCTTTCTTTAATATTTTTTTTTTAATAAACTAGATGATAAGGTTTATTTTGCATTTTATTTACTTTACCTGACCTGGTAATAACTAAAGAGCATTCAAGTTGATTGGAGAGTTTATTTATATTTTCTGCCCCTGAGAGAAAATTTTCTTTAGTCATTCTAAACTGAGCTGGTTAAATGTAAAATTGCCTAACCTACAATTTAGCAGAAAATTTATTGAATCTTAGTCTAGCATAAGGCCTAGCACTAGGATGTATGCTTGATTCTTACTTACTTATTGATTGGATAATTTAAATTATTTTTATATAAATCTCAATTTGCAAGAGTCACAGCAATATGTAAGGATAATAATAACAATAACAAGTATTTTATATTATCAAAATAGTCCTAACATTTAATTTGACAGTTAGGTCTCTCAATAGATGTTTGAAATTTATAGAAACGAATAAACGTCAACTAACTTCTGACACAATGACACATTGTGCAAAAGTTTAAATTAGACGTATATACAGGGAGCGTCAAAAATTTAAAAAACCGTAATATTATAAAAAAACATCATGGCTTTGCTCCCGCAGGATATTGTAATAATACTGTAAGCAGAGGGAAAAGAAGCGAATTCAAGCTCGAAGAGATTGAAAATCCAACTAGTTTATAATAATAATAACTGTATTTCTCCAATGCTATACTTTTAAGGGCAACGGTATTCTGTGTACATACATATACTTATAAACAAAAGGAAGCACCATTGTTAAATGAGTCATTACCACAGGAAATATCTTCAGAGTGGATATTTGAAAAACGACACATCCTGACGAGCGGAGATCCCTGTAGTAAATTTGTTCGCGAAAAGGGAATTAGGAATGTCGAACAAGAACAAACGGATAGTCTAGGAGTGAGAATGTTCAGAAAGAAAACGAGATCTGGGCAGTCCATCCATTCGATAGACAGCATTCATAAGAACTTGGCTCCATGAATATCGCGTTGGCATTTCAAAGACTTCAGGAAATGAGTTTTTAATAGCAAAGCGTAGTCAACACCTCGCAGAGGATACGTCCCAGAAATCTTGAAGGAGAGATACAATCGCCGCAGAATTTTTTCAATAGAGTAAATACGCTGGGGACACCAAATCTACTCTATCTTGCTAACGACAAAAATAAAAAATATAAAGTCTTCAAAGCTAGTGGGTTGCTGAAGATTGCTGTCGATGCGCAAACATGATTTATATGATTGAAAATCTTAATCTATTATCGAAAGGAATCCCAAAATACTGGAAGTATCGATGCTTTCCAACAAAACATCATCCATGAAGTAAGTAGAATTATAAAGGTCTACTTTACGTGTAAAGCAATTTGTATGTGGAACACCAGTTTGGCAAAGTATGTATCTTGTTGAAGACGGGAAACATCACCCACAGATTTTATAGGAATATAGATTTTGAGGTCATCAGCAAACGAAAGTATAGGACACGTGAAGGAACCAAACAAATTGTTTAGAGATAAAATCAAAAGCAGTTATCCCACACTGGACCCTTACGGGCCACCGGAAGAGGGATAAAACTCACGAGATCCAAACCATTTTAATAAAACATAATGCACCTATTCCTAGTCCTTTTTTATCCAATTCATTAGAGATTGCTTGAGTTAGGGAGATCGGGTTTGTAGTTGCTGATCGCTGAGCGCATGAAACCGTGTTGATGTGGGGAAATTAATGATTTAGTATTAGAGTATATCACTGAATTAATTACGTTTTCGAATACTTTGGCAAAGTTGCAGAGAATAGATATTGATCTATCAAAGTCCACAGGTTCACCTTCATTTAATTTACTAACAGGACCTATTTGTGAAAGGGAACATATGCGTTGACGTAACTGATAAATTAATGCGTTTCCTTGAACTTTATACCTTGTAAAATTATAAAATCGAAATGTTTTATACCCTCAACAGCAGCGGCAGAGAGCGCCGGTAGGTGGGAAGAGGGGCAAGGGGCTAATCGACGGCGTTATGATTTATGATTCATGATTTGGATAAATTCTCAGACGGCATCATCGACAAGGAAAGCTTGTAGTTCTAATGGAGATTTCTTATCAAGGTCTAGGATTTCGCTAGATCTTGTATTACTGATTAATAGGCTGGGATTTAAATCATCACCCGCAATGAAAGTTGACATCATTCTAACTATCTCGTTCTTATCAGCAGTTGCCAAATAAAAACGGATACATAATTCAGTTGTGAATCCCCAACACAAAAAATAGAGAACTGCGGTGGTTATTGAATAAAAAATATCAGTAAATGCGTTCACAATCTCATGTGGTGTCTCGACTTGTGTATGACCAATAAATAGTTAAAGTGCTGGGAATAAACGATGTATCACCTTTACTTCATGTAGAGAGAAGGATTTCATTAGGCTTATTAATAATCGAAGATTCAATCATATTCAATCAGAAATTCGTGATTAACACAGACGGCTTAGACTCATCAAAGTAAAAAATGTTTTTAGTAGATCTCCAACGCCGTCTATAATAGAGTTTCCACCTCAAGTGACGCTTGATGTCTTTCGTTAACCATACAGGATATCAAGATGCTGCCATAATCGAAACATAAGATTCAATAACTTTATTTAATACATTATGTATCAACAGCATTATCCACATCTTTAAACTGTTATAAGGAAGGCCAATCAGTAAATAAGCTACCAGAATACAACTTCTGGAAGTTAGTTTTATGGATTTTTTACAAACATTTTTCAAAATGCAGCTATTAATACTTCTGCATTCTCAATAAATGTAAAAAAAGCAAAATTTGGTAGATATTTGTCAAAAATTGCTATTCGATCAGAGAGTAAGAGTAGAAATGTTCTTCCTGATTCGAATTTTGAAATTTCTTTTATACTTAAATCATTCCAACTTCAGCTCTTAATACTTTTGTCCTTAATAAATCTATATAGAATGCATAATTTATGAGATATTGTAAGAAATCTCCAATCGATAAGAGTAAAAGTGATAGTTTTTGCCCGAATTTTGAAAGTTTTTTTATGCAAAAAGTGTTGAAAAGCGGGATTTACAAAATGTATCTGCCTGGAAATCATAACTTGTGAGATATTTGCAAAAAGCTTATTTTTAATAAGAGTAAAAGACCTATTTCCGGCAGGAATTCAAAAAAACCTTTTTAGTAAAATTGTTTACAAATTCACTCTTGAATACATTTGAATTCTTTTAAATATGTTTAAAGTTAGTATTTAACGAAATATTGGTAAAGTAAACTACTGCTCCGGTCTACCGATTTTACTGAAAATGTAATTAGATTCCAAGCGGAAGATTATACTCGTCAATATTCAGTTGGTTTTGATAGCTGGCCACTATCGTGGTGACACACACACTGACACACTCAGAGAGAGAAAGAGATAGAAAGAAAGAAAGAGAGAGAGAGAGAGAGAAAGAAAGAGAGAGAGAGAGAAAGAAAGAGAGAGAGAGAGAAAGAAAGAGAGAGAGAGAGAGAGAAAGAAAGAGAGAGAGAGGGAGGGAGGGAGGGGGATAGAGAGGGGGGATAGGGAGGGAGAGAGATATGTTTGCAAAAAGCACTTTTTCGCTATCAGAGGACATCTAAACACGGACATCCGCAAAAATTTCGAGATCAAAAACTGTCACCCCTTGTACTACTTATAAGAAAGTAAAAAGCATAAAAAACTGTTGATGACGGGATCGGAAGTCAAAATTTATTAATTTATCATTTAACAATTCAAAACATATTATTAATAATTCAGCATAAAAACAAAATAAACGCATCTCTCCCCATTTATTCTACCCAGCATGTAAATTAGACTGATATAACTATCTTGTCACGGTTATAATACAAATAATTTTAAGTATTACAACAACTTAACCCTTTTCATTTTCATTCTCGACATAAAATCTAAATTTTCACGACCCTACTTACATCTTTTCGTAAATGGATTCATTCGATAACCCGTCCGGCCATTTCGGATAACAGACGACGCGATCCCCCAGCTCAGCTATCGTGAAGACCAGCAGATAAGGACTGGAAAACACGATACTCACTAACCATATGGAGAAAGCCACGCAAAGCGTGACTGATTTCCCTATCCTCGGCCGCAGTGGCGTCATTATGGCCATATATCTGGAACAAAAAAGATTATTTTTCCTAATGCGTGTAGATGTTATATTTTTAGAACTTAGTTATTAGTAGTCGAATTGCCTGAGAAGTAGTATTAGTTATAATTGAATTGTATATTGCTTCATTTTTGATAAAATTACTCTCTAAAAACATGTCGACGTAGATGTTATTATTTAAAAATGACCATTACTCAGCTATTTTTTTTTTTTAATATAATTTTGCTAACTTTATATTTTTATTTCAATTTCAGTTGACCAGCATGATTTTATAATGATTTTTGTATGTATTGGGGCAATGTCAAAAAAATGTTTTACTAGATAAAGAGCTTCTATTGTCTATAAAATTGCATTCCATAAGTATAGAATATACCATTACATTTTTTTTCTTTTGTTTATATAGTCTTAGTATGTGTTTCATTTCTATACCTATCTGTATTGATATAAAAATTGGACATATTTTATTTACAATACACACTACGTCAGCAATATATTTTGTAAAATACGTAAAATATGGTACAATAAGCAAATTTTAAAACAAAAAAAAATTAATAACTTGCTCCTTGTAGGTGCAGAAACATTAAATGTTACGTGAATGGATGAGTAATTAGTGGAGCTGTAAAATAATAATAAACATGAACATTAAAATAGTTAAAAATTATTTCAACTACTGTTTAAAAGAATATTCTTTTACTTCTAAACAATTTTGAACACGCTTCCGATATGATAAATCGTCTTTAACAAGGAGTTGAGCAAACTAAATATTTATCAAATATATTCCCGCATAAGTATGTTATTTTGTGGTTACAGGTATACGGTATATTTGCTTTTTACGAATACCTTTAGAAAAATTAATTACGTGATATCGAAATACCTAGCAGGCTAGTGAATAGGGTCTCCACGGACTAGGCCCAGAAACATTTCATTTAGAGTATTTCGTGCCTGTAGCACAAATGTGGCGATTCGCTGTCTTCTTGCATCCACAACTTTAATGGAATACCTTCCAATAATTCCTCTAAATTGCTTGACAGAAATTGTGCATAAGCTTGTCCGTTAATATTACTTTCAAAGAAATGCAGTCTTATCATCCGATTACCAAAAATGCTTCCTCATACATTTATGCTCCACCTATGCTGATAATTTATTTATTATTTATTTTTTGACTAAGAATTGTTCAGGGATACTAAAATGTAATAATATATAGGATATTCCATTTAAAAAACTCTAGCTACCGTCAACCATCAATTATAGAATACTCCGTATGACACAAATTAAATTTAAAAGGGACCCAATTAGCGGCCATCATAGGGAAGAAAACGCTTCCAAAATCTTTATTCGTAAAGGAACGATCTACCTTCCTCACAGAAATGTATAATACCCACTTATTCTCTTTTGCTTACTTTAATTTGCAATAAATAAAAAGAAATTGTAAACTAATGCATCTAAATGAAATTGATTTACTTCAAGAAAAGACGTTTATAAAATGGAGAGAATCCGAACAGTAAAAAGATGTAATATAAAAACTCATAATTATTATTAGATTTTCTAAAGTTGTAATATTTAAGTATTTTTATTTCAACTTTGTCTGAAATGTTTATATACATTCCTCTAAATCGCACAAAAATGTCTATTAATAAAGATATCTTACAGAACATATTCGAAATTACGTATTTACAAAAATATATTATATAAACTTCGCCCGGATACAAAAATAAATACATACAGGAATTGCTTTTTTAAACAATTTCGACGTCAAAACACAATCCACATATACTTTTGAAAGAAATCATATCGTTATTCTTTGGACAATTATCATTAATATATTTAGAAAACTGCACAGTGTTTGTTTTCGAAAGCCCGTATATCTACAACCACGCTTAAAAAATGCATTTACGGTACATATTCTTGATAAAAATGTTTGAAGCAATAATTTGATATTTACAAATATGTTATATGTATTTAGATTTCAAATCGAATGCCAAACAGCTTTTTTATCATTCCAGCAGGTAGTTTTTTTGGGGATACTAATTTATTTATAATACTTCAATAATGATAATGTCACAATGAGGCTGAGTTATGCAAACTCACTTCAAACGGCAAAACTTTGGATAGGCCGCAGTTGGTCGTTCCGTCGTTAATCAAGTTTTGAGGTCGATAGTCAAACTCAAAGATAGTTGAGCACTTGCCATGACCAAGTACTAACCTTTCTTATTAAAGACTGTGCTCCTGATTTTATGGATTCTTTGATCAAGATTTTTAATTTTGCGCAAAAAGTTCAAACTTTCCCGAGCTTTGAAGTTTGCTCACATTGTGCCAACATTTAAGGCTGACGATTGTTCTGACATTACCAATTATCGTCCAGTGGTAATCTTGTCGAACTTCTCCAAAGTCTTTGAGCAATGGCTCTATTCTGCTATTCTGCAACTTTTCTAAAGCGTTTGGTCGCATTAATCACACTATCATTCAGTCTAAACTCAGTTAGTTTGGAATCAGCGCGCCGTTAGTTTTTTTTTTTTCATGTCATACTTATCTAACAGGCGTTAGCATGTGTTCTACAACGGTTACGCTTCGAAAGAATATGTTGCTACCTCGGGGGTCCTTCAGGGGTATAATCTTGGTCCATTAATTTTTATCGTGTTTATTAACGACATCATCAAGAACTTAGTGTCACAAAACTTGCTCTATGATGATGATCTTAAATTATTTCGTGAAATAACTACTGTAAGGATTGCACTTTACTTCAGCACGATCTCGGAGATATTGATCGTTGGTGTACTTTAAACAACTTACCACTGGACATCAGGAAGTGTCAAACAATTACATTTACCCGTAGTTCTGCTCATATTACTTTTAATTATAACCTGAACAGAGTGGATGTGGAACGTGTGAATCTGATTAAGGACCTGGGTGTTAATTATGACACTAAAATTTCATTTGCGCATCATATTGAATACACCATCATTGCTAGAAAAATTCTAGGTTTTTTAATCCACAATTGTAGTACTTTTTCAAATGTCATAGCTTTGAAAGCATTATATTTTGCTTTCGTGAGATCTCGCTTAGAGTATGCGGCGGTTGCTTGGAGTCCTTGCTTTGTAACTTACAAGTGACAACTGGAGCGACTATTTGCTAAATTTATGTGATTTCGTTTGGATGGATATTTTTATTCAAGCCATGTCACAACCACATTTACCCTGCAGTTTTACTCAAAATGATCAACTTCTGCGGTTCACGTTTGGTGCTCATTATTCCAGCACCTTCTACTTACCATTTGCGGGAACAAATGTGTTATTGTAATCTCCCATTTACATGACGTGTTCTCATTTCAATAAGATTTCCTCGCATTGTGACATCTTTCACTCACCTATTAATGCTATGAAAAGTGCAATTTTCAATATTTTTGCATAATACTAAATTTTTTCTTTGGATTTGTCACTTGTTTTCTAATTTTTATAAATTTTATTATTTATCGTTATATTATATTATTTTAAAAATTGTTGTCCAGTAATTGGAATTTGTAATATTTTGTTGGGCAATAAAGAGTATTATTATTATTAAATACGGAATAAATTAGGATTGTGATTTGAATATTATGTGATATTTGCTTCAGATATGGTTATTGTTGACCGAGCTTACCATTGCCTTGGTCGACCATTTCCAATGTTCAAAACGTCAAAAAGTTGGGCTTTGTATACGAAAGTGTAGCCACTTCAGCAACACTTTGTGTTCTTTCACTTTGCAATTGACCTATTGCGGTTCAAGCCAAAGTACTTAAAATTAAAAATCTTCACTAACAATGTCAAGACACGTCTGTGCATTCGGTTACTTATTAAAGCAGGTTGAAACTTGTTTATAGACACTTTTGCACGTACCAATTTTATAAAATATTCGCTAATTATTGTATGTGTTATTGTGTTATTTAATGTAATAATTGCATAGATAGAATTAATTCTGGCATTGATTTGTATTTTAAATTAAGAAATGTATGTATATACAGTCTAATTCAGCAAAGATGATCCATGTGCCACTAATATATAGCATAAAAGAATGCATGTGTTTTTAGTGCGCTACTAGCATGAGTATAAGATTTTTATAAATTTCATGAACAAGATAAGGACGAAGTTATTACGCGCACCGTGATAATTTGTACATTTCCGTTTAGTGTCGTTTTGCCACGGTTTGTCTTTGGCATTACGCTTTGACGTTTGTATTTGATCGATATGTTTATTTTGCATTTGTTATAAATATATCTTAAGGGTCCTATATAGTGGATCGGAAATGTAGTATTGGTTGCATAGCACATAATTTAATAAACCAAGGATGTCCGAGTACTTATTACACATAGGGAATATATAATAAATATTTGAAATAATAACTCAATATCTAAGCGAATAAAAATTCATTTATGACCAAATATTTACACATTTGTAACCGCAGGAAAGATTTTTACTAGAATAACAATTCATTGTAATGTGGGTTGCCTAATTTTAATTTATTTTATATTAATTTAAAACAAAGTATAGAATAGTTGAACGAAAAATAAGTGTAGAGCGGGGTAGCTTTTTATTCAATTTATAACGTGAACCCAAGCAAACAAATCTGCTCTGAAAGATTTTTGAGAAAACTTGTTTTTAATATTTTGACATATTAATTAATTTTCTTTAATCCGATAATTTTTTTCTAAATTTGATTCTTCAGCGGGGTAGATTACTAAATGCTTCATAAGTTGACGTTGAAAGGTTTTCTCCAAATTTAAAATCAACAAAAATATCTTGCATCTAAAATCTGCTATTTTTCTATTGTTGACAGATCCACTACATAGGACCCTTAAGCTCTATTTAATACACTACAATGTCAGTATGTTTAATTAATAACAAACCTCAGTAACTATAGTAAGAAATCTAACCGATGCATGCTTTCAAACACAAACACTGAACTTTATAATACATAAATAAAGTACTGCACATTGTTTTAAGATAAATTCTAAACTTTGTTTTTTATTATATGTGAATCTAATATTGTGTCGTTACATATAGTAGGTACTTTCAAAAGAATAAAAATTTTTGTCTATGGGTATCAAAACAAATTCCAAGGATTTTAACACATTGAATGAAATGATCCCTCAATGCATTAGTTTCATAGTACTTCGTAAATGCCTATTAAAAGTATAGAATAATAGACAAAAAATAAAAGTAAATGTATATATAATAATAAATAACAAAATATAAATTCATTTAAATTGATATTATGAATTATATCTTCATGCTGTGAAGATTAGAATATGCCTACGTTTACAGCGAGTGACACAGATAACTTTACTGATATTTTCATTCATTGCCTTACCTTCCATATTTATTTTCCATAAAACTGTCATTTTTATAAGTACCTTTATAGGTAATTATGCATTTGTTAAACCGTAGAGACATATTTATTCGGTAGAAATGTGAACTTATAAATATTCCCATAATTAAATTGAGCACAATATAACTTGAAACTTCATATTTAGCCATACAGAATCACAATTTCTTTTCAAGAAACATACTCTCTGCAAAAGGAGGTCATTCTGGCTGTTGTGAAACACCAAACAAGCCTTCAGGATAATTTTGTTGTTAATAAATATTTTAATTGTTATGCCCTATTTTTACTTTTGCCCATGTTCCACATTACTTATGCATTTCGCAGGGTGTGGTACCTTAAATTTTACTTTTCGACCGTGCCTGGTATGTTTTGTGATCTAGTTTGACATGCCTTATATCTTTTGTGTGAACACATTTCTGTTTCTTAAGTGAAATTTATTGAAATTTAATTTTAGGTCCCTGCAAGCATTCACACGATGAATTTAATTTCACGTTTGGGTTTACTTAAGTCTACGTTTTATATTGAATAATTTCCGAGCCCGTTGAACTTATGCCTGGGCTGCCCTACCTGCATCTATCCGTTCGCTCTAATTTTCGGATGTACACATTGTTATTTCCATCGACATTCTATGCTCTCGAGCTACGATATCTGTGTATTCTTGATTGTTTCCATCTTAGTTTTTATTGCTTTCCTGTTGCCTTGGTTGTGAAGGGAAGTATTGTGTTAGGATACTCTTTCAGCACCTTATTTACATATGCTTCAAATGAATCATGTGTTGTGCCAATCGAAAACTTCCTTTGGTTTTATTGATTGTTTGTTTGCTTTAAAAAAGGTTTATTGTAACTTAAGAACAGCTTAGGCACTGTGCATACTTATATTCTCCTATCACGGACATGCTTTTGATGGTAATAAGGGGGCCTTTCACAGGAATATTATCGTTCCGAGCCATACGTTGAACCTAACCTTCTGTACATATTACCCGTATCTTTGTCGGGATCCATTGCCTGTAAGATCAATTGCTGTCGGGTATATATCCCGCCGCTATCCTGTGTGCATTATTTGGTCATATTTAATCTATTTACCTGGGTGCTGGTCGTTTATAATGTGTGTATAGGTTGAGATGCGTTTTTTTACGTGCTTTAAGCGAAATCACTAGACTGACAGTTCGCATAATGCCAACTTTGTAGACGTGAAATTGCTTTCTTCGTTATATTTAACTATGTGATCTTACGTACGTCGTAAGTGTATTTCAATGAATTTTGTCATCATCTTGAGCTCCGAGGATGATTGTGTTTAATTATATAGGTCACGTTACTGACGGTTTCTTTTGCAATATAGTTTTGTGTTGGTTAAATTATTCAAATTCCTCCCGCGTACAGGCAGAACTGTTTCCGCATTCTGAAGCCTGCGTAAGTCGAGGGCGCATGGAATTTTTAGGAAGCATGCTATCGGACTTTGACTTCCAAGTGATTCTTCATATAAAAGTGCACAGGTGCAAGCCACTTATCTTTTTAAAAATTATATTGTATGTCTAAGTTGACTTATCCTTTCTACGGCTCTATTGAGATAAGTGGAAAATTACCGTTACCTTACCGGATCTAACTATTGGGGGCGTTTTGTGAATTGCGTCACCCAAGTTTGTCGATCACGTGTTTGGGCTCTAAGCTATTTGTGCCTTTGTGCCCTTTTGAAGTAAAGCTTCCGTGTTCTCCGAGATAAGTCGGGATCCTGCTTAGTCGAATTGACCGATATACCTTCCGTAGTGGCCCGTACTTAATCAAAGGTGTGAAGCTATCGACTCAGGGACTTCTGCGAGGAGTGCCTCTTGAAGGACTTCGTTACTACATCACCAGGCAGAGTGCCAGTCTTCTCACCTGTATCACAAGATAAGTACAGCACCAATTTTAAACCACGTTTTGTATCTCGACTATTTTGTCAGGATTTTGTGCCAGTAAGCTGGACATTTTACCTGTTTTAAGTACTAACGAGTGATTTGCAAGATTCTATTGCACCACCATTTCATGTGTTAGGTCAATATTACTGCTATTTAAATTTAGCTATATTTTAACTTGATTTCGTTGTATACCGAGTGACCCCAAAGTAGAATTATTGTTAGGGCTCTCGTTGTTTGCCTACTTTTATAACTTCCTGAGGTTCGACTCAGAATAATTTGTTGGAAATAATTCTATACAGTAGGATTCAATAACTTCCTTTTTCTTACTATTATTTTTTTTCCTTTGTCTAAGTTTGTGCTAATTAAATTTCATTTGTAACTATAAATTCTGTACAGTAAATTCAGTAAATTCTTTTATATATACTATTTTACCTATGTTTAATGTTAACTAAATTAAATATCACTTGTAAACAAAACTTCTTTACAGTAAAGTCAATAATTTCACTTTTATACTATTTTTCATACGTCAAAATGTGCTAATTAAGTACCAATTGTATACCTAAGCATTTGTGTAACACGCTTAAACCTTTCTCAAAATTTAGATTTTCTTTTATAGTTTAGTAGATTAAATAACGTTTATTGTAGCAGTATCGCCGTTGGTTGGCGACTTATTTAAGATCACATGTAATTAAGCTTGTGAGGCTTACGAATCGTTTCAGCTGCCGATCTTTCTCTGGCAATAAAAGCAGAGGTTTTGTTAATTTTCTACTGTTACTACCTTATTTCGATAAGGCTTTGAGAACTAATAATTAAGTATAAATTTACCGCACATTTGAACTTTCACTTTCATTGTAATTCATTAACTTTAAACATTTCTCTAAAGTTTCACTGTGTTAATTAAACTTGTTTTGATAACTTTTATAAATAATAAATTTCGTAAATACCATAATAAATTTGGTTCATGTCAGTAACATATGGTATAATTTTGACATTATTTTGTTGAATCTTTGTGTGTTGGTAATTAATTTTTTTATTAATATATAGAATACCATCCATCTTTCTCTCTTTTTTTTTATTTACCTTAACATTATTCTACGTGACTAGCACTTGAATAAGGTTTGTGTATCTGACCCATACAGGGTGATCCGTAGGTGTATCTCACTGGAGAGACACAGCCAGTGGCAGATCATAGAGAACGCAGGTAGGTTACCGCTTAAGGTAGCGCAGTGTCCTGGTGCCCAGAGACAACGTCGCTAGCGTCGCCGCCGACCGACGCCCATTTCTTTAAGTTTAGTTTTCTGAACCGTCACGCCATCTGCGACTTGAGTTAGCTCGGCCCTGCGATTTTCAAATTCTTCCACCTCACTACAGTGATCTCCCTATACCGTTCTTACCTAAAGTTTATATTTAGTTGCGACGTTGTTCAGGGTATAACATAATATAGGATTGTGATATTCCAGAATAAGAGGACTAACACATCATAGTGCTATAAAAGTAGATATGATTTCAATGATAATTGTAAAATCAAATCAACAGTTGTTCCTTGGAATGGTGTTGAGATGAAATAACAAACAAGCTAAACAATGAATTGAATGAGTTAAAATGATTTACGTGGTAATCTAAAAAAGATTTCTAAACAAACTGACAATTGGAAAACATCTTGTTATCTAAAAAGATTCATTGACTAACACAGACAGAATTTTAATGCGAATGTATAAAATGAAAATGTGAACAATTAAGCATAGAACAGTCGGTACTACTTATGCAGTTTTATCAAAAGGTCTAGATCAATCATAGACATACATTTGAATCCACTACACAAATAACATTGACGCAAATTGTGTAATTAAAAGAGTAAATGTAAAAATTAGCAGTAGAGCTGTCGTAGACCATTCATGTGGGTCAATGAGAGGGCCTAGTGAATCTTAGACAAATATCTAATTTCAACACACAAATAATACTGACTACGTGTCGAAGATATATAATATAGAAATATGCAAATCAAACATGAAGGTGTTAAATATGTGTTAGTAACCACAAACATATATGTTTCTAACTTATTTCCTTTCTTCAGCGTGGCATATATATGATGAGTTAGGTTAATTGAGTCATATTTATTTTATATGCTACATTAATTTAAATACGTTACATATTTTCTAATGTATTATTATCTTGTTCAAATGCCAATAAATTGTCTTATTATTATTATTTTTATTATATATACATGACTCACTTAACTCATTTATAATGGTAACTTAAGTATGAATAAAAAATAACATGGCTTTGCTGGCTATAAAACGTTTTAATTGTGTGGTATTACTGATATACATTATTACAGAAACTGCCAGCAACTTTTCTATATCAAGATTTTTATTGTTTCATTTCCGTTAAATTTACAAGCCTTGCTGACAAGACAAATGGATTAACTGTATCCAGTGATGTTTTAACGGCGAAATAATCGACTTTTATGTATAATCGCTCTTTGTTAATTCGCGTAAAATCTACCACCACCACAAACACCGCCGCAGCAATAGCTGCTATATATTAGAGCAGCCCTTGAATAAATTTGCAGACTTTAACGCTTCTACGCAATAATTAATCGTCCGATACATTTGCCCTGTTTAATGGTTTTGCGTTTATCTATGGTCTTACTTGCGCAGACGTCGATTTAAAATTATTCGTTTTTTTTGGCAAAAATTTTCGGTGTTGAATAAATTTTTGTAGAACAGTATATGTGACACGAAGGTGTTTCTAAATTATTAAAGAACCTTGTTAGTAATCTATGCAATCGAAAGAAAAGTAGACGAATGGCAGAGAAAGAGAAATATTGCATAAAATTGTATTACATCATAATAAACACATTTTGACTTAGCTTAATAATACCGGTTTTAAAAAGCAAGTTAAAATAAGACGTATTATAATTAAATTACAGGCCTATTTTAATATTTTGTGTTATGTGTAAACTGTACGAAATAGTACTTGAAACAAGAAGAAGTTCAGTATATGTTTAAGGACAACCAGAGCCCATTCCGAGAAAACACACTATATTTAGTGTTGAGAGAAGAAACAGTACAATACAATAACAAGATTTTTGCATGCTTTGTGGATCTTGAAATAGCTTTTGATCATGCCCCTAGAGATAAAATATAAAGTATATTATGTGAGGAAGGAACACATGAATAAAATTAATAAAAAGTCTAGTCTATGCGAAACAAGATTGAATTTAGTGGTAAAATATATCGGGTACTAGGAGTATTGAGTTCACTTCTGGTATTACTTTGATGAACAAAATTGTGTTCGCATTTCTGCAGACGACTTGATGATACTCTCAAACACGTTGAAAGACTTGGAAAATAATTTTGTATATTACAGCATTTTCTTTATATTATTAGACTGTAATACGACCTTTTCTGTATAAAAATTGTTGATTTTATTTTAAAAATTTTTGACGCCCAACGTGAGGCCATGTGAGCTTATATGTAGTTTTCGAGATTCCAAGGTTTCGACACTTTATATTTTTTTTGAAATTGTTTATTTCGATTAACTTTCTGTTTAATTAGGCATATAACTTCCACTTGACCGCTGGTCCATTTTGATGTTAAGATTAAGTTTTATTTTAGGGTACGTTGGTGAAGTTCAGTATTTACCATAATTTTTATTGTACTATTTTTACTTATCTCTGTAATCTATTTTTAAGCTTTCCAATGTCTCTGTTAATATAAAAAATTTTAATGTTAAATCATACTCATACATTGACCAAATATCACTCTACGTACGACATATTTTTAACGTAATTTTTAAAGTATTTTCTTTATATCAGTTTTCATTTCATTATTCTTTTCATATATTAGTTACTGTCACAAATTTCGTTCAATACACTGCATATTATTTATATAACCCGGTGTGCGCCGGTATATGGTAGCCGCTTTTACAATGTTACACACAGATACATACAAGCTATTGACTCCCATCTAGTTGCAATTTTCCGACATAGAGGTCGGAGTCGCTCCCTGTGGTCAAGCCGGCAAGCATGACTGTCGCTGAGACTGCATATATTAATAAAATCATGATAGCAATTAAATGCGTTTATAAAAAAATATAGAAGTGCATTAAATAAAATAAAATGAGAGATTTGTGTTCCTTCAAACTTAATAAAGTTAATAAAACAGGTTTATGATAAAGATAATACAATTTTTGTGTATTTCTAGTGTTGAGCTGACTCATCATGTTCACGAAAGCGTGATTACACCAATGAGATACTAAATTCTAGACATATAAAACCATTATATCTATAATAATATTTATTATTATATTAATATTTATAAAGAACTATTTCTGACATGAATGAGTTCCTATTTAAATGAGAAAAAATGCTACAAGGTTGGTCTAATAAACGTCACATATCACTGCAATATTTCTGGCAAAGTCTGGTTTTTTTCACTTTTAAACCTAATATATGTTTATAGCGATTTCTACATACAAATTCCTACTACAGATATATCTCCTGTCTTGTGAACGTGATGAAAATTGTTTCTTGCTAATATTTAGGCAATTTTAGACAGCGCTGTCACTGTGCTCGTGCGCAGGTGGCAAATAAAATTTAGGGATGACTCTTGGAAAGTTTAAACGTAGAAACATATGCGAAAATTGAGGAAAATTTAAGTTTTAATATATGTATCTCACGGCAGAAGGAAGTAATTTAGAATTTAACGGAAAGCCAAGTTTCCGATAAATTACGATTAAATCTATTTGTATATTCTTGGGAATACTTGTGAGATGAGATTATACATTGCTAGAGCAAGAGATAACTTTTATATCTTCATGTGTAGAAATAGAATAAAACGTGCATTTTATTTAATATAAAATGCACGTTTTCCAGTTCGAAATGTTCAGACTCACGTACGAACGTATAGTGAGAGCTCCTGAGACAGATATATGGTATGTCGAGTACCTATATTTATGTGTGAATAAACACAAATAATAATTAAAATTAAAATCTTTACTCTATTCTATTAATACAGTGATATAATTCTCTTCCAATGTTTAGGACGCGGACAATGGGTCTATTGTGTATCCTTTTATTAGGCCTGTTATTTTTATTGCGGATTAGGACTGGTGATGAGATGTACTCTATCCATAACGTCCTCGCAAATTAAATTAAGAGGGGCGTTTACCAACAAATAGAAACTTATGCAATTTATATTACTCACGGGACGGGTAGACGCAAGGGGGTGTGAGTAAGTGGAGGTAGACGATATTCGGTTCTGTCACAGCGCTTCGGTTTTATTCACAGATTCTGTCATAGATAAAGGAATACTATAGATGGGAAACATAATGTATAAAGAATGAGCACTTACGGAACTGTTGATGTTGTTGATGTTTTATGATAAGCCAATTTTCGCTTGCCCATAACTGTTATATTATTATACACTCGAATATTATAGGTATATATGACATTTAACGCGAGTGACAGTTTGTAATTAAACTGTCACTCGCATTTAAGTCTGCAATAGCCGACCGATTCCGATAGATTTTCGTCTTCGCTAGGACCGGTAGAGATATCGTAAAGTGGGGATAAACGACGCGATTAGCATGCAAAAACTTCGTGTAAAATGTGTGTGACAATGTTTACTGTTTAATGTTTTTTATCTTTAAAAATAATTACATAAATTTGATTTTTTCTTTATATCGTACATCAAATGTGCAGCTGGCGCGTAGAGGTCGTTTTTTTTCTTTTGTGTACCAGCCTTAGTTAGTAGACATTAATCAAATTCATGCATTTTGTGGTTATTTCTAATACACATAACTTTCTTAAGAAAATAAATTAGTACAAAAACTGACCTAGACATTATAAATTTATGCCTTTTGCATCACTAACCCAAATTTGAGATTCTAAAATTGCAAAATGAGTTTAAAAAACGCGAAACGGAGATGCCTTAATTTTCGATAGGTAAACGCTCCTCTTAATGTGATTCTGTACCTACTTGCTCCAGTACATAATAAGGTAATGTTTTAATTGACCTATTTTATCATTTCTTAGGACCCTATAAAATGCAACGTAACGGATTGGCGTAAAACAGATTAATACTTGTCAGCTGAATTAGAGCCTTATATTAACATATTTACTAGACTTTATTACAAGATGAATTGTTCACTTTCCTTTTATCTGATTTAGGTCTTTAGTCGTATACAATAATAAAAATCTAGCAAACTTCTTGGAGTATTGCCGCTGTGTGTTGATATTCGTGTCATCGGTGTAAGATACTACAATTGTTGATGTACAACTAAAAAGAGCATTAATGAAAATAGTAAAGAGTAAGGGACCTTGTATAGATTATTGAGGAACACCTGTACTTGTATACTGTACATTTGATTTTTGATTACCTAAAACGACAGGTTGACATCTGTTACTTATGTAAGACTTAAACTAGCTGAAGGCCCTACCCCTAACGCCATATCTCTTCAACTTTTTAAAAAGAAGTTGATGATCGATACAATCTAAAGCCTTCGTGCAATCCACAAAAAGTCTTAATACTATACTACCAGGGTCACGTGCTCGTACAATTAAATTAATAAATTCACAGAGTGCTGTGTTTACATTTTTTTAAAAATAAAACCATGTTGGTTCTTGTTATTATTAGCGAATAACGTTTGTCTCACTAACAATGGATTGGAAAACTTTTGAAAATGATGATAATAGACTAATCGGATTATAGTATTATAACAGCTTATTTAAATAACATAATTGCGGAATTTCTGAATGTATAAAAATCTTGTTATGCAATTACAAACATTTTTTGTTAATATATTATTATTCATATTGCGGGCATTTATATCGGAGTCCACTGAGTAATATGTATATATAAGGGTGGCATTTTCATCATTAAAATAATTCTTGATGACTTCAAATACTCTTCTTCCTATTATTAAGAAATAATTCTATATTTTTCTTTTATTATTTTACATCAAAATTGAAAATAAGAGGAATACTAATTTGAAATTAAATTTAAAAGCAAACATACATTTTATAATCAACCCATAACACATATACACTTTTATATATTTAATCTTAAATAACACCATGTTACAGTATATATGGTACATTTATTAATCTAATTGTATTTTATTTCTTTACTGACCTGTCTATGGAGATTGCCATAAGCGAGAATACTGAGGCGCACACTGACAAAGCAGAGATAAACTGGGATATCTTGCAATAAAGTTCTCCGAATGGCCAGTGGGAATGCAACATATACATGAAGCTGAACGTGACATTTAAAGTTGATACCATTGTGTCTGCTACTGACAAATTCACTGCAACAAAATTAAATTTTATGGCACATATCTCATCATGTAGGATTGTATATTCGTGTAATAATACCGAACAGCATGAACGGTAACAAAGTTGTAATATCTTTTTACTGTCGTGGCTAATAAGATGTGACTTACGATTTATGTTAAAAACAGTTCGAGAAGAATTTTAAGTAAAATATCCTATTGGCCTAACAAAATATATGTATATACAGGGGTGATTCAAAAGTTTATAAAAGTGGACATTCTAAAAAGCGTTTTTTACAGGAAAGGCGCTTCAATAGGGCTTAAATTTAAAACTTAGGCTTTTTACTTTTATTATTATTTTGTGCTTTTTTCTTAACGAGAGTAGACTTCGAAAAGGTTGACATACTTTTCCACTATCACATCAAAATAGTATTGTAAACTGTCTCGATAAAAATGAAATTTTGTGCTCTTTCAGCTCATTGTTTCTTTAAATACTTTAACATGAACTATGTTTAACATTAAATTACCTTTTTCGCTCTTGAGTGTGTACAGGTTTGTGTAAAAAACAATTCGAGAAGCATTTTAAATAAAACATACTATTGGCTTCACAAGATATATGTATATACAAGGGTGCTTCAAAAGTTAATAAAATCGGACATTTTAAAAAGCCATGACAGTGATTGCTTTTTACAGAAAACTGTGAAGAAACTGTAAGCGGACGCGAAAAAAGCGGTTCAAGCTAAGAGAGATTGACGGACAGATGTAAGCGGACACGAAAAGGCGATTCAAGCTCGAAGAGATTGATGGACAGCTAGTTCGTGTAATAATGCCGAACAGCATGAACGGTAACAAAGTTGTAATATCTTTTTACTGTCGTGGCTAATAAGATGTGACTTAAAACCGCAAAAGAAAAAAATGTCTATTCAACCGGACGAACTTCGCCTACATTAACTAATTAATTATTTAAACAAATTTGCGTTCCACTAACGGATGATTTACAAGACGTCTCTGTTATAGCTATACAGTGTGTTCCAAAAAGTTTTATACAAATGGAGAAAAATTTTTCTTACATTTCACAAAAAAAAAATCTTTATAAAAAGCTCTGCATGACTTGTAGATCCATAATCAAGTACAATTTTTTTAATACATGGGCCAGAATACAGGCAAAATCAAAATGATTGTTTGCAGTGTGAGTAAAATACATTCAAACTGTAACTTAGTTACTAAGTAGCAAAAACTTACACACACTTGCAGATTAGTGATTTTCCCAGATAAAAATTACAAGATTATTTAAATATACACGTCATCAATTGTTGTATTAATGCACAGTACGAAACATCGTAAGATTCCGTTCATAATAAGTGCCTGATTTTGTGCTGTTTATCCATATTAAACACATTCTGGATCGAGTGCTTTGGAATATCTAATAACTGTCAACAATTGTCAAATGTTACATCGGTGTGTGTTTGCAATAATTACAAATGCCAGTAAAATTGAGTATTAGTGATAAAATTGAAATTGTACTCATTGTTGGAGAAAATTATAAAACATGTAGGGAAGCAGCAGAAATCTTTAATAATAGACACCCTGATAAAAGAATACATTTCACATCTGTCAGATATGTAATATGTAAATTCAAGAGTTCTGGAAATGTTAATAATAAATTTAGAAAGAAACATAGGGCATGGGTTAGAACTGAAGATATTGAAACTGATGTGATGCCATCGGTCGTGTAAAGTCCAAAATATTCACTTCGAAAACGATCCAATTTATTAAATGTAAATAAAACCACAGTTGCACGAATTTTAAAGTCAAATAAATATAAACCATACAAACCCCAATTTACCCATACTTTAAGAGAAGGAGAGGCTAAACGAAGGTTCGAATTTTGAGCTCATATCCAAGGAGAATTGGACGATAACAGATTTTTGACACGACAAGTGCTTTTCTCTGACGAAGCAACGTTTACGTCTAACGGTACCGTAAGTTCGCAAAATTGTCGATGGTGGAGCGATGTCAATCCAAATTTCCATGTCCAAACCAGAGATCAGTATTCATTTAAAACTAATGTATGGTGTGGCATTTACAAAAACAGAATTGTTGGACCATTCTTTTTTCGAAACATGAATGGTGAAAGATATCTACAATTTTTAAATAATCAGTTGTCTGACTTTCTTGATGAACTACCACTAAATGAACTAAGAGAAATATGGTATCACACATTTAATGGAAAATTGATCGGGAGGAACATGGAGTTTCTTTGGCCTCTAAGGTCTCCAGACATTACCCCTCTAGACGTTTTTTTTTGTGGGGATACTTAAAAGAAAAGGTATACCTTCAGAGGCCATTTCTAGATCTTGATCATCTTGAAAAATCATTAGACAAACATGTGAAACTATAACTCCAGATGTGATTAGAAATGTCATTAAAAAATTTAATCAACGAACAATCACCTGTTTAGAAAGGAACAGTAGATACGTTGAAGTTCCGTAGTATTTCAGTAATTTTACATGTTCCCAATAAAATTTATTAGTTACGTATTATTTTTTGTTGATAAATTGATAAAGAGGTTATCAATTTTTTATCATGTCTTATTCCTTTATTCAATAAATAATTTAATTAATAATATCTTGTAATTTTTTTCTGGAAAAAAAAATTGTACTTGATTATGGATCTACAAGTCATGCAGAGCTTTTTATAAAAAATATTTTTTTTGTGAAATGTAAGATACACTTTTTCTCCATTTGTATAAAACTTTTTGGAACACACTGCATACCCATATAAATCTATCGTGTTTTTTCTCTAACTGAACGAGTTCTATTGTGGTATCTTTCTTACTTCTTAAAATAATAAGCATTTTTGTATTCTGCAGCTCCTTTTAAGCTTCAGATTGATTTAACATTGATGGCTTAGTTGAGTAAGTATTTACAACTAAGTTTGAGAAATAATATAAGATTTTTGATATGAAAACATAATTAAAGTGAAAATAAATGTATAATCCTTGCATAATTTTCTTAATCGAAACGGCTGCAATTATAGCCAATAAATTAAGGATTGTCATAAACTAGAAAATCTTACTAGCAATTCTGGATACTCGTTGATTTCATTTAGCGGCTCCTTAGCAATTGTTTATGCTGCATTGTTTTCGTTCAAGATTCAGCAAGTTTAGAACAAATTTTGCTGCCGCACTGCTTAAACCAACCCCTACTGGTAGTCTTTTGGTGAATAATTATTTTGTTCAATTTTGCTGATGTGTTGAGGCATCCAAGACAAGCTCGTCATTTTAACGTCTTCAGATTTCCCTTAGAAAAGAGTGTTTAATTCATCGAAAACTTGCTAAAAGCAAAATTAAAGATTTCTAATTATGTGATACATTTTATTCCATTCGTAGCACAAAATTTTAATGTAAATTCCTTATTCTTCTGTTTCCAGAAGTAAAAAATCACCGAGCATACCAAAACACGTTTAGCAGGCAAATCGCGCTTTTAACAGATCTAAACAATTAATCTTAGTAATCGAATTATCGCTTTTTATTATTCTTACAGACATGGCAAGATGTCGATTCCATACGAGAAAAGCCTAATTAAAGTGTCTATGGATGCAATGATTTATGTCACATCGGCAGTTGCATGGTTGTGAACTATCACGAACAAGACTTGGTTTACACATATCTACGTCAAAGTAGCATTGGTGAGGCGGTGATGCTGAAAATCATTTCCATCTACTAGCACATCAGCACTTAAAAATTTATAATTAATTTTATTTACGTACTTTTCAAATGAAAGTATTTTTGGTCTGTCTAAGTATTATATCACTCTGTTAACTTTATTTATTTATTTATTTCTAACAGATCCCACGACCAACTATAGGAAAAAGTGTTTAAAAATATAATAAACAGTGAATACATAAGAAGTTAATCGACGATATCTTGTTAAATTCATCATAATTTATGTCATATTCATTACATATCTGTTATAATTTGCACAACATATAGAGACAGGCGCTTTATATAATTTGTTAGTCCTATTAGCCTCACAATAAAGCATCCTTCATTGATGAGGATTCGTATGCCTTGGAATATTGAAGTTAACTTTATTCAGTAGCCATGCACAGTCAATATGATTAAGTAGGAGGTTATATATAAATTTAACATTTAACGAAGTCAACTTGAAATGATTAAGCATAGTGATAGTCCCTTTCAGGATATTAGCTATCGTCCACAAAGATCATGAATTTTAGAAATATTCTCTATACTGCCTATATATGGAATGATAGATGGGACACCATAACGGTGAATGATACTATTATTCTAATTTCGATCTACTGTAGGTTCAATCTAGTGTAAAAAAGCAGACAGTTTCTGTAGATGAATTCATATATTTTTACTCGCTAGCCATTCTGTGAAAGACAATATGATGTCAAAAGTAACATTCAGGTCCTTTATCATAGTGTAGTAATGAAGACGTGCGTCATTAAGCTTATAGTCAAGCTGTATTACAGCAATCTTGCTAAAGTAACTGGTTGCTTGCGTTAAGACAAATGTGGTTCCTCCGACACCACACACCAACGGTATCCAAGTTCCTCTGCAGTCCCAACCATTCATCCACCATGTAGGTGCAATCTAGTGTAAAAAACCAGACAGTTTCTATAGATGAATTCATATGTTTTTACTCGCTAGACACTCTGTGAAAGACAATATGATGTCAAAAGTAACACCCAGGTCCTTTATCATCGTGTAGTGATGAAAACGTGCGTCAAATAGTGTCAAATTGTATTATAATGTTTTGCCCGTGTGTACTGTTTGATATTCTCACGGTTCTGTTTAGTTACTTGCCCTTGGCTTGATCCCCATTCATATATTTATTAATAATTACCATTAGGCGCGACCGCTGTGAAAAGTCGGCTGAGCGCGCCAATATTGGGTGAAGCATCAATGCTGCGATTCGCGAACGCGCCTGTGCGGCTAATCGGATAAAATGTGCGCGGTGCGTGATATTTAAGAACTAAACAGCTGTCAATTACAACATTTTTTTAACGATTAAAACGTTGATCGTATAATTAAATTAGTGATACGTGGTTATGGAAGTGTTTAATCAAGTGCAAATACCGTTAGCTCAATTGGAGACAATGTCGTTGGATCCTCTTAAAAGGTATTTATACCTTTTGATTAATTCGTTGTGACAAAATAAACATGTGCAGTTTTTTGTTTCATCTATTTACATTTATTTACACACGGATATTTACAACATAGGTATAATTCATCAGATCTATTGTTCCATATTAATTTTATATATACATCGGCGAATAAATGTGATACAAACTAAGTACATCGGCGACACGACAATTTCGAAGAGGGTACGGAGGTATAACCCTTTTTTATTGGTCTTTCGAACTTGCCGCGTACGCCTTCAGAGCGGTTACATACATGTTTTATATTATATTACATACAAATTTATGGGTTACAAAATCAAATATTATCTCCTTAAATAAAAGTATGAACATTTCCTAGATTAACAAAATGTTTCCTTTGATAATTAATTTGATAATTTTAATTGTGATTTGCAAATAGTCAGATCGTGCAACTCTCGGCCGGTAATCTAGTTGACAGTATTAACCTTGTAAACGTAAACAATTAATTGATTGACGTGAAAATTAGTGTGATAAATCAAAGAAACTATGTGCTCTTTCCTTATTTTACTGACAATCAATTTAATAATTTAATAAAACGAATAACGCATATTTTATTGAATAAATTACAGTTCCTTACGTTAAAGAAATATAGTTTTAAACTAACATGACGGAATTTTTCAAAATTGATTGACGGGGATTTTAAGCTGTAATTGAACGGATAAGCCACCTGAATCTGTAGTTAGGCTAGTTATTTTAAGCGGTAATTGAACGGATAAGCCACCTGAACCTGTAGTTAGGCTAGCTACGGACGGAATTAATGGCCTGAACCTATAGTTAGACCATTAATTAAAGGATTAATTGGCGTGAACCTATAGTTAAGCCAAGACGGGAATTAGAAGACTGGTCATTTGAATCTGAAATTAAATAACCAGCTCGAAAGGAATCTCAAATAGGAGTCCTCTTTCCTGCGAAATATCTCTGCTTTTATAAACCCCGGACGAAGTACGTCACATCTAAAAAAGGCACATTTTACATGACAAAATTACACACACCCTAGCATCTATCTGAAGATATGCTGCATTTGGTCACGTCCGCATTCGTGACGTCCTCATTGGAAATTTTCCATAGGAATTTTATACATACAGATTAAGTTAAAATTAGCATGAATAAAGTCAATTAGAAAATCACTGGTATCATTCACTAATGAATAAATGAACATGAACAATTAATGAATTAACCATGTAACGCACGAGAAAATGTCTCACTAAATAATAAAAATGTTTTACATTTGCAATTAATTAAACATAAATTGGGCATTTTCTCTGTCTTAACGACTCAAGTTCGTTACAGTATTACATCAATCTTGCTAAAGTAACTGATTGCTTGAGTTAAGACAAATGTGGTTCCTCCGACACCACACACCAACTTCCTCTGCAGTAATAGGCATTCATACACCATGTAGGTGCCATCTAGTGTAAAAAACCAGACAGTTTCTGTAGATGAATTTATATATTTTTACTCGCTAGTCACTCTGTGAAAGACAATATGGTGTTAAAAGTAACACCCATGTCCTTTATCAACGTGTAGCGATGAAGACGTGCGTCATTCACTTATATATAGTCAAACTGTATTACATCAATCTTGCTAAAGTAACTGATTGCTTGCATTAAGACAAATGTGATTCCTCCGACACCTCACACCAACGGCATCCAAGTTCCTCTGCAGTCCCAGACATTATTCCACTGTGTCGACTTCATGGAAAATATTCAGGTCGTACGCAAAGGGAAATGCTTCATAGTCTATTGCTGTGGTAATGTCATTTATAAAAGTGAGGAACAACACAGGCCTCAGGTTAAATCCTTGTGGAACGCCTGATGTGATATTCGGCAAACTGCTTTCTGTCGAACAGGTGAGACTTAAAAGATGGTGTCAGCGCTGGAGACACTTTGATAGCAGAGTGCTTGTTTAGGAGAATAAAATGATTTATTTGGTCGAAAACCTTCTGAAATTCAGTGTAGATCATATAACTTGACCTCATCTATCCAAAACCTCCGAAGTATATTGACAGAAACTGGTTAATGTAGAACGTTTAGTCATAAACTTAAGTTGAGATGGATACCAGTAGCTTATAATGTTGTTGTAACCACTGACACAACCACAACTACTACATAAATTAAATATGTTAGCAAAGTTCCATAGAATCGAAATTGGTCAGTAGTGTGTTATATCAGACGAGTCACCTTGCGTAAACACTGAACAAACCAGTGAAGTCTTCCATAAATCCGAAAATTTAAAATTCCTCAAGATAAGGCTATATTAGTGGAATCCTGTTACACTAACGTCTATTACTCCCAAATCGTCAAAGGAATATGTGGTCGTATAAAATATTGATCGTCTTTAGAATAGAGAGAATGAACAAAGTTGACTTTTTTATGTGTTATTTTATATAATACGTTTGTAGTGATATTTTTCTGTGTATAGTCTATAGACTATTTACAGAAATCTAAACTATAGTTTAGATTCATTCCTAGTAAGTATCCATTTTGTATCCCAATTGTGAATTCCACTGAGCAATAGTGATGCATCGATAACTTTATTCAATAAAAATCACTTTATTGTTATTGTTATTGTTAAATCAACACCTGCAGTTTTCTCGTCGATAAGCCTCAGGCCTTTCTTTTGAATTTTCTGGGCTATTAAAAAAAGAATAAATTTAGTTTATTCGAGCCAAATTCAGTAGGGCAACGGGCTAGAACTATTTAAATGTTTAGGTAAAGTCAACAAAAAGCGACTGCATCGACGCAACACGTCGAAGTGGTACAGGTGTCGGTAAATAATTTTTGGACCATCTAGGCACGTAAGTTGGTCATTCTTTCAAGCAACCGATTTTACCACACATTTAACCATTTCGACAGGCAACAATTAAGTAAACATACAATATGGCTATCAAATCAAAAAACGCCACAAACATATGCGTCAAGACTACGACAATTAGGCTAATACATCCATCGAAATTAAAATATTTCGTGTTTTATCGTCAACGAAGAAGTACAAAGACCAATTTCATTAAATTAATAATACCTTAGATAGACTCCCATTTACATATAACCCCCAAGTCAAAGTAAATATAATTTCACGTCTTTTGTTTTATATAGAAAATTATACACTCAGCGGTTTTATTGTTAAATTGTTGACATATATTAATAATTACGCATTTGCTTTAGATATATTGAAACGTCTGTTTCACGAATCATCCATATGTACAATGTTGTGTTGTTACTTCATACGTCGAAAATGTAATACAGGAAATTTGACAATTTCGATGTGCGGCAATTACAGGGCCTAGATGTGTCTCGTTTTAAGAGCAATTACATCTCGATATATATATTACACCGGATCAATTAGTACGTGCTATTAGAGGGATGAGCTTTTATGTCATTTATATGGTTTCCGAGTTGATTTAGTGCGACATGGCTTCACAAAGGGAATACACACCAAAACTTAATTAACTGCGCGAATAGAGGATCTGCAACAATAACACGAACAGCAACAGTAGCAATGCCTTGAGTGGGAAAGTGTGTTTGGTGTATAGCGAAGACTTTCAATAAACATGTACGTAAGTGAATTAGGGCAAACGAAATTATTTTGTCTTTTGTTATTGTTGCCAATGGCGGAAGTAATTGTTGTAAATCAAAGGAAAACAACTGTCATTACAGACGGAATTCTTTGTGCTATAGTATGTTTTGCAAAAATAGGTCGTGTTACTTTTATACTCTTGTATGGATATAAAAATTCTTAATGAGGTTATTTATAAATGGTAACTTCCATTTGGGATTTAATTTCCATTTAATAATTGATTTTTAATGTTATTTTATATTTAAAGTATGTAACTTTTTCTGTTTCTTATGTTTTCTCCGTAATTTAATTATGTAATGTTTTTGAGTATTTACGTCCGTGGGCATAGACATTGGCTCGCGTACTTTTGGGTTGTTGCTAATACTTTCAAACAGGAAAAGTAGCTAGAGGTTATTATTTATGGCGTTTCATTGATTTTTTTGGAAAAATTTGCTGGATGTGTATTCCGGATTATTATCTGGTGCGATTCGGCTAGAATTGAATTAGGTAAGCATGTGTTTTAATTATTCTTTGTGGGTACATTATTCGTAACTGAATTCCTAATTGTCATTTCTTTTTTAGTGTTTCGTTTTATTCCCTGTTGCCCGGTTACCATTACGAGGCGATATAATTAACGATTATTTGGTGGATTGTGCTGTCACGTGGCCACGCCATTTGTTGGTATAATAAAATATAGCCTTGACGAATAATACAAGATTCTCCTTCGTTTTTTTGCAACTTTCTTCAATACTAAGTGTGCGGGCCTGTTGGAGTTTAGTGAGGAGGACGTTTGTGAGCTCTTTAACTGTCTTAATTCCAGAAAGGTTGGAGGCACTTGCAACCTGACAAGCTCCCTGGTTAAAGACTTTGGGGTCTACTTGAAAAAACTAATTACACATCTTATAGATCCCTTCTTCGAGCTGGGAACTTTTCCACAGGCACTAAAAGTTTCTATTAAAAGATCGCTACATAAAAAAGCGACACAAAGGACATGGCCAATTACAGACCGATTGCTTACTTTCTAATATATCGATTTTTTGAGTATGCAATGCTTAACATATTACTTAGCTTCCTCTAGCACCACTATGGCAATTATGCAGTCTTACACAAAGATAATTGAAAGCATAGATCAAAAAAATTATCCAATAGGAATATTCTGTAATCTGAGTCGTTCATTTGATTGTGTAAACCACAAAACATTGCTTTCAAAGCTATATCCGGCATCGTCTGTGCGTCTCGGAATTGCAGACGCAATTATCGATAACAGTTAACTGAGATTGACATTAGGGGTGTCCCAGGGCTGGGTCCTGGGTTCAGTACTATTTATATATGTATGCAGATGACACTTCAACACTGACTGCAGACATAGACGTGCTAATAAAGTTGCATAACTGGTTCTACAGTAACAAATTGATCTTAAATCAAATAAAACTAATTTTATTAGATTTTATCCCAGACGAAAAGTAAAGGAACAGCAGTGTGTTGTTTCAATTAATGGTACCAAAATACTAAACCCCGGTATAGATCTGATTTTTGGAATTACATACGAACTGGACAGAGGCTTGCAACAATATAGCTTTGCAAATAAATAAGAAATACTTTTTAATGCGAAGTAGTATATCTTTATTAAATGAGTGAAGTTGAATCGAGTTATACTGTTTTGGAAGATTCCCTAGATGTACACAGAATATTACTTGCACAGATGCGTGTCGTTAGAGTTATGGCCAAGACAAACCACAGAGAGAACACTGCGAACTCTTATTTGTAGATCTAAAGATACTGAAAGTCATAAATCTCTATATTTTGGAAACGCTACTTGATATCTACAAAAAAAATGTTCTTCCGAGAAACGAACATGCCTACAATACCAGAACTAATTTAACACTGCCAAAACACAGTCTTCACCTTTCGAGTCTGGCCTTCAAATTATGGGAACTAAAATGTCCAATTTATCTTTCCAGTGTGCACAAGTCACTTCCAGTCGGGACTTTCAAAACGAGAGTTAAAAACGTGCTCATAGGGTGACCATTTTATAAAATAAGAGAATTTTGGAACTACATATAAATTAGGTTCGGTGATTATCCAAATCTCACCACCATAAGTAAGCGATTACTATATTGTTTTATTTTACTTATTTGCCTGTCATATACAACGTACATTCCTACTGCTATGTTTGTGTCTTGAGGTAAATTATTAATAATTCTATTAGCCGTATTATGTTTTCCTCTTTATAACATATTTCCTGTACAAGTACTGCTTTGTTGATTATTGTTATTACTATTATTATAGTTAATCACACTTGTTTAGCGGCAACATATTTAGAAATTCCGTTAATTTGCAAATTTATTTGTTGGATAATCTTTTGAATCTCAATTTTTTTTAATTTAGTATAAGAATAGAAGTTTGAGGAGTTTTGAACAATTCTACCGTTTGACATCTTGTATCGATTTTGTGCACGAAAGCTTTCATATCGTTTTGGGTGCGATATTACCTAAGCACTGGATGCAATTTCTGTGTTTCATCTTAATTAATAAAACTTAAATTTTGTGAATGATCATATTTAAATAACTTATTTACAGGTTTGAACTTTTAAAGTAAATCATTACATGTTTTAATTTTTAATTTTATTTACATGTTATACTGGACAAATTATTTCACTTATTGTCATCTGGTTACAATTTATTTTGTTTTCCTGTTTTAAATTTATAATAAACCTTTAAGTTATTGTTGTAATTGTAGTCTTTGTCATGTATAGAATAGTTTTTCACTCTTGCATTTTGCGACGTGTACACCTCAGAAATACTAATTTTTGTGGACAAGAACGTTATAAAATTTAAAAATACGTCACCTCATTCATTTATAGTTTGGTTTGTAAAATATTTACTATCATGTCTACGCAAGCTAGAAGTGTATCCGAAGAGTCTACAGTATACTTAAAATATGTGCTCTATACGCAGTATTCTAACCGTGCTTGCAGTTATGCCTTTCGTAAAAGTCTATATCCTAAAATATAGTACCAATTGTATGCAACCAAAGTGACCGGTCTCAGATACTGGATATTATTGGTAAACAAGCATATTTGGCGGATTCGGGGTTATGTTTACACTCATGTCACCACTATTTGATGTTTCCCAAAACCAAAAAGCGAAAAACTACTTCAGATCTATTCTGAATTTGGATGTTAAATAAAGACGTATGTTCACATTGAAAAACGTTCTGAGCAAAATGAATTGTATGATATAATCAGAGGAATTGTAAGAAATCAAATATTAAAATTAAAGAGGAATATATAGAGAAAGTGGGAGTAGTAACTAACAGGAAAGTACACGTTGATGACTTAATAAACGAAATAGTAACAGTGAGATATTTAATGCAACTAAAAACAATTTTTTTTGCAGCAAGATGTAAAATTAAATCTTACTAGCATACTATCGTGAAGTTATATTCGCTTTTAGAACATATTTAATCACTTTTAAACGTCACACTTCTATTATGTGTGCTTTTAAAACTTTTTGACCACGTAATAAATTGTAAACAAGCTTTTCAAATTCCTAAGTTCTTTGTAATTTCTCGAGATGAATCCATGTTCGATAAGCTTTCGTGACTATTGCGTTAGAACAATCAAATTTAGTTTAGAATAGAACACAATTAAAATCATATATAATTAGTAATAATTAGTAATGTATATTCAGCAATTGTTAATTTAATATTGCTTTTGTTCAAAATTCAATTGGAAGACATTTTGCTGCCACATGGAACATGACCAAAAGAATCCGAAAAAATACCTTGTTAAATCAACACCTGTAGTTTTCTTGTTGATCAGCACCATCTTCTCTTTTGAACAAAAAACAATTTTTTGCAGCAAGAAAATATTACCAAATGTGACACTGCAATTAATATTGCAAAATGCCCAATATTCCTGAGAGATTTGGAAGAAATAAAAAGTAAGGTCAACGGTAAAGTAGTAAAAAGTAGCAAAAGAATACAAACACCTAGCAAACAAAGTATGTAGAAGGAATATTGCATCAGTGGAAGAATATTAGAATGAAAGAAATGTTGAGTTAGCTTTATTACTAAATAAAAGACCATATCAGATGAATTTGTTTGTCAGAAGAAAGTGAAGAGATGTAAGGAACATGACCAACAATTACAAAGTAAATGTATAAAAGAGATGGGGGTAACAGTTAAAGAATAAATGAAAAGGAATTGGTAATTAAAGTGTCTAAAAGATCATTGTTGGATATCTCATCGTATGTATTACTGTTCGACAAAAAAAAATTAGTCTTATAAGAACTGATCTATTTAATCTACTCACTATTAGAATTTCGTAAACGATAAGAAATGAAAACTTAAATAAAAAGAAAAATATCAGTTGGAATTATAATACAGGGTGTCCGAGCGCAGCGATAAAGTCCATTATTGGTATCTAATAATGTAGATAGCGAATAATTTTTAATGCAAAAATTGTAGATAATCATAAGGTCTGCAATTCAAAAATATTTTCAATTATACAAGTGTTCGACAACGACGAACCAACACAAACTTATGTTTTTTTAAATGAAATGCTATTAATTTTTTTTCATTTTATCATAGCCCTTAAAGGGCTGATTAAACTGACATAAACTTGTATTTGTCGATTTTCAGTTGATTCTGAGATATGGCGATTTTTCGTAACAAATTGTACAACATTTGAGAAGTTGCTATTGAATAAGGATTTATCATGAAATACTTGTTATGGGCTCAATTAGTAGAGATATCTGTTCAGTACGTGAAATTGAAGTTTATTTCGGCATATCAACGCACGTCCTTTATATTTATAGTCACTGAAAAGTGCTTAAAATTTATTAATTAAAAATATCTACTTTCTTCCACCTGTGTTCGATATTGTAAAAGTTTAGGATTTTATATCTGAATAAACCCGATTACGACTTAAAATATGAGTTGCCATGACTTGCACTACGACTATAACTAAAACTAATCGAAAAGAGTTACTTCTATTTTCATTTTACAAATAATTAATTTTAATTAAAATTTTAAAACTCATGAAACGTTTGGAGGTTCATGAATTAGCAATAATATAAAGAATATCGCAAACGCTCTGTGTCAAAAATTGTTTAAATGTTAAACTTAGATTTATAGCTTCAGTTTAATGTGTACGTTAAGTGTGAACTGAAATATTTAAAATTGGAATTAATAGATATGGTTTATGTTTTGGAGAAAAGTGATTGTTTGCTAGCACAAAGATATACAACCGAAAATATCCAAATATGGGACTGTCATCGATGAGTTTTCAATAACATACATTTATATATTTGTATTGACGGTTTGCTTTTGAAGTGAAGTTATAAATCTAAGTATGAATTCCGTGATTTTAAAGTCACTTAAAATTTAGTCTAACTATGACGATAAACAATTTTATGACACAGAGCGGCTGTGATATTTTCACTATTGATAATTTATGGACTTCCAAACTTTTCCTTTTATGAGTTTTAAAATTTTAATAAAAATTATTTATTTGTAAAAAGAAAATATTCGCAGTAACTCTTCTCGAATAATTTTAATTATGCCATGTGTAATTGAGGAGCATTCAGTCAAAACTCAACATCTCCACTGTTAGACAAAATTGAGTCGCACATCGTTTCCAGTCAAATGGGACATGTGTGATCGATTTTTGCCGTTAATTCAGAACAAAACTCAACATCTCCCAGTGAAACAGGGCTTCAAATATGAGCCATCTGTACAAAACTCGACATATCCTGATATATATAATACGCTTTTAATTTCATACCAAAAATCAACATATCCAATGCTATAGGTATCATAGAGCGTATAGCTTTTGCTGAAAAACTAAACATATCTGGAGAAGTGTTAGAGGTTTCAATTTAATTTTTTTCTGACACACTGTCATCTCGTATGTAAAAGCAGAACTATCACATTGTTTCATAAGAGATCTGTAAAGGTGAATGGGCACACAAATCGGTAAAAATATTTGTGTGATCGATTATATCGACCCCACATTTTGTAGTTAGGTTACGACTTGATATTGTGATGGTTTTTAGTTTGAATTTTTATATGTAGTTATTAGTGTTACTGTGTTAATTGTTAAAGACTTTTTAATAATAATGCTGGAAGACTCGTTCATTTCAGTCGCTGAAGGAAATGTCGGTTCCAGAAAGAGGAAGAGTTATAATAAAAGAAAAGAGAGACAACAACAAAGGTAAATTAGTTCTAAAATCTAAAACTTCACACTATTAATTTATGATGAATGATTAACATGACGTTTGGTAATCCAACATGTGATATATTTTTATTCGTTTTATTGTTTCTGATTTAGACATTCCAAACCAACGATTGATATGGCCTTTTTAAGAGCATGTCGCCATGGTGACTCTACATTTAAGTGTAAAACTTTAAATGCCGAAGATATTTCAAAATTTGTAGATTGTATCTATTCAGATCAAAGCAAGATATTTCAAGATCAATGGATATCACGGTACATGGCAGTTGACTCTATTAAACGTTCTCGTCCTACACCAGGAAATGTAAAAAAAAGAAAACCACACAGTGTATCTATTAATTACTTCGTAGGTATAATAAGGTTTTGTTTTTTACAAAATGTATGACTGTTTTCGATTTATAGATTCCTAATAGTAAAAATCAACATATACAAGTGTGTCAAAATTTTTTTCTAAACGCTACAAACTTTTCAAAATTTAGACTTATTCGTATCGCAAAAATACTCAAAGAAGGCAAAATTCCCAGGGAGAAGAGAGGAGGTGATCAAGTTTCACACAGGTCTGCAGACAGAAAAGAAAACGTCCGAAACTTTATTAAGACACTTCAAGGAACTGAAAGTCATTACGGTAAAGGAAAATCTGTCAGAATCTACCTGTCTTGTGATTTAAGTATATCAAAATTGCATAAAATTTACAACAAGAACAATGAAAACATGCGTGTCTCTTTTTCAATGTTTCAAAGAATTTTCGTAATCGAATTTAATATTGATTTTCGTTCGCCAGCATCTGATGTATGTGCTCTCTGCACACGTTTGAGCAATCAGATACAAGGCGAAAAAAATGTAGATAAAAAAAAGAAGTTGCAGCTCGAAAAAAAGTACATAAACTACGAGCTAATGCTTTTTATGAATTGGCAAAAGAAACACCTCCCAATTCTGTGTCCCTCTGTTTTGACATGGAACAAGTACAGCCCCTACCACAAACACCCATACAAGATGCATTTTATTATCACCAAGTCAGCTTTTATGCACTTTGCATTGTGGGTATGGACTCAAAAAATCCAATATTTTACTCGTGGTCTGAAGAACAGTCAGGGCGAGGATCCGTGGAAGTAGCAAGTGCTGTCTTATGCCACCTAAGAAATCTGAATTTGGAAAATATTAGGTTTTTGCGTCTGTTCTGCGACGGGTGCTCTGGGCAGAACAAGAATTCTCACATGGTTCATGCAATGCTATATTGGCTACAAAATGAATCACCTGAGTCTGTCCAATCAATTGTTTTTCATTTTCCAGTGAGAGGGCACTCTTTTCTTCCAGCCGATCGCGTGTTTGGACGAATCGAAAGACTCATTCGAAAAAAGGCAACAATAATTCACAAAGAGCAATATTACGATCTCTACGAGCAAGTTGGTTCTGTAAAAAAACTGGGAACCGACTGGAAACTTTACGACATCAAGTCTTTGGAACAAATATATAAAAAACTGAACGGAATTAGCAATTTTAAAAGAGTTTTACTGACAAAAAAGAAAAATAAGTCTGGCATTTCTGTTCATGTTGTTGGGGTTGAAGATTTTAAATTCACTTCCTTACTGGACCAGCCGAGCGAAACTTTGGTAAAAAGAGGAAAAAGTCCAAAAATTAAGCTAGCAGAATTACCACTAGGACGTGCATTAAAGAAAGAAAAAAAAGTTACTCTAGAAAAGCTCCTTAAGGCACAATTTGGAGAAAACTGGACAGATGATAATAATCTAATTTTTTACAAAAATATTTTAGAGGATGTTACGAACAACAGAAATTCAGTGCAGGAGAAAGATGGGGAAGGTACTGTTTGTGATTGTTGTGAAGACGATTGTGGGCTTCGTATTTAAAGTATATTATTCCAAAATAAAAATTGTTCATAGATTATTGATTATATAATGTATTCTTTTGTATTCACTAAATAGGTACACACTTTAGTTTATGTACGCATATATATTTTTGTTTTTGAAATAATACAAATACTTTTTTCAACTGTAATTCATGCAAAACTAAATACGTCCACGTTAATTCCATGCAAAACTAAACAAATCCACCGATTCCAGTCAAAACTCAACATATCCAAAATTAAGATGGCGATTTGAAGCCCCAAAAAAATAGTTGCACAAAAATACCCTTTGAGTGATGTTATAAATCATACGTAAGTACTTCCTACAAAAAAACAAAGTTCTGCATATAAAACTAAAGCTTTGACATGTTTTAATCACTTCCTGTAAAATTATGAAAAGTGGAGATGTTGAGTATTGACTGAATGCTCCTCAATTAAGCCTGGGAAACTCTTATTTTTAAACAGTAATAGGGTTTATTCAGATATAATACTCTATAACGTTTGCAATATCACCCACAGGCACTAGAAAGTAAAAAAAAATAATTAGTAAATTTTAAGTGCTTTTCAATAACATATAAATATACAGGCTGTTCCATTTTTTTTTTTTAGATTTTTATCTTTAGCAATTGGTATGTAATGCTAAAGAACATGCGTAGATATATCGAAATAAACATTAATTTCATGTACTGAAAATATATCTCTACTAATTGAGCCCATAATAAGTACATATTTATCATCAATCGTTATTTCATAGCAACTTTCCAAATGTTTTAAAGAAAAATCGCCATATCTCAGAAACAGTTGAAAATCGGCAATGGCTACCATAAAATGTAAAAAACTGCATGGCATTCCATTAAAAAAAAAACATAAGTTTGTGTTGGTTCGTCGTTGTCAAACACTCTGTATAAATGAAAATATTTTTAAACTGTAGACCTTATGATTATCTACAATATGTGTATTAAAAATTATTCGCTATCTACATTATTAGATACCAATAATTGAGTCTTCTCCTCCCAAAAATATTTTCCTCAAGTACGATTATTACTCTCCTTTACGAATTTAATTTTGGAAGATTTCCATCAGCCTGTAAAATTTCTAACCGAATCGTCTCCGCTCATTCGTAAAATTCTCACCGAGGGAACCATCTAACCGCAATAAACATGAGAAAATAAAGTGATTTACATCGGAACATTTTAATATTTCTTAATAAAATATCTTAAGTGGAAATATTTCGAAGCAATAAGGCTCGACTCACCCGTAAAATGTAGAATCGGGTTATTTTTGGATACTTGGGAGCATGATTTCGTATCAATATATAAATTTCATATTATGCTTATTTCCTTGGTAGCACGACTGCGTATGTTATACATATTTATGTCCAACGGTAAGGAAGTCATAAAAGTGTAAACAAATCGGCGTAGACAGTGAAATGAAAGATGTTCATATATGTACATATTTGAATGTGAATGGTATGAAATTATATGGACACTGCGAAACTACTCTCGTAAAAATATACATATATACTCTTGACGAAAAAGGCGAATCATCCAATAAAAGAATATATTTTCATCCAAATCTTTTACAAATATTTACTGCGTTGAGATTAATAAATGATAAAAAATTGTATCAAGCAGTGGCGGCTGCTGCAGGAAGGGCAACGGGGCACTGCCCCCCCCCCCCGTGACAAATTTCTTTTAACAGATAAATTAATTATAAATACCTAATTTGTATGTAATTTTTCTGATTTGTTTGATGACAAATAATATGTTTTCGGAAGTAACAGTCCGTCTTTTCAGCGCGTTTAAAAATCACAGTCTGACGTAGGCTCCGCGGCAACTCGCGCGATTGCCCCGTCTGTATTATAAATCGAGCGATGAAACTGGCGCGGGTAGCGCGCGTATATATATAGGCGGCGGGGCACTACTCTATGGTGCCGGGTCCGGGTGGCGGTCCAGTATGTAATATACAACGGTGAGTGTATGTTGTAATTTCTATCGGTGCAAATGCAACTATGAATTGCGTTAGTAATATTAAGACAGAATTTAAAAATCTAGGTCTCCCTAGACCAGATTTATTGATTAAACTAGAAGATCACAGTTTGAAAACTAATAAAACCGTGACGAGAAAATTCAACAGAAGCTCTTACAGTTTATCAGACTGGTTGTGTGGGTGTAATGTGCAAAATGCTTTTTTCTATTTCGGTGCTATAAAGTTCGGTTTACGACATCCGTTTTGGTTGCAAAAGTATTTCTTTATCGCACGCTAATTTTGTTATTTTGACGTAGGTAACAAAAAAAAAATGGAACCAAATTATATTTAAATGTCAAAATGTAAGCCTTTAATGTAACAAACATGTGCAATAGAAGTTGTACAAAGAATAAAAAGCACACATGCTAACATTTTATTTACTAATTACCAATATAAATTGTTAAGCAGAGTTGGATGATAAGTTTTCTGATGCTACTATTGTAATTTATTTCCAAGGTTGAATAGTACAACTGTTATAAAAGTTTGTTATTGATAATATGTCGAGACTATGTTGGCGAAAGATTTTGTAAATTGTCTTCTGCTATTTTGCGAATCTCTGAGGGCGTGCGGTGTTTTTCTACTTTGAAGAGAATAGAAACATTTTCTAGAAATACCATGCGGGAAAGCAGACTATGTGCCTTAGCAATGTGTTCCATTGAAAAACAATTACTGACATCAACACCAAACTTCAATGAATGAGTTATTAATCATTTTGCTGATCGTAAGGAACGGCTAATGGATTTTATTTTCAAACAAGTTAATTAAATAGCATATTGAGTTTATTTTTTGTTTGTACTTAATTTTTGATATTAAACACTCAGACCCCCGGTGCCCTCTCGTCAAAAAAAATCACGGGTTGCCACTGATCAAATGTATTAGGAGTAAAACCAAATAAATGTGGCTCCATCTTCAAAGTAGCCATACTATATCGTGAATATAGAATTCTATATTCATAGTAGTATCTAGTCCTAATACATTTGATATACCTCCTCGCTTTTCTGCTTCCCTGATACTACGGACGAAATTTCAAATGTAGACTAATTACGGAGATAAATTTCGTAAATTACAGTTTCGTAAAAGAATTTAAATTTGAAAAATAATTATTCTCTGCATTTAAGGTAATTTTTAATTATGAACGGAATCGCGGCTGATAATGCCTTCCTTAAGTATGTTTAGACATATTTTATTTAGCAAGAAAAAGAGCGAGGAGATAATATATTTTATTTTACCCCTGATACACTTGATATACCACCTCGTTTTTCAGCTTACCTGATACTAGGGGCGTAATTTCAACTATTAAATGCTCATATCATACCAGGTGGTTATAGTAACTTTAAAATATTTTTATTTTTATTACAATTATACATATATTGTTAAGTATTAACTGAAAGTATCTTCGTAAATTACACTCTCTTAAAAGAATGAAATTTTAAAAAAAATATTCTCTGCATTTAAGGTAATTTTTATTATAAACGGAATCGGGGCGGCAGATAATGTCTAAATTTTGTCTAGACAGACTTTTTTTTAGTCTGTCAAGAAAGAACTGAAGCCGAAACACTGCACATTTATTTGAAATTTCGTCCGTAGTATCAGGTTAGCAGAATAGCGAGGAGGTATATCAAATGTATTAGGAGTAAAACAAAATAAATGTGGCGACATCTTCAAAGTAGTAGCCACACTATATCGTGAATATAGAATTCTATATTCACATGTGTTAGGAGTAAAACAATATAGAATTCTATATTCACAATAGTAGCTATATTTAGGATATAGTCCAGCTACTATTGTGCAGATGCCGCCAATATATTTAATTTTACTCCTGATATATTTGATAAACCTCCTCGCTTTTCTGCTGCCCTGATGCTACGGACGAAATTTCAAATGTAGACTAATTACCGAGATAAATTTCGTAAATTACAGTTTCGTAAAAGAATTTAAATTTGAGAAATAAATTATTCTCTGCACTTAAGGTAATTTTTAATTATGAACGGAATCGCGGCTGATAATGCCTACCTTAATTAGGTTTAGACAGACTTTATTTAGCAAGAAAAGAGCGAGGAGATAATATATTTTATTTTACCCCTGATACATTTGGTATACCACCTCGTTTTCAGCTTACCTGATACTAGGGCCGAAATTTCACCTGTTAAATGCTGAGATATCATACCAAGTGGTTATAGTAACTTTAAAATATTTTTATTTTTATTACAATTATACATATATTGTTAAAGTATTAACTGAGAGTATTTTCGTAAATTACCTCCCTTAAAAGAATTAAATTTAAAAAAAGTTATTTTCTGCATTTAAGGTAACTTTAATTATAAACGGAATCAGGTCGGCAGATAATGTCTTAAATTCTGTCTAGATAGACTTTTTTTTAGTCTGTCAAGAAAGTAACTGAAACCGAAACACTGCACATTCATTTGAAATTTCGTCGGTAGTATCAGGGTAGCAGAAAAGCGAGGAGATATATCAAATGTATTATACTCCATTCAGTTGAAGAATGGAGTAGATGACGCTACAATATGAGCACAGTTTACACACGATGAATTTTGTATTTTGAAAACAAATAAAACACATGTTTACTGTCAGATGGATAGCAGGGATATACATTGTATATGATATTATATTTTAACATTTATTTAAGTAAGGCTTACATTGCTTTTAAAATAATAACCATACTAACAAACATGAAAAGGCAAACAGCTAATCAGTATTTGATAAGTTTTCTAAAACAGAATATCGCTCACACAAAAAATATTAAAATATAAGGAAAACATTGAATAACACGCTGTGTCTACATGTAAATAGAACGCTTACATTTTACAACATTCAGGAATGTAGGTATCACTATCAATATGTGAGTAAAAGGTGTAAAAGGCAATATTTCATGTTAAAATCCAATAAATTTTAGATACTATTTCCATTAGGAGATATTTCGATTATTATCTTATTTACAATATCTAGAAATTGATAAAATACCTTAACAAATGAATATTTCACATGCGAGTTCTAAGAAGAACTATTTTTTAAGAATATTAACAACAAATAACTATGTAAAATACGGAAACTGACAAACTCTTTGAACAAAACTGTCAGTAAACAAATTTTTGACAGAACGAGCTAAATGCGATTATTTTGCCGGTGTAAATGCACACTCGATTTCAACCAATCACAAACGTTTATTTTAAGCCCTATCTTTCCCAATGCTCCATTCTTAGACTGAATGGAGAGGAGTAAAACAAAATAAATGTGGCGTCATCTTCAAAGTAGTAACCACACTATATCGTGAATATAGAATTCTATAGTCACATGTATTAGGAGTAAAACAATATAGAATTCTATATTCACAATAGTAGCTATATTTAGGATATAGTCCAGCTACTATTGTGCAGATGCCGCCAATATATTTAATTTTACTCCCGATATATTTGATGAACCTCCTCGCTTTTCTGCTGCCCTGGTACTACGGACGAAATTTCAAATACAAAGGATGTCCGCTTGCATTTCTATCTTGACAGATTAAAAAATGTCTGTCTACACAGAATTATGACATATTATCACTGGCGATTCAGTTTATAATTTAAAATTACTTTAAATGTCGAGCATAAATGTTTTTCAAATTCACATTCTCTTAAGAAATCGTAATTTATGAAAATAGTCATAGTAATTTATAATTGTATTGGGATTAAATGAAGCACTGATAAAACGTATACGGCATGTGTCAATTTTCATTAGCCATAGGTGATTAATCCATACAGTACGTGGCAACATAGTACCCCTTCTTTCCTTTCCAATGCTAGCACGACCGATGCACAAGTTAGCGTGGTTAGCAGTAACTATTCGACCACCGGCTTGGGTGTTTGTAATGCGTTCAGAAATATTATTTACGAGTTGCAAGGATTTGTTTCCTTTTTCCTTTCAGTAAATGCTGAGAATTATTAAGCTGCGTTCACGCTGCATGACACAAACAAAAGCGTAATTCTAATAAAATTAAAGACGTGTTCGCAGCTAAACATTGAATGTAAAATCTGGTCGGCAGAAGTGGGAAGATCGGAGAAAATCGTTGCGATGTCGATTGTTGCCGGGATTGGTGACGGACAGTACATCAATGAATTAGCTATTAATCATTTTGTTGATCGTAAGGAACGGCGGATGGATTTTCTTTTCAAACAAGTTAATAACTTTAAAAAACTATTACGAGCTCTTTTTTTTGAAAGAGAAATTCATTTCTTTCAATAACTTCCACACTGTTGTATGTTTGAGGATTGGCATGTTCTCATCTTCATTTACTTTAAATAAAATCTTATCCACTGCTGGCACCTCATTTTTATAGAAAAATGAGTTAACTATACGTCTAATAATATTGCGCATATCATCATCAATATTATCCAGGACAGATCGTGCTCTTGTATACGTCTTTGGAGGTTTCACATCTTGTGCATTGTGTCCTCGCAAAATATTAAAAAAACTTGCAGAGCAGACACCTGCAGATTCGGCGGCTGAAAAGTCAACAATTCGTGTCTTAGAGTCAGCTGGGCATTCTTGTTGACGTTTGGTAAATATGTTCAGTACAGTCTCTTTTTCTAGCACTGTAAATTGTCTCTTTACTCGTTTCTTCAGTTGTGGCTGCATTTTGCACAGTACTTTATAAACAGGTAAAAACATTTGTATGTAGTTCTCAGAGCCAATAGAAAGGCAGTATTAAAAATCATGCGTTGATCACGCGTTTTTTGCTACTCTATACGTTCAGTGAACGAAGTATAGTGATATTTAAATTTAAGACATGTATAGGTATATTTTTTAAATTAAAAAGAGAATAATAAACGTTTATTTCCTGATTTTTTTTACAACAACTACGAACTGGCTTACTCTGCGGCCATTTGTTTTAAAAAAAATTTTAATATTTGTTTTCGAATATAGAAGACCAAACCTTTTCATTATTTACTCTGTATTTAGTGTTCTAAATACTTAAATTGACTTAAGAGGAATTATTAACCTCCAAAATAAGAGCCAATTTATTAAACCTATTAATTTTGAAGCTTTCTTGAAAAATCAATTTCTTAAAGTTATGTTGATATATATAGTGATATTCAATACATTTTTGTGTGGATATTTGAAAGCAATTGCGGCTATATATATATTTTTTTGTATTATATTCTGTAATTGGAGTAATTTCTCTTATGGATAGTCAAGGGATCATCATTATTATTATTATATGCTCATGAATATTATGGCAGAGATTAAGTTATATAAAACCTATTAATCATAAATAACAAATACAATATAAGTTGACAGTAAATAATGTGTGATGTAAGTTATGAATGTCGCCGTTGTGGGGCGTCAACATATTTCTATTCAGCTTCACACATACGCCTACATTGACTGACATTTTAAAACTATTTTCATTTTCTACAGGATAATATATCACTCCTGAATCCGGTGACCTCCTGCGAACAAGGGAAATTAAATATCGTTTAATGTTCTCACGTTGTTTTTATTCGAAGACGACCCGATAACTCAATTTTGTCGTATATAAAAGATTCTACAAGATTGTTTTTCAACCAGAAAAAGATTAAGAGACAAACGATTTGAACAAATTGATAAATTTGTCAATAATTTCAATATAAAAATAAATCGTGATATAACCATTTTTTCAGATACATATTAAAAAAAATTCAATTAGAAAAGATTTTATAAAACTGTTTGTAAGATTAGAAAGAATGGTTTATATGCCAGTTATAATGGCGTTGCTTTTAATAATTTTTGGATGCTGTCTGACCTTCCATAAGAATATAATCTATAGTCTATTTTTTTAAACGACGGACTGACGGAGTGACATAAATAATAGGGGGGGAGCAAACCATATTCACACAACACCAACGGAATCAACGACATCTATGTGATATAGTTCACATTATAAAGAGAAAACTGTATACATACTTTGAAATTCTATATATATAATCAAAATTACCTTTTCTGTAGCAGATATTGCAAACATTTTAAAAACTGATTTCTATATAATATAATTTCATACGATGAACCTATACAAAATATATGTTCGCATAAAATATTAATCATACGTCAAACGTCAAAGTTTCTACATTTGTATCTTGTTGTGCTGGACTTGTCTTTTTAGTTGTATTTTCGAATTGAACCAATAATGGAACAATTACGTCACATTGCATTTTTTTTTACTCCGTAGAATTAAAAACCAGAGTATAGATCCAATACTTTCTAATCTTCTTAAAAACAGTGTTATAACATATTTAAACAACCAAGTGTTAGCCTCTTTAAAAAGATTAGGATTAATGATTTTGTAGATTTAGAAGACAAGATCCCTTAAATGTATTATTTTATTTAATGAGACTATCGCTGCCTTTCTGCTGTTTATTTTTGCACCCACAAATTCTTCAATTGTCTGTCGTCGTTCATCCAATTTTAATGTTAAAACCATATTTGCCGGTTTTCAATTCTGTCGAATATAAATTCTAATTTAATTGTACCATTTCTAATTCGCACTTAATGCGCATTTAATTTTCTAAGATTGTTCATGTCTATTGCCGGTATTCTAATCTTTATTCTAGTTGTAATGTTAGCCAGCTATCGCTGTCGTGTGCTAAGATTGAACACCGTTTTGTGTACAGATATTTTTCTTTTGGGGATGATCTCTTTTTTACTTATGAACGACTTAGATAATGTGAATTATATTCTTGCTGCGCTGAACATCCTTTCTTTAATTTTGTGTTCTTTATCACTATGCTTTTTGTTTCGCCTGTTTTACATCGTCATGTTGAACGTCTATTTTGGTTTGTTCATCTTCCTGATGAACTGATTATGAGTACTTTTTTTTCGTGTTTTATTTCATATTCTCTTAGGACAACTCTTCTTTAAATATTGTCTTTTTTTGCGGGATGCACTTCATCGTCCTCAAATTGTTGGCAAAAAAGCTTTCAGGCAGTGTCACCGGACTCGTCGGGTGGGTTGTTTGTACTATGAAGGCAAAGAGGATTAGGGATTCCACCCTTCCATTTATGATTTTGAATTGCTCTGACTCAAAATAGTTATTGGTAGTTACGTCATCCGTCTTTACTATGAAGGCGACGAAAACTAAGGATTCTACCCTGCTTCAAGCATCTAATAAACTAATTAATGGCGTTGAGCACACCTTTAATTACTGTTCATTGATGTTAGAGATGAAAGCTTGTTCTCCAAATTTGTATGGTTATACAAAAAAATACACAACGAAGAAAAAATGGATTATTGAAATGATGCCAGAAAATGTATAATAATAATAATAATAATTTTTACAATAAAATGAAACAAAGTAAGCTCTCACACTATTGAATCACTCAAAGTATACATAAATGAATTAATTCGCATAATAATATTTGCAGGTAGTCCAAGTTTGAACGACATTGTGAACAGCACGCTCGTACACTGATGAGATCTATGTAAGATCAGAACATAATTTATATTAATCAGGTACTTTCGTTGTGGATGCACAATGGATTTTAAAACTCTGTGCGTGCTATCCTAATACTTAAAAAGATAATTGAAGAGGTCTGCCTTATATCCTTAATACTATAATGTTAATTGATGAGGTTTGTCTACCACCATACCAAGGTTTGTGTGTCTAAATGAAAGTAATACTTATTAAAGGGATTCAAAGTTTCACTAATTGGCATACAATCCTGAGGAGATATTATTTTCTGTGCTCCATAAACGAAATTTATTTTTAATTACTTTATACTAAACGTACCTAACGTGAGGGGTCAAGATATTGTATATTTTGGGTCCTGTATATTGAATGTGCCTCTAAGAAGCCACACACCCAAATGATGGCAGTGAGACAACGTGCCGCGCTGCTGTCCTAGTACCCATTTAGTGCAGAATCTTATAACTGATTTTATGTATAGTTGTTCAAGAGTTAGTAAATTAGATTCTTGAAATAATTGCTGAGTGGAATGAGTATTTTTGAAATACATTCTTTGTATTATGTAAGTTTGAGCTACATATAACGCCGACATAATGGTTCTGCCAGCATTCCCTCATACTACTACTATACCATATTAATTTCAGATTTCACCAATGAGAAGAACCATTTTCAATATTCTTAATGGTAAAATATTAAGAAGTTGATAAAATTTATAAATCAATTTTCGAATTTTAGTTCTAGTACACCCTATTGAAATTTCCACCTTAATGTTTCGTCAATGAAAATTCTCAAATATTTCAGAAATAGTTTCCTCTCTATTTTCTGAGTGCAGTCACATGTGTCTACAGGATACACAGTCATGCCTGTGTATCCTTAAAAACTGGAACTCGGGAAGAGTAGTTTGTATCAACCCGAAGGTCTTATCAATATTCAGGGAAAGCAAGCTACCATCTAGCCAGTATTTAACTGCTGAATTGCCTTTTCAGCTTTCTGCATCACTGAATTCCAAGAGTTGTCACATATAATAACCACAGTATCATCTGGAAAGCAAAACACCCTTCCCGTGTGACATATTGAAAGACCCCGCTTATGTATATGTTAAAAAGGAGCGGCCCCAGAACCGTACCCTGCGCCACACCGAACCCACATGGAGAGTATCACTCAGTGTATCTGACACTTTGATCCTCTGTGTTCGGCCTATTAGGTAAGATTTGAATAAATCATTTGCCGTTCCTCAAATGCCTATATTATGCAGCCTCTCCAAGAGGGCCCCATGCGGTCCACAGTATCAAACGCCGTTTTTAGGTCTAGGAAAATCCCCACTACTTTATCCCCAACATCAAGTCCTCGTAAAATTTCTTCACGGATCCTATACAAAGTAACGTCTGCGCAAGAATTTCCCATGAATATACAACATATCAGTAATCACTAATCAGTAATCAGTCTTTATTAGTCCTAATAATGTAAATCACATGACACGTCATTACATACGTATACATGAAAGTGCAGGCATGTACATAAATAAGACAAAATTCGATACAATAGTATGAACAAGTAAGTCAACTCTTAACAAAATGACACAAAACATAATCAACTTACTAACACAAAATCAGAATTAAAATCAAAATCAAAAAACCTGCTCCAGATATTCATTAACAGAATGAATGCAAAAGCAGCAACTGTTTGACCCTTCTGGAAAATCCAGTGACGCCCAAAGTCTTTATCTCTTCAGGTTGACGACTGTAGAGCTTCGGTCCCTAATAGTCGATCTCTTGTTGGGTTGTAGCAAGACGATGGTGTTGAATCGCTAATTCGCCTTTGTATCTTGTGTCGTGTTGTTGGTACATGGAGTTTTTTTTCAAAACGGTGCGGGTTCTTATGCACAAATTTCACACACTCTAAAACGTATACACTTATGATGGTAAGTATTCGCTGGTGTTTAAAATAGTTTCTACAACTGTCTCCATATATATATATACAACAATGCGAAAAAGAAGTCATGAAACAATTATCAAAAAAGGCGGAAGATACATATTTAGGTGAACAGAATAACATAAGCATTGAAAATGCTGCAGATAAAGTTTCAGGCAAAAAGAAAACAAAAAAGTGAATGAATAGCTTGATGCAAACTGCAAAACACATTACAGAATACGAAGACAACCAGAATAAAATTGTTTAGAACAGGACACGATGTTACCACTTATGGTCCAATTCTTTGGTATGTCTTAACATACCAAAAAATTGGAAAAATTAGTACGAAATCAATAAAAGCAAACAAAACAAAATAGTTAACACATAATCATAAAAAGATAACTGCAGTATGTAGAAGACGTCGTTATCACATCAATTCGTCAGTGGAAGTATCACTATAAACAAACTCGTTATTGGGTGCCATGTTATGTAAAGGCGGTTTTATCAGCAAATTGGTCTTAGCTATTGGCAGATTGAAAACATAGCATGTCGAGCAGAACTGCGCTAAATGTTGAATGGTACATAGGTGAGTAGTTGTAGACAATCAGTTTTATTATTTACCATCTTAAATAAAAATCTACCACTGTGTGCAGAACAACGAATAGCCAAACACTGGTGTTGAAGTACTTCAAACAAATCGCTGTAAAAGACGTTCCAATCTGCGTACGTTCTAGCTAATTTGAAGGAAATGAATCAGAGAAATTTCCACGGAATTTTATCTATTGACGACCAACGAAAAGTAAAGGCATCTTACGACACACGGATTTGAAAAAGAGATGCTCAAAAAATTCTAAATGGATTAATAGGTCAGGTAACGTCAATTACTACGGTGAAGTGCCCAGACTGATTGAACCCAGTTATTGAAAAATTGGTAATCAGAGATGCAGATTCTAGCCAAGCCATAACAATATCGAGGTTTTGCTGTAAGTCGGTGGAATCATCATCATTAGTGATGATTGTATACATTTGGAAGTGATCAGCATAAGCTAATGCTTGACATGTCAGAAGGGCATGGATATCGTTATTGAATAAGTTGAACAGCACAGGTTAAAAGATAAAACCATGAGGTACACCACTGGTTGTAGAAAATCTAAAGATTTGTATCCATTATTAAAGACGAAATTTGTACAATTAGTAATAGTGGATTTTAATAATAATAATAATAATTTATTGCCCAACGGATAATCCAATAACAGGACAAACAATAAAGTACAAAAATTGTATACATACATTTCAGAAATTAGAAATTACCTATTACAAAATAAGATGTTAACAAGTAAATTCTATTAAAATAAAGTGTCACCATAAATAAGCTCCACTGTGCGACACATAGTTGTTACAGGAGAAAATGATAGTAAGTTAGATCTAGGAATAGGAAGGGAGAAAGTAGGGGAAGATCGGGAAGAAATACGCGGAACAAGGAAATTTATGGAGGAAAGAATGTAAGAACTATCAATGAGATCATGCAGTAGCTTCCAAATAAAACGTGCACCATGTATTTCAATACGCGACGTCAAGGACTGCATTCCATGTCGTGCCAAAAGCGTAGCGTAATCCATATTACGCACAGGATAAGAGCCGTCAATTTTGTATGTCAAAAACTTCAGGAATCTTCTCTGAATCTTCTCAACCATTAACTGGAGGTAAGTGTAATGTGGTGCCCAGACTGGGGAAGCATACTCGAGTTTGCTAGCAACAAAGCTGAAGAATAAAGTTTTCAATAGACTGATATTGTTGAAATGCTTGCAGGTACGTATAACAAAACCTAAGGTTTTAGAGGTAGCCAGACGTAAATTTGAAATATGTGGGACAAAGGTTAGACGGCTGTCAAAAATCACACCAAGGTCTTTAAATTCGTTGACCTTAGAAAGATTGTGATAGTCAATCACATAAGTGGATGGAATAATTCTATGCTCCCTAGTAAAAGTCATGTGGCAACACTTGTCAACATTCAGTACTAGTCCATTACATATGCACCATTCACTGATCATATTCAAATTTTCCTGCAGAAGTAATACGTCGTTCCAGGTCTTCACGGATTGATAAATTGAAAATTTTATTACTAGAATAATTACCGAGCATAACAGCTTTGCAAGATAAGATCGCAAGTCTGTAAAACTTATTAATTGCTTTTTTTCCCATTACTTTAAGCATAATGAAGGAAGAAATAAAAGATTTATGAATTTTGACCAATAGAAAATTTTGGGCAGCTAAATCGATCAAATAGCAGTCTGTGATGTATTAATACTAAGTGATACAACAAAAACAAAATATGAAAAGAATACAAAAAGCAAAAACGGTATGGAATGGAGATATCATTTTATGAAACTACTAACAGGCTGCAATATGGTGACAAGAAGACAAAGAGAAAATCTCGAAAATAATACAGAGGAATAGGATGTAACCATATTAACAGAAGAATAACTATAACTAATTAATTTACTAAACATAATCACAATTCAACAAGCTGTGACAAATATATTTCTTCAATATGGTCGTTTCTTTGTCTACGGTTTGCATATTTCTTCATCTCACTTAATAATGTGTTTTCTATTTTATTATGTTAGACCCAAGTTTTTCTTATTTGCACGCAATATAGTAAATAGTATTACAGTAGACTCTCAATTATACGAAATGATTGGGACCGAACCTATTTCGGATAATTGAAATTTCGGATAATACGGAGGTGGAAATAATTTACTTGTGTATATTTGGATACATATTTTTTTTTGCATTTATACATACCTATCTAGTGAAAACATTTTTTTTATTGAAAGTTTAATAATACCTAACGATTTACAAATAAATCTATTGTTAAATGCTTGGACTTGCATAAGTATTGATTTTTTGCCGCAATGTCTCTCCATCTTCTAATTAAAAAAAACATCAGTCATGGTTGCCTCCGGTTGTTGTTCGATATAAACTAGTGCCTTGTCTAAACACTCTACTGCTTCCCGATGTGAAATTACTTTCGTTGAATTTCCTACTGTCCCTGCATCTTCCTCTTCCTCATTGGGATGTTCATTTTCATTTGTTAGGTTAATTAGTTCTAAGTTTGACAATTCCTCTCCATCGTTCTTTTCTAACTGAATCCATGCATCAAAATCTTCTCGAGGAATATTATTAAAACCACTTATATGAGATCATATAGTATATTTGTACCTTCATCTTCTCCGCATTCGTCTTGCCTCAATTCTGCTAATTCATTCTGTCCATCAATAATTTTGTTCCACGACTTTTGTATGGTCGACTGTTTTACATTGTTCCAGGCATCGGCTATCCAATATATTACATCTTTTAGGTTAATGTTCTTCAAACAAACGCGTAGATCGCCCCCTTCATTCTCTGCCTCTAATATAAATTCCAAACATTTGGTGGTAAGAATAAAACTTTAATTTCCCCAAATGTAAGTTCTTCTACAGACAAATGAGAAGGTGCATTATCCACCAGCAACAAAGCTTTAACAGGTAGCCCATTTACTTTAAGGAATTTTGTAGCCGATGGGACGAATTCTTCAAAAAACCAATTCCTAAACAATTTCGAATCAATCCAAGAGCTTTTTTGATGTTTATAGTACAATGGCATCAAGTTAGGGCTCAGATTTTTAAATGCTCTTGGCTTTTCTGATTTTCCTATATACATTAGGCGCATTTTATGACGTCCAGAATAATTGCTGCAAGCGAGAATAGTCACACGATCTTTTTTTATAACCAGAAGCAGAAACTTCATCTTTACTTGCTAAAGTTTTGCATGGCACTGCTTTGTAATACAGGCCAGTTTCGTCACAGTTATATAACTGATCGGGGGTATAAGAATTTTCGTCGATAATAGCTTTAAACCTTGTTTTAAAGTTCTCGACAACCATTGCGTTTGCAGATAATTTTTCACCACATATTCGAAGCTGCCTAATTCCGTCCGATCTTTCCACCTGGATAACCATCCTTCACTTGCTGTAAATGTATCAGGAGCCTCAATTACAGGAAGCTCTTCACTAATTTCTATTGCCTTTTGCTGAGGAATTGGACCAGACATTGGAATACCACTAGCACGTTTTTGGGTAAACCATAAATATAATGCCTTATCCACTTTATCACACTGACTGGTTTTCATAACTTTCCGATTTGGTGCAGGAGAAGTTAACACACTGTTTCATTTCTCGATATCTTTCCTGTCTTTTCGCCACTCCGAAACTGTACTTACACCTACACCGTACTCTTTTGCGATGGTTTTTAATTGTGCACCAGAGTCGAGACGTTTTATAGCATTTAGTTTTTCGCCTATAGTAACCACTTTTCGCTTTCGTTTTGTATCCATATTTTCGCTAACTTATATACTGCGCGTACCGCTCGTAATGTACAAAAGTAAACCGCACGAAATGCAATACAACATAACCTAAAGCACTGAACCACACTGAACTGAGCGACACAAACGCCGCCACGTGTATTATGTACCTATTTGGAAGTATAGAAGCGCGCCATTTTCATTTAAGTTCAAATCATTTCGGATAATCGGGAACATCTTTGACCGGTGTTTCGGATAAAGCGGAGTTAAAATTCTATATTTGATTTTCGGATATTGCGGAGTTTCAGATAATACGATTTCGGATAATCGAGAGTCTACTGTATATACGTTTGTTTAATCTAATGATATAAATATGAAACTTGCTCCATCTACATCCGTATAAGATGAGAAATGAACGTATTTAAAAGCTTTTTTTTTCGTAAAAAGGAAAATAAATATAGTAATATTGCGCCGCTATACCATATTACTTTCACTGTTAGTTTAGTTAATTTACTGTTATTTAGGTAATGTTCGTTAACTGTTCTATACAAAAAATAGACGTATGTAACTAATGAAGAAAGATTAACTCACATAAAAAATAATTGGTGACCGTCCTCATCCTTTTGTGTGCCAAGACGATCCATATAACAATTAAGTTCCCTCCGGTCGCCACTATAATCATGCCAGTGTAGAGGATGCTCCAGAGTACCTGTCTCCAGACTGGCAGGATGAAGATGTTCGCGTCTGAAATACAAAAGAGACAAAAATGGCAGATAAAAAAAGCTCTGGAATGAAGAGGGAATAATTTCACGTCTACATTGCCACGAATGGGATCATTTTCCCTTTCAGTTTTTCTAATGAACGCAATTAATATCCTGTAATTACAATGGCGAAGGAGACTGTGAGAGAAGATGCCGGCGTGAAGTTTTGCTGAGGCGGTCGGTTACTTAAAGGAACGAACGTTACGTCTCCCAAAAGGGGTGTATACATATATATCGAACCCGTACCGAGAAGGTTATTGTTTGAACTTGTCTTCTTCGAAAAGTAATTAAGTTTTGTGTGTTCGCAGGAGGTTTCGAATTTACGTAAAGTTGCTCGTGCTGTGTTTATGCATAATAATAATAATAATAACAATAATAATCATAATAACCCTAAAGTTTAATTTATTGGATGTAAGTTATGGGGTTTATGCAAACGAACAGGATTTTACTTGAAAATATTAGCAAAAATAAATTCATGAGTCGGTGATAAATGTACTACGTGGTGTATATCTGAATTAGGAGCCTCACCTGGTAGTGGTTTTATTCGAAGTCGGAATTTAACAAACGATATGTCAAATTAAAAGCTTTAAAAAGCATTACAAAGTTACGGTAATAGATATTTGTGTAACAAAGCTGTAAAGCTAAAATTTTCATCACGAATGTGGATATTAGTTGCCGACGCGAAAACCGAGGAAAATAATCACTATGCGTAATAAAAAATAACTCTACTGCCTAGTTGCACATTAAATTTTAACTGAAATCGTTCGTAATAAGATCAAACAAATTTTTATTTTACTTTTGAATGTTAATTGTGATGGTATAATTATTACCAAGTTCCGCTGTCAGTTGGTAACTAGTGACAGCTTACACCAAAATCATACAAAAATGATTTACTTCACTGCCGATTTCGGAGTTCTTTAATGCTGATTTGACTTTCTTTACTACCGATTTCAGATAAAATGTATTTTCCACGGCTTATTTTTTCGAGGGCCAAAAGTCAACAACAAATTACAACTCTCTTAACTTTTTATAATTTCATAGAAAATTTTTTCCTTGAAATCAGCTTCCGACATTTGTGATATAAATTTCTAAGTATTTGGATGTTTCAATCTAATAAGTGTTTTTAATTTCTAACGAGTTTGGAGCGTTTAAATTGTTCTCCCAGTGTCAATACAGTCAATTCACTAACATTTTTAATTTCTTATACGTTGTATAAGGAAGTATTATGATGACGAAAGTTTTCGACCTCGAGATTTTTGCAGATGTCCACGTTTTGAAGTCCCATTATACTGAAAAACTGGTTTTTAAAAAATGTCTGTGTGTCTGTATGTGACCACGATAGCGTCAAACCGCTGTAGATATCAATTCCAAATTTTGTATTTACGTGTATAATCTCCCTTTTGAGACGGATTAGTTTTTCAGTAAAATCGGTAGACCGGAAGTAGTAGTTTACTTCAGTGAAAAAATTGAATTTTGCCAATATTTCGTCAATTACTAAGTTTAAACAAATTTAAAAAAATCCAAATATACTCAAAATTAAATTTGGGAAGAATTTTATTAAAAAAGTTTTTCGAAATTCCTACCGGAAATAGGTCTTTTACTCCTATCGAAAATCAGTTTTTTGCGAATATTTCGCAAGTTATGCTTTTTAGACAGGTACGTTACGAGTATAAAAGTATTTAGAACTGAATTTTCAATACATTTTGTATAACAAAAATTTCAAAATTCGGACCGGAAGTAACGCTTTTATTCTGATCGAATAACGATTGTTTGCAAATATGTCGTAAATTATGCATTTTATATATATTTGTCAAGAGTGCAAAAGTATTTATACCTAGCTGGATTTGCAATGCTTTTTGAATACATGAAATTTCAAAATTCGGACCGGAAGTATTACTTTTACTCTTAGCGAGTAGCACTTTTTTTCGAATATCTTGCAAAGTATACATTCTATAGAAATTTATTAAGGGAATAGAAGTACTTAGAATAGGATTTTGAATAATTTTTGAACAAAAAAAAACTGAAAATTTTATAATTTGAAACGCTGATACGTATAAGAAAGTAGTGTGGTGGCCACACCTCATTTTTTTTTATTTAATAGTCAATTCGAATTTATAGTAATGTTTGGGTGTACACAGTTGGCTTGTTTGTTCTTAAGCTAGCAACTTGTAGGAGAATATCGTTTCTTTTAGCTGTAGTGTTCAAAGTGAACACGTGACAAATACTATAGTAAATGGTTAAGTGAATGGATATTAAATACAGTCTGGCGTACACAGGTAATCTTTACGTATAATTTAGAGATAGAACGTTTTCGCATAGTGAATTTATATAGTAGTATCGATAAAGTTAGTTTGGATGCATCGAGACTATAATTCAGGTATGTCACTAGTTTTACGCTATTGATAATTTTTGCTAATATATTTTGGAACTTTCCACAGATATTTGTAAAATAGACATATTTGTAATAAGCCAATATTCTAAAGAACTGCACTAATTGAATGAAAGAAAGCAAGTTCTTAGCAGGATGGGCTTTAGAGGTTTAGAGTAGCTGATTATGTGAGCCGGCAATCTGATCTATGCATGCCGGAGCCCTCAACAGTGGGAATTTTCCGAACCCAGATAATGCAGATAAGTGATTTACCTACAGGTGAATAATTTTAAGTTGAATTTATAGGAAAATTTGGGGGTAAGAAGTTGTCACTATTGTTTTGGAAATAACGATTACTTGGACAATAACCGACTTTTTTTGGTTGTGGTGTTCAAAGTAAACACATGTGCCAGATATTAAGTTGAGTGTATGCATCTTAAATGAAGTTTGGTGAAGACATTTAACCTTTAAATATAATTTAGAAGTCTACCGTTCCGTATAGTGAATTTATATATGTATTGATATGTATTGATATCGATAATGGTACCACGCGATCATTTAAATTCTAAATTATAGCAGGCGGGATTTTTTTTATTAGGTTGTCCAGAATGTCAATTATTGATTAATTGAAATTTGCGATTATGTTATACTTTGTGACATTTGTGAATCTTATGTGTAATCGATTTAAATTTAATGTAAATGAAAGCATTACAAGATAAATTAGTTTTATTGTGAATTACAAAAGGTGTTCAAAGTGTTCTCCTCCTGTTGCAATGCAACTGTTAACCCTCCGTTTCATATTTTCAAAAGCATTTGCCAACATCTGAACGGTTATAGCGTTACATGCATTAGAAATTGCCTCTTGTAGTTCTTCAAGATTTTGTGGGTTATTTTTGTAAACTGTGTTTTTCAGATACGGATAAATGAAATAATCAAGAATCGTTAAGTCCGGACTGCGAGGCGGAAATTCAATGACTCGATTATCATAAAACTCGCGAATTCGAGCCATACTTTCCCATGTTTTGTGAGCTGTTGCATTGTCCTGTTGGAAATACCCATGTAAAAGTTCGTCATCATGAAGATTTTGTAAAAATGGTTCAAGTAAATTATTTCGATATCTCTCAGCATTTATCGTTCCTTCAAAAAACACAGGTCCAAATATAGGCCTTCTAGAAACCGCTAGCCAAACACCAATTTTCTGCGGATGGAGAGGCGATTGAATAAACTCATGAGGATTCTCCGAAGACCAAATACGCATATTTTGTTTGTTTATATAGCCGGATAGGTGAAACCATGCTTCGTCAGACAAAAATGTTAAATCCAAAGTGTTGTTGTTATTTAAATTATTCAAAAACCACTGACAGTATTCTATTCGTACAGGAAAATCTCGAGGGAATAGCTCTTGAACGACGTTAATCTTATAGGGATAAAGATTTAAATTTTCTTTTAAAATTTTTTGACAAGTTCCATATGAAAGGTTTATTTCTTGGGCTAATCTGCGAAGAGATTTTTTGGGAGAGTGTTCCATTCTTTCTGCAACATCCGCCACAATCTCAGGAGTCCTTTTTTTGGGCGCGCCACTACCAGCTTTCCTACCTACAGTTCCAACATTACGAAATTTCGCCACACATATTGCAGTGATCTTGAGTTGGGTTGTAAATTATAAATAAATATAATCAAGATCACTTCAAGATTTTATTTAAATTAATTTTTATTTCATTTATTTTTATCAAGATGTGTACATAAATATTCACTGTGTTAATAATTTGCCAAAATTTTATTTTTATTTAAGTAAAACAATAAAAGAATCTTAGTAAAATTTTTATAAAGTCATAATATTAAGTTACGCATCAAATGCTACGTTTTCAAAAACGAGAAAGTATTTCCCGTCCGAAAGAATACTGGCACTGGCAAAGATCGACCGTGTAGGCCGGTGAAAACAATATTGTTCGCCCGATGCATGGATGAGTCATAAACGTGTAGACAAATTTATATTCACATGTTTGTTTACCTTTTTCAAGGATTGTTAATGTGCTGTTTTCTCAAGTGACCGATAAGAGCAGCACCGTCGATGTGCAGTTTTGGAGGTGGTATCGGTATATGCCGAGAGTTACCGTACGTTTTTATAAAGAAATTTAGGCATAAAAGGATGGACGGATAAAATTTCCGGGACAGCTGGTGCAAACCGCTATCTTTAAACAGTTTGAAAGTAGGTGATAAACCACTCCCTCCCCTTTTAAAAGGATTATTCTTAAAATCCGGACTTAGAATATTTTTTGAGATTTTTCAACACTTATAAAATTTTTAACAAGATTCAACACTTGTAATATTTTCTGTAATAACATGCAATGTGTTTTGCATTGAGATTTGTAATTATTTTTGAATAATTATTTATGTATGAGATAATTTTATTTATGAATTCGGATTTTGAATATATTTAATTTCGTTTCTATTTTCTTTTTCTAGAGTGTTTTGTTTTGCATGTAGGGGTACTATGCCATACATTATGACAAAACATTCTAGTGATTGTAATGACCACTTTGGATAGCATAATCATTTTATTTTTGTATTTGCATTTTATTTTCTTTACCTGACCTGGAGATAATTAAAGAGCAGGAGAATCGATTGGAGAATCAACTCATATTTTCTGCCCCTGAGAGAATTATTTATTTTAAACTGAGCTAGTTGTATGTAAAAGTTTTGCTTAACCCACTTTTCAGCAGAAAATTCATTGTATCTTAGTCTAGCATAAGGCCTAGCACTAGGATGCGTGCTTGACTCTCAATTACACATTAATTGAATAAATTAAATTTATTTCATTTATATATAAATTTATAAGAGTCACAGCAATATGTAAATTTCTTGGACTAATTTTTGATAATCCGCAGGAAAATTAGGGAAGGCATTTTGAAAATCATTGATGCAGTGCGGTACTGAATATGTCCATTCACCATTCTCTTGTCGTTCGGCGTTTTTAAAATAACTTTCAGTAAGAAAAATCTTATGTTCAAAATCAAACATTTTGACACGTCACTTTGACAATTCAAATTGTAAATTAGTACTTATATACCAACTTAATTTAAATTTCACAAACTACTCTAATTTAGAATTTAGAATTTAAATGATCGCGCGGTAGTTTGAAAGCATGCGGACTATAATTGAGATATGTCGCTGGTTTTTGCGTTTGAAATATTTGTAATATAGAGATATCCGATGGTGCATGTCTCAGATATCATCCTTGAAGAAGTCATTCGGCATTCGAAACGGCTTAAAAATAAATCTACTTCAGGAAATGACAACCTTCCTTGTTTTTTGGTGAGGGACTGTGCTACAATTTTTGGCGAACCTTTATGTGTGATTTTCAACTTGGCTCTACGCACATGCGTTTTTCCAGATTATTGGAAGATTGCGAGGATCTGTCCAGTTTTTAAAAAAGGTGACGCTAACAACCCCAACAATTACCGCCCTATTGCCATTATCCCTGCTTTTGTGAAAATATTTAAATCAATAATTAATCAGCAAATCGCCTTTCCCACTAAATCGTGTATGTCCTTCTACAAGCACGGATTTACATCAAGAAGATCCACAATCACCAATTTATCCACTTTATTCCAAGAAATATAAGAGACGCTGGACATGGGTGGACAGTTAGTTGGTCGTAATATATACACTAGGGTGGGGGTTAAAACAAATAAAAATTGCTTAAAAAAAGTTAAAAAAAGTCACATCTTGAGCCCGGGCCGGAGCTCCTAACAATTAAGTATTTTTGGAAAAAAGCCATTTTTTAAATTTTAATATTTTATTTACTATCAATTATTATTAATTAAAACTGAAAACATTTTTAATTAAACTTAAAAAAAAGTAAAACTTTGGTTCTTATTCAACATAAAACAATAAAATCACGAAATTATATTACTTATTTTTTGGTCACAAAATTTTGTTTACTCTCAAATCTGGGCATCTCTCATCTTGATTGAAGTTTCGTCTGTATTAAACCTTCTCTTGATGCTTCTGACACTATGTTCATAGTTCGTTCCACCGCCTGAGTATGATATGGCAGCTTGGCAAAAATTAGATTGTCACTTTCTTGACACTCAACTGCCGCATTTATTTCTTCAGTAGTGAATTCGAAGACTTGGTAGATCGAAAAACTTTTGATTCCAATTTATAACTTGCGTCAAAATTGATAGTCGGGACCTCAAACACGCGAGGTTGGTTTCCAGTATGAGGTGAGCTTCGTGCTTCTTGAATTCGTCTGGCTGCCAGTTCTCTCACTGTTTTATATTCTTCCAACAACATCGATAGCAGCAAGCTTTCTGGGTGAGCAAAATAGGCGATACGTTGAATCACGGGATCTATTACTAGTTTTAACTCTGCAGGAAGTTATCGTGAGTTTGTTACCAATTTCCAAAAATTTTTAGACCCATGTTTGCAAGTTGGATTTGTTTTTATTTCAAACCATACTGGAGCATAAACTTTTACACAATACTCAGCTAATACTTTTAGCTGATATGACGGGTTTGATGTAGAAATATATAAACGTAAAATTCTATTTGCTTTTGTTTGCCATCGAGTATGGGATATTTTTCCTGGAGACCTGTTAGCTAAGCCATCGTGACAGTGTCCACTTATAACAGATATAGTTATTTCATACAAATATTTTTGATCTGTACTTAAGCCCTCAAATTGTATTTCCGGAAGCCTTCAATTCTCTCGTACTTGGCTATGGGTAGTTTTTCGCAGTTTTCTAATAAATTGCCAATAGGACCAGCATGCGAATATGGTCCCTTGGTAACACAATCTAGTTTGTTCAATAGATGTTTTAATGGCAATTCGTTTAAATGTAGCATGCAAATAATCCATTGCAGTGGGCGCTGAAGTCTTTTTTCCAATAGTCTTATTACTCCGTTAAATTTCCCAGTGTTAGTGACCGTACCATCATAACCAATTGCTATCAAATTTTCTTTATTTATTTTTGAGACATTTCAATACCTTTAGAGGTACTTTGTTCTGGTGTTGAATAGCCAACATAAACTGAATCTGGCTCCATAAGAACAGATACATGTTCCTCAATCAATATTTGTCTGTATTTCTTAGCTCCCTTTTTAATAATATTAAGCGTCTTATCTTTTCGGCCGTCAAAGTTTAAAGCTGGTAGGTCTAGCTGCTTCTGCTTTTGAATATATTCTTTACGTACTTTTTTTCTTTCCCGTCGTATTTTTGATTTATCAATTGGTTCACTGCCAGGAGATATATCTTGCAATACAGAAGAAGCAATAGCAGCCGCTGCTCTATCGAAAACACCGTAACGGTCACAAATTTTTGACAACATAAGCAAACTAAAAATATTTTTTGTTTTTTCTTTTTTTTGTTGCTGCCTTTGACGTGGAAGGTAAATTAAAAGAATCATCACAAGAAGAACTGGAATTACTTACAGATAACTCCAAGTCCCGCTGTTTTTAGTTAATTTTGTCGTGACTTTTATTTACGTTTTTTTCTGTCTTTGGTGCTCAGGCTGCTCTTTTTTGCAATTTAGTTGTAAGAACTCGATCTATTCCTCCAATACGCATCTTTCTCGCCCCCCTTTGGTCACTCATCAATTCCTGCTCTTCTTTGGGTACCTTATATCGCCTGGTCGATCAGTCAACAGTATCGAAATTTATTTCCTGCATTGGAAGTAAGGTTGTTGGTGCAGATAATGTCAGTATTAACATGCTCAATTATACTTTAGATCACACATTACCATACATCACTCATTTAATTAATAGCTGCCTTGTTGAGGGTGTTTTTCCTGATCTTTGGAAAAAAGCTGTGATTCTGCCCCTGTCAAAGGTGTCGCGACCTACCGCATACAGTGATTTGCGTCCTATTAGTATACTTGAAACTCTAAGTAAGTTTTTGAAAAAATTATGCATTTCCAAATTAGTGAATATCTTGGTGCGTATTCCATTCTTCCTCCGTGTCAGTCTGGATTTAGACGTGGCCACAGTTGTACGACTACTTTGCTCAAGGTGTCAGTGATAGGTGCTGGTGATAGGGGTATGTGTACGTTGATGGTTTTATTGGACTTCAGCAAAGCCTTCGATACAGTTGATCATCGAATTTTATTATCTATGTTGCATCACATTGGTTTTGATGATGGCGCTCTTACTTTGCTGCGGTCTTATCTGTCGGGCAGGGTTCAGTGCGTATCCATTGACGGGTGTGAGTGTGAGCGTCTTGCGATTTCTAGAGGTATGCCGCAGGGTTCAATTCTAGGTCCACTATTATTTTGCATTTATACATCGTTATTTCCAAAGGTGGTCAATAGATCTGTAATTAAAATGTGATGACACTCAGATTTATACTCGTGCTGTTCGGGGGGTTCGGTCTGACATTGATGGGATCGTTTGTTTCTCGGAGCAGCATGGTCTTGTGCTGAATCCCGCTAAGACAGTGTCAATCTTGTTCGGTAATCCTAAGTGGTGCGAAGTCCTGACTGGTCAAATTAAATTGAAATCTAATGACACTACCATTAGGATTGTTGATAGAGTTATGTACTCAGGTATGGAATATGACAATACTTTTCGATTTAAAGCTCACATTTCAAATTTAATTAGAACTGCATATTGCAATTTAAAATTGTTGTATCCTTATAGAAACAGTTTTGGTCGTTGCTTGAAAACTTTACTATGTCAAAGTCTGGTTCTTTCGCTATTTACGTTTTCTGCATCACCATCTGATGTGGTGAGAATACAAAGAGTTCAGAACGCCTGCCTTCGCTTTATCTTTTGTCTTAGAAAATACGATCATGTAACACATAGATTGAAGGATATCCGTTGGCTAAACATGAAGAACCGAAGACTATTGCAATCTTTTTGTTTGTTTCACAAAATCATTAGCTTGAAATCACCACCTTACCTCTATAATAGAATTACTTTCAGGACCGATGTTCATAACTTCAACCTTCGTAACGTACATCTTATAACCCCTCCTTGTCACAGGACAGCATTTTACGAGAGGGGTTTCACATTCAATATTTACAAATTATGCAATGTCATACGGGATGTGCCTTTGAGTGGATTTAAACGCATGGTTTTTGGCATTATCTTACTTTATTTTACATTCCTTTACTTTCATATTACTTTCATATTACCTTTGCATATAAATTATAAGTTTGGTTTAGTTTAGTTCGTAATATTCTACCTTGAAGCATTCATTTTTTGTTATTTGTTTTTTTCTTGTAACATTGCGGGTTTTAGGTTGAAAATCAGGGGACAGTCTCTTTGGTTGTCCTCGCCTTCTGGTTTCCGGAGCATTAGCATTATTATCTGTTTTTCTTTCATGTTGGTTTACATAGTATTATATATATTGTTGATGTATACGGAAATAAAGACATTTATTTATTTATATTTATTTAATTAAAAAAAATAGGTCCAGCAATTCTGCAGCGAGAAACTGCGAGCCAAACACCAAGTGTTGCGGAATGCAGAAACGATTCGAAAAAATTTGAGAACTTTCACTACTCCACATCAGAATATTTTGGGAATTGACGTACCCTGAAAGATAAAACTACCCTTCATCGTAGAAAAATTTCAAATTTAGAAGGTCATGATCTTGCATTAAAGTATTTGTAACTAAGGAATACCTCTTGAGTAGTCTACTAGTAAAATAACCTGATATAATTGCATCTTATACGGATGCATGAGCAAGCTTTTCTTTGCAACTTTCTGGCATGTTCAATAAGAAAGTCCAAACTCTTGAGAAAGGCGTTTCATTTTACGTTGACGAACGTCATTTATAACTTTTTCTGAAGGAACAGTTGGTCTACCAGTACGTGATTTATGGTCCACAGAACCAGTCTCACGAAAAACAGCAACATAATTTCAAAGACAATTATAAATTTTTTTCGAGAAGTACAGCTTACTACCTATATAAGTAAATAAATAAATTCGTAAACATAACCTATAATTTAAAGAATTCAAATTAAAAAAGGTATTATTCTGTATACGTTAATGAATTGTGGCGGAGTGTAGTAATTACTTAATACTCGAATAATAATTGCAAGTACTCATATAGTATAATGCAGGAGCAACTTGTTTACCTTCCATCAGTCTATCTTCTTTTCAACGAGAATATTGCGAATACGATGTATGGATAGGCAATTCGTTCATATTTGCGCACGAATTATTTGACGAAACATTCGTATACGAATCTTCGGCGAATACATTCGGCGATGTGTAGAGGCGGCATTAAATGAAAATAAAAATAATAAAACTATTGAAAACTTTCCATAATTTTTATTTAGTCTTTGCGACATATGTTTCGGTATCTTCATACCATTTTCGAGCTGAACTAACATGTCAATTTGTGTGAGGGTGATATGTATGCCGTTGTGTTTATTGCCTCTTTATACATAAATGTCTATTATGGGTGTGTGTGTTTGTAAATTCTGTGTGTGTATTCGTTACTTATTTGTTAGAAATATTGGAAATTAAAAAATCAATTCAAAGAAAAGAGAAAGTAACGAACACACACACACAGATTTTACAAACACACTTACACCCATAATAGACATTTATGTACAAAGAGGCAATAAACACAGCGGCATATATAACACCCTTCACACAAATTGACCTGTTAGTTCAGTTCGAAAATGATATGAACATACCGAAACATATGTCACAAAGACTAAATAAAAATTGTGGAAAGTTTTCAAGAGTTTTATTATTTTTGTTTTTATTTAAAATAGTTATATAGTTTCTATTTGAATGCTATCGTCGCCTTAGAAACTTTATGACATCACGGTATAATAAAAGTAGATTATAATTTATGTTGTATTTACATGATCATATACAGGTAATTCCAAAGGAAATTGAAACTTAAAAGTCATTTCCCCCAGATTTTATAAATTTAACAAAAATAAATATTCTGCAACAGCCGCATAAAATAATACCTTTATTGCATTTACGAAGATATGGGACAATATAACTATTCTATTATAATTCTACTATTTAGAAATTTTCCCTCACCAGTAAGATTTTGTCTCGTATAGTTGTCATCTATGGTATAAAGGGAAGTGTAATCGTATGTGTAGTAGTACGAAGGGGTGACGTTCATTTTCGATGTTTTGATACGCTAATTGAGTTAATGTTTTATTGGCTCCATTTAGCGATCCACTTTCTATCAGTAAAGTGCCTGGTTTCCGGCAAATTAATGAGGCCTCTGTGGCATCTGGACATCATGGCTCCTGAACTGAAACGAGAAAAAAAGCAAACGTTAATTTTGAGAAATTACATCAAATGTAGCATTATGGATATATATATATATAAATAAAAAATAAAAAATTGTCGAAACGTTTAAAACTATGTATTATTGAGTTATTTAAGGTCGCTAACACCAAGAGAAAGATATATATTTTATTATAAACGACCAAGAATTAATTTTATTTATATATATATATATATATATATATATATATATATAAGCGCCTACGAATTTACTAATATCGGGTAAACGGTATTAGATTTGGTTTATATAACTATGTATTATTGAGTTATTTAAGGTCGCTAACACCAAGAGAAAGATATATATTTTATTATAAACGACCAAGAATTAATTTTATTTATTTATATATATATATATATATAAGCGCCTACGAATTTACTAATATCGGGTAAACGGTATTAGATTTGGTTTATAGAGTTGCTTATGCTTTCGTAATTATTCGAGTTCGTATTGAAAAGGTATTACTTCCTTTGGATTTAAAATAATTGTAACACATACACTGTGTATCAGCCAATGGAAGAAATTCGATAATAAATAAATGGCGGCCTGTTCGAAAAAACGCTCGGACAGGTCGATTGGTATTTTTAGTTGTGCATTCTTTTCAACAGGAACTTTTTATACATAGTGTGTTATGTAACAGTGGCCAATACCAACTTTTTTATTTTAAATGCAATTTTTGGATTCTTCAGAAAATTCTAGACATATTTCATGTATACTCGCGGCAAAAAGTTTTGTCGGGTCTTAAGACCAGCTATATGGATGGTATCACTGGACAACTCTAGTAATCCGATAATATTTCCCACTAAATTTTAATAAACCATAAAGGGAAGTTAATATTTTTGTTTATTACTCTTGAGAGATATATTAAATTCCCTCAAATATAAAATACATCTAGCATAATAAAGCAATAAATAAGCAAACAATAAATTATACAAAGAATCTTTTGAAGACAATATATTTAAAGGAAAATATTTTAAAATGTAAAATAATAATATAATAACAAATTAGCATACTAATAAAACAAGGAATGGTGAAATAATTGATCTTTAGAGAGGTGGCTGAACTATTAAAAAAACGTATTTGATATATGGGCGACAAAAAATCTTGATTTAAATATTCCAAAATTTAAACACCCCTAGCAATTGCGCTGTAAATACTAAGGTAAATACATATTAGGCAAACATGCCCTAGGTAAAAAAGTCTTAGAATGCAGATATAGTAATTATATTACCTACAAATTCTATAAAACCGAAATCTTAATAAAGCATTCATTCGCGCCCTTGAAAAATAAAATAAATTCGGAAAGCCAAAACATTTGTAGAACAGGAAAAAATTTCTTTGTAATGTTGACACATCAATGTTATCGTGCGATAAATCATAAATGAAGAATATTTCAAATATATTTACTTCTATATATAGTCCGGTCAATTTAGACAATTAAAATAACAAAAATTCCGATAGAGCCAAATTTTCGTGGAGACCTTGGGTTTACCATTAAAAATAAAAATTTAAAAGTCCCCATCAATCCCATGTGTGCTAAAAAAGTTATTCGGGGTCAAAGGTCAACATTTCAGGTTTTTTGGGTTTTTCTCGAAAACGGTAAGTTTTATCAAAAAAATACTTCAGACTAATGTTGTAGATCTCAAAATTCTCTAGAAAAATGGTCCTTTTTTGCTCTAAGTATTACCGTTCCTGAGATATCGCAATTGTAAGAGTAACGTTCTACATAATATGCACACGTTTCCATGCCACCTATGGGGTAGTGTGCTCGGCGCGGTTTTTTTAACGTGGTTTCCCCGGTAGGCCTATTCTTCTTCTTCCTCTTCTTCTTCTTCTTTTTCTTCTTCTTCTTCTCCTTCTTCTTCTTCTCCTTCTTCTTCATCTTCTTCTTCTTCTTCTTCTTCTTCTTCTTCTTCTTCTTCTTCTTCTTCTCCTTCTCCTTCTTCTTCTCCTTCTTCTTCTCCTTCTTCTTCTACTTCTTCTTCTCCTTCTTCTTCTCCTTCTTCTTCTCCTTCTTCTACTTTTTCTTCTTCTTCTTCTTCTTCTTCCTCTTCTTCTTCTTCTTCTTCTTCATCATCTTCATCTTCTTCCTTTTGCTGGATATTCATAAATTGTTCAAATGAAGATGAATCAGTTGTATCTTCATCAAAATCACATGAATCTTCCTCTGTTGTATTCAATTGGACATTTGAGCAAGACTGACCTTGGCAATTGGTACACGCTGGAGAACACTGTAACCCTACTTTTCTACAGCCGCATTTGGCACTACAACCTTTCTTGCAATTGCAAAAAATAGTGTTAAGAAGTTTTTCTGGAGCAGGGGGGAGTAAAGTTTGAATCGGTTCCAAAGTATTATTTATTAATTTCCAACCCCAGTTTTCAGGGTCCAGTTGATTGCTTTGCCATGTCTGAACTTGATAGTATACTCGATACAAGTGTTGAATAGCAGATGTCGATGTTGGAGGAAGACAAGATAGTTGTACTTGCTTCTTGTTTCGTGTATTTTTGACAAATTTTAAATATCTGTATTTATCAAAGCAATCTATTTTTTTTGGAGCTCCATAAACAGCAAGAAGAAAGCGAATTCCTTTCGTAATTATTGTTTGGGGTGAAGAATCAATTTCCGTAAATAATTTCGCGCATTCAATTAAATCTTTTTTTCAAATAATTTTAATACTGAAGTTTTGCCCCTTCTGTACATTGCTGATATAGTATCACAACCGGTTATCGCATGTCAAAATAAAATATAGTTTTGGCATTTTGAATAAGCCGATAAACTTTTTGAAGAATATATTTCTGTTCGCTGTTGAGCCTTTCCAGGTTTCAGGAAATAAATAATTTTATCAATTGTTGTACTTGCAGTAAGTAGTACCAACAAATCAACATCTTCACCCACTACAATTGTTGTGTTTGTTGCATTAAATTTTTCTATTGCTGTTTCAATTATGAGGACATCTGCGTCATTCTGAGCTTGTTTCACTTCAATATTTTCAGCTGTCAATTTGTCACTTAACATGGAAATGAAACGAGATTTATTATTAATGTTAGCAAAAAATTGTTGTTGGTTTGGTGGAACTGTCATAAATTCATCAGATCATAAGATAATGTTGGAACTAGAGGATGTTTTAATAGTTCGACGACGTTGTTCTGCAGCTTTAATATTCTTTGTTGTGTCACTATAGCCATCAAATACTACCGTCACTGTATGACCATAATGTCTACGTAAATACTGCACATATTTTTCAAAAATAACGTTGAAGGTTTCTTCTCGATCCCACACAACGTGATGTAGTAGATAACCTCTATCGATATTGCATTGACTGATTGAAAGCAATCGTAAATGGCTGACTTTGCTGTTTTACGCATTCCAGCCACATCGAAAAGCGAGAATGTGTACGGAGCTAATTCATACGCGAATAATTGTTCAATTTCATCCTCAAAAGTCTTAGTGACACTCATACGTTGAAATAATAATACAGGGTATCTTGGTACTTCTTCTTCTTAGTGAATTTTCACTGTGCTACTCGAAGCTAAAAGAGGAAGTATTGCGATATCTCAGGAACGGTGATACTTAAAGAAAAAATCATAAGAATCATTTTTGTAGAGAATTTTGAGATCTACAACATTGACTGGAGGTATTTCTTTGATAAAACTTACTGTTTTCGAGAAAAACCCAAAAAACCTTAAATTTTGATCTTTGACCCCGAATAACTTTCTTAACACACATGGGATTGATGGGAACTTTTAAATTTTTATTTTTAATGGTAAACCCAAGATCTCCACCAAAATTTGGCTCTGTCGGAATTTTTGTTATTTGATCACTATTTTTATGCCTAAATTGATCAGAACTAATACCACATGTATTTTCTTTTACGAAGCAGTTAACTATATTTGCTCAAACTTAGGTATTATAAAAATTGAATATAATCCCTCTTTATTTCGTGTTAGAGTTTACTAGAGTTGATACATGAAAATATTTACAAACAAATTTTATAATGTTGCGAATAAATTTATTATTTCTGGTATTTAATTATTCCTATGGCCCATTTATAAAGGTAAGGTACGTTTCTACCTACCAATATTTTACTTTTGTAATAAATCTAATTTGCTCAAAAAGTCTGTTTTTGATGACATTTTTTATTATTGAAAAATCCGTTAAAAACTCGTATTTTTTAATATATACTCTTTCACGTACGCTGTTTTTAGTTCATAAATCACAAAACATAAAAGTGATCTGTTTGCTTTTTTTGTTTTAGAAGAAACCATAAATCAAGTAATCCACGCTTTCCAATTTATCTGACATTTCCACTCGTCACAAAGCACATACACACATCTAATTTATACGTTTATACATATTACACAGATGCAACTGCTGGATAAATATTAAATACTATACCTACCGGCGTAAAATTTAGAATGTGAAACGTGAACAATACGCTTCTCGGTCAACGTTTCTGAGTGAATTTTGATTGATTTATCTCCACCTGAATTAGTATTTACGGTCGATGCCATGGCAGCAAGTCATTTGTTCATTAATTTCCTGTTCACGGACCACTTGATTTTCATAAATCAACACGGCAAATCCCCCTTATAATTATTGGTCATTACGCTCAATTTCACGACGATGTGTATGCTGTAATATATGTGGGTATATTATCGAATTCGACCACATTTCAGGTCATATGTTGGTGTTTGAAAATTAATAAGTATTTATGGTTTAGAAATTATCATTAGAAGTATTAAGATAGATCGTTTTATGGAAGAAATAATCTAAATGTATGTTTAAAAGTAATAATGTCATGTTTTTCGGTTTTGGGTAGACCCCTGCTTACCTGATATTGTTTTTTTGCCAAATCCATAAACTTCAAATGTGTTTTTGATAGGTGGTATACGGCTACTCACTTTGAACAATTTAAATTTCTAACTATAGTGAATTGTATTGTGAATAACTAAAAGACATATATGCTGTGACCTTGATTTTACAAATATAATTAGAAAAGTTACATAATGTATAGTTCATTCGGAAATATAAGAAACGCCAAGGGTTTCAATAAGTACTTTATTGTGGTCAGTTTACATAAGGATTAAGAACCAAGCGGTCAGTCGTCTATTAAATAAAAGGACCGTAACAGAAAATATTAGGGGCTATTGTTATTTATATATACTTACAATTAAATAATAATCATTTTAACGGTTCGAAGATTTACTGATGGATTAACATGAATAATATACTAATACATATATGGTAATATAATTTCCTTTTGAGAAAATCCAGAAATATATTAACCTGAATAATATTACTGACCTGTCATTACCGTAATACACGAAAACATCCATCCTTATAAAAATATGGTATGTTTATATATAAGGTGTGCAATATATGTGTCCAGTTGCGAAGAATATTTTGTTGACGAAAGTATTCTATTTTGTGTTTCAAAAACTGTTCAAGATGTGGAGACCTTGGTGCGATACAGAAGAGTATGAAGAACATGATGAGGATGTTGATTTATAGACAGAAAATATATATTTCCACGACGTCAAAAAAGTAAGACTTTGTTTAGGAATTCAGGCTGAGCAAATAGTTCTGAATGTTTACAGTAACTTAAATCGGAAAATGACGAATCTACACGTGATTCAGATATTATAAAAAGAATATCAATGTTAAAAGAAGTACCTGGTGGAATAATTTACAAAATTGTTAAATATGGTGTTCAAACAAGAAAATGTAGAATTGATAAAGAATGCTCAAAGAAAATTCCAAATTGGGAAGTCGAAAGTATTCGTTAGACAATTTATAATATGTATAGACAAAACTAAGTCCCTACCTTGTCAAGTTTAAGGGGGAGGGTTATTCAGAACAATCCGGAAATTCAGTGCCCTATTACAACGTTATGGCAAACGTTAAAAAGCAATAGTTTTAAATATCACAGAATTGATAAACGGCGTGAGAAAATTTAGAGAAGATGTATTAGTATTATATAAATAATAAATAATAAATTGGGAATATTTTGTTAAATTAGTTGCCTCATTCATTATAGCTGACTCCTGCGTTTTTTCTTGGACAGTTTGTATTCCTGATATTTCCCTTTTTTATAGAATTATACATATGATAGCTTTTGTCACACATATTGCTGTGGCAACATAATTATTTGGTATAAAATAATTATAGTATTGCCATACGTTAGGCATTGCCAAATAGATTATGCTGTGTGCTGTTCCAGCAACATAATTAATAAAAATAATGATAATTTTTATTATCTTATATATATATTTACTTATTTTCTTAACAGCACATACTTTATAAGTATACGTGAATTCTATGAGTGTATCTAAATTTCTCTTCTCTCGTCAAATCTCTTGTTTTTCTTTTATAGGGATAAGGTTATAGCTTATTTTAAATAAAAATCAGAAACCATATAACACATATTGCATATTACTACAGGACAATATCTATTATCCCTGCTGCACAACGTTATATTGAATATACATTTGCACATTAGATTGCAATATACGCATAGCAACATTGATAAGTCTTTGTATCGAAAACTTACTTTGTATTATTGAAAAACTCTTCAAATTCTGCCATAGGCATCTCCATTTTTTAAATACAAGAATTCTTAACAAAAGAAAAATTATTATTATGAATGAAATTTAAATACAAATAAAATTAATATGCTAATACAAAAAAATAATGAACGAATATAATCGTGGTGTATCTGACCCTACGATTTAATGTCTTTTCAAGTCGCATTTAATCTCTCTCCAAGTAACTAACTAATTAATAATCTTGTTCATTCTTGTTTTCAATTTATATACCCGGGAAGACACGTGTACCGCTCCCTACGCCATCCTTGGAACTAATATTTAGGTTGTCGCCCTGCGTCTTCAGTGAGATCTCTGTCTTCAAATTGCCACACGCACATATATTGTTTTTGACAGTTCATTTACTAAAACGTCAAGACATTGAAATTGTTCGCTTATTTAAAAAGTCTTTCACTTAAACTATTTGGTATCTTCCAAAGTAGGTATATTTTTATTAATACAATTCTTCCTTATATTTGTTACCGTCTTCATTATTTGCCACATAGTTCTTTTTTCTATTCACTAACACAATTCTTATTTTTCTTTTATTTTCATCTTTCGGTAAAATTGGAAATATATTGTAAATAACAGGTATTCTTCTTCCAAGATTACTCGCACTACCACGATCCATCTGGCCTGCTATTTCATCGCTTGTTTCCACCCAACATTTTTCTAATGGTGATATATTTATCTGTAAGAACCTACAAACGAAGTTTACATCATATTTTCTTTTTGTAGGTCTTAAAACTGTACAAATCTCTCTCTACAGTCAATGAAACATAGTGTTACACACACGAATTCATGAATGTATTTTATTTTTGTTCAGCTGTCTTTATATAAAAGAAAACACAACTGCTGACTGTGTCATGTCAAGATATTTTTATATCCTTTTTTATCTATATTTATAAGTGAAGGTAAATTTTATTCTTTAAGTATGATTTATTTTAATTTCTTTTATTGAATTTCTATTACCTTATGCACGTTTTTAAGTTCGCATAATTTATTCAATTATATTTTTCTCCCGTGCATAACGTATTTTACCTTCTTCACTTTTTATGTCTGTGTTTTTTATACTTAAATTAATTCTTAATGCTATTATTATTATTTTTAATATGCAAGAAATCACGGCAATATGTATATGTATATAAATTATTATTTCCGTTTTGTTATCCAAGAAATAAAACAATGTAATACTTCCTATCTGTTTAAATTAAAATCATTTTTTATATTATTATTTGATTATATAATAAACAATTTATATTACCAAAATAAACGTGATGAACACTTATTGTTAGCCTTATCAAATAAAAATTAATACTGCTCTGCCTTCTCTTAACCCTCACCGTAGGGTGCCTATTTAAAGTATTTACATATCAAAAAGCTATTTTCTTAAATTTCCGAATGAACTATACTTGACCACAAATGACCACAGGTACATCACTACATGTATCGTGGGCTTACAGTGGTTACACACTTATTTGTCCTTCTTACATTTTATAATACTTCTCAGGTAGGTACTGACTTTTTTTCCTCAGGGTGTAGTCTTATATCTTTAGAGTTAAAGATTCTTTTGTTTGGTATGGAAAGCACATAAAGAAAACAAAAACTTTTCAAACACAAGTACAATTTTATTTTCTATAAAATCTTCTTTCAATAATACAAATTAAAAATTTACATTTCACATATTCTAAACTTTAAAGAGCACAGAAAAACTCAATTTTCATAGATATAAATAATATCATAAGACAGAAAGAATAATTCAATTTATAAATGATTAAGCAAGCATTTCTAAACACAGGTATAAACTATGCTTAAAATATTATGAACCTCTATTTTAATTATCTGTTTAATTTATATTTAGGTATTCCACCAATTCAAATAAAACAAACTATATAAAAAAAGTAAGTCCATTTAGCATGATTTATTACTAACAAATATCAAACCTGATTTATTATGCACAAACCCGTAAGTATTTTAAATGCACTGGCATTGATAACATAATCAGGTATATTCACGCACAAAAATGTTATCTCCAATACACATAAAACTTTTGTTGCTTAGATGGACGTCATTCTATGAACCCTTAACAGGTTAATTTAACGAGTGCCTGTCCAAGAATCAACTGCGTTAAAATAGTTATTTAATTTTATAACATTATTCTTACGATGAAATTAAATTAATTTAGAAAAACAAAATGAATTCTATCATGCTAAAAGTCTTTAGTAATTTTAGAAAAAATACCTTTGAATTTCATATATTTCGTTAAGTTCTTTCTCATAATCCATGCTCATTCTAAATTCTAATTAACTACTCATACAAAACGAAATAAATACTCTGTGTATTACAAGGATGGGCATGTATTTTTCCATGGCCTCTAATTTTTGAAATGCTAAACCTCGTTTTCACAAAGAAGTTTTGTTCAGCGAAGATAAATGAAAAGAACATGACGTCAACAATCTGACACCCTTGGTGTATAGGTATACATTAAAATAAAGTTTTATGCAATTAAAAGGATATTGTAACGGTAAAAATCACTCAATATAATTTTACAAGGTAAGTACTTTACAAATAAACTTGAATCTGAATGTATACGGTTAGTACCTAACCTTTTGCTAACTGTTTCTAAAATAAACTTCTTTAAAATTTATTAGCAAGGGTATTTCATAGCCGAAAAAATATGTCAACATCACCGTGGCCGCTGAAGGTTGTGCCTTAAACTTTTTAGGTGGTAGTAAATTGGAATATTTCCATTGCATTGATAACAACTTCATGGATGCTTCAAACTAATGACGGCAAGTTTTGTTCGCTGGCAATTATTGACAAGAAAAAGTAATTGTAGTGTTGACTGTACTCCGTGATATGCTGCAAATATAAGTTCATTCGTACGCATTTTTGTCCCCAGACAAAAACAAGGAATTCAATAAATGGAATGGGCAGATCTAACCTATATTTTCGAAAATTGCTCTAATTAAATTTCGACGATGTTCTTGATCAGGCCTTCAACAATGCAATATTGTCAGTTGATGCAATACTAAATCCACCTTGCCTAACCATAGGATTCCTCGCGTCTCTTTAATTCTCAAATGTTCAACACCATTTCTTCCCGCTTGGGCATCTAATGAATTAGCTTATTGCAAGTTATTAGCATTCAAAACTTGATTATTATCACGCTGATCACAATTGGTCGGATTGTTGACAATAAATGTCTTTTGAAAGTCACATTTCTTAAAATTGCTATCGACTGATCAATCTGCAGTTAGAAACAGTACTAATGTTGCAAAACATCAATGGACTTTATCTGAGTCATAAATACGAGGAATTGTTTATAATTACTGGTTATGATTGAGTATTTTTTGTACTCACCGCCTGTAAAGTGACATTTGGCGCATGCATCGCTTGACCAGCAAGGAGTATTTCCCGGTCGAGGCGACTGTAAAAATTGAAAAAAACACTGGCTCTTGGGACATTTTAAAAAAATTCGAACGTGATGGTAATAAAATTTAGTCTATAAAATACTACTTCCCTCGACTATTCTTTACTAAAAGTTGGGAAATAGGAGTAATAATTAAAAATTCTTCCAATAAATTTGTGGCGCCATCTATTTGACTATTTCTCAAGTAACTTTGAAATTGTCAGTTAATTGTAATCAACTCAAAAAGTGATGAATTCACGATAAATATAAGAATAAAAACGTCATAAGCAAGAATGTAATAACTTAAACTAATTTAAATGTGAGTAATTGTACAAGAAATGCTTAAATTAATTAGGTAATCTATTTTAGGTTAGGTATGATACTAATCACTTTAATCAATAATATTTTCTTAATTTATGCTCGTACAAAAAAATATTGTACAAAGCACTTGCATGAAGACATCCTACACGCATTCGCGCAATTAAAAGCACTCGCTTCCCTTCGGTCGCTCGTGCTTTCAAAGTGCGCTCATGAGGGAATATAGTTTTCCCGCACTTGGTTCGTAAATAACTATTTAAGTTTATTTTCAATTTTAATTACAGTACTACAAATAAATTAAATATATTTCTTCATGCGTTTGTAATCTAATCCTATGTTTATTATCTGCAACAGAGATCTTCATATCACAGACGAAATGAGATTTAAAAACAAATCAAACAAACACACAACAAAAAATTCGCTTTCGATACATATGCTTGCTGTAATTATACGTCTAGCTGATTTATAAAAAAAAATTATTAAATTTTGTTTGGAATCGTTTTAATTTTCTTTTAAATGAAATTCGATACCTTCACGTAATCTGATTTATCAGTTTTCCTATCATTTATTTTGCCAAATGCCACGACATCATATTCTCACTTGGTTGTTTCCCTTTGAGATTTATATTCCGGTGTGGTTGAATTATGTATAGGCAGACTGTATACATATTAATTTACCTGATCCTATTTGAAATTCAATGCCCATTGTTTTATCTGAATAATTTACGGCGAAGATATGGTCAGGAAGTTGCAAATCAATTACCTATCTTCGATTCTAACTATACAAAACAATGATATACGTATATGCGAAACTGGAAGTGGATATTATAGTGACAAACGAGAATAGTATCTCGTTTCGTGTTGGAATGCAATACACGGTACGGAGCTTAGACTATAAATACGTAGAACAAATAATAATAATAATAAAATTAGTAACTTTAATTTCTTTTAAAGCAAATATTTGAGACAATAAAATGACATATAATTTATAACTAATTCGACTGCTCAATATTAACATCAAGCGAAGCAGTCTGAAACAGTAGATTCAATACAACCTGGCACTTGTCTTACTGTTTCATTGATACTAAATAGAAAATGTTTACATACACAAGAATTGTAAAGAGACATTATTAAAAAAAGATTTTAATTTACATGTACACATAAATGATTCTTACTCTAAATAAACTAAATTTTGTGCAGTCAGTAGTATGCAAATATAAAGCCTATATTAATTCAAATTTCTTAATTAATGATAATCACAAATTTTAAGTTTCTATTTTACTAGTTATTTTTATTTTTTAATGTATATTTCTTTAATTTAATTTGATTTTGGTCGATGGTAACCATCTTTACGATGGTCCAAAATGGAAAATATAATGTTGTCTATAATAACCATCACTTGGAAGACCGTACAAGATCTTAAGATCCTCACGGTCATATGACAGGTATCATTTTTCAAGTTTAAATTCATATTGTGTTTCTTTAAGGAATATTGGTCCAGTTGTTAAGATTTGTCAACTTAATATCGAAGGTATATCCAAAGATAAATGAAATTCATGCAGCATTAGTGAATTGACTGGTTTCAAGAGGGGAATAGTATGTTTTTCAATTGGAATATGATCGCGGGTTCAGATTGTGATTGCGGAGCTGAGATTGAAATAGTTATACATATTGTTGAAGAATGTCCTCTAGCTAAGTTTGAATTTGGATACACGGACTTACATAATTTAACCCAGAGGCTGTTGCTTGGATCTTAACAACTAAAGACCTTTAGTTTTGTGGCACTGTGATAGGTTTTTTATTCTGCAGGTTTTTTCCTACATCCTAGACCGAATGGTGCAGTGTTTTAGAGCCCCCCCCCTGCAGTTATGGCCCTTCTAAATATATTTCTACTTTTGTAATATTATTTATATATATTTCTTTTCTTGTACCTGTCATGTAGTTTCATACGAATATATATACAGGGTGTCCAGAAACTCTCCTGACAAACGAAGACCGAAGATTCCTCAGATAATTTTAAGACAATTTAACCCAATTCACCCTAGTCCGAAAATGCTTCCTAAGGGAGCTAGAGCTCGTTGAAGATGGCGCCTTGTAATTAGTTTTTTTAATATCTCCCGAACGCTTCTATTTAGAAAAACAAAAACTGGTATGCTTATTTATCCTCCAGAGATGAATCGATTCCATCAATTGCGAATTTCTAGTACCGGTCATAGGCGTCCGTTTTGGGTAGATAAACGATTATTTTAACGCATAACTTTTTGTCTTTAACTTTTAAGAATTTGTGATACTAGATTATTAAATTTTCAGGTATTCTAGTTCTAAAAGGTACTCTTACTTTAAGTCGGTAAGATACACCGTTTTCTAGAAAAATCGATTTGAAAATTTTTCGTTTTTTCGTCATTAAAATTCAATTTATTATGTACCTACTTATTTTTAGCGACGAAGTTGGCTAGGACTATCAAGGCATGGATGAAAATTAATTTAATAAATCATCTTTTGTTTCAATAAATGCAGCACACAATTCTTAAATAAGTTTGGGAAAAGAAGCAAAAATCAATTTGAAACAAAATTTTAGCTGAAGGTGTTTAAAAACAAAGTATTTATTACAATGGAACGAAACTAACAAAAAAAGAATAAGTATCAAAGGTAGATAGTTACAAAAGATGCTCGATGTGATGACCATTAGTCTCTATGCATAAATTTACCCTTTTGCTTAGAGAACGCCAAATTCTTGCAAAAATTCCAAAGTTATTTCTAAATTCGTTGCAAGCATCTTGTATCCTTAGCCAGAGTTGTGCACGATTTTGTATCGGAACGGAATAAACAAATGCTTTTATGTATCCCCAAACACAATAATCGCAAGGATTCAAATCCGGCGACCTTGCTGGCCAAGCAACTGGACCGCCTCTTCCAATCCAATGGTCTTCGTAGTTATTATCTAGAAAGTCTCGTACATTCCTGCTAAAGTGGGCCGGACAGCCGTCCTGTAGAAACCATAAGTTTTGCCGAATATTTAAACGCACCTCATCTAACAAATCAAGCAAAATATTTTGCAGGAAATGTAAGTAATCAACACCATTTAAACGAGCAGGTAATTCCACAGATCCAAGTAGATAATCGTCAACTACTCCAATACAGACGTTTATGCTAAACCTATGCTAATGCTTAAATTCTTGAACAACGTGGGGATTGTCACCAACGTACGAACAATAGTGTGCATTATGTACATTAAAAATTCCATTTTTTGAGAATGAAGCTTCGTCACCAAACAAAATGTACCTGAAAAAATCTTCATCTTGATTTATCTGATTTTGTAACCATCTAGCGAATTCTACACGAGCAGGAAAATCTCCTTCTAGCAGTGCTTGCACCTTTGTAAAATGAAAAGGATATAAATTTTCTTTGTGTAAGATATTTCCTACGGAAGATTTTGACATTGTGGGGTACATGGCAGATAGTCTTCGAACGCTAATTTCTGGATTTTCCTCAACTTCCATTAAAATAACATCTTCATGTTCTGCTGTTACATCATTATGTCTCCCTGTTTCATTTTTTTTTGGGACCACTGAACCTGTTTCTCTTAATCGTTGATGAAGAGCTGTAAATGTTGAGTAAGTGGGATGCTGACGATTGGGAAATTTTTCAGCGTATCTACGTTGCGCTGCTCGAGCGTTACACCTCATTTCGCCATAAACTCAATGCATATCCGCGTATTCTCCATTAGTAAAAACCATTTTTTTTAAATTGAAATCGTTGTGTTTGAATGCTACAAAGTAAAAAATTAAAAGATAAACTTCGCGAACTGACAACAATTTGACAATTAAAAACGTAGGTTTTATTTCTGTTGGCAGTTCAGAGCGAACTAGTGCAAAAAATAATAAATTGAATTTTAATGACGAAAAAACGAAAAATTTTCAAATTGATTTTTCTAGAAAACGGTGTATTCTACCGACTTAAAGTAAGAGTACCTTTTAGTACTAGAATACCCGAAAATTTAATAATCTAGTGTCACAAATGCTTAAACGTTAAAGACAAAAAAGTTATGCGTTAAAATAACCGTTTACCTACCCAAAACGGACGCCTATGACCGGTACTAGAAATTCGCAATTGATGGAATCGATTCATCTCTGGAGGATAAATAAGCATACCAGTTTTTGTTTTTCTAAATAGAAGCGTTCGGGAGATATTAAAAAAAACTAATTAGAAGGCGCCATCTTCAAAGAGCTCTAGCTCCCTTAGGAAGCATTTTCGGACTAGGGTGAATTGGGTTAAATTGTCTTAAAATTATCTGAGGAATCTCCGGTCTTCGTTTGTCAGGAGAGTTTCTGGAAACCCTGTATATATACACACAGCCAGTATGTATTAAAATATGTACAAAAATTAATTTATGATAAATACTGCAACTTTTTACACATTCTAATTTACTTACCCTACCTAACATACATTTTTATATCTTAATTTTGATGAAAACTTGTTCTTTTCTAACATGATACATAAGTTTTTTAAATAATAACATAATTATGATTGCGGATATATACATATACCCCTTCAATGACCATCCCTTACGTGGTCGAATTGAAGGGTGGGATTAACGCAACCATTTTTGACTGAAAGATTATCCAGGTACCCGTGGTCGAATTGACCGGCGTCAGTTCATTAATGTTGACAGGAATAATATCATGACATCTCCTTTTATTCGATCTGAAAAGGATATTACATTGGTTTTCTTTGGATTCAGATACAATGAATGACACTTGGCAAATCTACTAATTCGATTCAGTTCTGTATTTAAACGTTGACATGCTATATCAGAAGCAGATACATGAAGAGAGTAGTAAACCTGCGTGTCGTCCGCCTTAAGATGATATCTGCAAAAGGTGGAACATCTGGTCATTCTCGAAGTATAAATTGATAAAAGTAATGGCCCATGGATGGAACCTTGCGGAACATTGGAAGTTGTATACACAAAAGCGGAGACACGATTCTCGAACACAATGCGTTGTCTCCTTCCAACAAAGTATTAAGTTTAGAGAGTATTGTACCAACCCAACATAAGACAAAATGGTGAATATTAGCGAATGATTAATAGTATCAAATGCCTTTGTAAAGTCAAGCAAGTGCACACCTCGAATGGTTTGTTGAAATATTACTTTTTTACCCTGTGGTCTCTCAAGATTCCCAAAAAAAGTCGATAATTGCTATGAGATTCCGTATTTCTTTTAATATGGGCGCTAAGTCAAGTAAATCTGTTAGAACAATATCCAAAGCTCAATACTAAGAGAACATTTTGTGTTTCGTTCTCATATATCCGAGGAAAATCGTTTATAATAGATATTGTTTGCCTTATATAATGTATATGAAATAGATCGTATATTCAATGTCCTTTCAAATATTAATAACAAATCCAAAGATATATAATTTAAAATAGAACTTATTTCGCTAAGCTAAGATATCATTTGCATATTCAACATCCGAACTTTTCATCTTGACTTCGATAAAGTTGGAGTATTTTCCATATCTGACCGAGCGGTATATTGCTATCCGATCTTCATACAACTGCAACGTGCGGTTTCCGCCAACCAGGAGACTTTAACCAAGGGAGCAATTCAGCACCTCTGCAATTTTCCCGAGGTCCTTGTAAACTCACGGAAAATAACGTCCTGTCCTACCTGCGTGTGGAGGATTTATTCGTTGCAGCGGGAGGATTTTTCATGTAAATTGGTGACTAAACGTCCCATTTTACGTCAGGCGGGTTAATTTATCCGTCAGGTGTGCACAAACAAAGCCACAGCGATGCGCTATACTGATTTTCTTTATTTTGGTAAATACGTTTATTTTATTACAGCGAAGTGGAAACTCTTGTTTCTTAACTAAATGGGATTTATGAAATAATTTGAGCTTAACTACGACTGACATTTTTTAATCGTGTTTTGATTTTTATCTGCGGATATATCATTGGTTGAATATGCTTCGGCTGAAGCATGATGTGTAATTATTAACGATGGAGTATAATTTGATATGCGGTTTGTCTTATTAACATCGTTTGTTTTTTGAAAAGCCGACGTTTTGGCAAACTTTATTCTGTGTTTTTCAAGGTTGTCTGTAATGAGCAGTTTCTAGCCAAAAAGGAAATTAAAGTTGTGATATATTAAAATGAGTTTTAAAAAACATTTATTATATTTTTAAATGTCAATATGACAAATTATGTCATACTTGATTTCAATCTGTCTTATGTGGTGCTGTATTAGATAACGTGTTCATGCTACCATGAATAATTGTAATCTAGGCCCCTATGATTTCCAGGCTTGATGTATTTATGGGATTAGTAACTGTGGCCATATACGCTGGTTCTTTTATTCTTCTTTTGATGCCGTATTCTTCTTTCGACAGAATTATTGCGTCATTCCATGTGATTTGATGGTCTGCTTGTCAAGCGTTTTGTGCCAAGCGGGATTTTTCAGTTCCTTTTATGTGTTCTTTGATTCTTTCTTCTAGGGACCTCTTGGTGTCTTGGTTTTTAGTTCACAGGGTTGGGCAATCAACTAAAACAAGATCTGGATAGAAATAGATATTGGCCAGCTGTGTTTTTAGACTTTACACAGGGGTTTGATAAACTCTGGCAAGAGGGTATGTGTTACAAACTGAAGAATGCCCGCAGTTTTACTTAACCAATAGATACTATTTTGTTGAACACCGCAATTAAATTTCAGAGTTACATCCGATATTGTCTGGAGTGCCTCAAGGTAGTGCCCTAGGTCCCATGTCTTTATTTTATTTAATATATTTAATATACACAGCTGATATGCCTAATCCCAAAATGATATCTTTAGTTACTTTTGCCGTTCATACAGCTCTACTATCTTTTCATCTAAGCCCAACACACTTTCAAGGACACATTACTGCTATTCAAAAATATTTGGAAGAATAAAAGTTAGCGAAAATAAATCAATCCACATAACGTTCACCGCAAAAAAGGAAGGCTATCCTGTAGTAACATTAAATGGCCAATCATTGAAGAATACTGACTCTGTAAAATACTTTGACTACACCTGGACAGGAAATGACAATAACAGAAGCATACATTTACACAAAGAAAACAACTTAGAATACAGCAAATACTGAGCGTTAGGTTGAAAATCAAAATTATAAATTAGTTTCAAAATCCTAGTGCAGCCATAAATCTAAATGGATGTACGGTATATAACTTTCGGAAAGAGCATGCAATTCTAATATGAAATACTCCAACGCTATCAAAACAAAGTGTATTATTAGTGCACCGTGGTGTGTCTTAAATTTAGCTATTCAACGTAATCTACAAGTACCATCAGTGAAGAGTGAAATTTCAAAGTATATTCAAAACTACAGTGAAGTGATCAAAGTGCATGCTAACGTTCTAGTCAAATCAGTTATGGAAGAAACCACTGAACCAAGACGTTTGAAATGCTTCAAACCCACTAAATTGCTATTTCGATTTAGTTAGTGAATAAAGCTTTAGTCGTCATGGTGATTTTTTTTAGATTACAGTCATATAGGATATTTATCTATAAAGCGTCTCAACGCTTCTATTGAAAAGTTCCACAGTGTTTTCAAATTAATATTGAAATCGTAGGTTATTCTAAAAAAAATTAATTGAAGGCACGGTATGTCTACAATGACATTCAATTTGACAACTCATTCTCGCAATAGATCGAACTGTCGCCACGATGACAGTTTGCAAGAAAATTTAACGTATGGGCAACTTTTATCATAAAACTTGAGACAAATAGAGTTAGAGTACTATCAAATTTAAAAAACAAAGAAATTTATATATGATACAACAAATCTTGATCATACAACCATCTTAGGTTTACTTTTTCGGCCTACTTACATTCAACTTAGACTAGGTGCACACGCATTATATTAAACCTGAATGTCAACGAAATGTTCGAAGTAGTCAGCTTTCAGTAAATTCTATAGAAATGTTAAACATTTTATGGGAAATTTTTTAATTAATAAATCCATTTGTCTATAATTATAGATGCCACATTAATGTATAATTAATTTCTAGAGATATTTTATTTAATTTGCATCTTCATTCATAAACTAATTAAAAGAAAATTTATAACCGTTAAAATTCAAGTGCCTCTGCGACTGGCAGTGGTCACGTTCCAAAGAGGCACATTTATGGAGAAACTTACTTTGAAGAAGTGGACGCGAAGAGGTAATTCAAACTCGAAGAGTTTCATGAACCACTGTAATAACAAAAAGAGCAAGTATTCTAATAAATTAATGTGTCCTAAATAAAAAAAAGGGGGGAAAGAGTAAATTGAATAATCAGCACTTGATGACTTATATCGACATTTTATGACAAACATTATGGAGCACTGATGATCTTGATTATTTGCAAAGAACGTCATATAAATTTATTTCTATTGACTATTGTCCCGGAAGCCGTTAATTGTAATTCAAAGAAACGGATACATCATGCATACATATCACCTTTAATTTAACGATTTAAAGAGTAATGTAATTACTATTTTAAAAATGGAACTACTACTACATATAAAGACAATGCGATTCAAAAATTCATCATACATGGTAATTCACTAATTATCAGTTACTTTAAGATCGCGATCTATTTTATTACACAAAAGCATCCCTTCCTTAGAAAAAATAATTTAAGCATTACGCCCCAGATGCTGATCAAAATTGGTGAACATAGTATATTATTAAAATAAAATTAAGTAACAGTTAAAGGGTGTAGCGAAAATAAAAAAAAATCGTGCACATCTATGTCGCCATATTTACTCATCTATTATCATTTTAACACCGATATATTTAACTAGAGCATACGCGATATGTTGGTCAACTCAACATTCACGTTAGGTGGCTTAAATGTTACAGGAAACGTCAGAATTGTCAGAAAAAATCCATATGACTTTTGATTAATGTTGGCAATTTCACAAAAAATTAATTGTAGGTTATAAAACGTCAAAACGATCAATCGATTTCAGTTCGTGATGAAATCTGAACTGCTTTCATGATTACAATTATTTCAAATAAAAAAGGTTAAACACCCTGACATTTGTTTGATATTTCATTGTTCATGTTTTTAAGCTCCATCGATATTTATTGAAGACCTTGACACAAAAAGATATGAAATTACAAATTTTATACAGCGAAATGACTAAAATATTAATAAGAAAAGTGCTATCAGATCCATTTTAGTTTTGCCTATATATTAGACAATTACCTTAAAATATGATTTATATTATTATTATTAGGTGACAGACGAATCAAATTCCAATGTAATGACAATTGTTTTGTAACTATTCAATTTATTAAAGTAAATATTCTAGCCTAATTCAAAAATTACTACTACTAAATAATTTGATTGTCAGTAGAAAGTTTGAAGTATGGTCAGCGTTCAATCATTTAATGGGATATGTTTGAAAATACACCATTAAATCAAATTGTTAATCAAACATGCTGATGATGATTCATGATGATTGTGTCCCAGGCTGGTGGCTCTTATTTCGATGGATTGGTTGTAATCATGAACTAGCTTTTTGTGTTATTTTTTCTTAAATACTTAATAAGAATCACAAAATGATCCAACAATTACGAATTGTATTCTTTTTACAGTGTGTGTAAGCAAAATGTTTACACAGATATTCCCACGTCGGTCTGTGTTATTGTTGGTTATTGTTTTTAGTTCAACTACCAGCGTCACTACTAAATATTTAAATTATAATAGGATCGTCTCAGCAACCGACATATCCAGAGCACGATCTACAGGCGACGACTCAATGCCACTACAAACTCACTTTGGCAGGAACAATTTCAGAGCGGACAAATGAAACTAATTTACTAATATGGAAGCCAGTTATAAATTCACTATTATAAGTAAAATTAATAAGTGATACTATTCTATACCAACATTTTATTTAAAACTTGATTCTTCTGTGTAATGGGCATGCATTGTTCACAAATTTGCATTATAAGAAAGCTCAAAAGGTATGTCAAAAGATGTATGACTATTATTATACATTACAGCTCAGAAATGACGTTTATGGGCCATGATAATTGACAGGTCAAATTATAAAAAACTAAAATAAATCTGATATTACTTTTTTAATAATGATTTAGTCCTTTCATTGTGTGAAACTAATAACACTATGAATCTTTTAGTGTCAAGTCTTAGTATTACGCTAAATAGCATCTAAATTTCAAACTTCAACAACGAAAAGTCAAACTGACGTTAAGATGCTTTAAATTGTCGTTCCACCTGTCACCTTGACAGTAGTTCGTGGACAAAAATATACGTCTATACAAGGTGTGCCAAAAGTTTAGAAAATCAAATTTGATTTTTTTGGCGTTTTACAGGGAACTGTAATGAAACTGTAAGCGGAACCGAAAGGCGATTCAAGCTCGAAGAGATTTATGAACAGCTAGTATATTAGAATAATATCCTAACCAACAAGTATTTAAAATGTCGTGTCATTATAATGAGGTACCAATCTAACTTGTAATTGTCGAACTGATAACTATGTTGTCTGTCTGCATAAGACACATACCGAATACCAAGGTTGAGACACTCTATAGTTGTTAAATATGAAAAAAATTATTGGATGCTCTCCATCATGACCACTGAAATACACAAAAATACTTATTGTCTGATCTGGGAGTTTAGAACTGATTGTATGTAAAAGGGGATATGTCATTACACTAAGACTCCAGTTTTACTCAAAATGCTAGATTTTCATGCTCCATATGTCGGCGCTAGTTATTCCAGCACCTTCTATTTACCATTTGGGCGCCCAGATGTGTTATTAAACTTTTCTATTTACATAAAGTGTTCTCACTTTAATAAGATTTCCTCACGTTGTGATTTGTTCCGCTCATCTATCAATGCTGTTAGAAGTTCTACTGCTTCAATTACGATAATTTTGCATGATACTAGATATTTCTTTTGATTTATCTCTTGTCGTTCTTTAATTTTTGTTAATTTTTTTTTGTACATGTACTCATTATGTTGTATTATATTCATTGTCCAGTAATTAGAAATGTAATATCCTGTTGGGCAATAACGAGTATTATAATTATTATTATTATTATTTCTAATTATAGGAATCTTTGCATTAAAATTCGTACAAAAACAGATCAATGTGTTTATGTTGTCTATAATAATATGTGTGGATAATTTAAGATAATTACTAACACTGTTCTGCGATATCTCTTAATTACATTTCCTGCTTAAAATTGTTGTAAAACTATGATAATGCAGTGCAGTACTGTTTGTATACTCACTACCATATGTAATATATCAACTAACCTTCGGTATAGCTAGTAAATTTTTAACACCTGTACGATAACGTCACCGCAGTGCTATTAGAAACTTTAGTAATTAAATTTGTGCAGGCTGAGTCTGGGTCAAAATGGGGGTACACACAGAAACAGGATGGGGTTTTTAGTCGCCAAAACAGCAGTAACATTATCTTCGCAATTAAAACTTTAATTGGAAACTTTTGTGCGACCCCTGGCGGAACAATTGCGATATTATTATCCTGTTAGCTTAATAAAAATATAAAATTGCTTACACAAGATAGATGTATGCAAAGTATACTTTAAATTTGTTATTCAGAATATATAATATTAGCTTAATAATAGTTTAGTAAACTTGCGGCAAAAATTAAGGTAAATATCTTTTGGTTATTGTTTTTTTTTTGTTTGTGGATGATTTTTATAAGTACTATTATTATTTGAATTTGATTTGAGGTAGTAATGGTCTTTTTATTTTTGAAAGCCTGTGTATATAATACTACCAATGTACTACTTAATAAAGTAATATCTAAGCAATCAAAGACAAATGATTGCCCTACTCTAACAGAGAACTGGAAACTGTGTCGGACTGGATATCGGGGTGTCCCACAGGGCACCATTCTGGCTTCAATGCTGTACATAAAGTATACTAATGATAGTAATGATTTACGTTTAATCTTAACGCATGAAGTAGATACGTTTGCTGATGACATGTAAGTAATAATTCATGCAAATAATAAAGAAAAGCTAATAAAGGAAATACGAAGAAGTCTGCGCGATCTAGAGGAGTGATATTAGGCAAACAGTCAGAAATTAAATGTGAGAAAAACTAAGACTACATATTCTCATTTAAAGAGGACGAATAAATTGAGGGAATACTGCTAACATCTACAAATCATTGTATATATCTAGGTGTAGTGTTGGATTCAAGGATGGATTGGAAGAACTGTCAATGGTCTTTCGCAAGCATTATGTTCATTTCTCTGTACGCTACTTGTTATATCAGCTTCAGTTAGCGAAATTGCATCAAGTGCTTCTTACTATGGGTCCTTTTATTCTAGAGTAAAATATGGAATGTCATTCTGGGGCAATCCTGTGGATGTGCCTGCAATATTTAATCTCCAAAAAACGTGCATATGAATCATATACAAACACTAGAACGAAGAGAATCCTGTGTGGAAATCTTCAAAAATAAACTCTATATAATACAATGTACAGGGGTGCTGAAATAAAGCACTTTTATGATACATGTGGAAACAGACGAGCGGGGCTTAAAATAACCCAAACAACGAGAGCAGGTGTAAAAAAAGGTGTGATAACGCAGGAATCTATAATCATTAGCTAAAATTGTGTAAAAGATTTTATACTTTGCATGGCCATGTTCGTTGTTTAAATTTTGATGATGTCCAGTGGGATTTTATATGTGAAAAATATTATTCTGTTTTTTTCTGTTGTATCTTGTAATATTGACATGTTCATCTGTGGTTTAAGTTTAGTTATACTTTGTTTTAAGGATTCTTGCGTTAATTTCATATTTTTCCACTACGGCATAGCGGAATATGAAGGCTATGTTCTGGTACACAGATGTGCCTTAATTTGCCTAGCTTTAAGTTTCAAATTTTTTTAACTGTCACTTGTAACTCTGTGCTTGAGCGGTATATCTAATTTAATTGCGATTACCAATCAGAAGCGTTTGGACAGAGTAGTTTTGATATTTGTAGTTTGTAATGTACCTCTCGCGTGCTAACTAATTAACTCAAAAATCAACGCGTTAATTGATATAGATGTTTTACTGAATATTGATGAGTCAATTTACACCCATGCAGCTAGGCAGTCTTGTTTGCTCTTAACTTCCTAACTGCAGAATTTACGTAAACGTTATAGAGGTCGCTCATCTTTGGTTTACGTACATTACTTCCTGGCTTTTTAAATACAATAGTGACTTATTGCAAAAGTACTTAATGCTTTGTGTGAGAGAGAAGCATATACGTAGTGCTTTGAGGGTACTTTTTTGTCGGAGAAAAAAAAACGGTGTATATAATAGCTTCTTATTAATTAATATCTACGGAATTTTTACACACATAAAATAAAAGTCAATAAGGGTAAATTCCATTCGATTTAATTACAAAAATATAAAATCAAATTAAACAATTTACAGAAATACATAAATTAAGATGTATATTTAGAATTTACATTTATTATTTTACAGCGTAAATATATGAAATTCTGGCAGTTTTTAATATGAATAAACATCATATCGGAGTACGATATGGAATGAAAGTTTGAGGGTTTTCGATCGGAATACGTATATATGTATGTTCGATAAAATGATTTCGCTGAGTATTTAATGTTGACATTCGAGTAAGAAATTTATATTTGATATACGTGAAAAAACATACTTTACGGAAAATGAAAAATACATATAGGATAAAGACAAATGCGACAAATGATCACGTGAATACACTGTCCATTTGTTCGGAGGGAACGGGAATTATCTATGCAATAACGAGTGCGTCTTCGTAGATAATTACAGTAAGTGGCTATGCGGCACAAATAATTATGAAACGGAAACGGGATTTCTTGTGCATGAGAACACCACGAGTACGTGTCGGCCTTGTACTCCTTGAAGTGTCAGGGATAAATGACAAATTTTACATATAAAATTCTGTTTTATATAGGCATTCTCGAGTATAAATAATACCTTAAAGCAGTGACCGCATAGTGATTATTGTTTTTTAACTCTTGCATACCTCTATTCAATTTAATTGTCAAGTAAATTTAGCGCTGATGTTTCAAACCATACTTCCAATTTAAACTAAACGTAATTAGTTCCATCTTGACAACCTTTTTATATTATTGTTAAAATATCGCTTTTACCGGAATTTGCTAGAGGTTGATAATAAATTTGTTATAATTTTGAGAGTTAGTTCTTTACTGACGGATTACCCTTGCTTAATTTCCTCTCAATTAAAGAGATCTAGTGGAAGATCATCATTCAGTGTATTTAAAAGAGGTGGCGTCCTGGCAGCCGGTAGTTCCTTCGAGCAATGGTTCCTAATGTGTGGGTAGCGGTCTCTTGAGAGGTGGTGTTAAGGAAATAGGTGGGGAGGAGTCGCTAAAGAATTTCCAAAATAAAACAAAAACAATTTATTTAAAGGTTTAGTTTTATCTTTGAAACATAAATGTTTTCTCTATATACTTTAAATATGATTTTTCCTGTCTGATTGCTGCAGCAGTAAAAATACGAATTTTTTGGTAATTATTTTAATCCACATGAGAATGCGATGCCTTGAGTTTGGATAGTGTAGCTATAATTAATAAAAACTTGAAGAGGGCTTCGAGTTTTTATTAATTTATTATATTGCAGTTAGCTACTCCTGCAATAAGTTCTTGAATGCACTGACATGAATCAATTTTTTTGGATTTAATTTTTTTAGTAATTCAAGCTTATCCATAAATACATTAATTTTGTTTATGGCTAGTATTCGCCACGATTCAAGGTAGAGAGGTAATTTTATTGTCCTCTCGACTACATTATAGTATGGGATATGTCATTTCAACTGCTAATATTAAGACACTGCTTCAAATATTAAGTGGTTAAAATACAAAACAATTATACGCACAATATATATACGTATATACAGGGTGTAGCACCTAAGATGCCTCGGACCGTAGCTCCTCTATCATACAATATATCGAAAAAAGTCTAAGAGAAAAATTGTCCATAACTACAATCGCCATTTCCTTAAAATATTTTTGGTTATCAGTGCCGTGCCGTATTCCAGTGGCGTATCAAACCTCTGTTTTTTTAAATGGAACAATGTATATTTTGTGGCTGATTCGGAAAGTCCCCAAAGAGTACTTTTTTTTCTTATATAACGTCATACTCCTAAATTTAGCGGTTTCGCTGTTATAACGGTTTTTCTTCGCAGTTAGACCGTACTTCGACATTTTTTTTTGGCAGGAACTAAATTGTACCGGCATTTCGGTTTCTAATTTAGGGATAGACTAATTTTTTTTCAAGTGATTTAAGGAAAGAAGATAATTTTTCATCGGGCTTTGCAAGTAGTCATTTTTTTCTAAAATATCAAATGGGAACCAGATAAAATAATTATATCGTTGGATAATCGAAATTCCAAGTTTTACATTTATTAAAAAACACACACATTTCATTACAACATTAAAAAGAAAAAGAAGTTGTTAGGTCAATTCGTCGAAAAACGTCTTTTTTCAAAGTCAGCTGTCATGATAAAATAATAGAAGTGTCAATGCAAACGGAAAAAATAACAATAAACTGACAGAAGTATTATTGTTATCTGATAAAAGTTGCGAAAATGCCTGGAACTCAACAAGAAATGGTTGACATGTGTTTATTCTTGGAGAATATTTCAAAAATTGTTTGTTGGCGTCACGAGTGTACTCTAAGAGATATCCTCTCAGAACGTATCCAAATCCACGTGAGTTTACAAAGGTGTTGGATAAGATCGTTGAACAGTACCAGTAGACGGGTACTGTTCAACGAGCAAAGAGAGTTAGAACGAAGCCAGTTTTGACCGTAGAAAACGAGTTGAAAGTTCTGGAGGCTGCTGTTGAAAATCCTCATATCAGTGTCCGCGAAATTATTAGGAACACTGACAAGTGTTCAAAAATTTAATTGCAATTGGAATTTCGATTATCCAACGATGTAATTATTTTATATGGTTCCGATTTGATATTTTAGAATAAAAATGACCATTTGCAACGACCAATTGCAGAAATTCTGCCTGGTTTCAAAATCTTGAGATTGCAATTCTTGGTGCAATTGAATTTTAAATGGATGGAACTTGTCAGTGTTCCTAATAATTTCGCGGACACTGATATGAGGATTTTCAACAGCAGCCTCCAGAACTTTCAACTCGTTTTCTACGGTCAAAACTGGCTTCGTTCTAACTCTCTTTGCTCGTTGAACAGTACCCGTCTACTGGTACTGTTCAACGATCTTATCCAACACCTTTGTAAACTCACGTGGATTTGGATACGTTCTGAGAGGATATCTCTCAGAGTACACTCGTGACGCCAACAAACAATGTTTGAAACATTCTCCAAGAATAAACACATGTCAACCATTTCTTGTTGAGTTCCAGGCATTTTCGCAACGTTTATCAGATAAAAATAATGCTTCTGTCAGTTTATTGTTATTTTTTCTGTTTGCATTGACAGTTGCACTTCTATTGTTTTATCATGACAGCTGACTTTGAAAAAAGACGTTTTTCGACAAATTGACCTAACAACTTTTTTTTCTTTTTAATTTTGTAATGAAATGTGTGTTTTTTTTTTTAATAAATGGAAAACTTGGAATTTCGATTATCCAACGATATAATTATTTTATATGGTTCCCATTTGATATTTTAGAGAAAAATTACTATTTGAAAAACCCAATCAAAAATTATCTTTTTTCCTTAAATCACTTGAAAAAAAATTAGGAGTAGTTAGAAGAGGTCTTAGTCTATCCCTAAATTCGAAACCGAAACGCCGGGACAATTTAGTTCCTGCCAAAAAAAAATGTCGAAGTACGGTCTAACTGCGAAGAAAAACCGTTATAACAGCGAAACCGCTGAAGTAGGAGTATGACGTTATATAAGAAAAATACTTCCTTATACTACGTATAAGAAAGTAAAAAAGTACTCTTTGGGGGCTTTCCGAATCAGCCACAAAATATACATTGTTCCATTTAAAAAAACATAGGTTTAATACGCCACTGGAATACGGCACGGCACTGACGACCAAAAATATTTTAGGGAAATGGTGATTGTAGTTATGGACAATTTTTCTCTTAGACTTTTTTCGATATATTGTATGATAGAGGAGCTACGGTCCGAGGCATCTTAGGTGCTACACCCTGTATATAAACAAATTATGAGCATAAGCATGGATATAAACTAACAGAAAAGCACTAAACGTAATTTACAGCTCATTTAAAAGCTCTGAGTAGTAACATTTCCCCAACAATAATTCTTTTATTGTACGTTTAAAGTTCTTGCTGTATGATTTTATAGCTAGTAAATGCGATTATTTTTTATAGAATGCGAGTATATGCTTTAGTATTGCTAACAGTAATGCATTTCGCGTGTTCTATGAATGAATGGTAGCGGAACACACTCGTCGAAGCAAAATATGATCTGCAACTAGTTCCACTACCCACTCCATTCATAACACGCATAGAATGTTTTTTCCTTAGAATAACACCGAATGAACCTGCCCAAAATCATGAGAATATTCGGGCTTACTTCATATTAAAGTTTTCTGAGAAAATAACAAAATGAAGATATATTTTTGCAAATGCTGTCATTGTGTTTATTCCATTAGATTTTATAGTCGAAGGTAACCCGTAGACTCTTAGTACTAGCAAACTGTGCAATGCTATGACTCATATATCCAATTTAGTTTGATGTGTCTCTATCATAGGTTTTTGTTCTGAAGTCTATTTATATGCGGATTTTTTACTCTTCACAACTAAATCATTTCGGGGCAAGTACTCGCTTACCACCACTAAACTATTTTCTGCGCACTGCATAGCACCTATCCCATTTGAGCAGTCTATGATCATAGATGTGTCATCTGCAAACAAGGGAGCCCTATCGAAATCCATGCCATTGACATACATTATGTAGAGCAATGGACTAAGAATGCTTCCCTGTGGCACACCACGCCCCAGATCAAGTACCTTCAATTTCTACAGAGTGTTTTCTTTCTCCAAGGTAGCTTGTCAAAACCAGTCCAACACATTTCCTCTAATCCCACAATTATACAATTTTTTAAATAGTACTTTATAGTTTACCAGGTCGAAGGGTTTACTAATGTCCAAAGAGATTCGTATACAAGTTTTCCCTTCATCCATGTCGATATATAAATATTTTAAAAATATAATCATAGCAGTAGAAGTGTTGCGTCCATTAAGAAAACCAAACTGTCTATCGTTAAGTGCGTTGTTTTTGCCTAGAAAAGTTAGTAACCTTACTGCCATGGCTTTTTTAAACACCTTAGTAAAAGAGCTGATCAAAGACATGGGTCGATAGTTTGATATAGATTACCTATCACCGTTTTTAAATAACGGCTTGATTTTAGAGCCCTTCAACTTCTCAGGAAATACAGTAGCAGCAAGGAAAGTACAGCATAAGAATTCAAAGAGGATTAAGAATTACTTTCATGTTCTCATTTCGCATCTTGTAAGTACGTGAAAAGTTTTGATTTTATCTGAAAAACACTTGTCAAAAAGTTACCTCTCGATATTCGTCTTATTTGTGATATAAAACGATTATCTATGTCTACACAAATTGTTATAAAAGTAAGAGACTATATAGGGTCTCCCTATACTATAATCTAATTTGGAAGGTAAAGGCTTGAGGCAAGAGGTTCTGGATGTAAAAAACAGTGCGACTATTTAACAATTGGTATTAGTTCTTGTAATTTGTTGAAAAAAAATAGATGCTTTACTGTAGTCTAGTGAAACAAAACATACAATCAAACTACTGGCAGCTGACTGCACAATATTATCAGTTATTCAATTAAGCTTTCTCGCATCTGTACCCTGCTCGAAAACCTGGCTGTGGTCTTATATTAAATATGTGTATGAAGAATTGTGAAGATATTAGTTTTTCTGGAATTTTATGGCATTAAGTCGCGATTCTCAGGCGGTTTTGCAACCTCAGATTTGTCAAAATTTTATAATTTGTAAATACGTTTATTATTAATGGAATTTGCGGCGCATAAGAATAATTTATGTAATGATAAACAAATAAAGCAAAAAATTAAAAGCTAGAGCTTATAGAAGAAATTTTATTTATTATTGAAACATATTAGCGGATTGCTTTAAATTAAGTGCCGTTTGAACAATACGGTATATCAATTTTAAGTGTTTTAAAACTATATAAGATTTATATAATACTTATTTAATATCCATTCCAGTTCTTTATTCAAAATTGATATCAGTTTATTATTTGTGACAATTTATGGTCAATAAAATGAAACATTTGATATTTTCGGATTACAATAATATCTTGGCCGAATGTCAAGAAGAGCACTCGATCACAATAGAAAATGGAACACCTGAGATTTTCTTCCATATCATAAAGTTTCTTTTAGTTTCTTTTTGGTCTGGAAGCTAGGCATTTAGTGGATTATGTGAAGGCGCAGTCTGAAGTTATTGCATCGTTATCTTTCGCGTGCATGTGAATTTCGGAAAATCTATTTTAGAATAGAAACGGATATGTTTTGAAAACTCATAAATTTTATTTAATATGAATCGTATTATTTTCTCAAAACGATGAAAAAACTGAATTAGATTATTTAAAAATATAAAAGAATGGACGATAGGAACAACATTAGTGACTCCAGTAACAAAAACATCACATTTTCTCGAATTTAAGGATTTGAGACCAATAAGTATCCTGCATGCCCTCTCAAATGTGCTTGAAAAAATTGTGGATAAACATTGTACCATTGCACTACTTGATATAGTAGATTATGTAATTGGGAACACTGTCAAAGGCTAGTACAACCGTGTTGGTGCTCCTAGATTACTCTAATGCTTTTGATATGATTGATCATGAGATGTTACTCTCAATCTTATATCATATTGGTACGTTTTTAAACAATATTTAAACAAAATAATACAAATGGTTAAAGTTAAGGGTAGCATTTTACTACCTGTTCCACTGACATCTGGTGTGCTACATGGAAGTGTGTGTGAACCTTTATTATATATTATTTATTCCTCCAATATCCTCAAATCTTTAGAATTTTGTAAATTTCATGCATATGCTGATGACAGTCAATTGTATTATTCGTTTGACCCATTATATTATTTAAATGCCGAAGAGCTTGTTAATGCTGACCTACAAGCAGTGTTTAATACCTCTACAGAGCATGGTTTTGCGATCAATCGCGCAAAGTCTGCAGTAATGTCATAATATGACATTTTTAAATCAATGTGGATGAAGAACTGAAATTTAATTAACATGCAAATAAATTAATCCGGTATCTAAAAAGTGTTGTATCCTCATCGTCACCTGATTAGTCAAAGGAATAAAATATATGTTGTAAGGGACAGCCATATAGATTTCATTGTCGTTGCTTTTGGTTTTATTATATCTATTGTACAAGATATGTATTACTATTTTTATGATATTAACAAGTTTAATAGGATAAATATTATTGGTTAATGTATGTCTCATTTTAGTTAGAATTTTGCTTCTGCAAACTACTAAATATAATTGCTGATTTACTAAATCTCTAACCACATTCATTTTATACAAAATTGAAATTTAAATATCTACCAGACCAGTAAAGAACGTATATATGATTAAAGATCGAAATTTTACGTTTCGACCTTTAATCATTGGTCTTCTTCAGAAATTTTATTACATACAGTAACAAGTTAATTTTCTTATAAAAGACAGTACAGTTACATTAAATTGTTTTTTATATTCAGTATATTAACAGTAAATCAGTAAAACTATTTTTTAAGTTGAATTTAACATCTAACATTAATCACAATACAAATAAATTAAAATATTAAAACATTAGAAAAACACTAAAAGCGTATATATTACGTCATACGTTATGGTCAAAATAATAATAAAAAAATTTAATTTTAAAATAAATTATTTTTACCAAACTTTAGTTTTTAATAAAAGTGAGGGTCTTTTGTTATAGTGACTTAAAATAATTTTAATAAAATTCTAAAAAACATAGCAAGACACTCACCTCATAAGCATAAGAATTATTGTTTTGTTGTAGTTTCCATATTACACTTGACTTAAAATACAATTCTCACTACAACACTAAACCTTCTATATTTTTTTAATTTTAAAATATAAATGGTTTCTCTAACTCATTTTTATTTTTAATTAATATGCTATTTGCGATGTAAATGACATTTTTGCATGCATTGCTGTTTTCGTTGGAATAAACTGGCTAAGCTCTAGTGGTGTCGAACAACTTTTATCTTTTTTTTTTATTTTTATATTTCTTTCTGTGCATTGAATCGGTTTCTAAAAATTTTGTTTGTATTAGGAGGTTTTAAAAAATTTTAAAAAACAAATGATTATTGCAATAATAGGGAATATATTTTCGATAAATTTTCTATTTAATTTCGATCGTTTACTGAGTTTTGCTATCTTTTAATTTCAAGTACGTTTCTTGCTTTGGTCTTTTGTTCTTTTTGTAGAATTGATACGTGTCATAATTAAAGGTATGCGAAACTTTATTAGTATGATTTTTGAGCGCTGTACTGTTTTTTGAGTATTTGTGGGCTTTTATTCGTTCCTCTAAGTGTTGCTGGGTTTGTCCTATATATTGCATTGTTTAAAATACATCACATTTAAGATAATCTAAACTTAACAGTTCTCAAATTCAATCTAAATTTAACAGTTATCAAATTCAATTGTATGGTATTGCGTTAGAAATATTATTTTTCATATATGATACGAAAAAAATCAACTATGTTGTAATTTTAATGAGAGCATAGATACGGAGAAAAAAAAGAGGATTATTGATTTATAAATTTTTAAAAAGTGAATGAAAAAATTTTATGAGAAAAGAAATATTAAATAGAAAGAAGAATTTAATAGTAAAGAATAGAATGCTAATATTACTATAATCACGGAAAAGAATTTACGAAGATATTAGAGTTAAACGTGAAGTTTGTTATACAAATCAAGAAATAAGTCATTTTTAGAAGAGAATACAACTGTACAATACTACAAGTCTGACGGATGAATGCTGTCATTACTATAATTTGAACGTGAAGTTTGTAAAACAATCAAGGAATAAAGTCATTTTAGAAGAGAATACAACTGTACAATACTACAAGTCTGACGGATGAATGCTGTCATTACCAAAAGCACGGGAAAGAATTTACGAAGATATTGGAATTGAACGTGAAGTTTGGAAAATAATCCATGAATACGTCAATTTTTTTAGAAGAGAATGCTGATGTACAATGTTACAAGACTGACGGATGTATGCTGTCATTACTACATCTACTTAGGAGTTACTGGAGTATTTGTGCTATTGTGAATCAAACATATGGATACAACGGATGAATGTTGTCGTTGTTATATTTAACCAAGAATCACTGAAGAAGGACCGTACCTGCTTGTGAATTTAATAAGGAAAGTAAAACTCACAAATATACATTTATATGTGCAAGTCTTATTAATTTTAAAAGTTTAAACAGACCTTTTAATTTAATTCTTGTTTAGAGTTAGAAATTATCATATGATAATTGATTTTGTTTATATGTATTATTCTGATTGTATGTGTCAAAGTTTTGAAATTTAATATTTCTTAGTGTAAAGTAAATGTTCCAATTCAAGAATAATTTTAAAATTAATTCTTATTGCTTCAATGAAATAAAAATGTCAATACAAATCTCTTACAATGTCAGTTTGATATTTGACAGATTAATTATTTTGACAATTCAATTATAACTTACATTGATTTTGAGAATCTGTGGTTTGGTTTGTATTAAAATTTATAATATCCATTTTTTTGGAGTGAATACGAGATAATTTGATTATTGTCGCCAATTGAATAAAATACATATAATGCTATGTGATTTTTTTTTATTGTTTATTTTACTTGAATTGTATCAAGTAACAGAACATTATACAAGAATATAATTTAGTTTTGTTGAAATAATGTTAAAGTAACTTTCATATATTTTAAGAACTCTAAATACCTGAGAATAAAGTTTTTATATTCATGCTTGCTAATCTTAAAAATCGTAGAAACCGACTGAGCATAATTAATTGATAATTAGATATAAAAGCCGGAGATTTATATTTTTTTGTTGAAATTTTAAGAAGATACATATTCAAAGCTTCAGTATCTTGTTGGATAAGTTTTATCTAACAACTCTAGTTAAGGATAACAGCGCAATATACCCCCTGGCAATCATTGCAATGATTGCCAATTTATCGAAAATATATTCCCTATTATTGCAATAATAAATCGTTTTTTTTTAATTTTTAAAACCTTCTAATACGAACAAAATTTTTAGAAACCGATTCAATACACAGAAAGAAATATAAAAATAAAAAAAAGACAAAAAGTTGTTCGACAACACTAGAGCCTAACCAGTTTATTCCAACGAAAACAGCAATGCATGCAAACATTTCATTTACATCGCAAATAGCATATTAATTAAAAATAAAAATGAGTTACAGAAACCATTTACATTTTAAATTAAAAAAATATAGAAGGTTTAGTGTTGTAATGAGAATTTTATTTTAAGTCAAGTGTAATATGGAAATTACAACAAAACAATAATTCTTATACTTATGAGGTGAGTGTCTTGCTATGTTTTTTAGAATTCTATTAAAATTATTTTAAGTCACTATAACAAAAGACCCTCCCTTTTATTAAAAAAGAAAGTTTGGTAAAAATGATTTATTTTAAAATTAATATTTTTTTTTATTATTATTTTGAACATAACGTATGACGTAATATATACATTTTAAGTGTTTTTATAATGTTTTAATATTTTAATTTATTTGTATTGTGATTAATGTTAGATGTTAAATTCAACTTAAAAAATAATTCTAGTGATTTACTGTTAATATACTGAATGTAAAAAACAATTTAATGTAACTCTACTGTCTTTTATAAGAACATTAACTTGTTACAGAATGTAATAAAATTTCTGAAGAAGACCAATGATTTTAGTCGAAACGTAAAATAAAAATTTACATCCTATTCTACAGGAACATTTTCATTTAACTGCCGAAAGTACTCACGAAGTGAACACATATTTAATAATCATCAGGCAAGGCAAAAAAACCACAAATACATATATACATATAAACATTGAGGAGCCATTAATGATTCGTACGCATACAAGGGGATCTCGGATTGCCTCGATATGTATTTTTCTAGCAGGGCCGGCAGACAATGAACTCTGACGCTGAGATGCCATGTGTATTGGAAGCGCTTCGCATATGTATTCTCAAAATAGTTTTTCAATTCACAAGTACTAAAAATATAAAATATAATGATGTAATTAAAAATGATAAATAAGATATACATTACAAATAATATACTACTGCATGAAAACAAAAGAAAACATTTATACTCGTATATAAAAAGAAAACACAAATATAAAATAAAGTAAAAGATGCTTAACACCATTGATACCGAAAAAGTTTTTTTTGGAGGATTTCTCTTTTTCTCATTCTATGTGTATGACTACGATAGCGGCTAAACGGCTTATCAATATGAGTATAACCTTTCTCTCAAGAACTGATTAAATTTTGAGTGAAAAGTGTTAGCTTATCTCGGTAAGAAGATTATATTTTTCCAATATTTCAGCAACTACTAAGTTTAAACTAATTTCGAATGCATACAAAAAATGTACTAAAATATATTTGAGAAAAATTTTATGAATAAATTTTTTCGAAATTCCTATCGGAAGTACGTCTTCCAAATATCTCGCAAGTCATGCTTTCTAAACAAATATAGTAGTATAAAAGTATTTACAGCTTGAGTATTTTTTTTTATAAAATAATGTAAAAAGTCGGACCGGAAGTAATAATTTTATTCTTATCGAATTACAGCTTTTTTTTGCAAATATCTCGCAAATTATGCTTTCCATACAAATTTATTGAGAGTATAGAAGTGTTTAGAGTAATAAAGTATATTTGAGAAAAATTTTATGAATAAATTTTTTCTAAATACCTACCGGAAGTAGGTTTTTAAAATATCTGACAAGTCATGCTTATTAAACAAATATAGTAGTATAAAAGTATTTACAGCTGGAGTATTTTTTTTTATAAAATGATGTAAAAAGTCGGACCGAAAGTAATAATTTTATTCTTATCGAATGAGAGTATAGAAGTGTTTAGAGTTGTATTTGTAATAATTTTTGAATAAACAAAAATCAAAATTCGAACTGGAAGTAACACATTAGTAGTATCAACAGTGTAATAATAATGGAAGTCTATACAGGCAACATTTATAAATTACTCCATTTAAGCAAAGACAAAGAAAAACGACAAAGTCTAGTACCACTTAGCTTTAAATTGGACATGAAACTAGTCCTAGCTACTCTAACTTATATTAAGATTTACACTGGCTTAAAAAAAAACCTTCTTGCTATTTCAAATTATGTAAGATGCTTTTTGAGCTGAAAATATAATTTTAGGTTTTTATTTCAAAACATATTTTTATTTTCGTACATACATTTTCATTAAAACGAAAGTTATTTTGGGGCAGGGTAAAGGTTCTGACTGATTTTCTTATTCAAACTTTATTATATATCTATTATCGTCTTTATTTTATTTTCTATTTTTACTTTTGTGTCTTTATTATCTATCGTTATATGAAGAGTGTTTTGTTCCTTTACATGTTCTATGATTTCTTCTCTAATTCTGATGCTAATATCCTATTTTATACTTATATAAAATAGCCATAAACTTATTTCTATCATTACTTACTATCGGATTATGTTTTTCTAATAGTTTTGTCCATATCTGTTTCCATAAAGTAGGCGAAACACGACAACATAAATCTCATATACGAATTAGATTACATCTTTTCATAAAACATAAATAACAGGTGTCCTAGTATCGATCCTTGTGGCACTCCCATAGTCAGAAACGTTTAGACTAACGTACTTATGACGTCAATCATTGATTTTTGAAACAACACTACGTATAAAAGGATTATTCAAACAATACATTTGAATGTTATTTAGCTGCCGTGAGCTATACGGTAATGATAGTGTACCAATACTACCTGTCGTTAACCAAAGTGGATGAATAAATGATGTTGATCGAAAATGATCCCCTTTTTGCAAACTTGTATTGTCGAATTGTTTGGAGTGGCCATCTAATATACGGTAATGCCGATGCAATTCTCTGCATTTAAATATGGATTGCATGTTAAGAGTGATCCTTCAGAAAGTAGTCCCTACGATACAAGCGTTTTCGATTATAGCTTAGAAAATGTGATATTTGCACGTGGTGTATTGTGTATATAAGTAGTACAAGGTCAATGTTTGCACGGTGTTCTACAACTTTTTATGTACCACCTACGGTGAAAGTTCAAGTATATTGGTAAACTTTCTGCCGCATAAGTAAGTGAGTGTTCGAGATTTGAAATCAAATAAAGCAAATATATCAGTACGGGTATCAAAAATATTTCAGTAAGTAAATGGCAATACACTGAAGGTACCTGAAGCTATACTATGTATCCTTAAAGAAGAATATTACTGTGTGTACAGAAAATAGCTGTCACAAAACAATTACTATTAAAACGAAAATGAAAACTGTAAACATATGGATGTTAAAACTAACATCAAGTAGTAAATAAATACTGTGACTTACATATATAAGTAAGACGTATATGCATATATGCATGTGTTAGGGATGCACACATACATTAAGTGCCATTGCCGACAATCGAACGACACCGGTGTTTCGGCCTTTGAGGCATCATCAGTGCACGTGCGGTGTCTGTGCGTTCGATTGTCGGCAATGGCACTTAATGTATGTGTGTATCCCAAACACATGCATATATGCATATACGTTTTACGTATAAATATATATATGTAAGTCACACTATTTATTTACTACTTGATGTTAGTTTTAACATCCATGTGTTTACACTTTTCATTTTCGTTTTGATTGGTGACGCCACATAAGGCTCTATTACACGGGATACACTATTAACATACAGACCTCTGTATAGCAGAACATGCCGTCAGAGGCCGTCGCTTTTTCTGTGTCATCTTTTGGGTGTTAGATGTCGCTGTAATACTCTCACTGCATCTACCACGCAAAACTGATATAAGTAGCTTTTTAAGTTTTAAAGCCATTGTCGACAGTCTCCACGTGCACTGATGAGGCCTCAAGGGCCGAAACACCGGTGTCTGTGCGTTTGATTGTCGGTAATGGCACTTAACGGTGGGGTCTTCGAAAGCTAATGCTAACGGGAGTTCATAGATGGAGTCGGGATCAGATATTTTCTCTGTTCAAGATTCGTACACGCCCACTGACCAACATCTATTACTTACCAGTAGAACGACAGTTAACCATGTCCAACGGTCTGTGACCATAAAATATGAAATTGTTTACGCCCACCTCTTCGAATTAAAACACCCATCTAATGGATTTTTCGGTACCTTTTAGGCGAAACCAAAAATCAAAATTAATTTTTTTTTCGGATTCGACATCAGTATAGTGCCTTTTATAAATTGAGTTAATTTCTCCTGTTTCTTCCAAATTTAAATTTTATGACTTTTTTTGAAAAAACTAAGGGCACTAGGATTTTCAAAATAACTCAACCTGATGAGTGTGTTTTAACATTTACTGTGTGAAAATTTCATTGTACATGATTTACAACGTTTCGTTAAAATGGTACCGATATTCCTTATGGACATATAACACGGGCGAACCCCAGCCTTAATGTATATGTATGTGTATCCCAAACACATGCATATACGTTTTACTTATAAATGTTACCGTATGTGTCAATTTTCATTAGCCATAGGCGATCAATCCATACAATATATGGCAACGTGGTACCCCTACTTTCCTTTCCAAGCCAGCGACGCGACAACCGATACATGCTCGCAAATACAAGTTAGCAGTAACCATTGGACCACCGACTCGGGTGTTTCTAATGCGTTCAGAAATAATATTTACGAGTTGCAAGGATTTGTTTTTCTTTTTCCTTTCAGTAAATGCAAAGAATTATTATGCTGCGTTCGCGCTGCATGACACAAACAAAAGCGTAATTACAATAAAATTAAAAAATAACCATAATAAAATAAAAAATAACCCTAATAAAATAAATAAAAAAGGATTTCTGCCTGCACAGCAAGACATTGCTCTAGCCGGTCGTAGAAATTTACTCTTACGTTTTCTAACATGTGAGCAGTTACTGAATTAGCAGCCTCAATTATTTTTTCTCTCAAGGCAACTATGTTTTCTGCTCTACCATCTTCATGGGGATAAACAATATTTTTTAAATATCCCCACACAAAAAATCATTTGGAGAGAGATCAGTTGATCGCGGAGGCCATTTGATGTTTCCCGTTCCAGTAATAAGACGGCCAAGGATCGCAACGTGTTCCCAGTTAAACATTGAATGTAAAATCTGGGTCGGGATCGGAGAATATCGTTGTGATGTCGGTTGTTGTCGGCAATGGTGACGGACAGTAGGGGTACCACGTTGTCACGTAATACATTCATACGTATAGAAAAAAATTAAATAAAAATTAGAAATTGGAATAATTTTTGATAAATCGGGACTATATAATATTTTTCGAAATATTTAATAATAACTTAGACTATTCAATTCACCTGTCATTGTTCAAATATGAACCAATAAAATAGCAAATATTTACTTTCGTATCATAGCAACAGGAAATTTCAGCGATTATATCTTCCTAGAAGGTATTCAAGTGGATATTTTAAACAAGTGAAAGTTTTTATTAATGTAACTCATTTACTAACAATATTGAAGGTACAATTAGAAAAACTAACATTACTGCAGTGCTGCAGCAGACATTCTGGAACAGAGCTATCACTGGGAGTACCCGAGGGAGTACCTTTCTCTTGTAGCTTAATACCGTCACTATTACTGACAGATGTCGAAGTTGTACATGACACATTTGTTGTTGTAAAATTTCTTCGCATTTTGGTGATAATCGACTCGTGGTGCTCATCATCAAGCTGCAAGTACGATTTTATGGAATTCAGATTTTGGTGTCCCGTTATTTTCATCAGTTGTTGCTCTCCGACTCCAGCTTTCGCCAGAGATGATACAGTTGAAGAGCGTACCGAATGATTTGATATCTTCCTTCTTTTAACATCTAATCCAGTTTTTTCAGCTAATAACTTCACCCATTTACTGATCTCACATATACCAACTGGACTGTTCTTATACCACACCGCATTCTCAACTTTTTCCCAAAACGGATTCGGTGTCAAAAACATCCTTTCTGTTTTCACATTTTTTCCTCTCTTCGATTTCAGTAGATAATACAATCTAAATAACAGAAGAATATTAATTATACCGTCTTGAAATTAAATATAAATAGGTTACCTAACTGGACACATATCGGTATTGCTTTTATTCTCTATCAACCACTTGCTGCCTGTCAATGATTTAGTTCCCCCCTGCGCAGTTTTCGAAAATACTGGATTATACTCAATTCTACCAGTTCTTCTTCCCTTGTTATCGAGTTCCTCCTTGAAGTAATAGGTGAAACAGTTGCTCCCTTCTCCTCCCCGCCAAGCTAGTTCGTAAGATGCTATTAAGAAAAACTTTTTCTGTAAACCGTCTGGGGTACTCTCATCTAATATGCGTATCATATTTAAGTATTCTGGTTCTGTAAGTGCCGCCGCGTTGCTGGTTCTTTTTTCAGGACACGCTTGCAGTTTTCTTCTTGTAGCATCCCTGGCGTCACGTGCTGACTTAAATATTGCATCAGAAAACGGGTTTACGTTTATTTTCCACTTATTGAAGAACATTTCTTGAACCATTTTCGCCGTCACGTTCCACATGTGCTTGATGACGCCTTCTTTATAATCGGACCCATCTTTTTTCTTCATATTACATGCCCACGACTTTAAGATGACATTTAAGTCCACAGGAGAAGTAGATTGATCCAGTTTATAGCCTTTTGCTGTTAAAAATGTACTAAATTGTCTCCATACTGAATCTTTGGATTTCTTCGTGTTCCAAGGGATATTTTCGCAAATTTCAGCATCGATTTCGTCTTCAGATTTCGTGCCAAATCTTTTCTCAGTTCCCATTATTTAGAAACACCAGTTTTTATTCAACGAAACGAACTAAATAGGAACACGATTCCAAAAATTTTAATGACAAACATAAATGTTTTTTTTGTTGACATGGAAACGTAATCATGTGTAACTAAATTTTGAGTCATTTTAATATGAAAAATTGATTTGGTTCATTGAATAGTCTCTCGAATACGATTCGTAGTCAAAGTTGAGTCTACTATTTTTGTGGTGCTTTACACTCATGTCTTTCATAATTGCGAATACTACTCGTGCTCCGCACTCGTAGTATTTAAATGCAATCATGAAAGACATTCGTGTAACCACCACAAAAATAATCGACATAACTTTGACTACTCATGGTATTATAAGTGAATATCTTCGATAAATTGGGACTTATAATATTTTCTGAAATATTTAAAAATAACTTATAAATATTTTATCGAGATAAATATTTTTGGGAACTAGGATGTTTTAGTTTAACACGCGATAGTATAACACTATGCGTTACGGTGAAACATTTTAGTAATTGTAACAGTTTAGTTTTAAATTTAATGAGAGATTTTTTTTTTTATTTTGATATAAGGATAGACACTTTACGTTTGTAAATCTGTAGGTCAAAAGTATGAAGTTGATTTAAAATTTTTTCTTTTTTTTGTTTGTAGAATATTTCTCTTTACTGTGTAAGGATTTATTTATTTTAAAATGAATATGGATGAATTTAATCAATTATATGAAGAATCAAGGTAGTTTAATTGTGTTTATTCTTTGTTTGTTTCTGTATATTGTGTTGAACAAAAGTTTATGTGGTGCTTTATGCTGGAGTTTTAACGAGGTTTTCCTGATTGCAAATTTGCAACATTGCATCTAGCAATTCGCTCTGAATATTTTTTGAAGCGCCTCTCAACACTTGCAAGCACAGCGTCTAATTCAGTTGCAAAGTTGATGAAGCCTACATAAATACCAGGATTTTCTGACGTCAATGTCTCATCATGGCCTCCTAATGCCAATTCAAAAGCTCCGCAAAATTTTATACACATAATTAACCGTCGTAAAATATGACGATTTTTTTGCCAGATCTTCGTCGTACTTAATTTTATGTCGCAAAAGCACTGTCTAACTGTTCACGTATATCCACTTTGCCTAGAATACTAAAATCCACGCATGGATTCTTATGAGAAACGGAGTTTCGTGTTTCTTTGCCCTCTCTGCGATATGATTTAAATCATTCAACCCTTGTTTATTCCACGCACCAACCTCTTTCTTAAAAATTAAGCAGACAAAACAAAATGGTTTATTTGTTAGTGAACATACGCACATCCACTCATATTTTTCATATATATTTTTATTGAATATTCTATTGTTAGTTCGAGTTTTACTTGTAAAAGTGTAGCTTATTTGAAGTTATGGAATGGGATTTTATTTTTTCTTAATTAAAAGTTTTTACTCAAATAATAACTGGTTTTTAAAAAGATCTTGCAACACAATTAACTTCCATCATTAATAATAAACGTCACTTCAAGGCTTTGAAATCACACACGCATGGTAACGCAACGAAAACATGCACTTGCAATGAATGCAAGATGTTAACTGGAATCTGACAAATTTGTGCCCCAAACCGAAGTTATAAGTGCATATGCCGAAGATAAGCGGAGCGAGCCGATTCATACTCGACAATCTGAAATCGTGCCCCGGAACATAGTTTTGAGCGTTGGCATACGCTAGTGTGTGCGGTGCGCAATAATAATAATATAATAATAATAATAATGCACTGAATTACAAGCGAATTTCTTTCTATGTTTATCTTTGTGGTTGGGTGGGCACGTGCCCTTGTGCCCTTTAGTACCAGCCGCCACTGGTATTAATTGATCAATAAAACAACCCATAATTCTGTCTTGGGTACTAAATTGAATGATGTGTTTATTCGGCGAATCTATCTTTACTACTATACTTTTATTTACTTTTCCAATAGTTTCATATCCGACTCAACCACAGCAAAGCGTGGTCGGGGTTGAGCGAGTGGAAAATAAAAGTAAGTTGGATGGCCTTTTTTCTTAATAAAAAAAAAGTTAAATATGTATTGTAGTAGTTGTTATTGATGCTAATTATTTTCCTTAAAGGTTGTTCGCAATAAATAACTTCGTTGAGAATTTGTATTTTCTACTCATATACAGCAATGTTTTCCAACCAAACGAGCAAACTAATTTAAAAAGTAGCAGAACAATAAAGTATCTACATTTAAAATTTCAAAAAGATTCGTTCAATAATAATGGAGATATATGACCTGAAAGTCTTAGCTGGCACACTCTATATATGGCTGTAAAATCTTTACAACATATTTGGTATACCCCTGATTTATTCAACTCTTTACTCTTTTCTTTATTAATAATTAGGGCAATACCGAGATCATATTTATTAGCAGCAACCGTTTTTCTTTCGGAATGCCTGGTAATTGCCTTAATTTTATTACTAAAAGAAGGAATATAGTTAATATAATGTCGCTTATTGTGTTCTATCTCCTTTTTTTTGGGTAAAAGTAGGTTATCATCAATCTGGTTTGTTTATTTCTAAAAATATTATCTAGAATGATTTCTCTGAAACTGTGGGTGCCACTTTTATTTTCTAACTTTGATTAGATTACACACAATATTTTCACTAGTATGTGCGTCCAATAAATGTTTTAGTTTGCCATACTTCGCGACAGCACCTTCTTGAAATGCTGAACATTCTTAGTCTGCTTTTTAATTATTATGTCAAAGTTCCTTCTTCTATACAAAAATTCTGCGTATCTTCGTGTGTTTCAATTTTTCAATTTTGTTAATGTCCATAACATACATGTGGGTCTCAGTATGGTGTTCGTCACACGCTGGTAGTGTCTTTGACGGAAAAACGTTCTCTAGAGTTCGCTTGATATAGGGCGCAACATATTTTTAATGTGTAAAATGTAGTAAAATGTTGCAAAATAACACATAGTTCTTAACCTGCAATATTTTCCTAAAGGTTACTTTATGCTTAAATGTGGTTTTCGAACTATTAGGAACTGTTCCTTTTTAGTTTAATTCGACCAATAGACAGAATGAAATTTTTGCATAGGATTAAATCGTTATAATAAAATATGAAAAGAATAAAAAAAACTTACTTCCACAAATTACTAATAAATTTCGATTTATTACACTAGGAACATAAACTTAAATAGCATGTAATTTATTTTCCCGGGTCTTAGCTTTTTTTTTGTGTTGAAAAAGGATATTACGGGTATACAACTTATTTATTACTCACCTAAAACTACGTCTGTATTTTCACATAACCTAGCTCCGGATGTGACCTTTCACATTAAGTAACGCTTATGTAAATTTCATCCAAGGGTTTGTGGAATACAAAAACCGTCATTTAGAAGAAAACCTTCCAAAGACGTTGTACTTAAATATATGTACAACATATACTTGTATTCTATTGCAATGAAGAAGGATGCATATCCCTAAAATATATATTATAGACTTACACAAGAAGACTTTAATCTCTGAACTACAATTAAATTTACATACAAATGGTAAAGGTATTTCCTAATTTGAATGTTTGTGCCGAGTACCAACTTGGGCTGCAAATAAGATTAAATAGATAAATTTCACGGTCCTGCTAGTCCACGTGCTTCCTTTGTCTTACATCATATCGTCCGCATTTCAAAGGCCAATAATCTACAAATATCGGTTTAAGATATATTGAGTTCTAAGAAGAACGTGGTATTAATAACGAAATCAACATTGTTAACTTGCTAATTTACTATAACAGTACATGCGGTGGTCTTTTCATATTGCCAAGGATATTGGTATAACGAGCTTATGATACGCATAATGAGATAATCAACTGAACCCGGTATGGGTTGCAATGGCACTCAATTAAAGAAAGTGCTTGTTTTAATTGAATTATATGTTTACTTTTAAATCTTAACAAAATAGCTCAAAAAGACAGTTACTACTTATTTATTAAAAAATAAAAGACATTTTATTGCCAAATATATTTTTTTTTATTAAACTCTATTATAAAAGTATATTATAAACAAACTCATGGGATATATGTAAATTATAGCAAAGGCATGTTTTATTTTAAAGCATGCATCGACTGATGGACGATAATTATTTCCTCATTATTTTATATCTATATTGTGACAAAAGAGCATGGCAAATTTCTTGAATATCTCTGAGTATGGTTAGTTTACTACTGTAAATGCACTGAAGTTGTTAAATTTAATATTTTACCAAATATTTTCAACGGATTTTCAATATAATCTACGATTTTGCAATAAATCCTTGTCATTTTACATATCCTACTTCTAATATATTCAATACGTACATTATTTTCATTCTTACGGTTTGGTTCATAAAACAACCCACTTGTTTTAAATTAGTTGTATACACTTTTATCCGCATTAAAAATGCAAGTGCATGCTTGTCTCTTTGTGATGCATCACATTCTTCCTATTTCCAAATAATTACTTTTCTGGTTTTGAATTAAAAGAAATATATTGTAACGAAACCAGTCTACAAAAAAAAAAGAAAGGCAAATATTCGGCGCGACTGGTAAACAAGTCGTAAAGCAATAAATCATCCATTTATATGTGCTGCGAAGAGACAGAATGTCTGTCGTATGTTCTACAAACATCGAGAGAAAGATGAAGTTTTAGCGAATGCTTCCAGATGTTTCGTATGCGTATATAAAGGCAGTTGAACCGATGGATGAGTCATTCCGGAATAAGAGATTCGTTCAATAGTCTCGTGCGAAGATATATAAACATAAATAAATAGTTCCTAGAGTGGTAGTCGAAGAGTAAACATAAATATAAGTAGTACAAAATAAATATAGTGGTGCGGCGTTATATAAATGGAAGTGATATAAATATACGGACATAAATATTAGTAATAGAAATAAATACCTGTGTTAATTTAAATCGTAGTAGTTTAAGTGTGATACATTAGTTTTATATTTTTATATTGTAATTAATTTTACGTGTGTGAATATACAGACTGTTTTAAATAAACAAATTGCACGAGTTGTTTATTGCCAACCCGAAAACGTTACAATATATATATATATCGTTTTAGTAATTTTCTTGGTCGTTTAATATTATAAGATTCGAAATTTCTTGGGTGTAGCGGCCTTTTTGGGGACATTCACAGTTTAAAAAAAGGTACTTAATAATAATAATAAGTATATTGTATCATAATAACTATTACAATAATCGTCACAAATTACAGGAACAACATGTATAGTACATGAAGAAAATTTACATATTTGTATAATACATAGATAATTTAAACAAGCACACATTTAATTAAAATTTATATTTCAGAAATCCGCAAATCTCTGCGTCGTCTGCAATCTATGGTATGGTATTTTCAGGGCATTTCTCATTCCTGTGTTGTGATTGTGCGTGTCACCATTCCACCGCACATGAGCTCCACCCCTGTGCACATGTTTAGCGACTGTGAGTATGTAAGCACACGGAATGGTAAGTATATTTTCCTTGATGAATGCCTGCTTACATGTCTGTTCTTGTTTTAGATTGCACAGGACTCTCACTGCTCATTTTTGAAGGAGAAAAATTCGATCAGCGCCCGAAGCCATTCTCCAGAATTGGAAGCCATAACTAGCCACGCTATGGAAGTTGGCAAAATATGTCAGCTTTGCAGCATGGTGAGTCGAAACATTCTTAATTCTTCTAATGCTATAAACTGCGATTGACAATTTGTTTGCCAGTTCATCCAGATGTGCATCCCAGTTCAAACTGCCACGAACGTGAATACGCAACACCCTGATGGAATTATTATATACTTTTTTGTCTAAAGAAAAATATAGGTGTTGTGTCTTATCTCCGTTTAGTTTTAGTTTATTCGTTGAAAACCAATCTTCTGCTTCCGACATTACAGTTTCGGCTTTCCTTGATTTTTCATTTCTAGTTTTATCTGTGACTACAAACGATGTGCCATCAGCATATAAGCAGATGCCATTTGCAGACAAATTGAACACCAGATATATATATATATATATAAATTACAAACAAGAGGGGTCCCAGTATCGATCCTTGTGGAACACCCTTTTCTACAGTCTTCATGCTAGATCTGTTATTGATATCAACATACTGTTGCCTATTAGTCAAATACGATGCTATCAAGTCGCATACGTTACCCCTTATACCATAATAATACAGTTTCTCCATTAATAGCCTGTGATCGACTGTATCGAAGGCCCTGCTCAAATCGCAGCAACTTAGTTGAACATATTCCTGCTGGTCAAAAGCCGCCTGCACAACATCCATTATCCTCGTTAAGGCAGTTACTGTGGATTTATTTTTACGAAATCCGTGCTAAGCTATCGACAAGTAGTTGTTTTTGTCAAGATAGTTAATTAATCTATTCGCAATTATTTACTCAAACACATTGGAAACCGCTGGTAAAATTGATATTGGGCGGTAGTTGGTTGGATCGTTTATATCTCCACGCTTATGTACAGGTATTACTTTTGAGTATTTTAGTTCCTGTGGAAAGTATCCTTCCAATATGCTTCTATTCATGACAAAAGTCAATGGTCCCAGTATACTAGGGCCAATGGTTTTCAAGAATGTGGTAGAGTAACCGTAATAGTCCCTTGTATCCATACCATTCATGTTATTAATTACTTCCAAAAGTTCACTTTCAGTTACTGGAAGAAAGTAGCATGATTTTTCATTTATATTACTGGCTTTACTTGAAAGGTCATGTGGGTCCTTCAGGGCTAATGTATCATGCTGCTGAGTCCCAAATTTTAAAAAACATTCATTCATATCGTCTAGGTTTATATGTATATCCCCCATTTGTTTGTTTCCCTTTCCTGAAACATTTCTACTTATTATCCAAATTTTCATTTGTTTGTTTTCGGACATTATCTTCTTTCATTCCAATATAATGAGACAAGTTCCGACAAGTGGCTCTCAGTTTGAAATCAAGAAAAACAGTTTTCTTTATATTCATATATAAGTTATTGTGTGTAAAGTTGTTTTGCAATATCACCATCGTATTAGTTAAAGCTGCACACGTATCCTTTCTATTAGTGCTGGACACAAAAAATGATATGTGGTCTGCAAGCATTACAGACCTTTTAGCTTCAAATCGTTCATATATATTATGAATAACAACGGTCCAAGGACACTATCCTGAGGAACGCCTTGGCTCATTGTTATATAGTTTGATCTGCTATCCCCAATCTTGGCATACCGCAGTATATCTCTGAGATAGCTTGGAAACCATATACCCCTTATACCGTAGCACTCCAATTTCCTGAGCAAAACGCTGTGATCCACAAGATCAAAGGCATTATTCAAATCCACGAAACATCCCATATAAGACTTTCCCGCATCCATGTCTCTATGCATTGTATCAAGAAATGCCAAAATTACGGCTGTGGTATTTCGCCTGTTCACAAAACCAAATTGATTCAAGTTTAGGAGTTTGTGTTTATGAAAGGATTAATTGAATTGAACAGGCTCATAAGCCTATTAGAAAGAAGAAAAAGAGATGTATTTGTCCTATCATTTGGTGTTTTGTTGGGTAACAAACCATTATCGTTATTAATATTTTTGTGGAAGCCAATCTCCATATAAATGAGCAAGTGCAGGTATTTTCGCGTTTGCATATTTTCTGTTATCTACATTCTATATTTACACTTCAATTTTGCTATAACAATTCCTGAAAATATGTATACTATATATATTTCTATCAAATTATGCTCTTGTAAAACATATTTCTTAAACCATTGAGTGATCCCCAAAAATAGAACGTAAACTATTTATAAGTTGTAATAAAAACTATTAATTTTGTGTTGCTTGAAGTTAGTACTTACCTTCTTATTTTCTTTTTATTAGTAGAGGCAAAGAAGTTAAACTATGTATTAGTCGATGCATCTTAAATGCTGATGCACTTATGAAATATAATCTTCAAGAGTAATCAAAAAACTTTACCAATAAATCTAGGGCTATTGATCAACTACAACAACTTTATGGCATGCTGTTAATTAAATATTTATTTTTAGTTTGTCTGCATTTTCCTCTAATAATTAAGTCTTCGGACAAGGCGATGCGCACTAAATAATCACGTCAACAAAAAACTGTCGGATGATCGATCCTATAAGCAAACAAGTTGACGTCAGGAATCCTTTCGAGCTATTACCATCAATTAGGGATTCTCTCGCGTTGTTTGCTATACAGTCTTGTTGATATTTTAAATATAGTGAAGTGACAAAAATGAATGCTCTGCGTATACATATATCAACTTTTAGGCTTTTCTAAAAAAAACAAGGAATAAAAGTGCTCTCGGAAAAGAAAATTCCTTAACATGTTTATTTAATGATAAAAATAACACAAGAATTCAATCTGTTTGATTTCGCTATTTTTTTTTCGAATTTGTTTCTCGCTTAATATTCTTTTGAGCCATTCGATTGTAAGTGGAATTACTAATAATTGCTTATTCCATATCTGTAGCTGCTCCCGATATCATCGCTCTCGGACCATAAAAAAAAATATCACGTGGTTTAAAATTTTTTTTTTAAATTATGAAATTTTTGTCGAAAATTACTAAAAATCAATATGCTAATTCTTATGGAAAATTTGTTTAAATTCCTTCGTAATTAGTAATAGTATTTGTAGTACTAATTAATTGTAGGGTAAAGTCGGGTGAGATGGCCAGCGCGAGAGATGACCAACACCAAAAATTTCAATTAAAAATCGCTAGATGGTACTAGCGGTGTTATGGGATGTCAACTACACTGACCGGCAAAAAAACTGGTCATCTTAGAAATTTCACGAAAACACATATCGTCTACTAACTCCATTAGAAAGTTATATTTTGTTTTAGCAATAAGAGACACACGAAATGGAGAGAAAAGAGACAATCTAAAACCAAAAATTAATTTAATTTAAGAATTATAATAGAAACAGTGAAAAATTAAATTTTGCTTAAATTACATAAACTGAAGTTAACAGCTTCTAAACGACTTTCAACTTATTGTTAATAATTTGTATGCTCTCCTCTAGCCAGAATTACACTGTTCAGTCATCTTGGCACTGAACTTATCAAATTTGTTAAGGAAATTTTTGGAAATGCTTCGAATTCTTCTAAAAGGGTTAATCGAGGCTCCTGCAAAGTTGCAGGCATTGCTGGACGACGACGAATATGCCGTTGGAGTTCAACCCTTAGGTGTTCGATCGAATTAAGGTTTGGACTGCATGCTGGCCAAAGATGTCTATGAATTCCAACATCATTAAGGTATTCAGTAACGACTCTTGCTATGTGTGGTCTGGTGTTGTCATGCATCAATACAAATCCATCTCCAATAAAATGTGTAAATGGGAAAACAGCTTCTTGTAGAATATGTTCCCACGTACTTATGAGCGTTTAAAGCACCATCTTCTACAAATATGAGCTCCGTACGTTCTTCTGTGGAAATATCTACCCACACCATAACAGAACCATCATGAAAAGACACCCGTTCAGAGATGGTGCATTCGGCATGTCGCTCATTTCTTCTTCTCCACACTTTTTCTCGACTATCAGGTGATCGTAGACAGAAGCGCGACTCATTCGTAAAAGGAACTTCACCCCATTGCTGAAGATCCAATTCGTATATATTCGTGTAAACTGAAGATGTGCTCTTCGAAGTCTAAGTTTCAGTTGTGGTCCTATGGCTGGTCTTCGTGAATTTAGACTACTTTTTTCAAGTCTTCGCCTAATTGTCCTTCCACTTATTTCAACCCGTCGCCCTGTTTGCAAGCGATGTTGTAGTTCAACTGCTGTTATTTTGCGATCCTTTAATGTATTCAACACAATAAAACGATCATCAGCTGCTCTAGTTATTCTTCGCCTGCTAGATTCTACACATCATTCGAATGTATCAGTCTCTATAAACCGATTTCAAGCATGCTGAACGGTAGCATGAGGTACGCCTAGTGTACGAGACACATAACGCCGACCACGACCATCTTCAATTAATGCAATAATTTGTCCAACGTTTGCACTATGATGATGATGATGTTTGCACAAGTTAACGGCATTGTGAACGCGTGAAAATCGTTGTTTCCTGTCAAACTAATGTCCTTAAACAACTCAAAAGAAAAAAAAGTTAAGAAATGCCGACTAACTTATTAATGTGGATTTCAAGAAATATGTAGGCGACTTGTACAAATGTGTTCAATATGTTAAAATAAACTTTTCTAGTTAGACTAATCAATAGGAAATTTTACAATAATAATGTAACAGTTTAAATCTTTATTTAGACCAACAAACCGAAATTTATAGAGCTTCAATAAATATTTCAGGGTGGCCGGTTTTTTTTTGCCGGTCAATCTAAATGCCGGCACTCTGATATTAGTTGCGCTAGACGCATATTTTTCGTCCAAAATTTTAAAAGCTATTTTGTGCTTGATCAAAATTTTGTGAGCGACGTGTTGTGTGTCACACTTAAAACGCACGGTTTAATGCAGATATCAATGGTTTCGATAAGTTGGGGGCGTAAACTTAACAAAAACAAAGAAATGGCCGGTTCTGATTGGTACAGATAAGAAGAAACCCTGATTCCTTTTTTGGAAGAAATGAATAGTGTGAATGTCAGGAACTACTTTCACATCTTACAGTCTGCGCTAGAAGAAAATGAACTCTCTGACAAACCTGGTTCTATATTTAACGTCGATGAAACTGGCCTGCAGCTCGACAATAAAGCAGATCATGTAATAGCTGAGAGGGGAGAACGAGATGTTTTTACCATAACTTCAGGAGAAAAGAGGGAAACGGTGACTAGTATAGCCTGCTGCAAGGCCGAACGTATTTTTCTGCCACCCGTGTGTCTCCTCGAAGGAAAAAACAAGAAATCCAAATGGAAGGATTCACTGCCACATGGTTCAGAAATTATCATGTCCGAAAAATCTGCCTACGTTACTACAGCCGTTTTTATGCAGTGGTTTAAAAATCACTTTCTTCCAAGTAAGGGAGAGGGAACAACATTGCTAATACTAGCCGGGCATGCTTGCAGAAGCGAATAATTTTATTTTGTTGTGTTTACCACCACATACTACACATTTCTAACAACCTCTGGGCAGAGCCGTTTTTAAATCTTTAAAGACTTATTACTACCAACCCTGTAGGGAACTGATGCGAAGCCATCCAGGTAGAAAAATAGGGCGTGTACAGTTTAGTGAACTTTTAGCTCAAAGTTGGGAAAAATCTGCTTCTATAGGAAACGCAGTGTCAGATTTCAAGGCCACGGGCATATTTCGTTGGAATTCAGGCCGCATATCAGATCATGCTTACGCAATATCTGATCAAATAAAAAAATACCCAAAAAACACAAGAAGAGGGAACACCTGCCCAAGCGAGCTACGACACCGCAACCATCATGTAGCCACAGTTCTACAGAAATTCTCTGATTCAGTAGAAGTCACGCGTGCATCTACGCTAGAAGGTACTCCCGGGAAGATTTTGGAGCAAATTAATCCAATGCCCAAATTTTTGGCAAGTGTAAGGAAACGAGCAAAATCTGTCGCTGTCTTGTTGACATCCCCTGAACATATTTCTTCGCTAAAAAACAAAAACACGAAAAAAACTGAAATAGCCCAGAACACTATTATACTAAAACAAAAAGCTCAGAGAAAGAGACGCCGTTCGCACTCGTTTAGTTCGAATGAAGATGAGTAGTGCAGAATGACGATGAAAGCGAATCACTTGACGAAAATGACGATGTTACATGTCCAGGTTGCGGGGAGTTATACTGCAACATACTTAAGAAGTATGACTGGCTCCAATGTATAAAATGTGAAACTTGGTTCCACGAAAACTATTCTTCTTTCGAGAACACGTGCTACCCAAAAAATTGCTTAAATTTTGTTTTTTGATATGTTACTTATACAGGGTGAGTTTTTTTTTCATTATTTGTATGGGGATCTCGAAAACCATAAGAGATACGCATTAGGTAAAATGGAGAAAGATTTGCATCTTATGAAGATGGAAAGAAGATGTCGTTGTTTGAAATTGAATTTCTTAAAAACAATATTCAAAAAGTTTTTTTCTAACGTTAAGAATAGGAGTATTATAGCACTGAAAAGGTTTTGGAGAATTTCTATTTTTTGCAAATATCTAGTAAACCATGCATTTTCTTAAATTGATAAAAACGTATCTGGATGAGGTTTACAAAGATGCAAATCTTTCTCCATTTAACCTAATGCGTATGTATCTCTTATGGTTTCCGAGATCCCTATACAAATAATGAAAAAAAAACTCCCTGTATATTTTATGTTAAGGTCATCTCTCCCGTACAGTGTTGGTCATCTCACCCGACCACGTGGTGACATATGACCAATTGTATTTTTCTTTCCTTTTTAAAATTCAACAATAAAGGGCTATATTTTTTATAGTATTTTCTTACTAACTTAGGTATACACATAAGGCGTAAACAACTCTCTGAACTCAAAGCAAGCTTCCTGGTTTTTTATTAAATGAGTTGTAGATCATTTTTAAAATGTTGGCAACTCACTCGACTTTACCCTAAATATAATTATTATTCTTGAAAATGAAAAAGTTACTACGCGTCAATATGTATGTATGTTATCAGTCTAATTATTATTAATTTTTTTATTGACCAGATGTATTTCAACCGAAACTCCCTTGTATAACGCAATTTCAATATGACCACATTTTTTACTCGCTCTTATACGCCCCTCTAGGATTAGTCAATTTAATTTAATTTCACTTTTATATACTATTGAAGAGTATAAATATCAACATTTCCCAAAGGCATAGACATTCCAGAAAAACCAACATACCGAATAATCGTTTCATTCTGTTTTGTTTTATTGGGGATACTTTAAATTTAATTAAAACCGCGGATAGACCGCTTGCGCTAATGTTCGCGAAAGCAAAGTGAAAAAAAAACACAAACGATGACGTAATCACTGCTACCACGACATCAAACAGCAGGCCTTGACCAACGCTGGGAGAACCTTAATACCATATGAAAATTACACACATTTCATGGAATGTTAATTTTTCCTCGAGGCTGGTCTCATTTTAAAGTGCGATAAGACGATATGTAATGCGTGCAAAAACGTGTGTGTACTTTTATAAAAGCGCTTTACTTGATATCAGCAGGTAAAAAGCTAAATGTGTCTTGAAATATATTATTAACGTTTGAATATAGAACATATGAGTTGAAGGTTTAAGCGAGGCAAATAATTTATTCTTTGTGAATTTCATATGAAAAGTGCAAGAGAAAACTAGAAATGTCAAATTCTCGTAGTTTTCATATAATCGCGTTTTACTTTTAGAAACAGAATAATTATTCTTAAAATCACTTTAAAAAGTTATCAAAAACAATTCAAATTTGTGTTAAACTTTGTTTATTAATAACAAAATCTGAGAATGAAACATTCCAGTATAACTTTGTTAAAAAAATGAGGCGTGGCTACCACACGACTTTATTATACTTATGAGAGTTTCAAACTATACAATTTTAAGAATTTTTTATACAAAACTTATTCAAAATCCTATTCTATGTACTTTCATTCTCTTAATAAATCGCTATAGAATGCATATTTTGCAAGATATTCTAAATACTTTGGTACTCTTAATAAATATACAACGTGTCCCAGGATTGATGTTACAAGAGGTGTGCGGAACTAAAGATATTTGAATCTCGTTTTGATCTTTTGTAAGTAAACCCTGCTTGGTTTAAAACTTATTTTTAGTGTAGTTTCGAGTTTGTGAAATAACGCAGGCCTTGCCAGTTGAGCAAGATCTATTTCCGTTTCGGAAATAGTACCTTTCTCATTCACAGTATGCTAAAATATTACTAAAAAAAAGGTTGGTCTGAATGACAAACTATGGCCCTATACAAAATTTTAGAAAGATCTACCTACTTTGATTAATTTGTTATTTTTTAGATTCAACAAAAGTGTTTTTATAAAAAAAACTATTATTCGTATAGAACGGTGTGCAGAAAAAGGTGGCAGTTATGTTGAATAAATGATTGATTGTATTAGTATTATATTTTGTACACTTAATTTGTGAATAAATATAATTTCATTTTGTTGAATCCAAAAAATAATTATTTAATTAAAGTAGGTAGATCTTCCTGAAATTTTGTATAGGGCCATAGTTTGTCATTCTGAATAACTTCTCTTGGTAATATTTTTGCATACTATAAACGAGAAAGGTACTTTACCTGTAACGGAAATAGATCTTGGTCAACTGTCAAGGCCTACGTGATTTCACAAACTCAAAACTATACTAAAAATAAGTTTCAAACCAAGCGGAGCTTACTTACAAAAGATTAGATTTAGATTCAAAGATTTTTAGTCCCGCACACCTTTTGTAAGATCAATCCTGGGACACGCAGTATATAGAATGCATATTTACGACATATTTGCAAAAAATCGCTATTCGGTAAGAGTAAAAGTGGTACTTCCGTTCCGAATTTTGAAATTTTTTTTATACAAAAGATATTTTAAAATTATGTTTTAAATACTTTTATATTCGCAACGTACTTGTCTAAAAAGCACGACTTGTGAGATATTCGCAAAAAAGTGATTTTAGATAAGAGTAAAAGGTCTACTTCCGGTTGGAATTTCGAAAAACTTTTTTAATTTTGAGTACATTTAAATGCTTTATAAATTTGTTTAAACTAGTAATTGACGAAATATTTGCAAAATTCGATTTTTTCACAGAAGTAAACTACTTCTTCCGGTCTACCGATTTTACTCAAAAGGCTGGCTTTGCCATTACGGTAATGATCCGCCTCGCAGAGTAATCAGAGCGCGCCAGTTTTTAACAAGAAACGCTGTGCTTACTTTACTCCACCTGACTTATTCACCTGTTTTAGCTACTCGTGATCTTTTTCAGTCCTTCGGAATGCTTACGTAGTAGAGGTAAAAAAATGGTGGAGGCGCCCCACATCATAACTACTGAAGTTACAATGGAAAAAGGATAACAAGTGCATTACTTCTAATGAAGAGTACTTTCACGGACAAAATTTTTGTAAACAAAATTAAATAGAGTAATATTGAAAACGAATATCGCCTGTTAGAGTCATTTTAAAATAACGGTAATGACTATGCATACTCTCAAATGTATTAACATGCAGTTGTATAACTATTTGAGATATTAAATAGATTATCTATAATCATTTCCCTTCATTGAATATTTAAACGGGCGCCATACGGCTTTACAAATGTACAAGGTCATAGGCGCTGCATAATTACCAAGTTTCATTGATATTGATGAGTACAAGTCTGCGGGTTTGTCTTGTTCCTACTAAATTATCAATAATTGATAAATTAATTTCCATTTTCTATTTAATAGGGAATAGATGTATTGTATACTACAAAATCTCAATTCTGGCAGAACAAATTCGTTAGCAGCTTCCCTTCTCACGCTATAATTGTTCACAGTTTCGCATAGTTAAGCGATTTTCGTTGATGTTCCATAGGAAACTAGGGGCTGTGTGAAAAATTATGGGCCTAATAATAAAAGTAATTTTTTGACGTGAAATATATTTTAGATTTAAATATAATCTTCTAAAACTCCTACGTTTATACTAATATTTTTTCAATAATTCAAAATCATCATAAATTTGTGATTCGGAAAATTCTGCAAAATATCCATAAATGGCAGTAGCGTCGTCACTTTACGTAAAACGTTTTTCAGGCAAGAATATTTTAATATTTGTGAACAGATAATAATTTTGTGGAGCAAAATGTGGTAAATACGTTGGATGTTCATCGTCTAAACACTTGTGTGATGACGTGCATTGTCCAGATGAAAAATGAATTACTTCTTCTTTAAAGCAGGATCTTCTTCAGAAATTTTCTCGTGCAATTGATCCAAGAGGTTATCATAAAATTCAGAATTTATTGTTTTATCTTTTTGATTTATAATCGATCAACAAACACATTTGTAACTCCAAGGAACATATCCTACCCTGCTGATGGGACTATCTTTGCCTTCTTTGGTGCACTTTGACTGTTCTTTTAGTTCTGGTGTATAATAGTTATAAAACGATGTTTGAAATCCATTTCATTTTGCTTAAAACGATCCAAATACGTAATCGAATGCGTTTTTGGTCAGTTGTCAGCAAATGGGACACCTCTCTTGTAAAGCGCTTTTTCGTATGTTATTCTTCATACAAAATATTACCAGTTTGTACTTTGGAGATATATATATGGTTCTCAAAGTGGAAAGTGAAAATAATGCTTTCTTACACATATTTAACAATTTCGGTTGAATTTAGTGATTAATGATATTGAGTTCTTTTTATCATTTTACAAAAGTAAATAAAATGCATCAAAGTAATTATTGGAGAATAAGCTCTCACACTATTAAATCAATCAAGTATCCATACACGAATTAATTCGTATATGAGTAAATGGTATGAATGCACATCTACACCAAGCTGGCATTCCGAACAACAACGTACAGATAGCTGTTTCGATCTTACATAGATCTCATCAGTGTACGAGCGTGCTGTTCACAATGTTTTAAAAACTTGGACTACCTGCATATATAGTCGACTTACGTACAAATGCCTATGAGAGATTCCCAGCGGCATCTATCACACAAGGTAATGTTGAACCCTTCGCAGTACAACTACTAATCGGGCAACTGTAGATATACGTGCATTTAAAAAACACACCTAAAGGTGGCAGTACCATTTACTATAAAATGAAACAAAGTTATTCTTGGAGAATAAGCGCTGACACTATTAAATCACTCAAGTATACATAGACGAATTAATTCGTATTTGAGCATTTTATTGTAAGAGGTACCGCCACCTTTAGGGGTGTTTATTGAATGCACTTATATCTACAGTTGCCCGATTAGTAGTTGTACGTTCTAGACCTTATGCTAGACAAAAGTCTTATAATTTTCTGCAAAACAGTAGGTTTAGCAATTTCACACCTCACTAGCTCAGTTTCCTTTTTTTTAATTATTATAGAAGTTTTTTACTCAGGGGCAGAAAATAATAACAATGTTCCTTCTCCAATACGAATGCTCCCATGTTGTCTCCAGGTCAGATAAAATAAATAAAAATACAAAAGAAACCTTATAATGTACTTTATTAAACCACTAATTTACAAGTAAAACCAATATATTTATAATTAACCATATCTTAAACGTTAAATTGAATCTTTGCTGATGATAACATAATATGATAAATATGACAATAAAATTATATTCATAATAATATATAAAAAAAACTATCAGTAAATATTCTACTAAACATTCATTATATCTTAATTTATTTCTATTTAAGTGTAAAAGAATCAACATATCAAAGAAAAAATTATTATATATTATGAGTTATACTGGATTATAAATAAATAATAAAATTATATCACTTATCGGTTTCAAGTATATAAACACTAAGGTAATGGCTCTGTCTTGCTTAATTCTGCTTAGTGCCTTTGCTCGCTTCCGAACAGTATCACCAAATGACAGATTCGCATGGGTAGGTACCCCAGGGTTCCATCCCACGAGTATGTCTTTCAACTCGTTGAATACACCCCTAACATACGCAACAACGTGCTCATCCCTTAATGCATATACCGCATGTGTCAAATTTCATTAGCTATAGGGATTCAATGTTTGCGTGCGATTTATACGTATACAAATAATATGTGGCAACGTGTGTCACCCCTACTCTCCGTCACCAATTCCGGCAACAATCGACATTAGAACGATTTTCTCCGATCTCCCCATCAGGTTTTACATTCAAACTTTAGCTGCGAACACGATCTAGTCTGCCATAAAAGCCGTTTTATTACTGGAACGGGAAACATCAAATGGCCGCCGCGATCTCCTGATCTACTAGTTTATTATTATTTTCAGAATCCTTTTTTATTTACCTTATTTTTAATTTTATTAGAATTACGCTTTTGTTTGTGTCATGCAGCGTGAACGCAGCTTAATAATTCTCTGCATTTACTGAAAGGAAAAAGAAAAACAAATCCTGCAACGCGTAAATATTATTTCTGAACGCATTACAAACACCCAAGTCAATGGTCCAACAGTTACTGCTATAACTTGAGCTTGTATCGGTCGCGCTCGCATTGGAGAGAAAACTAGGGATGCCATGTTGTCACGTATTGCATGAATTAATCGCCTATGGCTAATGAAAATTAACACATGCTGAATGTCTTTAAAATTCAAATCAGATGCCTCTGTGTATTTAGAAATATTGACTTAGTCCTGATTAGTTCTGATCAGCGCCTTTGCTCGCTCCCGAAACACTACCACCAAGACCAATTCGTGTTTTTAGGATTAATCAAGACTCCATGCTATGAATTAATCACCTACTTAATTCATTGCACACATCCCTGACTTATGACCCAACACTTCAAAATTTCAATACACAAACACAATAAAGTATAAAATAAATAAAGAATATATTTACATATATAAAGAAAAATTACTAACCTCGTTCTACAACTCCACTATAAAACACCACATAAGAAAATTATGTAACACAAAATATACAATAAAACAAAATTAAATAGCAGTTAATCACCTTAATTCCTCATATAAAACTTCAAACTCATCCACATTCAAATTGTTTAAAAATATTTTTGTACATAGTAAAAATATTCTACAAAATAAAAAAAAAACTTTTAATTAACCTAATACTTTTATCTGATCGATGTTTCAAACACCAAGTGTCTATACTTTTATTCCAATTTGATGACAAATACTTTCTCATTAAATCTTAAACTAAATCATTACAATTACTAAAAATGTTCTACCATAACGCACGGTATGACCCCGCGTTTAAACATCCTAGTTCAAAAAAAACTTAACTCGCTAAAAATATTAAAGTCTTACTTAAACGAAATTCTTCTAAGTACAAATAAATATCTCTGTGAAATATTATAAGTTCCGAATGATGAAAAATTTTCAAAGTCAAAATAAAATTTAATTCAGTAAACTTTTTCAAGTCCCGCTTTTATAAAAAATTTTCTAAGTTCAACTAAATATTTCGGAAAAATATTACAAGTACCGAATGATGAAAAATTTTTAAAAATAAAATTTAATAATATAAACACCCTGTGTATTTAAGAAGAAATTTCTTTTAGAGAGCGGTTTTCACCTGCCGTCTAGTCTAAAAGTTTACATGTTCTCGCTTATATTACTCTTTTCTTAACAAAGAACGCACGGTTATCCTCGGTACGATACCGATTCCACCTCCCCAATTACATTTTTACAGTGCTGAACCACTCGGTAAAGTGGTGTATTACTAGCCTTTCAAAAACGTAAACAAACATTTATTGGAAAATTAATTTGTTTTCATCCGTGATCGGTAATCGCATCCAGCGGAGAATATTATTTCGCCGAGCCTATTTGTCGCACCGACTAGGTCATAATATCTTTTCCCCGCTGAAGCTTGTGGGAAACACTTTCTTGTGAATATTCACTTGATATACCAGGTTTATTTTAATATTAGCTTCTTGAATAAAATTACAATAATATCCTTATATTATTTTACTTAAATTAATTTAAATTTGCCAAAATACTAACTTAATAAATATTTATATACACTGATCATGATAAAATAAATAAAATAGTATTTAATTAAATTAAATCTAGAAGTGATCTTGATTATGCTTATTTACAATTTACCACCAAACTCAAGATCAACTGCAATATGTATAACTGTTATGCTGTTTTTTATGTATAAATGGTACAATGACTTATCCAATACCAATAGGTCACCAGAACAAAAAGTATTATTGTTGTATTAGTATTATTATTGTTCGTGTTATGAACTTTTTGTATGTATGTTTATAACACTGACTTGCTCAATACCATTTGTGGTCACAGAAATTAATAAAATATTATTATTATTATTATTATTATTATTAATACAAAACAAGCAACAGAAATAGTCTTGTCTCATCCTAACCCTAAGTTATGTTTGATTCCATTTCATTTAGGTCATTAAGTTTTATGTTCAATTTACATAACTAAATTCTTTGTGTATTCTGTAGAAAACCATCGACATCAATATGTACTTAAATTATTACCATCATTATTGAATGGCAGCTGTCTCTAGGTGTTTCTAAACGTAAATGATTACAGACATTTCCTTCTACATTGTGTGGTTCCGCACATTTTCGGATCTTAAATCGATTAAATTTGAAATCCAGGTTGCACGGTGTAATTTAATTTGTTCTTCGACGCGCTTGAAAGGTGACAGACAAGCACGTGCGGACAGACGTAAGAAAATAAAAAAGAAATACGTTTCCGATCATTACATTAGCAGCAGACGTAGACATCCACAGCTCTTCGCGCTGACTTTTTCGTGATTTTCGAAAAGCGAAAATCATCGGCTATAGATTTAGGGGTTCCGGGGTGGTGAGAGAAAAAGAAGATGCTGAAATAATAACACGAAGAGCATTTCGGGGGTACAGAGTAAGGCAGAGAAATGATAAGAAAAGATGACCCGGCTATGTATCTTTTCCAGTTCGCGGCATTTTTTTTTGTTCCTTTTCCGACTCGCAGGATACGAATAAAAGTGGTGTATCCATTAGAGCGTGGGTACTGCTACACTGGCGTTACAGTTAAGAGAGTTAGAGTACGAAGAGATATCCTTTTGGGTATATTCAGGGAGATATCCCGTGTATGCGATGCATCAATACAAAAAAGCGAAACTTTTATTTCTGGAGTGCTCTTGGGCATATGGAAACCACGAAACTCGATAATGTAACAACTACATGTTACATATATTTTTACGTAAAACTGTACATAAGTATACTACAGTTACATATTTTTTCTTAAGTATTATATTTCTCAGCCATTATTCCGTTAACCTTTCTAACTATAATATACAAACATTGGTTAACCTATCTCATATAAACAAGAGAGAATAACTAAAGCATATACACATAAAAAACGTTGGTTTATTTAGCGTATGAGTTGAGGTACGAAATGCAATCTACGTCTTGTATAGTTGATAAAAAGAGATGGGAAATATTTAATGAATTATAACTTGTTTTATTTAACTAGGATCGATTGTAATAAGGAAATAATACAATAATCAATTTATGTTGTAAATTATTTGCGTAAGATGTCAAATTTCTATTGTCAATGAAGTCTCTGAACGTGCCAGGCGCAAAAATAATCTGATTATCTTCAATTAGTTTGAAATGGGAAATGCTAACAAGTTTGACTATATTACTGCAGATTCAATGTTTAGTGATGTAATTTTTAAAAACTTGAAAATAGATCTCAAACAAGTTAATCCAATTAGATTTGATAAATACGATACTCCCCAACAGCAGCGTAGAAGACCTATAGAAGCTCGCCAGCTTTTGAACACGCTACTATTGCTCAAAAGATTGGAGAAAATCAAATCAGATTTTCTCGGTATTTGATCTTACCGGTTTTGTAAATTAATTGCAGCATAGTAACACGTTGGGCACAGCCATTATAATTATACTGTAATATTGCAATATGATACAAAACTGCATAAACTTGTATGAATGTTAAGATGGTATTAATATATTAAAAAAAAAAACTACTCCTATAAATTTCTAAATTCAATCCCTGTAAACATTCAAATTATTTTCGTGAGTTCTAGCAGTGATCTTGTCTTCATTCAACTGGTGTGTGTTTCTTATTTAAATTCAAGTTGGATAAGGCTAATAATAAAAATAAGTATTCAAATTTCATAAAACATTTATATTCATATAATCATTCAAGAACAACATCACAAAAAAATTTATTCACAACACGTGGTTGTTAGGAATGTCTTTTATTTTATTACTACAGAAAAAATATATATAAGAAAACATAGTTTTTTTATCCTTTACATCGATTCAAAGAAAATATTATTTGTGCTATTTTTAATCCTTTTATATCGTGTTTATAAATTCAAAAGGAATGTTTTTTTTTCTTTTTACGAAGCTAAATTATATTTCCACAAAGACATACTTTCGCACGTAATGCCTTCGAAGATCTAAAATTTCGAAAAGTAGAAAGTACCTTGAAAATGACCTTTATCAATTCCCGAATGCAAATATTCACACATAGTACATTCTACAGATTGACTTTTGTCCATCAAGAATATTCGTATCTTTACGTATTCAAAAATGCTTGAAATTTTATAATTCTCTACTATAAATTGTTAATAATGCCCAGTGATACACCGAAGGCAAATATTCACACATAGTACTCCCAATGCCCCTAACATCATTAACAATCTTCCCCTAATTTATGAAGAAATTAATTTATTTTAGCAAAATAATATTTTATTCAAATATTGATGATGCTTAAACGTTTTGCCAGAAGTCACTATTCACACATAGCTTCCCTAGCGTACGTTGTGCACCATCAATAATTCAAAATGTAAATCTATTTCAAGTAAAACTTACTTATATTCTTCATATAGATCATCAAATTCTTGTTTATTAATGTCTACCATTTTGATAAATATTTATATATGAAATAATCAAATAGTACAAATAGTTAATGATAATAAGAAAACTAAAACTCTATTGAGATCGAAAATAAACTTAATACATTTTAACTAACATGATTCAGCGTAGTGTATCGAAACCCCTACAATCATTCGCATATGCTAACAAAATTTTACGTTTAGTAAATTCAAATGATTGGCAGCTTCTCCTCTTCTCTCGCTATTCGCGCCTTTTTATAACCTCGGTTTTCAAACAAAACACGACTATCCGTCTGCAGCGCCACAACTCGCACACTAATGTTTATGTTGGCACCATCTAATTCGTATAAGTTTTCTACAAACTTTCCCTAATTACACATACACCTATTTTACTTTTGACAGTTCAAGAATGCACTGAATGTTTACACACATAAATTGTTTATTTATAAAGTCCATGCACATTTGCAATTCTTCGTCTTCAGTAGGTATATCTTTCTTTCATTAACGCCATCCCTCATTATATTTGTAAATGAACTTATTACCTTTTTCATTATTGTTTATGTATTTTCTTCTTCCATTATTTAAAACGATCCTTATTCTCTTCTTGTAGGTATTTTTGTTGGATATGATTGGAAATATATTGAACACAGATGGGATTCTTCTTTCTATGACCGCACCATCAGGAACACAGACCTCGACAATCATCACCTTTGCCTTCCAACCATTTCCTTTCATCTCCATGTAAGTTGATCTGCATATAAGTGTCAATAATGTTAACGTTATTTCTTCTTTGTAGATTATTCAAACCATACAAGATTTGTCCTACTAATTTTGATGCCCTTATTTTAATATTACATTTCAAGGATGTGTTTCTATCTATACATTTAGTATATCGACTCGGATAAAGAACACTTTTTTTTATATCCTTTTTAAAATGCTTTTGAATATAAGTATCAGGTATTTCTTGTATTTTATCATAATCATAAATTCTTCTAGAGAGAAAAATCATTGCATAATTTTAAATTCTACGTCTATTCATTAAAATAGACGTTTTTACAACAGGCATGTCTAATGTCGCCTTGTTCATATAGTTTTATGGCTTTTAGGTGATTCACCCTCTTCACAGTTCCATCTTTTAATATCACTCTTTCTCTGTTGTTTACTTTTAATACATTATTATTCTTGAACATTGGTTTATTTCTTAGAATATTTAATGCTATTCTGACATTTTGTACGAAGTTCGGTTATGTTTTTGTATATTTAAAACACACCTTGTGTTCATCTTTTCTATAACAAATATAGAATACATGAATTTATTTTGTGTTTATTGTTATTCCTTTTTTAAATATTTAATTCAACTTAAATTATTATATACCTTTATCATGATATTGCACCTTAATGTTATGCAATTCATTATTATCTTAAAAACTATATTTACAACTAAAAATTTATTTTCTTATCCTAAAGCTTAATTATTTTAACAATTTTCAAAATACTCAAACTATAAAGATCACGGCAATATGTTAGAGGAATCTAATAAAACTTGTGAAATAATTAAAGTGAATACGTTTGTAATATTAACTTTGATTTGCATAGGGCTTTTGACCTACTTGACTATGATCCTCTTGCATAAAATGGAATTATACAACGTACGTGGAAAAGCAGTGACCGTCATCCATTTTTATTTGACAAATAGAAAACAAATAGTCTACCGTAATACTTTAGTAAATAATGTCCGAACAACTCTTAGTAGTGATTCCAAAGAAATTAAACAAGTGTCTAAATAAGTCGTTGAAAAACTGTGAATTATCGATATGCACATTATAAATTTGTTATTTTGACATGCCAGACATATGAGGGATTATCTATGAAATTTACACAAATTATTCAAGATGTGATGACATGGTGCAATAAAAATAATTTGCTCTTAAATGTAACCGAAACCAGCTTTCTAGTATATAATCAAGTCGCTATATGTAAAATATAATAAATTACTGCCTCAATCATTAAATTTAACATTTTTTAGTAAAATTTTTGAGAACTCTCTGAACTGGTGAGAACATATAAATAATCTGCGCAGTAAGTTAAGCAGCGCGTTTTATACAATACACCATATCAGAAATAACGTAAACCTGTTTATATTGAAGACCGTCTATTTTGCTTACGTTCAATCTCGCATAGGGGTGTATGGAATAATTGCATGTGGTCGGTGTTCGTTTCTCATAACGTTTTTATTTTACAAAAGAAGATTATCCGCTCTATGTTATTTTTGTTGCGTCAGGCTTCTTCTTATGACTATTTGAAAAATCCTAACTATTCTATGCCTATATATCCACCAATCATTGAAATTTTGTAATAAAAATAACCTTTCTATTCACGTCATATATGTAACTACTCTATATGAAAGAGGACGATACTATGCAACAATTAATTGTATATTATGCAATGAGCATTTAATGATGGCTATTAAGACAGGAGAATGAAAATTACGTAATGAATACGAGTGTGTTAATAGCCATTAAATGTGAGTTGTATACGATATTTTCTCTACGACCCCATAATAAAACATATTTTTTGAACATTCAATTTCATAAATTGAGCGTAAAATTTTCCGTACGTTTTTGCGAATTTAGCTGGTAATAAATTGTTCGTGGCTACTAAGGCTTGTTATATAATTTCTGGTGGAGTCAAATTTTACATCTCACTGTCATTATCCCTCATCTTTACTGTTTATATTTTCAAAAAAGCACAAATTTTAACTACTTCCTAGTAAATTGCAGAGAACTGTCAAATTTAATTAATTTTTATGTTTGTCAAATATGAAGTGGCCATAGTTAATTTTGATGAATATTGGAATGTCGCATTCCTATTGGATATAAACTTGTATCTTAATGGATTAAAGTACAGGTTCAGCATATCTAATAATACAATTATAGTATGGGAGTAGATGTAGATGTAGTGGCACAAGGGGGTAGATATCATTCGCATTTTCTTTTAATGTGTTGTGGTTTTCAATTTACATATTATTTTTTTTATAATAAACATTAGAATTGGGGCTTGATTTATTCCTTGTACATGTCTATGATAATAAATATTATTATTATTATTATCATGAAAATTTATTGTATATGCCAGGAACTTAGCTACAAGACGAAATATGGTAGTAAAAATAAAACAATTCTCCTAAATTTGCTATTTCTAAATTAATAAAGAAGAAAACACGGAAATAATACCGAGTTTCAGATATCAGTTTTCCAAATTTAATCACATCCTAAATAAATACACGTAAATCGTTCTACAGGGACCAGAACTCTTTTTCTTTTGTATATAGGAAGAAGAAATGATGAAAATAGAAAACGATAATGCATTTCTATATAAATGTACATATTTTCTTATATCTGAGATCTCATATTATATTCCATTTCGAAAATAGACATTCAATCTGTCCAAGGCGCGACAATCTCATTACCGAAATGTGTGTAAGTAAATCATTCTCGCGTCCTCTTGGTTCGTATTACGCCAACGCCCCCTATTCCTCCACGTAATAATTTATACTTGAGAAGACTCCGAAGGAATTGCGATATTTTTGGCAATAGATGCAACCGTGCTCGTAGTGGTCGTGTTTACTTTAACAGATAAATTTATTCTCGAACTTTGAGCCGACAAAAGAAGCAAATACTCATAAAAGGAATCTTCTCATCTCGAGAGTCACACCTAGAGAACCAGAAGCGGGAGAAATTCAGAAAAATAGAGAAAGTTGAGATAGAAAGTTTTTATTTTTATTCATTTAATATGTAAATTCGGCAATTTTTCAGCCATATTCATTCGTATATGGCATTATTAATTTATGTTATCATTATGCAAATATAAATATAATGCAATATTTATATCTGCAAAATAATAATATGAATAGGTGTGAAGAATATAAAGGTTGTATTATAAAGTTAAAATAATCAAATGAAATTGGGCTTTGTAAAACCAACTGCATATTAAACTTTTTTTTAATACTGGCTTTTAAATTGACATGTAATTAACTACTTTTCTTCAACTATAAATTTATTACAGTAATTGTATTACAAAATAAAAAGGACAGTTACTAAACATAATATTACCAGAAATTCAGTTTTGGAAAACTGTCTTCCTTCCACGTTTGTACAAGAAAAATATGGATGAACATTTCTAGTGTATTTCTGTACTTCGATTTTATTGGGAATAGGTATTAAAATAAAACGCAGTGTACTTGAATATGTGTGTATTCGATATTAACGTGTCTGTAGAACTAACTCATGAGAAAAATAATATCGTACATATATCGCATTTCATCCAGCTGCATCTTATGTAAAGAAATATACTGATATATAATAGAGTGCTGGCATTTTAATGATTATAACATATACACACAACTCGAGCGGGTAAACACCACAGTTCGTTCTGCTACACCATTTTGTTGTGGTGTATGTGGAACAGTCAAATGATATGTGATACCTTTTTGGGTACAAAAATCTTTAAAATCATTTGACAAGTATTCACAACCATTATCACAATACAGGTTTACTACTTATAATTAAAAAGTGCTTCAATTCTAGTCACAAAATCTTTAAACATATTAGATCGAAAAGTTAGTAAGTACTTAACGGTATAATGACTATAATCGTCTATAAAAATAGGTGTAATTGGACTGCATTTATATAAATAATAAATAATGTAGTATTTTAAGATTCTTAGTTTTTTTTATGTGCAATAGGTAATCTTGCTTGTTTTCCATATATACAAGCTTCACATAAATCTTAGAGGGTTTTATGTGTTTTAAATGGTCAATATCTTCGGCTAATTGATAATTTTTAATTTTCGCAAATTTATCATTACTGATACAGAAAGCTATTAACAATATTAACACTGCATTTTTCTTTTGCAGGTTTTTAAACCACACATTACCATTTCCATAGTCTTTGAAGCCCTTGAGTTATACATACAAGTACTAATAAGTGTATTTTTAATTTATACAGTTACTGTTTACATAAAACATTCTTATTTACGATCTGTCACTTCGCATTAGAAATGTTTTGATTTATATCCCTTTTCTGTTCATAGATATAGTAACAGGTATTTCTATATCTTAAGTATTATTATTATAAAATCTTCCTTATGAATTGGCACCATTACTCTTATTTGAATTTATATGTATTCATGTAAAATTGTGTTCTCTTCTCGATCACACCTGATGTTACCTTGCTCATATAACTTAATAGCATTTAAATGATTCACTGTCTTTATTGTCCCATCTTTTAACACAACTCTTTCTCTGTTATTCACTTTCAATACCTTTTTGTTTTTAAATAATGGTCCATTTCTTAAGATGTTTAAGGCTGTTCTAACACCTTGTACAAAATTAGGTTATGTATTTTTATATTCAAACCATATCTCGTGCTTGTCTTTTCTACAAAATATAGAGTCCATTGATTTATTTTGTGTTTAATTTTATGCTTAATATTTATACTTATTTAACTTAGTATATATCATAACGTATATATTTTAATAATAGCATTGCCCCTTGAATGTTGGCAACTTATTCTACTTCATACTACATGTCTTAATTAATGCTTAGATCTTAAATAAACGATTTTAAAAATAAAATTAGTGTTTTTTTTTAATAACTAAACTAATTCTTAATATTATTATGTTAATGATGTGAAGATCACAGCAATATGTTATACATATATGTATTGTCGGTAATATTTAGGAAGTCTCTGACTTTATACAAACATGTATTTAAGAGAATTTATTTGATTTTGTTCCTAAACGCTTTTAAATTAGAATTTTTTACATTTGCAGTTATATGACTGTAGTACTTGAGTCCCTCCCAATCAACTGAGGATGATGTTAGTTTCATAAGAAAGTGAGGTAGACGCAAATCGTCTTTATTCCTTGTACAATATGAATGAGCAGAACCTACAGTTCTGTACGTGTTTATATTTTTGTTTATATAACAAACACTCTCTACAGTAAATAATGAAGGCAGTGTCAAAATTCTGTGCTGCCTGAAATGTGGTTTACGGGAATCCATGGGACGGATACCAGCTATGGCTCTAACTAGTCTCTTTTGCGCAAGAAATACTCTCTCTGCCACTGGTGACAGTCCCCAAAAGATAATCCCATGCGGCAGGCGAGACTGAATTTCTGCATAGTACACATTAAGTAATATATCGACAGAGAGTTGATTATGCAGCGACCGAAAAAGGTAGCATCTCGAAGTCATTCTATTGGCAAGTCCATCACAATGAAAGGACCAGTCTAAAGTATTATTTACCGAGAGACCTAAGAATTTGACCGTATCCTTGTGGGTGACATTTCTTATTTGAGGAGGAATATTAGTAATTGCGCGTTGTCTGGGATGGAATATGGTATAATATGATTTGTCAACGTTTAGACATAATTTGTTCGCATTAAACCAGTTATTTAGATTCTGATTAATGGACCCGGTGGCATCTATTGTGTCTGTAAGTGAGGAACTTTATGACAAGATGGTTGTGTCGTTCGCATACATAATTGGTACGGCTTGTACAATGAAAGACCCCAAATTATTAATGTAGAGGCTGAAAAGTATTGGACTTAATATGGACCCCTGAGGAACACCAATATTGACAGGCAGCTCGGTAGAATAATAACTGCTTCTCACGTTGTTAGAGTGCGTATGGGGTAATTTGACACACTGTGTTCGCTCTTTCAGATAAGAAGAGATGCATTGAGTTGCCCTTACCCGGACACCATAGCTGTTAAACTTATCTAGAAGGCGGCAGTGTTGTACACAGTCAAAAGCTTTGGTAAGGTCGCAGTATAAGGCAAGAGGACTACGTCTGTCTTCAATTTCACGAAGTATAAACTTGAAGAAGTCATACAGAGCTGTTGTAGTGGATTTATTCTTTCGGAATTCATGCTGGCTCGGTGACAGGATATTGAAATTTAAGATGAAGTTATTTAGACGAGTTAGAGAGATAGGACGATAATTACTGATCATAGTTTTGTCGGCTTTTTTGAAATTGGGATAGAAACCATCCTAACGAACTTTGTTAATAAGGCATGGATACCTATAATTATGTCTAATTCAATTAGTGATGGCCACCATTTTCGTATGCATGTCAGTAGCGTGCTCGTGCTATTTATGTTATAATAATAATAATTCCTTTTTATTTAATAATGTTTAACAATAAATAAAAAGTAAAATACATTACAGAAACATTTTTATTTAAATTCCAATTATTTATTTGTCACAATTACTTTTTCAATAAAATATTGTATAATACATTGTACTTTATAATAATATATGCATAAAACAAAAACATATTATGAGATTCTAGAAAAATCGAAATTTATTTGCAATGCTACTCTGATGACTCTAAGGAAATCAGATATTCAAGTAATTAAATTTCTTCATTCATAATATAGCGATATGTAAAATTATGATGAAGCGATAATTTCATAATTATCAAATTCTAATTAATGCGGATAAGGAACATGAAAGTGAAACAACCCCAAAATATACATAAATGTAAAGCCCGAATAAAATACCGGATTAACTTTGTCAAAATGTAACTTAAGACACAGCAAAGCAAAGTAAGGCATATTAAATTTCTGGCATCCGTTCAATATCCTAGATTAACAAAATTTAAAGTGGGTATATACGGTGAAAGTTTTGGAAATTTATGAAAAATATTAGGGGTATAATTATGTTTGATTTGAGATAAATAAATTTGTACAATATATTTTGCTTTTTTATTAAGAATACCTAGTAAGAACCCATATATCAACAAATATATTTATTTATACATATAGTGACTTATTATATCTCCTTACATTCCATATAAATATATGAAGGTTAATGCAAAAGAGATATCTTTAATTAACGACTTAAAGTTATGATTATACGTTATTGTATTAAGGGATCATCACAGTGTAAAATTTTCAAATTTTCGATTTTTTTTGGTATTATCAGATAGTATAGATGGTTATAAATATGCTCTTCAAATTTGGGAGTGAAATTCGAATTATTTTGGTCACTACAGCCTTTCTTATCAAGCAGTTAAATTCTGCCCTCGAAACTTTGAACGCGTTTTTCTCGAAATGTAGTTTTTCAAAACGGTGTACACTCTCAAAGGAAGAGTTCTCAAGCTATCGATCTCAAATTTTAACTCAACATTCTTTACGTTACTCTTTATCTTGCTATGGAAGCTTTTTCTATTTTTCGAAATCTTTCTGACAATTTTTTCATAACGAAAAAACTGTCAGAAAAATAGCTTGAATTCGATACTTTTTTTCAAATCGCCGCCATTTTGTCACTTTTGATGATAAAAAAAAAACTCCACGATTTTCATACTGATTAATAACCTTTTTCCAGATTTCGTTTCAGAAGAGATTTGCGGCTACAATCGTGTACACTGTGAGGACCCCTTGTTTTCGAAGACATTTTCGTCCGTTGAAAAAATGTTATCAAAAATGTGAATAAACTTTTTGAAAATTTATTTCCTGTTCTTCGTGAGTGTTTTGATACGATACAAAAAAATCAGATTGATTAGCATATTTTAATCATCAAAAATTAAATCGCAAAAATCAGTTATTTTTCGACCCGTCACACTGTGATGATCCCTTAAAAAAATCGATACATACATATGGGGTCCGATAATACAAGTTATCATGTCTGCAGAACATGCCGTGGGATTATATATCAGAGAATTTTGTATATATTTCAACTATGAAAGCTGCCTTTTGACTTGTTCCATGGTTCATCAGGGATTGCTGCTTCCTAGCCTGTTTCGTAGTTCACCGAAAGATGTAAGTGCTGCCCTCTAGCCTACTTTACAGCTCATTCTACACATCTGATTAGAAGTCCATCCGATTTAATCAACTATGACAAACACTGTGCATGCGAAATTAATTATATTTATGTAAGAAAAAGAAACTTAATTTTTTTATAGTTTTGTCACTTAAGATCCGAAAATTAATAAAAGCATCGACCGATACGAGTAGCCTCCTAATCTATTATTTTATATGTCAGATGTCGCATACGTATTTGCTAATTGATAATTCAAGACAATTCATTTATTATGTTTTAATTTTAATTAGGAGGTTCGGAAGAATAGAATTTTGATTTGTGTGATTTTTATTTATAGGTATACTAGAACTTGTAAAAAACCTGAAAAAACTTTCTTGTAGTTATTTCGTTAATATTTAAGCATACGAAAGAAAAGAGTAAAATAATCTAATGACCTGCCTAGAAGAGAGCATCTCCTATTTGTGTTATACGCAAAGAGCATTATTTCGATTCTTACACACAGGCACACAATTAATTAAAACCTGATAACCATTAACTAGATCAATACGCACGCGACAAGAAGTATTTGAGAATTATCGAAGAAAACGCGTCCCCAAGCGCTTCTTTCTATCATTCAAGAAAAATGCTAGTATTGGTGTCTAACCGCCCGGCATACAATGTCTTCAATCCTCGCACTTTCCAAACCTCGTCACTCATTACTTCGATGTAGATAAGCTATAATTCTAGCTTGACACTTCGTGTTGGGTGCGTATTAATCTAGTTAATGATTATCTGGTATTTATCATACCATTAAGTATGTTAATTATATAACGAACACGGTTCTTCTACCGTGTTTGTTAATTAATTAACATATTAAGGACACGCTATCGTACCAATATACACTATCTCGATCCCCGCAAGAAAATCACTTTTACAACGTATTTAATTTTAACTAACCTGTGGTTTCAAAGAAAACTATCGCATATTTGATTTAAATATACGGTACTTTATTTTAAGGAAACATCTGCAAAAATATTTTGTTTGAAAAAACCGATATCTTCTTGATTATTGCAAATAAGTTCTTTGGTTATATCTACATCAGGGGTCCTCAGAGTTTTAAGGATTGCTATCTACCACAAAACACTTAGGTGACAAGCGATCGACACGTACGACAACCGACTACTAGGAGTAGCCTGGTTACAATAAAAAAACTGATTTATGAAAATGATTTATTGCAAATACTTATAATATATATACAAAGTATATTATACTTGTATAAGTTTAACATCTAATAAAATTGCAACGTCAGAAATTTCCTTTACTCACTGCTTTCATTCAGAATTTAGATGTTGATATATGACACAACATATGAGGAGTAACACTACCAAAACGCAACAGATCCCAGTGAAAATAGATTGTGAATATAAACTGATTTCATCAAAGTGCAACATATCCAAATTTGTACCACTGTCAAAGCGCAACATATCCATTTGCGGTGAATTCGTTAAGGTGTGTTCAGTGTTGTTCTTTTATTACGCCGTTTTTTCACAATATTATAACAATTCTGGCCTGTGATTACCTACATATAATAGAATGGATGGTGAAGAAGAAGGTGTTTTTGTACAAGACAACATGGTGGGGCGTGGAACCAGAAAGAGGAAAAATAACATTTCGAGGTTAGGAAAAGAAAAGAAAACCAAGAAATCGTAAGTTCTTCAAATTAGCAAAATTATTTAACTTATAATAATAACTTTCGTGCTTCGTTTTCGTAGGTATGGAGCCAAAGATATTAATTTAATAAATTTTGCCCCGCCTTGTAATCACAAATTCGATAACAATATTAAAAAGTTTCAATGCATAGAAGTACCCAAGGAAACTTTACATAATGTTAAACAATTACTTTACACAAGTGATGACAAAATTTCTCAAGATACTCGTTTGTCTACATTTCTTCGAATTAATCACCCCAAACGGTCTCGTCCAAGCCAAATTTCAGATAAGCGCACACCGAATGATTTTCACATAACTTATTTGGTAAATTAGCGTAAAATAAGTATAATACTTGTTCATTGCATGTAAATTTATAAAATTGCAGGTAGAGCACGAGAACAAGACATACATCGTGTGCCAGAAATTTTTTGAAAAAGTATTTGAAGTTTCTAAGCGTCGTATATTGTGGATTGCAAGAAATATTCGATATCATAAAGATCTAAAAGAAAAGAGGGGAGGAAAAAGGCTCCCTTATAACAAATATGTAGAAAAGAGGGAAAAGGTAAAAGCTTTCATTGGAAAGTTTAATGGCCGTGAAAGTCATTATAACCGCCAGAAGTCGCGTCGCTTGTATTTGCCAGCGGTGTTAAATATTTTGAAAATGTGGAAAATGTACAACAGTAGTCACGATCAAAAGTATCATGTCAGTTATTCGTATTTTCATAAAATATTTTCTTGTCATTTCAATCTGGGTTTTTGGCTAGCCTGCCACAGATCTCTGCAGTTTTTGCGAAAGAACCAAGAACAGAGTCAAATTTGCTTTAAATCAAAAAGCAAAAGACAGTGTAACTCGAGAATTAAATGTGCATAGAATGAGGGCACGGCAATTTCATTTAATAATGAAAGAAGATGTAGATAATTGCGAAACATTTTGTTTCGATTTAGAGCAAGTGCAAACTCTACCCAAGCTCCCTATACAAGAAGCTTTCTACTCTTTGCAGACAGCATTTTATGCATTTTGCGTAGTTGATATTAAAGCTAAGCGACCTATATTTTACACTAGGAACGAAGTTCAAAGTGGTCGTGGGTCCAATGAAATTGGTTCGGCGGCATTCCATTCCCTAAAAAATCATAAATTCGGCCCAAACGTAACGAAAATACGTCTGTTCTCAGATGGATGCGGTGGCCAAAATAAAAACTCCCACATGATACATATTTTGATGTTGTGGCTGCACAAGTATGCTCCTAAATCTATCCAGAAAATAGAATATGTTTTTCCGGTGAAAGGACATTCCTATTTACCTGCAGATCGCGTTTTCGGTAGGGTGGAAAAAGAGTTGCGAAAACATGCAAGAATTGTTTTTCCGGAAGAATATGTAAAAATTTATTCAAAATTTGGGGAAGTCAAGCAAATGAGTAAAGACTGGAGTGTGTACAATTTAAAGTCTTTGCCAGAAACGTTTGAGAAATTGAATGGAATCAGCGAGCAAAAGAGAATTTACATAGCAAGGCCAGCCCAGAAGCAAGGTCCAAACACTGTTCTTGTTAAGACCGAAATAACTTACCGCTTTAATGATCCATCCAAAAAATTCATTTCGTTGCTAAAAAGAGGAAAAAAGATGGAAAGTATACAATTGGAAGAAGTTATGGGAGAGCAAGGCATAAGTCAGGACAAGGGGATGGCAGTGAATGTGCTGCTCAAGCAAGCATACGGTAATCAGTGGAATCTGGAAGAACAATTTGACTGGTATTTTACCATTTTGAGGGACTTTATAATAAACAACGATAGTAGAGAGGACACTGAATATATCGACTGTGAATGCACAGAAGAGGAACAAGAACCAAGATTATAAAAACAATCACTGTCTTACATAATTACGTTACATTTTGCAAAATTTATTTTCTTTTTTAGTAAACCTTTTCTGAGTTGCACCATTAATTTTCCTCTTTACAAGGTGAAACATATCCATTTCTCCTATCAAAATGCAACATATCCAAACTTTTTTCGAATTTACAAAAGAATGGAAAAAGAACGATTTCCAGTAATAAGCCTATTAAAATAAATACTGAATTTTAAACCAAACAAAAAAAAATGTTATTCTGTTTTCTTAAATAACAAAGTAATAGAAAATACCAATTTATTTTATTTTATGTCTGACGGATATGTTGCATTTTGGTAGTATTACTCCTCATATCATCCACGAACTTATCGAAGGACGGTTCGTAATTACTGAGTGCCAACCGCAGGCATGCTGAGAGATGTTCGTTAGGTTACTTGATTGCGATATTTCGTTTTAACAACTTTCTTTTCTGAGTAAGTTGATCCGAAGCATGCTATTAACTGAAGAGCTATTTGTTTCAAGCACGGATATTGTTTTCGGATATGAAAGGCCAACATTTGGCTTGGAGATGTATATCTGAAATTATCTGCAATACCTCATTTTGTACTGAAGAGATCTCTATATTAAAAGTGTTTGATATTTCAGTAGCAATTTTTTCAAAACCTTCACCAGAAAATGGATAAGTCATAAAAGTTACTAGATCCATCTGTTGCTTAAAATTAGAGATTGGAGAAAATCCATTGTATAAGGAAAATAATATAATAAAATAAAAACAATATATCCTCTTGGATCCTTATGTGAATTTTTATTTTTTACTCTAGAACATGTTTCGCCTTATTAAGGCATCCTCAGCTATAATCTACAAATTATGATCTTAATAACTAATATAAAATAAAATAGTGGCATACTCACAGTCAATATCTACAAAATTTTCCTTTTTTCACATTTATTGTTCATCAGTATTTGGTGACTTAATTATGTCTTATTAAAAATTTATTTATACACCTATTTTAAATTTTTAATAAGTCATAATTAAGTCACCAAATACTGATGAACAATAAATGTGAAAAAAGGAAAATTTTGTATATATTGACTGTGAGTAGGCCACTATTTTATTTTATATTAGTTACTAAGATCATAATTTGTAGATTCTAGCTGAGGATGCTTTAATAAGGCGAAACATGTTCTAGAGTAAATAATAAAAATTCACATAAGGATCCAAGAGGATATATTGTTTTTATTTTATTATAAAATTAGAGAAGTGTCTTTCAAATTCATTCTAAATATTTCTTAGTTGTGTCTCGTACTTGTCATAATTTGAGTTGGAACTTGCCCTTCACTTCAACGCTGGAAAATTTGTATAGACCCTTCTGTTTAGCTGAAGATTTTAAAAAAATTGCTACCGAAATATCAGAAAATACCACTTATTTATAAAAGTGTTAGTTCCGCTAACCATATCGATAATGGTTTTATTTTTTCCCGCTTTTTCAAAATTAATGATATATTAATGATTTCTCACATCCGATAGGAATGCTAAATTACGGAGGAATTTTTCATTTTTAAGTATCTCATTGTCGTCACCTCCTTCGTAAAGAAAAGAAATGATATCAGGTAATAATTCTTGATATCTTTCTAAAAATTTTCCACGGCTCAACCATATTATATCTGTATAAATAAGTAAATCAGTGTGCTCGGTAGAGTAGTTTGAATTCACGATCTTCGTGGGAATATCCACATCATTCATATTTAGTATTTTTGAACATAAAACTTGCTGATGAATGATGCAATGGAATGCAATAAATGATGAGAAGTCTACGTTAGTTCGAAACAATGCAACAAATCGAATTTGATTGCTTGTCATTTGTAACGGACTTTTGTTCGTTACTGTATAAATTATCGAACAAATTTGTATTAATGCTTTTTATGTAATTTTAACACTAATGGGTTCGACAATTTAATACAAATATTCTAAAATATGTTTATTTTGTCTAAAATCAATTAGTAAAGAGAAAGATGAAGTTTTTTTTAATTTTCTAAATGCATTTTTGCACGTGATAATATCATGCGTTTGAGTACAGTTCTTGCTCTTTACGCGTGATACTTCGGAAAACACTGTTTTTAACTATTATTTGTGTAAGTCCGGGCCTATATAAGACGACGACTTTGTTAGTAAAATCAGAGTTATCCTGGCAGTCTGGGAAAATTCTCACCAAACTCTCTGGCAGTCTATAGAGTACCTAGTACCTATCCCTTAGTCTTTCTGGCAGTCTAGAAAGGCGGTCCGTAAGTTGTTTTGTTACCAGGTAGGTCATGGTAAGAAAACAATTCCGTCCTGTATGTCCCGAGTAAATCTTTATATGGTTCTTCCGTTCATTTTAAATAATCACGTTAGACAGTTTTTATTAATTCCAAATATACCAAAGTAAATTTTAGGTTAACGTAGGATTTCAAAGAAATATATTATTCTCGTCGAATATCTGTTCAATAATACGAATATAAGCACCAACTGATGCATTAACGTTTTTGCTAGACTTGTGTAAAAATATCACCTTTATCGAAGTAAATATCATGTATATAATATCTTAATTCACAAAATATTTATGACCGTATATTTTAATATTCAGTGTTTGAATACACCGTTAAATGTTTGTTGACATACTGCGAATATTTTTTTCTCAGTAAATGTAAAGTTATTTTCAATATATGAATTATAGTTGCTTTTGTATATAACAAATACTTTATGATCTTCTTGTAAATATATGTACTAAATTTGTGTAATTGAATTTCTGTTTTATATGTAAATAAAAAGATTGACATAGTAAGATTTCTTTTACTCTTAATGCTATAAGGTAATATAAAATGAATATTGAAGCAGTAAACATACCGAACCATAGTTTTCTTCTCCGTAAACCGAACTACCCGTATTTGAGCAATACTGTTGATAAAGTTCACATTCACTAGACACTTAAAACACTTGATTTTATCATTACACATATTGTTTTAAGTTTAATATCTAATTATCTGTCAAATATAGACAGCGAAGGTGGACAAATACCAACTGTAGATTTAATAGACGATTATATCACTCTGATGTTAATATTCCTAAGATTGTACAAGACGTTTAGTTATCCGTTGATAGAGCACTTCAATTTGGCAATTAGCATTATTAATTAAGTATTTAACAATTTATAGAGGGTTTCATGTCGCACATTGATGGTGCTCCATCAGTTCTCCGCGAGTTCTCTCTTCGTTAACATTTTTTTCTTAGCCGAAATATCAGAAAATACCATCCGAATGAAACTACATAATTGAACAGTGTCAGTCATATCGATCAACTCATCAATCTGCAAAAAAAGTATGTACATTCCATAATATAATTTTTTATTTTGGATTCCAAATTTGTGTTCATGATTTCAATACGTCTAGCAACAGTTTTGCGAGATAATTGAACATCCTTGATAGCAGATATAAACACTGTTTTATTTTTGAAGAGATAAAATAATACATTCGCCGCTTTAACAAATGTTTCTTTTACTACCGCTCCATCTTCAAAAGGTTTCTTGTGTTGCGCCAATATGTAGGAAATTTTAAAAGATGCGATTGTTGAAGCTACTGATTGTTTCGCTGGCCCAGTAAACATGGATTGCTCTCCCATTAAACTACTTTCCAAATCTTCCACCTTTCATTTTCTTAATGCACTTTTTTGCGGAAAACCATTTTCATAGTTTTTATGCATACTTTTGTAATGCCTTTCTAAGACACTGACGATCGACAAACAAGACAAAAAGACTTATCTTTGACCATAATAAACAAAAATTCTTCCTCCCAGTCGTTATTGAATTGGTATGTTTTCCTTTTTTTCGCCGCCTTATGTTGTTCGAACAGAATTTAACTTTCTGCTAGGTTTAGTAACCACAAATAATTGACTATGAAATATATTCATTAATATATCTACGTTATATATACGACAATCGCAAATAGCAAAAATTAGCTTGTCAATTTAAATTTTATTAAAAAAACGTGATAAATTGATTGCAATTGGACCAGCTATGGCAAACGTCAATTTAATATGCTCTGCAATACTTTCATAAGAGATACGATTGTAACAGCAAGACGTATTTAATACATGATGGGCCATTTTGTGGGTAAAACGTGCGTCAACCAACAGGTATGCCCCTACCAATTACTGTTACGTATTGACGATTGAACAATTAGAGTAATAATAAATTTTCAGCACAGATTTATTAATAAATAGAATTCCTTAAGAGGGGCGTTTACTAACAAATAGAAACTTATGCAACTTATATTACTCGCGGGACGGGTAGACGCAAGGGGGTGTGAGTAGGTGGAGCTACACGATATTCGAGTTTGATCACAGCCCCTCGGTTATATTCACATATTCTGTCATAGATAAAGAAATACTATAAATAGGAAACATAATGTAATCATTCTTTATACATTATGTTGCGGAACTGTTGATGTTGATATTTTATAATAAGCCAATTTTCGCTTGCCCATAACTGTTATAATATTAAACACTGGAATATTATAGGTATATATGACATTTAAATGCGAGTGACAGTTTGTAATTAAACTGTCACTCGCATTTAAGTCTGCAATAGCCGACCGATTCCGATAGATTTTCGTCTTCGCTAGGACCGGTAGAGATACCGTAAAGTGGGGATAGACGACGCGAAAAACCTCGCGTAAAATGTGTGTGACAATGTTTACTGATTAATTTTGTTTATCTTTAAAAATAATTACATAAATTTGATTTTTTTTTATATACTACATCAAATGTGCAGCTGGCGCGTAGAGGTCGTTTTTTTTTTCTTTTGTATACCAGCCTTAGTTAGTAGACATTAATCAAATTCATGCGTCTTTGTGGTTATTTCTAAAACGCATAACTTTCTTAAGAAAATAAATTAGTACAAAAACTGACCTTGACATTATAAATTTATGCCTTTTGCATCACTAACCCAAATTTGAGATTCTAAAGTTACAAATTAAGTTTAAAAAATGCGAAACGGCGATGCCTTAATTTTAGATAGGTAAACGCTCCTCTCAAAATGTATTTTTTTAAAAATCGTGTAGTGCCGACACCATTCCTTCTACATCGTCTTCACTTTAATCTTGAAATGAACTTCACGGTAATATCTGCTATTTTATTGACGCATTTATCACATCTCTAAACACCAGGGTATTAATAAACAAAAGATCAACTCCCCTAGAATGGAAATTAGCATGATAAAAAATGCGTCCACTTTCTTTGAGGTCATCGGTTCCTACCGAAATAAATGGAAATGATCGACGGTGAACAGACAAATTCGACTATCTCAGTGAAAAGGCGAAGAAATAGATGAAGCAGCGACCCGAAAGACGATTTCTTTCTTGCGGAAGAAGATGAACATTTTATTATTGGAACATCGGCGAGGCGTTCGTTCGGCATTCAGTGTGCGGATCTTCCTTGTTCATATTTTAGAGGTGTCCGAGAGCAATTCCCGTGAAATTGTGCATAGATATAGAGAGAGATTTATCACGGAATATACAGGCTTAACGTATAAAGAACGAATGAAATATGTACACATAACCTTTGCCATCATATTATTCTAGGATATAAAGTGTGAAAAATGATATTTATATACGTGTTCAGCCACTAAGAGTAGGAGATATTATGGAGCGATCTTATATACACTGACCGTATTCAATTTCAAGACTGAAGTGTAGGATAAAGATATAATAGTAATGATAAAACCTAATAATAATATAGAGATATTTGTTTCCATAAAGTGTGAATATGAAAAATAAATTAAATAGTTCCTAATAGTATCTAATAATATCCTAATAAATAAATAGGATATGAAATACTTGAATGTGTAACGTACATTAACGGATAAATAACTATCAAAAGTATACATATATACATTTATACAATAACGTATATGTACATACAGCATGTGTCAATTTTCATTAGCCATAGGCGATTAATTCATGCAATACGTGACAACATGGCATCCCTACTTTCCTCTCCAATGCGAGCGCGACCGATTCAAGCTCAAGTTATAGCAGTAACTGTTGGACCATTGACTTGGGTGTTTGTAATGCGTTCAGAAATAATATTTACGCGTTGCAAGATCTTTTTCCTTTCAGTAAACGCAGAGAATTATTAAGCTGCGTTCACGCTGCATGACACAAACAAAAGCGTAATTCTAATAAAATTAAAAATAAGGTAAATAAAAAAGGATTCTGAAAATAATAATAAACTAGTAGATCAGGAGATCGCGGCGGTCATTTGATGTTTCCCGTTCCAGTAATAAGACGGCTTTTATGGCAGACTAGATCGCAACGTGTTCGCAACTAAAGATTGAATGTAAAATCTGGTGGGGAGATCGGAGAAAATCGTTCTAATGTCGATTGTTGCCGGGATTGGTGACGGAGAGTAGGGGTGACACACGTTGCCACATATTATTTGTATAAGTATAAATCGCACGCAAACATTGAATCCCTATAGCTAATGAAATTTGACACATGCGGTATGTACGTGTTGAGATACACAACATACATTTAGATGTCATTACCAACTGCGAACGCACAGACACGTGTTTCGCCCTTGAGGCCTCTTCAGTGTACGTGGTGCTGTTGGCAATGATCCACAACTAAAATCGTGTCTTATGTCCGTTGAACCGCAAAGTGCCGATGAGAATATCTCAGCGACATCTGCCATCCAAGCACGACACCGAACATGACAGTTTCATCTTTGCACACTGTGCATAAGACTTAAGTCTTTGCACACTGTGCATAAGACGTTTTGGGTGAATCTGAAAGAAACTCTTTGCTAGCATTCAAACTTTCTGCACAGCGATCTCTGGTGGAAGTAAACCGAAGCCAGAAACCTTCGAAAGTATAAAGTGGACGGTTTGAGTGAACAGAAAGTATTTAATATGAAAGAGAGAGCGGAAAAAGCAATAACTGGTGAGGGTAAGACGTTTATGGTATTTGCGAGTCTAGTCCAGCACCCCCACACTAGTACAACGAAAATTAGTCGTCAGTTAGATGTAAGTCAAATATGAGAATCCAGAATATTAGGAAATATAAAATTCACCCGTGGCATATTCATATACAGGGTTACATGAAATAAATTTTCAGAATCGCTTACATTTTTGTCAATTGGCAGCAGATAAATTATCCTGGCTCTCTCAATTTTTGTTGTTTACCAACATTACTTCTACTAAAGTAAATACGTTCATTGTCACAATTTCCGTTATTACAACACATAAAACCCCCCACTTTATCACACCTGTAAACTTTCAAAATCGTTGGTCATTAAAACTGTGGGGAGGAATAGTGGGTAGTTACATAATTGAACTTTATTTCTTTGATGAAAATGTTAATGGAGGAGAGAATCTTTGCTATGTACGGACGGATTTTCAAAACTTTTTGAAGACATCCTCAAATATGTCAATAAACATAACCTTTATTTTATTTCGATGTTAACCAACAGTATCAAAAATGAAAGACTGCAACTGGACATTGCCGGAATTAAAATATTGAAATGCGATGCTCTTCATTCTGTAAAATTATTACTTTTGGGATAGTTGGATTTAACATTTACTTTGTTTGACAGTTGACTAAGGACGTCGGGCGCCATTCCTGCCTTTCATTGGTTGAACGAATATTTTCGTGCATAGAACAACAGCGCTTGTAGTTCTTTAATTGCCCGCTAATTGCTCATATAGTGATTATCTCAGAAATTACAAAAGATAGGTATAGGACATTGTTCACAAAAAAGAAAGAGAATAAAAAAGGAACAAAATACCTCAATAAAATACTGAGTGTTCCATTAAAAAAAAATTAGTTTTGGTATGTGAAAATTTCAGGAAGTAGGCTATGAAAAAACAAAGTTTTTTGAGGTATTGTCGAGTGCAACTTAAACCAAATGATGCAGAATTTTCTTGGCTACAAGCACCACCAAAGTTAATGTTTTTACTTTTAAAAACAATGTGAAAATGATTTTTTTATGAACACGTGTTTTGGTCAAATATTTTCAAAAAAAATGAATAACTCAAAAACTATGGGCTCAATTTTGAAAAAGATAAAACAGTAGAAGACACAATTTAAAGCAGTACAAGAAAATCCAAAAATATATAGGGTGAGTTGTTTAAAAAAATTAAGTTCCGAGCATTTCCGGTGAAACCGGAAGTGCGTCAGAGCTTAAAGTATTTTTACAATATGCGCCACAAGCAACCATGCATTTTCCACTGATTTTTTTTTCTTTTATTTAACACACAAAAGAGCAATCGAAGAAGCGGCTACTAATGACACCCTGTACATGTAGAATAAACAGTTTAAAAAATTTATCGTCGGTTTCTAATACATGCTTTGAAAAATAAGTAATATTCATATTTAAAATTATAAAATACTTCAATTTTGCTGTACCGGTACACTACTCGTCAACGGGATCCCCAAAATATCAGTCAAATTACAAAAAATATTGTCGATGTGAGATTCCATACGCGTGCTTTCTTACATTGGGTCTCCCAGCGTAGCGGTAAAGTCCATTATTAGTATCTAATAATGTAGATAACAAATAATATTTAATACAAAAATTGTAGATAATGAATTTAATTTAAAAATATTTTCCTTTATACAGAGTGTTCGACAACGATGAACCAACACTCATAGGTTTTTTTAAATGAAATGCTATGCATTTTTTTACATTTTATGTTAGCCCTTAAACTGACTTCAACTTGTATTTGTCGATATTCAACTGTTTCTGAGATATGGTGATTATTCGTTAAAAATTGTACAACATTTGAAAAGTTGCTACGAAATAACGACTGATAATGAAATACCTACTATGGGCTGAATTAGTAGAGATATCTTTTCAGTACGTGAAACTAATATTTATTTCGACATATCTACGCATGTTGTTTAGAATTACATACTATTCGCTAAAGTTAAAAATTCTAACAAACATTAAATGGGACCCTGTATATTTGTATGTCATTGAAAAGTACATGAAATTTACTAAGTAAAAATATATATTTTCCTCTACCTGTGGGCAATATTGCAAAAGTTATAGGATATTATATGCGAATAAAGCCGATTACGACTTAAAAATATGAGTTGCCATGACTTGCGCTACAACTATAACTAAAATTAACCGAGAAGAGTTGGTTTTATTTTCTTTTTACAAATAATTAGTTTTTGTTAAAATTTTAAAACTCATGAGAAGTTTGGAAGTTCATGAATTAGCAATAATACAAAAAATATCTCAGACGCTCTGTGTGAAAAGTTGTTTAAACGTTAAACTTAGATTTATGGCTTCAGTTTAAGAAAAGTAAGTACATGAATTTAAGTTAAGTGCGAAATTAAATATTTAAAATTGGAATTAATAGATTGATCTATGTTTTGGGAAAGTGATTGTTTGCTGGCACAAAGATATACAACCAAAAATATCAAAATAAGGGGCTGCCATCGATGAGTGCTTTTCAAAAATTGTTAACGATTTCAAGAAACTGGCAGTATTTCGTATGAAAAAGGAGCCGTATTACTGCTGCCGTAGAAAACGCAGATGCACGAAAGGTTCATCTGTTATGCGTTGAAGAAAATCCTCATACAAGTGTGCGTAAAGCTTCTGAAGTCCTTGATGTTAGTAAAAACGTTATTAAGAGAACCTGAAAGAAGATTTTTTAATTTGTTATATGATAACTTATAATTACTGTGATGCTTGAAAATAGTAACATATACATTCTTGATAATATTGCGAAAGTTATAGCAGTTTTTAATAACGTACATTTAAATTCTTGTATTCACGGTTTGCTTTTCAAGTGAAGTTATAAATTTAAGTATGACTTCCTTATAAAGTAATTTTAAAGTTAGTCTAGGTATGACGATAAACAATTTTATTACAGAGCGACTGCGATATTTTAATTATTATTTAATAATAGTAGACGGAGTAAAACACAATTTACAATAAATCTAATATATTAACACAACTTATTACAAAGTATATGACATGTTTCGCTATCAATGTAGCTTCTTCGGATATTCAATTACTACTAAATTATATTTTTTCTTCAAAATCAGGTGTTAAGATCTTACAATGTCTCGGATGTGTAAGATCTGAACATCTGATTTTGTAGAAAACATAAAGTTTAGTAGTAAGTGAATATCCGAAGAAGCTACAGTGATAGCGAAACATGTCATATACTTTGTAATAAGTTGTGTTAATATACTGGATTTATTGTAAATTGTGTTTTACTCCGTCTACTATTATTAAATAATATGGATGTCCAGCAAGTATCGACCAACTCAATTAATATTATTAATTTTAATTATTGTTAAATCATGAACTTCCAAACTTTTCATTTTATGAGGTTTAAGATTTTAATAAAAACTACTTATTTGTAAAAAGAAAATATTAGATATATAATATTAGTTTAGAAGTAACTCTTTTCGATTCATTTTAATTATGTCATGTGTAATTAAGTAATGGCAACTCATACTTTTAAATCGTGAACGGGTTTATTCAGATATAATAGGATATTATATCTTGCAATATCGCCCACATGTTGAAGAAAGTGTATATTTTTAATTCGTAAATTATAAATTCTTTTCAATGACATATAAATATACAGGGTGTTCCATTTATTTTTTTTTTTAGAATTTTTAATTTTAACGAATGGTATGTAATTCTAAAGAACATGCATAGATATGTCGAAATAAGCATTAATTTCACGTACTGAAAGGATATCTCTGCTAATTGAGCTTATAATAGGTATTTCATCATCAATCGTTCTTTCATAGCAACTTTTCAAAGGTTGTACAATTTTTAACGAAAAATTGCCATATCTCAGAAACAAAAATCGACAAATACGAGTTGAAGTCGGTTTAAAGGCTGTCACAAAATGTAAAAAAAAATGCATAGCATTCCATTTAAAAAAACCTATATTTGTGTTGGTTCGTCGTTGTCGAACCCTCTGTATAAATGAAAATATTTTTAAATTGTGGAGCTTATGATTATCTACAATTTTTGTATTAAAAATTATTCGCTATCCACATTATTCGATACCAATAATGGACTTCACCACTACTCTGGGGCACTCCGGTATAATGCGCTTACAATTTATAAAATCAAATATATTCAAAAGTTCAGCAGATTCCTCAGTATTGGAATAAAAATCTGCAACTACCATAGTTATATAGATATTCTCTTTAAGTATATTAATAAATAAAATTCAAACAACGCCTGTTTGAAAACATAAATCGATTTCTATAAGTATTAAATTCGTCCTTTTAAACGACGAGCATTTCAATAAAAACAATTTATCCTATCAACTTCGTATTTACCATCACGCACCATTTACGTTTCAACTTCATTTTCAATTTTTGCCGTGTCATTAGTTATTCCACCGACGCTTGCTGTGATCTAATCTCCATTCTTTATACATGCAGTTGATCTTTTCTCTACAGCTTCGAGACACTGTGACGCTCGTAGGTTGAAAATTTCTTCGACCGGAAGAAAATGAGTGCTTCGGGTCGATTCTGACTCAGAGCGACAATTTAAGCAATCTTCGCCGAATGCAAATATTGTTCTACAATCTCGGTCTCTTGTTTTCATACATTCGACGGAATGACTTCGATAAATATAACTGTCCGGTTGCTTTTTCCTTTTTTTTTATCATCGCTTCCGATTTATCTCGCTTCGTGTGGGTTCGAACAGGATTTCAAGTTGATGCCATATATTTGTTGGGGATTTACGATAAGGTGAGAAAAGTATGCGTTGCGGTTTTTCAATATTAATTGTGAATAAGGTTAAAGTTGAAGTGTGGTTAAACCATGGGAAATATACTATAATGTGAAAATATAATTTATTTAATTAATACAGACAATTATTACTTTAATGTAAAGAGTGGAATAATGTAAGGTTAAAATCAAAAATATTGGCATTTAATTACACCAAGACACGATACGGTTTATAGCAAATATACACGAATTATATAGCATGTTGATTTGATTTATATTACTTCTTGATTTAATTCGCGATTTAAGTTAAATTGTGAGCGTTGGGTGAAGGTAAAGATATAAATAAATAAATAAAAGCTATTTATTCAGTAATACATCCACTGTTGACTACGTCAAAAAGTACATCCACGCAAAGAACGCAATAAAACAGATTCACATTCATATACGTCAAAATCTATAATTAAAGTATTCATTTATGCAATAGAAAACTTTTTTGATGAGTATCTCAAACAATACAGTTCTTCGCGGTAAATATTTTATGTGTGAAGGCACATAATTATACACTCTTCTTATTGGGTGACACAACTCTTTTCTACAATACTCTTTGTTGTTTGTGGAGGCACCAAATGAGAACATACCATACCTCTGGCCCCGTAATGATGTCTTAATTCTTGCTCTATAAAAAAATCCCAGTTCTCTTTCTCAAACTTCACACACTCAAGAACATAAAAGCCCGTCAACGTAAGTATATTTTGTCCCCTAAATTTTTTTGCAGGAATAAACCAAAGACGCTACGCAGGCACGACTTCTGGAGGATGAACATCCAGGATACATGAACCGATGTTCTCCACAACATCATGCGATAACTAAGTCTTGATTGCACATAAGCATAATATGCAGATAGACTTGCCGACTGATCTACAGATGCTATGATACGTAATGCATAACTAAATGATGATATCTTTGCCGCCAAGTGGTCAATATGCTTCTTCCAATTCATTTGAGAATCCATACACAATTCCAAGAACTTAACTGACATATGAAGTCAAGAGAAAGCGGCAAATTGGTGTCGAATATTTTGTTTTTGGATCCTTCCAAATGTGACGATTTTTTTCACAACTCTTACAATGTACTAAAAGATACAACCAACAAGCAAACAACCAGAAAAACGCATTCAACTATTATAACCAATACTCCAATAAAAGAGGTTTTGGAAGAAAATGAAAAAACGAGAAATAAGAAAAAGCAAATTAAAAAGAGAGTGAAAATACTAAAGCTAAGATTAAGATGGGTGTATGTGGAATCTTAATAATTTTGGAATTGGCTAAATGAAAAAAATTAATGGAGTTCCAAAGAAAAGAAAAAATGAGGTGTGGCCACCACACGACTTTCTTATACGTATGAGTGTTTCAAATTATACAATTTAAAAAAAAAATATACAAAAATTATTAAAAATCTTATTATAAGTGCATCTATTCTCCTAATAAATCTGTATAGAATGCATACTTTGCAATATATTCGAAACAAGTGCTACTTGCTAATAGTAAAATTGTTACTTCCGGTCCAAATTTTGAAATTTCATTTATACAACAAATATTCTCAATACTTTTGTACTCCTGACAAATATATATAGAATGCATAATTTACGACATATTTGTAAAAAATCGCTATTCGATAAGCTTAAAGTGTTACTTTCGGTTCGAATTTTGAATTTTTTTTTATACAAAAGGTTTTGAAAATTACGTTCTAAATACTTTTATAGTGGCAACGTATCTGTCTAAAAACCATCTATTACGAAATATTCGCAAGAAAATTAATTTTCGATAAGGGTTAGAGACCTACTTCCGGTAGGAATTTCAAAAAATTTTTGTAATAAAATTGATTTCAAATTTAATTCTCAGTACATATGAATTCTTTATAAATTTGTTTATACTTAATAGATGACCAAATATTGGCAAAATTCGATTTTTTCACTGAAGTAAATTACTACTTCCGGTGTACCGATTTTACTGAAAATCTAATTAGATCTCAAGCGGTTGATTATACTTGTAAATACAAAATTTGGAATTGATAGCTGTAGCGGTTTGACCGTTATCGTGGTCAAACACACAGAGAGAGACATTTCTTAAAAACCACTTTTTCGGTCTCAGCCCAGTGAGCACACATACGTTAATTCAACGTTTTTTAGACGTTATTGTGTTGATATAACGTTACAAGTCGAAAATTTTAACGTTTCTAATTAGTTGTATTATGACGTCAATATTTTAACATTTATGTGACGTTTTGTTAAAACCTATTACACCATATAGATCAAAAAGACACGTCAAAACAACGTTTGAAATTAACGTTGCCGACATGTTGAATTTTAAAACGTTTATAGGAAGGCTTATTTTAACGTTTCCTTTTTCAACGTTTTATACACGGTGGTGTACAACGCGATTATGTATTGTGAAGTAATTTTTAACGTTAGAATAACGTTTAAAAATAAGGTTGTTAGGGTGTACAATTTTAGAACGTTTTTATAGAGACATATTTTCATGTTGTTTGTCGACGTTTTATTTACGCTTTCATATAACTTTGTAATGTATTGTAAAGTGAGTTTTAAGGTTAAACTGAAGAATAATATTAATGTTGCTGCAGTCTACATTTTTCAACGCTTTTTACTAAGAAAAATTTTAACTTTGCGGTTACAACGTCTTCTAAACGTTTTCACAGAACGTAAGAATGTTTTGCACATTAAATTTTAACGTTAAAGAAACGATAAATATTGGCGTTATGAGTGTAATATTTTTCGAAATTTTTACTAGTGTATTTTGATATTTCTTTTCAACGTTTTACGAACGTTTACAAACAACCAAATTTTTAACGTTAAAATAATGTTAAAATTAACGCAGTCAAACTAGAATCTTCCAATGTTTTTACTTTGACGTATTTCGATATTTTTTCAACGTTTTATCTACGTTTGTAACATTGTATCTCCTATTTAATAGCGTTTTTGTTAATACAGATTTAGATGATTGTTTCTTCACGCTTTAATTTTGCACGACAATATTCTATGTAAGAGTATAAGTTTTTTAAATTAAAAATCACCATGGATATCAAATGGCAGTTTTGAATTGAACATTAGAATTTTTCAAAATATTACGTTCTCAATAAAGATATATAGAGTCGATAGAAACCGACAGCTCTTTGTAGGTGTTCCTTACAACTTCTGATATACTCCAAAAACAAATAAATATGTATAAATCAACAAAATTCAGAAAGCTGATGTACAAAACTATTTATTGACGCATTGTTTTTTCCACAACTAACTGACTGGTTATATCTATCTCACTTGTATGTAGAAGTCTATTCCTCTCACACTACAGTACATTTAGTAGTTCTATATTATATCCTTTTATTCCTTGTGTATTAAGGATGCTTGAAGAGTGGGATCAAGGTCAAACAGCAAGTAAGCATGTGGTGAAAAAGGAGGAAAAAACAGTTTGCAAAGTGGTATTTTAGGTCAGTGGTTGGTGTCAGTTTTGATTTTCTCTAATATTTGTGACTGGTAACGGTAATAACCTGTATAGAAGCAAGATGCAAAACGGGATAATCTCTGGTTTAATACACCGTAAGTGGTTATGTTTTGAAACCATTATTATTTTATTAAAAGATTTTAATGTTTTCGATGTAAAATACTGCACGTGTGCTATTTACAGGTATGGCTCGTTTACCGATGTCAACAAAGTTTAATGTTATTTCGTGTACCTCAAGAATGAAAACAATTTTCCTGGACGGTATAAATTTTTAGAAAATTTGGATAAAACCTCAAATTTTATTTATAGCATAATGTGATGTGTGATGTATTTTTCTTTTTTTTTCAAAACATTTATATTCAGTTAGTTAGTTATGTTTTTTATCGATATTTGTATTAATCTATGTAGTACCTTAGTTTATTTGTTTGTTGTTGTATACTTGTATATATTTTAAAAAGATAAATAATATTTTTTTATTTACAATTAATTTAAGTTTAATATTATTTCGTGTACCCCAAAAATGAAAACAACTTTCCTGAACTGTATAAATTTTTAGAAAATTTGGATAAGAACCCAAATTTTATTTAGAACATGATGTGATGTGTATGATGTGTCATTTTATTATTGAAATTATATAAAAGAAGTAATGGCGAGTATTTAGTTATCTAAATAAGACGTATTTGCTATGGTAACAATACCTAATAATCATGTACTACTTTGTAGTCTATAATTATTATTGCGACCATAAATGTACGTTTTATTCAACATCCAGTAAACGTTTACGTCACGAGATGCTGCAACAAATGCGTAACATTTTTTTATGAGTTTCAATCAACACCTAATCGTCGTTTTACAAAACGTTTATAATAGATCGTCCAGTCTCGCCCGTAAGTCGCAGTTGTTTTAGGAGCAATTGCTACAACAATTCTTTCGCTCATGAGACGCCGCGGCAATCTATTATAAGTGTTCTGTAAAACGTCGATTAGGTGTTGATTAAAACTCATAAGAAACGTTTCACATTTGTTTGTTGAAACATTTCGTTATATAAACGTTGACTGGATGTTGAAAAAAAACGTCGATTTATGGTCGAATAAAGTGTTTCAGAACAACGTGTTGGTAACGTTAAAAAAAGCGTTTATTTTACCTTTAATTGCAGCTCAAAAAGAAACGTTTGGAGATGCCAGTATTTAAACGTTTTAAATGACGTTGAATATAACGTTGTAAGTGACGTTGAATTGAAATTTAAAGAAAACGTTATCAATTTTATTGGTTTGGCTTCACCGTTACTTAAACGTTGCAACTGACGTCGAATATAACGTTGAAGCTCGCGACATTTTTGCGTTTATTCAACGTCGAATAAAACGTTTTTTAGAACAAGGTTAACGTTGTTTGTTAACGTTTTTTCGACGTTATTGTGTTCACTGGGAGGGGACTTCAAAATCTGGACAATTGCAAAAAATATCGATGTCGAAAATTTTCATCATCGCAATACTTCCTTATAGTACGTACATGAAAGTAAAAACGAAATGAAAACACCAATGCAGAAGACAAATACTTCTGCATCTATTGCGCTGTAAAATATAAAGATCCCCCAAGTGAAGACTGGATAATGTGTTATAAATGTAATTTATGGACACACGAGAAATGTAGTAATGGGGAATCAACATCTAGTGGCTTTTTTGTGATGTTTGTGTTGGTTAATTTCGAATAACATACTGTTCGTAATTACATCATACTTTGTTATTACTCCAACCTGTCGGGTAATCACGATTCACGAACACCAAAACTTTTGTTTTTTTTTTAATTCAAATTGAATTTATGTTATTTTTTTTTTATAATTATTAGGGGTGACTCTGAAGTGCTTCATTATAGTATGATACTAAGAAATAAATATACTGGTTTCTTAAACGGGACTTGTTTTATTGGATTTTTTCTTAGGTGTTCGTAATTACCCCACTCTCTCCTAAACGAATTTTTAATTATGTAACACATTAAAGATAAATTTACTTTTTCAGATTGTTGTCTCACTCTGTACATATTATAAATCTCTTGATGGTTTTTAAAACTAACCTCTTTCTTTCTGCCAACTTAGCCTAACTTGAAAGGATTACTTTAAGTAAAATTGTACTCGTAACCGCGGATTGGTAAATCATACGTGTAATTTTACCTAAATTGCGTAGATATTACGTAAAATATGTATGTTATTAAATCATCTACTTTACTAATTTTGTGAAAAGCAAGAGGATATTAGATACTTTAATGGGGCTTGCTGTTATACATATAACGCAGTGCAAACATTCTAATCTTAACATCTCCTTAGTTACCCCATAACGTAGTATTCTATTGTTGAAGTTCATTCAGTTGAAAAGACTTAATCTTTAATTCGTACGCAACGATATGTAATCCTTCAGCATCTTCCTTCTCCTCTTCAGCCTACACACTTATGTATAATAATATTTGTTGGCGATGTATACCAAGATAATGACGATGAGAAGAGAATACAAACTTGCTTGTGTATATTCCTTATATGGATGTACGCAAAGTACGTATTATATAAACAGAAATTACGCAAGCAATATTTACATTTCAATCCAATTTCTGTTAAATTTCATATTATTAAAGAACTCCCTGAAGCGTAGAAAACTTGACGCCGACCTAAAGTAGTAGTATTTTGTTTGGCCAAAATTCTTAGCCTCCATATCAAAATATCGTGTTTGCACATGTAAATGGGGATAATTGCTAATCCCCTCAAGAAATATTTCCCCAAGATGTTTTCTGTAAATTTTTGTGATTGCTTGAAGATATCTTGAATGATTTCAGTTTTGGGTGAAATCCAGCAAGAAACCCTCAACAGATCATACCCTAAAAACATAATAATTTTAAAGTATTTGATCTAATAAGTGTGAAGAATTTATGTTAATAAAATTGTACAATTAAAGTGACTTCTTGGACTAACATGTAAAGTCTACTCAAAATAGGATTAAATAGGATTTATTATAAAAGTATTTCAAAAATGCAATAAAAAAAATGTAAACATACAGGAATTGGCTGCAGAAATTAACTTGATTCACTGAATAATAAGTAGTTACTTTCACTATCTTTATTTCAGCAAGATTACATATAGGGGAAGTCGAGGAGAGATGGCCCACGAGGTGAAATGGCGCAATCGTGTATATGCGAAACTGCAAAGGTAATGCTACTGTTCTACATTACCAACGGTGTAAACGTGACTGCTTGTTACGGTATACAAAGCTAACGTTTATAGCAGTGCGTCAACAAATGATCGGTGTTGTTGTTTGTTTTGGTTGCCTCCAAAGTTTTTAGTGACATAGATTGTTGCGATCAGAAAGTAACAAATTATCTATTTGGGAAGGCGCTTTTCGTATTAACCAGGTAAGCGGAGTTTACATTACCTTCCTAACGTACAATTTTTTGCAAATTTCAAACGGTTCAGTTATTGTTTAATGAGCCATCTATCCTCATACGGTTAGGTGAGATGGCTTAACTTATGTAAAGGAGAGATGGCGCATATTGTTTTTAGTTAGTTTCTCGTTTGTAAAATATTTATTGGGTTTCAGGAAGCATGCCTACTCTATATAAAAGAAAAGGAAGTTGCGACAGAGCCACTTGGTCGGAAGATAATTTAGAGAAAGCAATTCGTGCCATAAAAGAAAATCGAATGGGAGTGAATGAAGCCGCTCGTAATTTTAACGTACCATCTACAACACTACGTCGAAGAAGAGATAGAAATGACACAAGAAAAAAAACCCTTGGACCAAGTTCTGTGTTAGGTGTGGAAATAGAGCGAAAGATTGTGGCCCACATATGTAAGTTACAAAAGTATGGTTTTGCGCCGACAAGAGACGATGTCCGTTCAATGGCTTTTGAAGTAGCTGAACAACTTAAAATTAAACATACCTTTAATAGAGACAGAAGAACGGCAGGCTTTCCGTGGCTACAGTCGTTTTTACGACGAAATCCCGATCTTGCTGTTCGAAAATCAGAAGGGGTGTCGATTAATCGTGCTCAAGGAATGAATAGAACTGATGTTCAGAATTACTTCCATGTGCTGGAAGCTGTTCTGGATGAAAATGATCTTCGAAATAAACCTGGTCATATTTTCAATATAGACGAGACAGGCTTGCAACTTAATAATCGACCAGGTTACGTGATAGTTAAAAAAGGAACAAAAAATATTGCAGCTATTACGTCTGGAGAGAAAGGGGAAACCATAAGTGTGATTAGTTGTGCAAATGCAGAAGGTGTTTTCATACCGCCAACCTGCGTAATGAAAGGAAAAAATAAAAAAAAAGAGTTTGAAGACGGCATTCCTCCAGGATCGCTTGTTTACATGTCAGAAAAATCGGCCTATGTAAACAACTTCATTTTCTTCAAATGTCTTCGAGAGCAGTTTCTTCCACGGAAACCTTCTGGAAGTGTGTTACTCATCCTTGATGGGCACTCATCACACTGCAGCAACATTGAAATGTTAGAATACTGCTCTGAAAACGACATAATATTACTTTGCCTTCCAAACCACACTACTCAATTTTTGCAGCCCCTTGACAGATGTGTCTTTAAATCCCTGAAGTTACATTATTATAACGCCTGTAATCTGTACATAAAAAATAATCCTGGACGAAAGATGACAAGACTTCAATTTGGAAAATTACTGGCGGCAGCATGGAAAGACTCAGCAACTGTTGATAATGCAACCTCAGCTTTTGCAGCTACTGGTATTGCGCCATTCAATTCTTCTGCTATTTATTATTATTACGCTTATTTAACTGAAGGTGCAGCACTACAGAGCAATCCACATGAGCAAACACATATGAGCACTACTGAACAAGCCGGTCGCAGTCATATCACAGCTGAAGACAGCTTTGAAATGCTGGAATTATAAAAAAATGATCTTGACGGTTCAAACACTCGTGCTCACGAAACAACACCTGGAAAATTGCTGGACGAAATATCCCCCATCCCTATTATTTCCAATGCACTATCTTCAGTTAGAAAGAGAAGTAAACAACTTGCCACTGTCTTAACTGATAACGAACACATTAAAGCACAAAAGGAAAAAGCAAAGTCACGCCAAAAAAAAAACAGAAACACTGAAGAGTAAAAGAGGAAATTCAAATACTAAAACAACAAAAAAAGTTAGACGATCTTTATCTAAGGTTAAATCGTCAAAGAAGAATCGTAGACATAGGTCATCATCTGATGAAGACGATTCCGAAAATATGTCCCTCCATGACGAGTCATCAGATAATTTCGACGAAGACAGTGCTGTTAGTTACCTTGGTTGTGGCGAACTTTATGCAGAAACTCGAAAATCAGATGACTGGATACAATGGTTTCATGAATCATGCTCAGCGTTTGACAATTTTTGCCAAACATGTGGGCCAAAACCTTCCACGTCTACTATCCGCTTTAATTCTAAACAATAGAGCCATCTCACCTTGATGCCGGAGGAGAGATGGTTCACTTGACTAAAATAGAATGTTGCTCTTTTTTCATTAATATTAGTATTATATCCATTTAAAGCATTGTATCGTTAGCTTATATATAATAAAGATGTTTTTTTAATCACACAACTTTTTTTATTCAGGTTTCATGAAAAGTGAAAAACAAAAAAGGTGAGCCATCTCTCCTCGAATTACCCTACATGATAAACAATAAAGAAAATAGAAAAGAATATATAAGTAGCCCTGCCAAAACCCTAAGAAGTGGTTCAATTGGGTAGGAAGAAAATAGTAATTTTCCACTCCTGCTCTTCCGTCCAATTCTTAATAAATATAACATAAATATATTACCACATTAATAAATAAGTAATTAATGCATAAATAATTAGTTGATTAGTTAGCAAATGCGTAAAATAAACTTAATCTATATACCAGAATGTACGCTTCCATAAGGAAAGAGCAACAAAACAAAGTAAGCAAGACATGTACGAGGTAGGCGCCATAAATTATCGGCCTGATATACAAAAAAGAAACTTGGAACAATATAAAAAAAATTATTTTTCAATGTAATTTCCCCTAACTTCTATATACATTTATTATAATTAATTAATAACTCGATACCCTTGTAAAAATAATCTGAAATTTTTCCGTCAAAATGTTCTATAATAGCTGCTTGCAACTCACTGTCGTCCTTAAAACTACGTTTCCTAAGTTCTTTCTTTAAATTAGAAAACAAACACAAATCACAAGGAGCCATATCCGGACCACACGGTGGATGTTCCAATTCTTGAAAGCCGCATTCGCGGATGGCAGCTTGTGAAATGGCCGCAGTATGGATGGGAGCATTGTCGCGCAATAATCGCACACCTTTTGTCAATTTTCCACGACGTTTTGCACGAATATTGTCCCTTAATTTATGCAATAAAGACGCATAATATGTGAAGTTCACACTTGTATTGCGCTCGTTAAATTCAGTTAGCAAAATGCCCTCACTAGCCCAGAATATTTTGGCAATCAACTTTTTCGTTGATTGAACGACTTTTGCCTTTCTGGAACGAGGTTCACCAGGTCGCCCCTATTCCATGGACTCCCTTTTCGATAGAGGATCGTAAAACAGAACCATTGTTTCATCCCCTGCGACAATGGACTCCAAAATCGGTTTTAGGTCGTCTCCACACATGTTTAAAAACTACTCACATTCGACTCGACGTTCACGTTGGAGAGCAGAAAGAAGTCGCGGTACCTATGTATGTATCACTAATTTTATTCATACCCAAATGGTCATGGAGAATTCGGCGAACACTTGTTTCTGAAATGTTTGTTATCACTGCTAATTCCTTCACTTTCAAACGGCGATCTTCTAGCACTAAATGTTCAATAATTGAAATTTGTTGAGGCGTTATCACTTCAATTGGTCGACCCGACTGATCAGAATCTTCCAGGGATGTTTGTCACGAATGGAAACGTTTTGCCCCCTTTTCTACAGTGAATACGAAGGGGATGAATCACCGTAATCGGCGCCTAAACGATGTTTAATGTGATAAGGTGTATGCCCTTCTTTTGTTAAAAATTTAATGACTGCGCGGTACTCAATTTTCGTTACTTCAGACATCTTGGTGCGCTAGTCACGTTGGTTGGCTGGTTACTAAAAACTACTAGGCTTCGAACCGTCATATTTATAGTATACACATCGCGTATGTGCATACATGCCGTGACGGAGTTTGAACACGTTTGAACCTGTATAAGCCTGTCAGACGGAGAATTTATGTCACCTACCTCGTATATACACAATTTGGCAAGATAATAATAATGTAGAAATATCAGTTTTATTGCCTATTATAGAGCAGTTTGAAAAGGGCACGCCCGAATGCACCTGACTCCTGGTCCCTGACATCACGTGTTAAGAAATTATATAACTCGTATATATTATAACTGAAGCTTCTTTCATAATAGGAGAGTTTATGTCATGGTGGACTTATCAGATGTCAATGCCTAAGATTAATGTTATGTACAATTGCTTTTATTTAGAAGTGACCGGTCTGCATTTAAAAACGCTGTGCATATCTGACGATAGTCACAATCTAATTGTATGGATGTTTGGTCGCCACACACTAACTATACAAAATAATATCTCTCCAGAATGTTTATATTTGTTTGAATGCTGTTCATGGTATAATTTTTTATTTAAATTCCTTTCCTTGCTTACATATTATTTCTTAAAATATGTATGTATTAATATATATATGTAAAACGAACTAGTTTAGCTTACTGAAATAATTTAAATAACAAGGTGAGAGGGTTTTACCCGACTTATTTTTATTTGCTTAGTACTAGTACAACAGATAATCTGCATAAATGCTTTTGAAAAATATCATTAGTTTTATTATTACAATACATCCTTATTTTTAAATTATTTCAAATAAAAAAAAAATATTGAGTTTAACACCCTGTCCTGCGGTTATTAATTAAAACAATATTTGCATTTTATTTTCTTAAACGTACATAGTACAAGGAAGTATTGTGCTGAAAATTTTCGACCTCGAGATTTTTGCAGATGTCCGCGTTCTGATACCGAAAAAGTAGTTTTTAAAAAATGTCTGTGTGCCCCTATAGCTATCAATTCTAAATTTTGTATATACGAGTATAATCTCCCTCTTGAGATCTGATTAGATTTTCAGTAAAATCGGTAGACCGGAAGTAGTAATTGACTTTAGTAAAAAAATCAAAATTTATTAATACGTCGTCAACTACTAAGTTTAGGCGAATTTTTAAAGAATACAAAAAAGTACTAAAATGTGAATTTTAGAGACTTTTCTCGAAATCTATGCCGGAAGTAGGTCTTTCTATCTTAGCGAAAACAGTTTTTAGCAAATATCTTACAAATTACTCATTCTATACAGATTTATCTAGAATAGAAAAATATTTAGAGCCCGAATTGGAACAATTTTTGTATTAAAAATTCGAACCGGAAGTAAGACTTTACTCTTATCGAATATCAGTTTTTTTTTAAACATTCTATATAAATGTATTATAAGTGCAAAAGTATTTAGAGCTACATTTGGAAAAATTTTTGAATAAAAGAAATTTTAAAACTTGGACCGGAAGTAATAGCAGTTTCTTGGAAAATCTCACAAAGTCTGCATTCTATTCAGACTTATTAAAAACACAAAATTGTTTAGAGCCGCATTTGGAATAATTTTTATATAAAAAAAAATTCAAAATTCGGACCGGAAGTAACACTTTTATTTTTATCGAATAGCAGTTTTTTGCAAATGTTTCTGAAATTATGCATTCTATAGAGCTTTATTGACATAATAAGAATATGTTTACATTTTATAAGAAAACAGGGATTGTTATAACAACAAATTGTTTTAGTCTTATTTTAGTTTTCTGTTAAACGTTGTTATTACAATTAAAAAGCTTCAACATCTGAAATAAATACAAATCACTCCCAGAAATAATAGTAACAAGTCCTATTATTCCAGAAAACCGAGATTTGAATGAAACAGTGGATCCGGCTGTTGAAATTAAAATAAAGCCCTAAAGGATAAAATAAAAGACAGAAAGACATTCAGGAAAATAAAAATTATTTTTTCTAAGAAAGTAGCTTGAATGTTATGAGGCAATAAATTATAAATCAACTCAAATATTTCAAATGTATTGGCTATAGTATATGCCATATATAGTTTCTTTTACAAAGCAACTTAATGCATAATGTAATACAATCTTTTTCTTTAAATTGTATTTAACATTTAGTTATACAGGAAACTACCGAAAACGAAACAGATTGAATATCTCGAAGGAGAAAACTTTTTTGAAAAAACGCAAAAACAGGTCGATTTTTGATCCAAGGCTTGCACCCTTCCATCATATCTTCAACTGTGATACGTCATTCCTTTCCCCTCCATCACTCTAACCATTACAATTTAAATAAGGAAAGTAGTATATACGATACATCATTGAAAAGGTAATTGTACGGAGAATTCAGCAAAGTGATTGTTGGTTGCGCTATTTTTGATTTTAGCGCCCTCTAGCGGGAAAAAGAGCGGTTACGTATTCCAAAATGTGTCACATCATTTCAAAGCTAATTTTATTAGCAACTTAATACGTAATATTTTTGACATTTATTAAATTTGTCATCATTCACAAGTACAGATTGTCAGCGTCTTTTGTAAAATAATAAGTTCGTAGTTTCTAATATTAGAGCTCTGCAAGGTGTTTCGATTATTTAATTTTTTTTTGAATTGTGCATTAAATTGCTAATAAAATTAGCTTTGAAATGATGTGTCACATTATGAAATACGTAACCGTTTTTTTCCGCTAGAGGGCGGTAAAATCAAAAATAGCGCAACCAACAATCACATTGCCGAATTCTTCGTACAATTACCTTTCCAATGATGTATCGTATTTAGTACTTTCCCTATTTAAATTGTAATGGTTAGAGTGGTGGAGGGGAGGGGAATGAAGTATCATAGTTGAAAATATGATGGAGGGGTGTCCCCATTGGATCAAAAATCGACCTGTTTTTGCGTTTTTTCAAAAAAGTTTTCTCATTCGAGATATTCAATCTGTTTCGTTTTCGGTGGGACAGCCTGTATATAAAAAGCAAGGCATTCAAAATATATGTTTCATTCCTTAATTATAATGATTTAAATTGTCAACATTTATAGTATAAAAAAAAATTAACGTCTCAAGAAAATTAATTTATGTTATACATATAAGGGATCATTCGTATATAAAATAGAAGAATTTTATTAGTATAGTAATGAAATGTATAAAATGTTAGATAGGATCTAAATTTATTGTAATCTCACTTCTTAATGAAAGATTTTAAAAAAATCACAATGTTAGAAATATTGTCAAGATAAGATAGGCAACTTAAATTACTATACAGAAAAAAAATTTCATTATTATGAAAAATCAAATACGTATATGGAAACTGGTTACTTATAAACAAAAATAGATGATTTGCAAATTTTGACATAAAAGGTAGAAAAATATTGAATGAGACGAGAATTTTGGAATAAAGAAGAATGAAAAAAATGATTCGGTTTTGTACCGACCAAAATGCAGGAGTGATTCATATAACATTTATACTGCCAATGGGATGGCACACAAAGCGAATATATCACTTGAATCAGTTTTGAACCTAACAAATACCAATATTAAATTTTTATATATGCTCATATATCCAAATTACAAAAAAAAAACTCAAATGTAATACTATCAATAGAAAAAGGCACAGAAATACTATTATAGGATTAATTACTCAAACTAATTAAGAGTGCAATTTGCTTCTTACAGTGTCATCACCAAATAATACGAAATGACGTCAATGTCAAGGTCCTTGTGGTACATCATGCTATGTAATTTGTCTGGTGTAGAATATAATTTACATATGGTATTCTATCATTTAAAGATGACTACATGTTTACCTTCTAATTTAATCGTATCTGCTACAATGCTTTTTAATAATTCTCTTCTAAATCGATTGCGGTTTTTATCCATTTTTTATATTCCTCCAGAGATATTATACTGCTTAAAATTCAGTAATGCTATGGCGTAATTCATATAAATTTATGCAAACGTGTTTAAATATTAGATATTGAAAGGAAAGCCTCCCAAACATTAAAACGTGAAACTTCCATTGGAGAAATGTAACAATATCGCCATTAATTTCCAAGAGAAACGACGGCGTTTGAATAGATGTCGTTCTTAATTTAATCCCAGTTTATCAAGAAATAATGAAAGACATTATTCGACACAAAATGGAAAAAATACATGTTGTAATGATGAGAGGAATTCGTCTGTTAATTAATTACATATTTTTGCAAACTCCGAACGTTGAAACTTTGATATTTCAAAATAAGGTACGATACCGGAATGTTGTCCTTAAAATTACGCAAGAACTTTATTAATCTCCATTACAAGTTGTTTTAAATCAAGTAATTCCGTTATCGCATCCGTATAATATTCGGGCAAAAGTTTAATCTTATTGGTCAATACTTAATGTCGCCATTTAATTCGATTAATTAAATTAGATGAATTAATTAGAAAGCTTCGTGTGTATATTTACGCGAGATGCTTGGAGTGTTTTATGCAAGGATAATTTTCGGAATCCGTAATATTTTAACAGCGCGAATGTTAATGGCATGTAATCGGAAGTTTAGAAACTTCACCCTCTACAGAGAACTGTTAGGTTACTTAGCAAATGGGAGATATACTTTGAGAGGAAATATCGTGTAAGTTTTATATCAATAAAAGACAAAGATCTTGATCCAAATTGAAATGATTTTACTTCGTTGTATTCTCTGTGTTCTGTGATGTAGTTTGCTTAATCAGTTTAAATTCAAGTGAAGCTTGATAAAACTACAAATACCGAAGTGTAATTATTTTATGTATGCTGTACTCTAGGGTTTTGTCGTTTCATATCGACAGGAATAACTGTTAATAACTCGATAGCTAGCAGAAAGAGGAAAAGGACTAATCTGGTGAAAATGCTGATCAAAATGTAACAAGCATGTTCACTTTTAATTTAACAATTTCACGTTTTCATCTTTTGATATTTTGTCACTCGTTTGTCATTAAATACAAAGGCCGTCATTATCGCCTTGCAATATTGTTGTGTTTTTGATAAATTACAATACACAACACACATGTATACTGTAGTTTTACAGTTGATTTTCAATTGTATTTTAGAGTGACTCTTGAAAAAGATGCTAAATGCATTGAAACGCAAAAATGTAAAAAATATGTATTATATATTTAATTTTCTATTTTCTATGATGGCCAGTTATTAGGAGCACGTTTTAAAATTATTTTGTATTGTAGAAAGTGTTCCATAACTTGGTGGCTGACTATAGTTATAATTTTTTAAATGGAACACCTTATATATTATTACATTTTGGTATTCCCCGTACAATTCCCGAGCGGCGTATGTTGGGTTGCCTGAAATACATTGAATATATTTACGGAATTTAATATGCCTGTACCTTTTACACGATGCAGGTAGACGAACAGAGACATGAAGCAATGTCTGGTCAACTGGCAAGCAAATAAATCTGGGATATTTGTCCCCTGCATTTATTCATGAAAATATTGGTGGGCCGACCTACTTTATTCGAAATTTGTTTTTGCTCTTTCTGAATATCCTTTAGGCTTGTATGTATTTAGTTTTATTAAGACTACCTTTTTATGTAATTTGTAATTATTTTAATGATATTTTCCGAAATTAATTAGATATTAAATCTTATTCTGCAATAAATATATAACTTTATTATTATTATTTATGATTATCAATTATTTAAGTTGTACTTCTTATTATTTCTCACCATCATTTGTATTTACTTTACATATTGATGCTTTGTAATAGAGAAAACTAAAATCTGATAAAAAAACAATGCCGGTGTTTCTTACAAAATGTAAAAATTTATATTCTTTAAGTAGCACATGTTTTAAATTATTGAAAATTATATTCTTTACAGTCGACACTGGTATTGTTAGTTAGCGAAATCAAATATAAAAATTTCACCGTGGGTAAGATACGAACTCTGCGGACTCCGAACTAATCATTTATAACAACAACTTACAATTAATTGTTACTGATATTATAATTTTTTTTTATTTATACCTTACATTCTATAATTTTTTTTCAGTAAAGTTACGATAATTTTTTTAAATAACCGTATATGGCAGACAAAACCTCAAACGCACCCTTTCCGCACCACCTTATAGGTAGAGTGCAAAGCGCGTTTTTTTTCTCACGGTATTCCCAGTAGGCCTAATTCATGTTTTTTACAAAAAAAAATGTTTACAAAATTATAGACAGTGTAGAAAATAAACAAGAATGGCCAAATAGAGTTTTGTCTAAACGTGTCACAATCAGTAGGTACATACTAATTCTCCAATTTGACGTCTCTAATTTCTAGATTTCTCAAAATACGAGGATCAATAATTTCAGGTAATAAAGCAAGAAAATAAAATTACTCTAACCGTTGATTGAAGGAATACATAAAGATGCGCCACTACATAGCAATAAGCGTAGCCAAAACTGGATCCGAGATCTATAGCGACTGCATCAGTCGTTTGGGTCCGAGATTCGAAACAGCCCGAGACAGCGATGATGTTTCTCGGCAAGGGGTTTGCGGGACGACTTAATGGAAAGACACGCAATTTTACTATAGCGTTGCGCATCTTTATATATTCCTTCAATCAACGCTCTAACTTAATTACCATTTCTGGCCAGAGTTCTTCATCTCTGTATATTGTCTCATACCAAGTATCCTTCGGAATCCAGACTATGAAGTAACATACATCTTTCTGAGCTATGTTTAACTGTCCCTATATTTGGTACATGTAATGGTGCCTAGATTTTAAATGTAATTCGCTGTTCCTAATTTCTAAAAATGTAATTATGTTTCTCCCGTAGCTTCAAATGGAGTCGCTTCGCGAGCTTTGAATGGACACATTACTTCAATAACCGCGTTTTGATTAGAAATTATTCCGTCCGAAGATGCCGCTAAAAATCTATATACAGGTTGAATAAAAAGACAACAAGACACGACTTTTAGATCTGCCAAACATTCAAAAGCTTTAACAGCTTGCTCTTCTTTTTCATTACCGTGCAGTGTCGCATTCGTTCCTATAAATTCCTGGTATAATAAAGTCTTCACAGTATTGGCCGTAAATGTGGTTCTTCTCAATTTCAAAATTTGATGCTGTTAATTCTTCAAAAATGTATCTTTTTTTCTTCGTACTTTTGATTATTTATATCTTCAATAAAATATGCATATGCCTCCGGCCCATAGTCGCGATCGTCTGTAGTTCCTGAATGTGTTTTTTGTTTCTTATAAAATGTTTTCTTCTCATACCGTTTTTTTTTCAGACACTGTGGTATACATCCATATTTGGTCTGAAGCTTTGAGTGATATTTGCCCTTACAATTAAATGAAACTACTGCCGCCTTGCAACGTGCACTGTAAGAATTACGTTGAATATAATACAATCTTTTACCTCCTACAAATTTTACAATGACTGAATTAAAAGATTCTAAAATGTTGGCATCTACGTTTCCTATTAAAGATCTACTATTAGGCTGAGCCGACTTAAAGCGTTAATAAAGTCATCATACATATTAAAATTCTTAAATTTACATATTGATCTCGCCTTCTTTTGATCCTTGACAAAAGTAAGAAGCACAATTCGAGTGTTCACCAAAAATATGTCTTTATCCATTTATAATGTCACGCTGCAGTTTCACTATCTGGTTCGTTATTCTTAAGTTCGGACTTTTGTAATGTTCAATTGCTTTTGTCACGGCCGCTCTGAATCTATGTAAATTGGTTATTATTAATTGTCTTATGTCCGAATTGAATTTGGGTTTCTTCAAACAGATCGTAATTTAATTTATATAATTACGTAATATATGATTTCGGCACTCAATTTTTTCAATAATACTTTGGAGACCGTAAGGAGCCGTTTCACGTAGTTTTCTAAGAACGCTGCTATCACCGTCCCCTATTAATCTACCATAAATTACACAGTGTATTTCACGAGAATGTCGAAAACCTTCCGCAATAATTGTCGACTTCAGGGCTGTTGACGACGAAGACAAATTTTTGTAGCATACGTGATCTTTAGATTTACCAAATTTTGTACAAATTAAACAAAATTTGTTTTTTACGCCTACATACAACATTTTTTTCGTTCGCCATCCAACAATTGCTGCCACTCTTGATAAACTGCTGTACTTAGACTTATACGCTCGTTTGGCCCATGCTCTTTTACTTACACACATATACAAAAAAAAAATATATAAAAACAGTCCTGAGCTCAAAATACAAAGTATAAATAAAACAAAAACATGAAGGTACAACAAATTCAAATATTTAAATAAGTGCTTTTACCATCTAGAAAACTGAAAGTTGTTAACTTCTTGCCTACAACCAATGCAACTTAGTTTGAAGAGTCCGGGAAACCTCTAAGTTCGTATCTTACAAAGACATAAAGTTGTTTTTGTGGGATTTTAGTTTTCTACAAACATTGTTCACATTATTAAAAAGCTTTAACATGTAAGGTTAGAAATAATAAGTCGTGCAACTTCATAATTAATAATAATAATGTATTTATTGCCGAAGAAAACTGCATTTCTGAAATTCCATAAATCCGGAACATTGTTCTTGAAAAATAAAATACATTTTGAAAACGAGGACTATATTAAGGAACAAAAAAAAGTCTAATTAAGTAGACGCATCAATATTATCACGTAATCAATCACAAATGAACACCGACAAATATCTGAAATATATTAAAATTTGCTTGTCTATAACAACCCCATGTATTCATGAAAAAATCAATACGACTTTCTTTATTTGGTGATAAAAGTTAGTTCGAATCTTACCTTTGACGAAATGTTTTATAATTTAATTTCGCTAATCAACGCTATCAATGCCAATTGGGAAGAATATAATATTCAATAATCCAAAACATCTGTTTATTATAATACATATATACTTCTAGGTATTTACATTTAAAAAAAAAACAGGCACTGTTACTGTTAAACACAGAATTATTTTTGTAATATTTTAGTTTACTACCACATTACTCATATTATTAAGGTTGTAAAAACCTTCAACATCTAAAGTAAATACATATGACCGCCAGAAATTAAGTAACAAGTAAAATTTCATAATAATAATAACAACATATATTTATTCCAGACTAAGAATTAATATAGAATACATCTTCCCAAATATTATTTACAAAATAAAGCCCATATCTGAATGAAACATTCCTTTACCTAAGGTACCTAAGGTAATAAAAGAATAAATGAATACAATATCTGCTTATTTGATATTCGGCTTAATAGAGTTGTTCAGGTATATAGTTCGTTTCAAGAAATATGAGCGACTTGTATAAGGTGATAATCCGGATTAAAGAGAAACCCTTTCCTCGAGCTGCTTTCTAATTATCTGTAGACCGTACCTGATATTTTTCAAGTGCTTCTTAATTACCCGCTGCAGCTCGAGGAAAGGGTTTCTCTTTAATCCGGATTATCACCTTATACAAGTCGTTCATATTTCTTGAAACGAACTATACCTTCCATATCCTTGGTCTTAGACATTGAATTGTGTGTTGTCTAAATGCCATTTATCAGTACGGAACTTATGATCATTCTCATTGGTTTCAAAGTCATTTTTTGTAGACCAGGGTTATTTTGAAAGTAAAGTAAATACATTGTCGTGTCCACAATAAAAATATCTAGGGTCTCACGATTCAAAAAAGTACTTTTTAAGCACAGTAAGCTTTATATCGCTATAAAATGAAAAAAATTCAAAGTGTTGTATTTTAACTATTTTTTAATATAATTGCAAATTTTAATCGTGAGTCACTAGAACAAATATTGGTTATTTCGTTCATGCAGCGGCAACTTTTTCATGTGCCTTAATTTTTGCGATTTTTTCCGTTAAAATTGACCTATTTGTGGCATACGACGATCAAGTAAAGCCCCCCCCTTAAGGTTTTCGACTTATTACCTTTTTTTCAAAAAATTCAATAATCACATAAAATTATATTTCTCGAAAACGACGTATTAGATGGATACACTTTTTGGTAGCACTGTTTATTCGGAATTATTAATTTAATTTGCGGAAAACTGGAATGACATATTTTTGTAATTTGTAAATTTTTATTATTAACAGCCTGAACATCGGTTCATTTTTGAATTGCTTACTAAATTTCGCACCAAAAACATGTAAGACGTTATTATTTTAAAAGTGACCATTACTGAGCTATTGTGTTCTATATTGTCACAAAAAGAAAATATATTAATTGACCTCCTGTATATTAGACACCATAATATTAAATTTTATTTATTGTATACTGGACTTTAACAAGTAATTCTAATTCTTTATCAAAACGATTAGTCTTAGTCGTACAATTATTAGTACATTAATTAGCCAAAATGATAACGTTGAGGAGCAAAAATTGCTTTTGGTTCTTTGTTAATAAGAATCTAGGATTTCACTTTGCCACGCGTTGACTCCACACACACGTAGAGCCACTCGCGATCTTCAGAATGTTAGCCAACACTCTTAACCACAAAGCCGTGTGTAAAATAAGTTTCTTTGCGCACATGGAACTTTAAGTAAATAAGGTACCAAAGTATATTTGCGCATAAGAAATAATAAGAAAATGAAAAGTATGATTAGAAGCACATCCGATAATATAAAAGGTCCCGGAGTAATAACTTCACTTGCATCAGTCATTCTTAAAATACTTAAATTATAACATGCTCCCTATTTAAACAATACTAATATTGAACGGAGCAAAAATATTGATATGAACACGAGTATCTTGGGTTGCCTATGCTCACAGGCCCCAATGTCACGAAATTCTAGACGTCCCTTTTGGTGATAGAATATTTCGCGACTATGCCCGGTTGGTACCATGTACAAATGCAAATATGGCAGGTGAAGTGTCTTTATATTTAGACATGTGAATACAAAACTCTACAGCTAGCTGAGTGGAGATTCACCCTGAGTATCTTGTTTTTATATTCTTTATTGCTTATTGAATTAATTATACACTTACTAAATTCATTACTGACGGACTGGTGAAAAGAAAACAGTAAAAACAACACGTGCGGAAACTTATCTAAAAGTAGACTTTATTATCTGTCAAAAACAATATCAATATTCATACACATTTTATTTACATCTATTTACACAAAGTCATTTACACGTACATGATTAATTATAGTTCGAATCTGCCTTATTGATATCCTTATATCATGACAACTTAGTAATAACAAAAGAGTTTTCGTTTATTGTAAACTAACACAGGATCAAATATGCAATCAAATCTAGCCCCTGAAATGTCACTAATAGATCAAATGTCAACTCAAATTAATATAAGTAACTAGGATAAAATAAATTGTTCTGGAAGTTATTTCCTTGTTACGACGTGCTCATTGAAGGAATATTTCAATCTGGGAAAGCAACGATAAAATTAACGTTTCTATTACGGAATAAAATATCGCGGGCATCGTTTCGTTAACTTTGCGGCAAAACATAAATACAAATACATGGTGCGGGTTAATACAAAATATCTTAGATTAATGTCGCAATTAACGGTTGTAAAATCTGAAATCGTAATTAAAATTAATCTCAGGTTTATTGAGATCACGACATCAAAGTCTGATCGTGAAGGATTGTGGGTTTCTAAACGGTAATACTCAATCTTTTCACGACGTCAAGCCTGAATAAGAAAGAAGTATGCGGATGAGAACAAATGGATTTAGAGCGTCTGTTCCATGATACAATGACCTGAATACAGAACGGCTGTGAGGGATATCCTGGTCTTTTCCACGCCATCAAAGGCTGAATAAAGTCAGGCATAGGAGTCGAGGTAGGTCGGAGATCTAAGTAAACGAGACAAGCTCGACGACGGTCTTTTATATGATTAGAATCGTCTACATAAGCAAAAAACAGTTCAAAATACAAAATTTGCACACGATACTGATAACGCGCGACTCTGAGCATGACGTAGTCGTTTGGTATTTTTCCATTTAAAAATAAGTAAATAACAAGAATTATTACAAACTATTGACCATATATACAGGTTGACTCATTTCACACGATACAATATTAACATTTGAACAAAATAACATTCATACGGATAATTTGATATATACAAATAAATTAAATATGAATTTAAAAATGTTATTTTGATGCAATTAACGAAGGAACTTCGTTACAAAATCTAAATAGTGAAGTGCCCTAGTGTCTACTAGAATCATGTGAGTCTTTATAAATGTTTTAATGTATTAATTGTCTTGTAATGTAAAGGAATATGTCTTGTAACTGTGCTTGTTTATGTATGTATTCTTCTGTATAATTAATTTGTCGTCTTGTTCAAACGTTAACTTTATTTTCTGTTAAATATACTTAGTTGTTGAATGTTGTTCTTTGTCTAATTTCAACATCCTTACTCAAACCAAGTGTTAAGCTGAGTCGAAAGCCGTTAGTCAAGCGAACTTATTAAATTATATAAAGAGAGTTTAGTAGAGTCAGCAGAATTATTCAAAATCATAAATCATCAAATTAGTCTTGCGACAATATAATTTACAACTTTATGTTTTTTTTTAATACGGTTTTTTTGTACTGTAGGAATGTCAAAAATATTATTTATCAGCCCAGAGAGTTTACCGGCCGTGTTACCCTGAGAGATGTTCCAAAACAGATGTCTTTAGAATAGTACTGGATGTTTTCACTACTGTTGGTAGTATTGCTATTCAAAATCAAGGAAACCTAGATATGTGGTTAATGATAAAAATCAATTCTTATGGCAATAATAGATAATTTATACGTCAGTACACATGTAAGAAGTCCTTTTCTTGATATTAGCCAAACCATCGTTGCAAGACCTTTAAAATTAAATAAATATCATCCATAATGAATACAGTTAAATATTGAGTTACGCACCCATCATTTGAAAGCTAGAAGAGTGATGTGCCAATGGTCAGTAATTAAAATGAATGCCCGGGCAATTCCTCTTGATAGTGTGTTCTCTGCGGATGAGCTGGTTTCCATAGAAATGGATCAGTTAACAAGAAAATGTTTCATTACTATTCAAATGAAAACCTTTACTTCACTAATAAATAGATCATCAGCATAGGTAGAGCGTAAATGTATGGGGAGGTATTCTTGGTGATTAGATGATAGCATTTAGTGGAACTACTCGAAGATGTTAAGCTAAATTTACGAAGTGATGTAGATGTAGCAAGACGGCGAATCCCCACAATCTATTATATATATTTTAATGAGATATTTCCAGTGAAGTGGCTAGCCGGTGAAAGCCCTATTGACAACCCTGCTGGGTTTTCGGATATCACAAAATTAATTTCTTTTTATAGTGATCCGTAAAAGAACAAATATACAGTATAGCTGTAACCCCAAAAGAAGTCATGTGGTAACATATTCGACAAATATTTAGAAATATAAGCACTCAACGTTTTATTAATTACTGTGACTTCCATATATACCTTTATACGTAAAACGTATATGTATATATGCATGTGTTTGAGATACACATATACATTAAGTGCCATTGCCGATAATCGAACGCACAGACACCGGTGTTTCGAGGTCTCATCAGTGTACGTGGAGATTCTCGACAATAGCTTCAAGACTTAAATCGCTGCCTATGTCATTTTCGCATGTTAAATGTAGTGAGAGTATCACAGCGACATCTAACACCCAAAAGATGACACGGAAAAAAGCGATTTAAGTCTTGAAGCTATTGTCGAGAATCTCTACGTACACTGATGAGACCTCATAGGTCGAAACACCGGTGTCTGTGCGTTCGATTATCGGCAATGGCACTTAATGTATGTGTGTATCTCAAACACGTGCATATATACATATACGTTTTACGTATAAAGGTATATATTGCAGTGATCTTGAATAAATAATAATATGTAAATAAATAAGTATAATCAAGATCACTCCAAGTTTTATTTAAATTAATTTTTACTTTATTCATTTTTACCATAATGTGTATATAAATATTCACTATATTGATAATTTACGAAAACTTTATTTTTATTTAAGTAAAACAATAAAAGGATCTTAGTAAATTTTTATAAGGTTATAATTTTAAGACGTATTAAATGTTACGGGTAAAGGATCGAGCAGGTGTTTCTCGCACAAACACGTCTGGCTTTGGCAGGGATCGACCGGGTGGACCGGCACAAAAAGTATTGTTTATCAGGTGTACGGCTGAGTCATAAATGTATAGACGAATTTATATTCGCATGTTTGTTTACCTTTTTCAAGGATTATTAATACACTGTTTCCCCATGCGACCGATAAGAGCAGCACCGTCGATTTACAATTTTGGAAGTGGATTCGTGTTTGCCGAAAGTGGCCGGATGTTTTTATAAAGAAATTTAAGCATAAAAGCGCGGACGGATAAAATTTCCAGGATTGCTGGTGAAAACCGCAATATTAACTAGTCTAAAAGTAGGTAATAGACCACTCCCTCCTTCTTTTTAAAGGATTATTTTAAAATCCGGACTTACAATAAATTTTGAGATTTTTGATACTTATAGAATTTTTACAAGATTCTACACTTATAATATTTTTATTTTTAACATGCAGCGCGTATCACATTGAAATGTCTAGATGTATTTGAATAACTACCTATGTATGAAATACTTTTATTTATGAACTCGGTTTTGAATTTATTTAATTTCATTTTATTTTCTTTTTCCTAGAGAGTTTTGTTTTGCATGTAGGGGTACTATGCCATACATTATGACAAAACCTTCTAGCATTTGTAATGATAACTTTGAATAGCATAATCATTTTCTTTTCCGTATAATTTATTTTTCTTTTAAATTTATTCATCCTACAAAAGATATTTGAAATTAATAATTTTGTTTTATGTGTATATAGGTTATATATAAGTGAATAAAATTTTTTATTGAGAATTATGGAAGAGTTTAATACGATGTATGAAGAGTTAAGGTGATTAAACAATATTTGTTATAAATGTGTGTATAGTGGCGTCTCAAAATTCTTTATTTGTAGTGGTGTTTTTGTATTGGAATTTCGTGAAAAAGGTAAAGTTTATTTTCTTTTAATGTATATATATATTATTTCTTTTGATATGAGAATTAAGTATGTTTTGTTGTATTTGGGTGTTCAATATTAACGTGTTGAATAATACATCAGGGATGTGTGAAATGAATTATGTCATTATTTAATTCATAGCATGGAGTCCTGGTGAATTTGAAATACACGAATTGGTCTTGGTGGTACTGCGTTTGGGAGCGAGAAAAGGCACCAGGCAGAACTAATCAGGGCTGAGTTAATTTATTGAATACGTAGATACATTATTTTATTTCATTTTATTTATTCAATTTAAAAATTTATATATTCCTTAAGGAGTGTGCGCATTGTGATGTATGTTCGGGTTGCGTCCGACGAGCTGAAAATGACATGCTCGTAGGGTGGAACTTTGGGATACTCATCTGTGTGAATTTGTTATCTGATGGTACTGTGTTGGGAGCGAGAAAAGGCGCCGGACAGGACTAATTAGGGCAAAGCCACTTCCTTAATGTCTATATTTTGTTATCAAATAGTAGACCGCACAATTTTTATTTTTTTTTATTTACATTCCAGTACAATTCATCACGGGTAATTTATTTTATTTTTGATTGTTTACATGTATCTATGACAAATATTAATAATAATAATCACGTTCACATTTTAGATATAAGCTGGCACGACATGATGATTTCATTTATTCTTTATTTCTTGTAATATTTTATTGTTTATGATGTATAAATTTGAATTATGACCGAATATTGATTTTAGATGTGTAAATATTTGTAGATTAAAATTTTTGAATTCATTTAAAATTATCTTATTTTAATAAATTAGATGTTAAGATTTATTTTGTATTTTATTTCTTTACCTGACCTGGAAATGATTAAAGAGAAGGAGAATCAAGTCATATTTTCTGCCCCTGAGAGAACTATTTATTTTCAAACTGAGCTAGTTACATGTAGAATGTTTTGCTTAACCTACCTTTCAGCAGAAAGTTCACCGTATCATAGTCTAGCATAAGGCCTAGCACTAGGATGCGTGCTTGACTCTCAGTTACGTATTAATTAAGTAAATTTAATTTATTTTATATATCTATAAATTTGTAAGAGTCACAGCATATATATGGCGACCAACGTAGTGGGGCAAAGCTTCTACATTTTAAACTATTTAGATAAAAATTAATTGATTATTTAATATTCGAGTAGCTGTGTAATTAAAGGGAGGTATTTTCACCTTTAAGTGCATTTGAATAATTAATAAATATAATTCACAAATAAAATTTTGTCAAGTTTTGATTTATTTTTCTCCACAAATAAGTCTCTTTAAGTGCCAGGACAGATAAAGTAAATATGTCTGAGTATAAAGGTGAGGGTGAAAATCCTGAAAGTGGTATGGATACCAAATATTTATTTGAAACGTACAGGGAACCACAAGGCATTTCCTCTGTGACAGATTCAGAAAAGACGCTACCTCTTGATGAGGATGAAAATGTAACTGAAGATGTAAAAATTGAAACGAAAGAAATGCCAGGTGGAGACAGATTTGATATTTTATTTGAAAAACTTTTCTGTAAATTGGAATGTGACAAGATAGAGATGAATAAAAAGTTAGATGAGAATAAAATAGAAATGAAAGTAGAAATGAATAAAAAGTTTGATGAAAATAAAACTGAAATGAATGAGAAGTTTAAAGAAAATAAAGAAGAGATGTATAGAAATAAAATGGAGATACAAGCCGTAGTAAAGTCGATGAATGAGAAAATTGATGAAAGAATTAAAGCTTGTAGAATGGAAATGTCTGCAATGAACAATAAAATAAATGAAGATGTGAAACAAAGTGTTACACAGATCAATGAGAAAATTGAAGCAAATGAAAAGAAGTGCAAGGATAGCAGTAATTTTTTAATAGATGAAATGAATCAGAGGGCCAGGGTAACAAAAGAAAATTTTAAACATGTAGAAGAAAGGATTGGAGGACAAGATAAAAAAATACAATTCTTGGAACTGAAGGTGGACAGTAGTGCCATGTCAGTTCAGAAAGATGTTCAAAATTTAACAAACAAGTTTGAGGACTGTAGAGTTAAATATGGTGCATGCACAGACTCTCTTTTAAAGCTACAGGATATGACATTAAATTGTCAAGATACAATTAAGAATTTAAAAACAAGAGTTGAACAAGGTACAATCACACCCGGTGTTGTACCACAACAGATATCTATTGGTACAGAAAACATACCTAAGTTTTCTGGGTATAATAAAGACAACCCAATGGCATTTCTTAAAACTATAAAGACATATATTCGTGGTATTAATGATGATATGTCAAAATTACATTTCATGAGGGGGTGTCTTAGAGATTATGCATTATTATGGTACGACATGGTAATTGATGAGGTACAGACGTACGAAGAATTAGAAAATATGTTTATCAGACAGTACTGGGGACAAACTCAGCAAAGACGCATCAGACATGACCTTACCTTTGGCAAGTATCGTTCTATTACGTCTAGGGAGAACTATGTTATTCGGAAATATTCTTTCTTGAAACATATACAACCTGTGATCCAGGAGTGTGACATTGTTACACAATTGGCTAATCATTTTGAGCATGAGGTAGTACAAGCAGTTGCTTTACAGGGTATAGACACCGTTGAGCAACTCTTGGAATTGGTAAAGCGTCTGGACGACGTGGAAGATAGGAGTGTATCTCAGAATAAAAATGGGTATAAAACAGGTAACAATGGTAACTATTATAATCCTCAGCAAAGATATAATGGTAATAACCACAATCACCAACAAAGGTACAATGGTAATCGGTATCAGAATAATAGTTACCAGGGAGGAAGGGTGGAGAATGGTAACAACAAGAATATGAGTAATAGTAGTAGTAGTAATAATAATAATAATTGGAGACAGGAGGGTCATGTAACAAGAAAATACGAAAAAAATGAAACAGAAGATACCCGAGGATTTAATAACGTAGTTATAGAAAATAAAGAAAATAAAACAGAAGCTGTGATGAAAGATGCGTCAAGAGGAGCAATAAAGAAGGACCTGGATTTTTGGTAGGTCCAACCAAAGGGAGAAAGAAGAAACAACGAGGCAAGAGAAACGTCGTAGATTTAAGTAATATAACCACTGAATTTCCACTGGTAGATGTTAAAGTAGGGGATGTATATGGTGTAGCTGTAATAGATAGTGAATTAGAATTGTCACTTTTAGATGGGGGATTATTTGATAAAAGGTTTGAAAAATTAGGTTTTTATAAGCAAGATAATGTATTTTGTATAAATATAGAGATGGGTGATGTAGAACTTGTAACACAATTTATTGTTACACCAAGATTAAAATATTGCTGCGTACTTGGGATGGATTTTTTGAGTCTATATACATCGAAATTGGAAAGGGAAAATAGAACCTTCCACAATAATAAAGTAAACATGTCTTGGGACAAAGGTGCTCAAGATGATAAAATATTAGTTAATAATTCAATCATTGATAATTTTGATAGGGACCTCACTTTAAAAATAAATAATGATAGTTTGATTGACAAGGATAAAGGTTCACACCATGTGGATGATCTTCAAAGGGAAGAGTCCATGTTTGCCACGGGTGACATAAATAATAAATGTACACACCATGTGGAGGGTCTTCAAAAGAAAGACGCCACGAAATATATGGGTGACATAATAAATAAATGTTCACACCGGGAAATAAATATGGGTGACAAAAATTTGATTTGCAACAAACAGATTAATAATGATAATGTGAGTGATCCTTTGACAAAAGATGTTAAATTATTTAATGGTAATGTAGATTTAGCAGTAGACTATGATAATTGTTTTAAAACAGAAACGACTCATCCATCTTCCCATAAGCAGAAATTAAGTGTTCAATTTAAAATTAAAAGTTTGTTAAAAGATGAAATTATTGAAAATTTAGTATATAATTTAATGAACCCCATCACAGTAGTAATTAAGGAATATTTAGATTATTTAGAAAACACCAAGAATAATAAATTAAGTTTATGTTTATTTCAATCAATAAAACAACAACTACAACTCCCCAAATTAATAGAAACATTATTGTTAATAAGTACTAATGCAAAGTGGTTTGTAAACGTTAATTCTCTTTAGTTGGTACAGCTATATAAATGTTTCGTGAAATTATATCCAATAGTGGTAAATTTATTAGTGAATTTAAATAAAATTGTTCATAAGGATCAAAATATTTTACATTATGGGTATGTAAAGCCCGTACAGCACATATTGAACCCACATGATGAAAATGTGTCACATCATGTGAATGATAAAATGATTTTACAAGAGGGTGTGAAATTTATATGGACCCATGCGAGAATAGAGGTTTTGGATGCAGTTGAAAAGTACCCACAGCCCAGATACTTAAAAATGTTAAGAAGTTTTCCCAAAATAGTGGACTACAATTGTCACTTCATTTTAAGGGAACTCGATGATGCAATTACAATATTTGTAATACCTATGAAAGGTGTAAAATTTAAAGAATTTAAATACACTTTTGTATATATAGTTATAAGTAGTTTAATTAATTTAGGTGTTTTAAATGTCATTTGTTTAAACTTTCTCGTCATGAAAGGAGTAAAGTTTAAAATAAACTCCAAGAGTTTTGCATATTTATTCCTGATTTGTATATAAATATAGAATGAGCATATTATAGGGAACTTTCATGTCTCTATGCTTTATATCAATAATATTGTAAATAATGTATAAGTATATTAACTGGTATTTATGGGAAATCTTGAATTTATACCATTGGCATTAGCGATTCTCGCTTATAAATCGCAGATATTCCCATAGGGATATTTATGCAGTGATCTTGAATAAATAATAATATGTAAATAAATAAGTATAATCAAGATCACTCCAAGTTTTATTTAAATTAATTTTTACTTTATTCATTTTTACCATAATGTGTATATAAATATTCACTATATTGATAATTTACGAAAACTTTATTTTTATTTAAGTAAAACAATAAAAGGATCTTAGTAAATTTTTATAAGGTTATAATTTTAAGACGTATTAAATGTTACGGGTAAAGGATCGAGCAGGTGTTTCTCGCACAAACACGTCTGGCTTTGGCAGGGATCGACCGGGTGGACCGGCACAAAAAGTATTGTTTATCAGGTGTACGGCTGAGTCATAAATGTATAGACGAATTTATATTCGCATGTTTGTTTACCTTTTTCAAGGATTATTAATACACTGTTTCCCCATGCGACCGATAAGAGCAGCACCGTCGATTTACAATTTTGGAAGTGGATTCGTGTTTGCCGAAAGTGGCCGGATGTTTTTATAAAGAAATTTAAGCATAAAAGCGCGGACGGATAAAATTTCCAGGATTGCTGGTGAAAACCGCAATATTAACTAGTCTAAAAGTAGGTAATAGACCACTCCCTCCTTCTTTTTAAAGGATTATTTTAAAATCCGGACTTACAATAAATTTTGAGATTTTTGATACTTATAGAATTTTTACAAGATTCTACACTTATAATATTTTTATTTTTAACATGCAGCGCGTATCACATTGAAATGTCTAGATGTATTTGAATAACTACCTATGTATGAAATACTTTTATTTATGAACTCGGTTTTGAATTTATTTAATTTCATTTTATTTTCTTTTTCCTAGAGAGTTTTGTTTTGCATGTAGGGGTACTATGCCATACATTATGACAAAACCTTCTAGCATTTGTAATGATAACTTTGAATAGCATAATCATTTTCTTTTCCGTATAATTTATTTTTCTTTTAAATTTATTCATCCTACAAAAGATATTTGAAATTAATAATTTTGTTTTATGTGTATATAGGTTATATATAAGTGAATAAAATTTTTCATTGAGAATTATGGAAGAGTTTAATACGATGTATGAAGAGTTAAGGTGATTAAACAATATTTGTTATAAATGTGTGTATAGTGGCGTCTCAAAATTCTTTATTTGTAGTGGTGTTTTTGTATTGGAATTTCGTGAAAAAGGTAAAGTTTATTTTCTTTTAATGTATATATATTATTTCTTTTGATATGAGAATTAAGTATGTTTTGTTGTATTTGGGTGTTCAATATTAACGTGTTGAATAATACATCAGGGATGTGTGAAATGAATTATGTCATTATTTAATTCATAGCATGGAGTCCTGGTGAATTTGAAATACACGAATTGGTCTTGGTGGTACTGCGTTTGGGAGCGAGAAAAGGCACCAGGCAGAACTAATCAGGGCTGAGTTAATTTATTGAATACGTAGATACATTATTTTATTTCATTTTATTTATTCAATTTAAAAATTTATATATTCCTTAAGGAGTGTGCGCATTGTGATGTATGTTCGGGTTGCGTCCGACGAGCTGAAAATGACATGCTCGTAGGGTGGAACTTTGGGATACTCATCTGTGTGAATTTGTTATCTGATGGTACTGTGTTGGGAGCGAGAAAAGGCGCCGGACAGGACTAATTAGGGCAAATCCACTTCCTTAATGTCTATATTTTGTTATCAAATAGTAGACCGCACAATTTTTATTTTTTTTTATTTACATTCCAGTACAATTCATCACGGGTAATTTATTTTATTTTTGATTGTTTACATGTATCTATGACAAATATTAATAATAATAATCACGTTCACATTTTAGATATAAGCTGGCACGACATGATGATTTCATTTATTCTTTATTTCTTGTAATATTTTATTGTTTATGATGTATAAATTTGAATTATGACCGAATATTGATTTTAGATGTGTAAATATTTGTAGATTAAAATTTTTGAATTCATTTAAAATTATCTTATTTTAATAAATTAGATGTTAAGATTTATTTTGTATTTTATTTCTTTACCTGACCTGGAAATGATTAAAGAGAAGGAGAATCAAGTCATATTTTCTGCCCCTGAGAGAACTATTTATTTTCAAACTGAGCTAGTTACATGTAGAATGTTTTGCTTAACCTACCTTTCAGCAGAAAGTTCACCGTATCATAGTCTAGCATAAGGCCTAGCACTAGGATGCGTGCTTGACTCTCAGTTACGTATTAATTAAGTAAATTTAATTTATTTTATATATCTATAAATTTGTAAGAGTCACAGCAATATGTAAGTCACAGTAATTATTTACTGCTTGATGTTAGTTCACACTTTTTATTTTCGTTTTATTAATGTCGATTTATCATTTCGGAAGCATGTTCAGGAGCTATTCGAGGTGAATTTAAACACTTTTAATTTTCATCTATTTTAATGCTCATATTTACTGTTATTATATAAAATCTGTTCCACTTATCCATTCACGAAACATTTTATGTGTCTACACCCACTAAAATAAAAAAAAAAGTTATTAATATTTTTTTTGTTTGGTTTTAAAATGTGTTTATTGTGCCATATTCCACATATTCTTTGAATTATGTTGCTGTATTGTAAATAATATATATTCATTTTTTTTGTCATACTCACTCTACAGTATTCAAATAAAAAACATAGAGTTGGCAAAATTGTGTCAGAAAACAACAATAGTTCAGTAATGATCACTTTTAAAATAATAACGTTTGACATGTTTTTGGTGTAAAATTTAGTAAGCACTCAAAAAATAAATAGATATATGGGATATTTCCATTTGAAAAAATTCACTTGTAGACAAAAATATGTCACTTAATTTTAATCCAGTGTTCGGCAAATTCAATTAGTATAATTGCAAAAAAATAAAATATATTTGTATTAGAATCTTTTATAATGAACAACTCTACAAAAAATTATGTCCATCTAATATGTCGTTTTCGAGAAATATAATTTTAGAAAAACATTTAATTTTTCCGAAAAAAATGGTGCTCGAGAACTTTAAATTTTAAGCCCATACTATCTTATAACTTTTTTACTAAGAATTATACGGGGAATACAGAAATGTAATAATTAGGGAGCGGAATCGAGCGAGCTAAACTACCACGGAGCCACAACCGTGAAAAGAAATAATGTAAACAACTGCGTGTTGTTTACATTATATCTGAATAGCACTAATTCATAGGGCGAACTGTAACATCTGTTTACTCCAGAGAATCAGAGAAAAAACTGTCATAAAATAAGGAATTTTATGAATAAAATCCTTTCTTCATCGGCGTAGGTACAAGGGTGACGAGTTTTTAAAATTTATTATATTTAACATACCTTATATTTCGCAATATATATGTATGTTTCAATAACATACGCGTACATTTTTACTTATCATTTATTTAGATCTAGAACGTTGTTTATGTTACTTTTTCTGAGATAAAAATTAATTGTCAGTGATTCCGAAATTTATTGCAAAGTCTGTAAAATATCGGCACTTAGCTTTGCTAAAACATACACAGAAATAGTTTTCATGCAGAGAATTTCGATAGTTTACAAAATTTTGTTACATGTTTAAATGACGATGCTCGAAGTATTTCTGAGTGCAAGGAACTAACACAAATCCCAAATTTAAAAAATCAGTTGTTATTCCTTCAGGAACACTTTGGAAATTTGCCTAAACTAATGACATATTTTGGAAATCGAATCTTAAATTAAAAAATGAGGTGTAGCCACCACACGACTTTCTTATACGTATGAGCGTTTCAAACTATACTATATTTTTTTTACACAAAAATTATTCAAAATCCTATTCTAAGTACTTCTGTTCTCTTAATAAATCGCTATAGAATGCATACTTAGCAAGATATTCGAAAAAAGGACTACTCCCTAAGAGTAAAAGTGTTACTTCCGGTCCGAATTTTGAAATTTCATATATTCAAAAAATATTGCAAATCTAGCACTAAATACTTTTGTATTCTTGATAAATACATATAGAATGCATAATTTACGACATATTCGCAAAAAATCGCTATTCGATAAGAGTAAAAGTGGTAATTCCGGTCTGAATTTTGAAATTGTTTTTATGCAAAAGATATTGAAAATTACGTTTTAAATACTTTTATACCAGTAACGTACCTGTCTAAAAAAGCATGACATGCGAAATATTCGCAAAAAACTGATTTTCGATAGGAGTAAAAGACCTACTTCCGGTAGCAGCTTCGAAAAACTTTTTAAATAAAATTGTTCTCAATTTTAATTTCAAGTACATATGAATTCTTTATAAATTTGTTTAAATTTAGTAGTTGACGAAATATTGGCAAAATTTAATTTTTTCACTGAAGTAAACTGCTACTTCCGGTCTACCGATTTTACTGAAAAACTACTCAGATCTCAAGAGGGAGATTAAACACTTAAATACAAAATTTGGAATTGATATCTACAGCGGTTATCGTAGTCACATAGAGACACACACACATTTTTTAAAAACATCTTTTTCGGTATCAGGGGACTTCAAAACGTGGACATCTGCAAAAATCTCGAAGTCGAAAATTTCACATTACTTCCTTATACTACGTATAAGAAAGTAAAAATGGATTAACCACATTAGATGTGGCTATTAATAATTCCAAGTGACTTAGACGCAGTTTTTAATAGAAATCCAGGTTTAATAACATTGCGGCAATTGTGTATGCTAATGTAGAAGGGACGTTTTCTATCTACAAGGATGTACTTAATTCAAAGAGAACAAGTCTTACAGAAGAGAAAATGAACAAATAGTAGGGTATTTTGTATTTTATAATCACCAGCCACTTGTTATTCAATTATATAAATAAAATTAAAACCTCTTTAAAAATACAACATTTCAATAGCGCGCCCATGGGCGATGAGTCATGACTCGCTCGATTCCGCTCCCTAGTAATAATATATAGGGGTTTTCTATTTAAAAAATTATAACTATGGTCGGGCGCCAAGTTATGGAACAACCTGTATAATACAAAATCATGTTAAAACGTGCTCCTAATATATGGCTATCTTAGCAAGAAAACCGTTTCAAAATATCCTTTCTCATAAAGTCATAATCTGCCTGTATATTGTGAAAGAACATATTATGTGCAATAATAATATTCTGAAGTTGGCTGTAAATAGAGGACAAACGCAAGCTGCTTAATTTCTGGAATATGATTAAATAATTTAACACCCCAGTAATCGGCATATCTTTGGATGGCTTGTACTCTGTGATGTGGTATTTTAAGGTCGGTTTGATGACGAGTGTAGTATTCATGAATGTTCTCATTTCTATTAAAAAGCTGCTGCTTATCATGTATGTATGTATTTAGCAGGGGTATGTATATATACAGTCGGCATGATGAGTATTTCTTCATTTTTAATTATCGTTTTCATGTTTAATTAACTTTCAGGGTACATCTCATTGCCCGTTGTTGAAGTGTGAAGGTACTCCTCGTTTCGGATAATAACCCCCGGAACTGTATCCCATAAGCAGCGACACTGTAGAAGTTTGCGAATGTCATTTTCGCGGCCTTATGAGTGGCTATTAATCTTATTCGTCGAACATGAATATTGAAGCTGTTAATATTTTTACCAATTCATTTTTGTTGTTTCCGTGATTTAAATTGCTGGCGAATTGTAATTAATAATTAATAAGTTTGTAGACGTTCCTTTGTATATAAAAATATATAGCAAGTTATAATTTAATCCCCACAATAGTATTGAATTTCCGTACATTTTTGAAGCGGTTTGTTACTAGCAATAAATTGCGATTGTGTTTGTATTGATAGAGTTTGTTCATTTTATTTTCCTATTAAGACGGGCGTTTACCAACAAATAGAAACTTACGCAAATTATATTACTCGCGGGACGGGTAGACACAAGGGGGTGTGAGTAAGTAGAGCTACACGATATTCGGTTTCTATCACAGCGCTTCGGTTTTATTCATAGATTAAGGCATGGTACAAGGAAACAAGGTATGCTCTTGCGCATCTCTGGATGACGCGCATTCGACCTCTAGTTCTACCAGTTCAATAAAGTTGTAAATTCACAGGACACTATTTCAATAAAGTCCTTTTTAACAAAAATGGAAATTTTGTAATGTAAAAAATAATGATAGGAATAATCTTAAAAGTAAGAAATATATAGAGAGCATAATGTTAGTTTGTTGACAAATAAATTGAAGGCTGCTGGGGTGTAGGGGTGGTAATAAAATTGATTATAAATAATATAAATTTGTATATTAATTTTTTAAAGAAAACTTGCCTCCTTTTTAATTATGCTTTAGAAAAATAAATTTATTTAAAAATAAATGCGTTACATTTTATAGTAGCCAAAAAATATTAAATACTTTAATTATTAATCTATAACTAGAGGACTTAATTATTTTTAATTTTCAATACATAATACAACTCAAATAAAAACTAATTTTACTTGGAGTGTGTAAATTCTTCAACAAAAAGATTTTTGCAGTAATTACAGTTTACGTAAAAAACAAATATAATAGGTAGGAATATTTATATGTAATTATATACTACGTCTATTCATTTTGAAAGACGTTTTCATGTCGAGCGTGTCGAATTTCACCTTTTTCGTACAATTTTACGGTATTTAAATGGCTCACTCTCTTCACTGTTCCATCTTTCAACATCACTCTCTCTCTGTTATTTATTTTTAGTACATTTTTAATTTTGAAAAGTGGTTCACTTTTCAATATATTTAATGCCACTCTTACACAATGCACAAAGTTTGGTTCGGCCTTTGTATACTCAAACCACATCTTGTGCTCATCTTTTCTATGAATATAGAATACATGAATTTATTTTTGTGATTATTTCTATTCCTCTTAATGTATATGCATTTTAACTTAAATTACTATATACTTTTCATCATGATGTTGCGCCTTAAAAGTTATGCAACTCATTATTATCTTGACGACTATATTTACAACTAAAAATTTATTTTCTAATTCTAATGCTTAATTTTATTTAACTATTTTAAAAATACTTAAACTATAAAGGTCACGCCAATATGAAACGGTTAAAATTATCAAAATTCCACACTAAAGCATACCTTGTGATCTACTGATGTTTTTAGTATTACTTTTAGTAGGAATATAGGTATTATATTTATATTTTCGCAAATTTATAAATTACACGACTTCGTGGAAAACGATGAATTTCATCGCAATATAGATTAAATAATTTAAGACCTACTTTAATAATTTAAATTTAGTTGACAGAAAATGACGACAACACAAGAAGAGGGTCTAATGGATCAATATTCGAAATTATCAAAGAATCAAATGCCCATAGAAATGGCTCAAGAAGTAGTGGAGGACTGTCAACAGGACTGTCCTCTGAATTTAATAGAGTTGATTTGGAACGATCCTTTTCAAATAGCAGTGTTAATAATGTGGCTAGAAATGACAATAGCGAGATGCATCCAAGATCAATATCTGACTGGGAAACGGATTTGCAAGAATTACTTAACACCGCTGAAGAAAGTTATGAAGGAAATGAAAGAAGCAAAATTATCGGAAAAGGCCGAAATTTCATTCGAAAAGTTTACGGAGCTATTAAAGGAAAAAACTTATTCATGATGTATTGCCAGACATTACTTCCGAACAAAATGAAAGATATTTTAATAGATGTATTCAACAAAAATATAAAGGAGGCCTCTTCATCTGGGGTCTGGCATACCGACCACAGCCACGTTGTGCATGACTGCTCCAGGAGTGGAGGATGCTGTCGATATACCAGAATTACTGGATTACCTATTAAACGAACTTCAAGACGAATTATTCGTACCGAGTAATTGGGTAAAACTTAAATAATAATTTTTTTTTGAAAGTTTATTTCTAAATGATATTGAATGCTCAGAAAGGTATACTGTAATATAATTTCACTTTCCCAATAGTTAAATTAACTGATTTTATCCACTTGGAATTTAGACCTGTATAATTTCAAGTAATAAAGTCACCGTAATACTACGCGGCCATTCTGGAAACTAAATTATCATACCTCGTATTACCACATTTAAGGAAATAATTCAATTGTTTAGACAGTATTACAATTCGAAATAAACCAAATTAATTCTATTATCACACAAGTAGAGTTAGCTGTAATAAACTTTCGGAATTAATAAACCGGAAATTCCGGTACAATACCAACTACTTAAAACAATCGAACATCGCGCTATCTAGTACAAAATATAGAACTTTCGAACTGTCAACGAGTCAATTCCACAGATAGGCAATTTGCATATGATTAGGATGGCTTACAGGATGAGGATGTATGCGTGCGTGTCTGTATATAGGTGAAACGCGCGTAAAGTCCATGCTACGCTTTGAATTTCAAACGAAGCCATGCAATTCGCTGAAGTAAAGTTCGCCGTTTTATTAGAAAACATTGTTCCAACTTCCACCACGGTGAGAGCATAAAATTGAAGGCGTAAGACTGTTAATGCCGTCACGTACTTCCATACAGTTGTTGACGATCGAAAATACGTTTTCTTGCAATTACGGAAGATGCCATTTTATGTGTCGGTCTTTGACACTGACACGTATAACGAAATTAAATGTTCAATTGTTTTAATATTGTCTGTGTTTAAATAAAGTTTTATTTTGTTTTCTTTTCTGTAGGATGTTTCAGTAGGAACTTATTTCGTATTTCTATTTAAGATTATACACAGAATATAATGGGATTTTTTTATATTTATTTATATAGTCTATTTATCACTAAAGATATTGGATTAGTACCTACTTTGTTAAACTAGCAGTTTTTCTGCGACTATGAAGTGCCAAGAAATAGATTTAAGCCTTGGATAAGATGTAAACCCAATTTTCCGAGTCCTATTTGTTTATTGTTCGCCGTGCGCTTTGTCATTTGTATCTTTTTAGCAAATCTATATAAATAAAAATTAAACGCTGTTTGTTCGTAAGCGCATCGCTTGAGAGTTTTTTCTTAAAAATGTTTGTAATAGTCGGGATATTGCTTTTAATGGAAAAAAATTGAAAAACTTGCGCTGAAAATTGGAAAATTCGGGAAAAACTAAAAGTGCTTTTTCTATAAGATTTTTGCATGAACTTAAAACCATAAATCAGGATTCAAACTATGGATATGCGTAATTCTTTTTTTGTTTTATTCCTCATGGCACTGAAAAAGGTTTTAGGAGAAAAAATTGGAACAATTACAAAGGAAAGCCGAAAATAATAATAATAACTACAAAAATCATAATTTTTATGCACTTTCAATCATAACTGACGATAAGAATGAGATATGTCGTTGATTCTTTTTTTTTGTTTTGTTCGTTATGCTCTAAAAAATAACTCATAAATAACCACAGACTCAAATACATGTTCGCTCGCAACTAGAAGAAGATCAAACATACCGACAGAATTCAGTAAGCGATTAAAATTTGAAAAATCACCTACACCAGACGCTGTAACACAATATAAAAATAATGAGGTGTGGCCACCACACGACTTTCTTATACGTATAAGCGTTTCAAGTTCCACAAAAGTTGTTCTAAATTGTTTTAAATACATTTATCTTCTTAGAAAAAAAACTATTACTTCATTCTCTTAATAAATCTCTATAGAATGCATGCTTTGCAAGATATTCGAAAACAAAAAGTGCTACTCGCTAAGAATAAAAGTGTAACTTCCGGCCCGAATTTTGAAATTTCATTTATATAAAAAGTATACGACATATTTGAATAAAATCGCTATTCGATAAGAGTAAAAGTGTTACTTCCAGCCTATTTTTTTTTATACAAAAGGTATTGAAAATTAAGTTTTAAAAACTTCTATACTAAAAATTTTTGATAACAGTAAAAGACTTACTTCCGGTAGGGATTTCGAAAAACTTTCTTAATAAACTTCTTCTCAAATTTAATTTGGATTACATTTCAATTCTTTATAAATTTGTTTAAAGTAAGTAGTTGACGAAATATTGGCAAAATTCGAGTTTTTCACTGAAATAAATTACTACTTCCGGTCTATCTATCGATTTTACTAAAAATGTAATCAGATCTCAAGACGGAGATTATACTCGGAAATACAAAATTGGAATTGATAGCTATAGTCGTTTGACCGCTATCGTGGTCACACAAACACACACAGAGAGAGAGAGAGAGAGAGAGAGAGAGAGAAGAGGGGGGGGGGGGTTAAAACCACTTTTTTGGTATCAGGGGCTTGAAAACGTGGACATCTGTCAAAAATCTCGAAGTCTAAAATTTTAGTCATTACAATACTTCCTTATAAGAAAGTAGTTACCTAAAGAAACAAAAAACCTAAAATACCTTCAAGTTAGAAAAGAAATAACAAACATGCTTTTTAATAAAAAGACATAAACAAACGTAGATGCGATTCCTCAATACAAGAAGTTCGGGATGGATGTACCTCCTAGGAAACAACCCATGATGAAGTAGGATCGTAGCTAATATACATATATTAATATACCGTGTGGCCGCCGTTCATAGCGCGATGCATGTATTAGTAGGCAAATCAAGTGAAGAGCAGTGTAATAGGTAATGCGTTCCCGTTGTAAGTAATTATTTGTAGTTGTTTGAAGCATCAGATAATCACTGATAATATGTCAGTGAAGTAACTCATCACAGATTCATAAACAACATAAAAGAGCAAAAATAAATAATAAATAACTCCTAGACTTTAAAATAAAAAAAACTTCTTAACTAAAATAATATTTTTCAACAAATATTATAATCTAAAAACTCAACTATAATAAAATACTGAAACATAAAATATTTACTTCTTAAAACAGAAATGTAATTCAACATTGCAATTAACCTGTAATTAGCTGAAAAAACGTTATTCTTAAGCAATAATAAAACTCGAACTGACGCCCATATGTGGAAGCGACGGCGAATGCGACTGCCCGACTACACCGTATAAATGTCGATTTTTTGGACAAATGCGAGTGCATCATAGGCATATGCGGAATACTAGCTCTGTTGTAATCCAGTATAACACTGCGTCTACTTGTTTACCGTTCTAATACACAGGCATCTCTATCTGTTTGTGTTAGTTCCTTGCACTCAGAAATACTTCGAGCATCGTCATTTAAACATGTAACGAAATTTTGTAAACTATCGAAATTCTCTGCATAAAAACTATTTCTGTGTATGTTTTAGCAAAGCTAAGTGACGAACTTGCGATATTTTGGCATTCTGTAACGATATTTTACAGACTTTTTAATAAATTTCGGAATTACTGACAATTCACTTTCATATCAGAAAAAGTAACATAAACAACGTTCTAGATCTAAATAAATGATAACTAAAATTGTACGCGTATGTTATTGAAACTAAATAACAGTAAGTATATACATATTTACATTATTTCTCTGGCGAAGTATAAGGTAAATATAATAAATTTTAAAAACCCGTCACGCTCCTATCTACGCCGATGTAGAAAGGATTTTACTCATATATTCTTTAATTTAAGGGCATTTTTCTCTCATTCTCGGGCACTTCTCGGGCGGAAACAGATGTTGCAGTTCACCATACGAATTAGTGCTATTCAGTAAGTGGGTGTTGTTTACATTATTTATTTGCTCCGTTGTAACTTCGTCGTAGTTTAAACCGGTCATGTCTGCACCCTAGATTACCATTAGTGAAAGATTATGTGAGCATACCGGTATAAATATATTGTGGTAGGATTTTAAAGTATTATTACATTTTGTAAATACGTCTATAATAAGTTGTAGACTATTGTTTCTAACAAAATGTTCTCTATATTCTATTACTTGTAAAATTGGTTATCAAACTTATTGAAAGTATATCATTTTAGTAATTTTCCATCATATTATATTATTGATTATATTAAAGTAAATTTATACACATTTAGCACAATACTTCGTGTACCGTTCGTATAACTGTAATAAATATCTTTTCTAAGACAACAAAATTAATGTTTAATTACATGTTTTCCACTAAAGGTAAAAGACGCACGTCTCTAATGCGTACACCTAAAAGAAAGTCCATCAAAACAACGCAGTAATCTATTTATAAGATCGGTGTTGTTACATTTTCTTTCTTTTATTCCGCATGACCAAAGTGAAAAAAACAAAAGGAAAATTACCTGAATCTCTCTTCATTTCTCATCATTATAAAAAATCCACAATACAAAAAATATACTATATACTAAATATACAGTTATATAATGTATATATACATTCTTCTATATATATATATATATATATATATATATATATATATATAATCTCAAACATTTTCCTGCATTTTATTCCTTCATGTTGTCATCACATTTTTCTCATCATTCGTCTTGTGTATTTTATGGTTTTACCATGATCGAATCGTAATAAGTGAAGAGACATTTTACGAGAGAAACTTTTGTTCATGTGCCAGTGGAAACCTTCTATGTTTATCGAAATCGTTCTGGATTAAATTTGGTGAGATGATGAGGGTCCAGTTGTTATCAAATTTTCTGTACTTGATTGCTATTAGTTATAAATATAGTATAATGGAGAAGCTGGTATGTCCGTGTGATGTTTCGTGATTGGATAACTGAGGCTGTTTTTGTCGTCGGGAATATTGCTTTAAGAGTAGTCTGCTTAGTTCAAATCAGAAATATAACGAGCTTACAATTAAATTTGAGGCTGTTAGGTTTGAATATAAAATTATAGATGTTAAGCATACATGAACAAAAAACATTCTGACAAACTACTGGGTGTCATAGATTAGATCAATTCATTTTCATTATACATACTAATATCTGAATATATATTGTTATGGGCCTAGATTAAACTGAATTTTTATTTAGATCAATTATCGAAAAGAGTGTTTTCGCTATAGAATGAGTAAAAGTATTGATAGTTAGATTACGAAACTAAAAATTAAATGTAGTAGCTAATTAGTGTGTCCTGCAGCATGTAGGTTTCGGTGGTTTGTTATTGTCACGATTCGAAAATAGGTATAGTATTATGTGATTTACACATAACATAATTGGCGATTTTAGTAAAAATTAGTATTTGATATATTAGTATAAAATGTGTTCGCATTCGAGAAAACACTCTGCGAACCATTTGATATCCCCAAGACATAAAATCCATCAACCTTACAGCGGATAATACTTTGTCACACAAAAGCCAATCCCTAATAAGGCTCTCAAATCAAAAGCAACACATTCATTTTACTCCTCATAAGAGTAAAGTAAAGTAGACTTGTAGTACCATGGAACTGCTTCTAGTTCTGAAGTACAAAACCACTTTTCTGTGATGATGAAACAATACACTGTATATGATTGCGAAATTATATTTCACTATCAAAAATCACCCTTAAGACCTTGACACTACCTACCAAAAGCATCTCTGTGAACACAGATCGTCTGGCAAATCATTTATTAAAAGCAAAAATAATAGTGGACATAAGTTTGATCCTTGTGGTACCCCGGAGTTAGCAACCGATGACTTTTATAAAATTGTAGTGAATAAACCAGCAGATCTGTAAAATCAAAGTGTTTTAGTTCCCGGAGTTGTATGCCATGATTTATTTGATCGAAAGGCATCGAGAAATGTAAACTGCCTTTTCGGAAACCCAAGTTGCATCAGAACTTGTAGGTAAGAAAAACAAATGAAGGCGAAGCAAAAATGTGCAGATTTAGTGAATTATGACAGCTATAGTTTTTTAGGAAATATCTAGTTTGTATAAATGCTTATATTGAAAATTAGTTTAATCTAATTACAATTTTTATGCCTATCGCATTTTTATTTTACCTACTTCTTTATTATAGACGTTATATCAGCGTTTCTCAACCTGTTGGGCGCGCCCCCCCTGGGGGGCGTGATAAAACTAAATAGGGGGCGCGAGTATATCGCGAAAAAATGAGAAAAAATATGTTTAAAAAATATAATCAATTTACTGAAAAAAAACAATAAAACACATTCTGACATAATAAAAAATAAAATACACGTTTATTCTGTTATAATACACTAAATAGGATTGCATCAGTACTGCACATTGTATTTGGGCCTGTCTTGCAGCGCAAAGTTTTTCGAAAGAAGGTTTAATATTAGAAATTGACACTCTAAGCTCTTTTTCTATATTTAGCTGAGATCTATATTTTGTCTTCAAAGCAGCCACCGCAGAAAATCCGGTTTCGCAAAGGTATGATGTTGAAAATGGTAATAGTATACGAAGTGCTATTGTTTTCAGTGCAAAATACTCATCATCCAACCCTGCCCAAAATTCAAAGAGTGATTTAGTACTAAATTGTCTTTTGATTTCGGCACTTGCCGTGAAGTCTATAAAAATTTCTTCTTCGGCAGTTGAGAGATCTTCGGGAGTATTTTGAAATGGATCCCTAACCCACTCGTAACTATGTATCAAGTTGAAGTCAGCAAAAAAGTACTTTTTAAAATTATTTGCCAGCATGGTTAAATGATTTTCAATGGTTACAAAAGCACCTTCCACATGTTGTTCTTCAGTCTTGTAAGTTTTAACACATTCATCCACATTTGCAAACATTTCTAGGTTTTTTTGCTTTACATTTCTTCTCCACAATTCCAGTTTTCTACAAAAAGCATTAACTTTATCACTCTTATCCAACATATGTGTGTTTGTTCCTTGGAGTTGAAGATTTAAGGTATTTAATTTATCGAATATGTCGACCAAGTAGCTCAATTTCATCACAAATAAATCATCTCGAAAATTGTCGGGTTCCGGTCGGTTTTCCGCTTCTAGTAAAATGGCGATTTCATCTCTTAATTCAAAAACACGTTGTAAAAATCTCCCACGTGATAACCATCTTGCCTCGCAATAAAATAGTAACGCTGAATGTACTGCACCCATGTCTTTACAAAGTGCAGAAAAGATTCTTGATTTTAGGGGTCTCATTTTTATATAATTTACTACGGTTATCTCTGTGGATCATGCAATGTGTCCAGATACACTGTGGAGATTTTTGTTTCACAAGTGCTTGTACACTTACGAATCTTCCCGACATTGTGCGAGCACCATCGGTGCATATACCTACGCAATTTGTCCACTCTATATTTGCGTTGTTTAGAAAATCATTTAAGATAGCAAATAATGCAAGGGCTGTTGCTTTGAGTTCTATTGGTTTGCAGAATAGTAATTCTTCTACCGCTGACATACCATCACAAAATCGAACATAGGCTATTAAATGAGCATCTTTATTGCTATCTGATGCCTCATCAAGCTGAATTGAAAAAGAATTATCACCTAACTTCTCGAAAAGCTGATGCTGTACGTCTTGAGCTATATCACCAATTCGACGGGTAACAGTATCATTTGATAGAGGTATGGACTGCAATTTTTTGGCAAAATTATCTCCAAACATAGTTTCTACAATCTCAATTGCAGCTGGCAGAATCAACTCTTCAGCAATGGTGTGAGGCTTTTTACATCTGGCTATTTGATATGAAACTTTGTAAGAGGCAAGTAAAGCTTGTTCATTCATAGCCAATGTTTTTTTGAAATATGATTTTTGGTTTTCATATGATTTTAATTTTAATTCGAAGAATTCTCGGGGTTTGCTAACGTACTCACCATGAAGCGTTTCCAAATTTCGTTTAAGTTTATTAGGTTTCATGTTGTCTGCTGCCAAAATTTTTGAGCAAATGACACACAGAGGCCTTTCTTCTTCATTTACTTCAGTGCTGGTAAACCCAAAATTTAAATATTCTTGAGAATATTTTCTTGATTTCAGCTTCGGAACCACTGTCGTCTGTGCACCTATTGATGCATTATTATCGTCTAATGCTCGCTTACGCCTACTTAAAAATGTATCCATGATTCTGTATATAGTCACTGTGTAATTCTGCTGCTAGTCCAATGTCGTGAATTGCAGATAACACGCAAATTACAACATACACATTCACTGTTAAAGTAGAGGTAGAAAGATCGACTCCAGGGAGACTGGCGACAGGTGGGAACTGAACAAGATGCAGCATTTATACACGCCACGCAAACGTTCTAGAATGCTCGAAACAAGGCCGTTTTGCGCATGACGTCTCTCTCGCTGGTCTAACGCTTCTCGCCCCTTACTCTTTCACAGAATGTCACTCTATGAGACAATCTAGATATAGTTATTTGTTATTTCTTACTTTATCTATGTGTTTATTTATTTTGAATATTTATAAGTAGAATTGATGTGATAATTGACGAAAAAATGAGAAAATTTTGAATGCTTACGCTTGCGTTTATAGCAATAGATTTCAGTACAAAACTAATTCTTAAGTTTGGTTATCAAGGTCGTAGTGTAGCTTTAGTGTCAAAGAGTAATTAGATAAATAAATATAAATAAATTAAATAGAGACTAATATTACAATTACAGCACGCTTTCAGTGAAAATTATTGGAGGGGGGCGGCGATGAGAATTGTCATTGAAAATTGGGTCGCAAATACGAAAAGGTTGAGAACCCCTGCGTTATATGTATGTATGTCTTCTTCATTTTCATTTATTTAGAGGTAAACCTGTTTTTCTTCGGGCATCCATTTTTTAAAGCGTTTCGATTAATGTGACTGACACTTTCCATTAATCTCTTTAACTGTCTTCAGGTATCTATTTTTCCTGCTATTTTTATTAGTCTTTCCTCGCCTGTCCTTTAGATTTGCTCATTTCATTTTCGTCTACTTTCTGTAACGAATACAAGGGCGCCTTAATTTTTCACATTATCTCTTATAATTCTGGTCCCGACTCTATCTTTCCTTGTTTTCGCCATTATCTGAGATGATTTTGTTCTTTGCTTCGCTACATCGTGTGGGGTTTTTAAATCAGTCAATGATTTTGTAAATATTAGTATATTATACTCCTACCTTTTAGCTATAATATAATCATACTGATTTGCAGTCAATAATAGTAATTAATAATATTATAACGGTATAAGCATAGTCAATTATATTTATATTTCATGTTATGTTTGGATTACTCTTAAAATGTCAAAATTATCCGTTCTCTAACTGAAAGAAAGAGTTTAATAATTGATCAATTAACTTATACTTTTAAAAAAGCAATTTTTGAATCCAAGTTAATTTCTGGCAATTAACTGTTCTATTTTTAGAATATTTTTCTCTATCTGTTATACTGTTGAAATAAGAAACATGTAAGTGAAGTTAGTATCTAATATTCAGATGGGCCTGATGGCATTCCTTGCTTCATATTAAACTATGTGTCTGATTATACAGGGTGAGTCAATAGTAGCCGCTTCCTCGATTGCTCTTTTTACTTTCTTATACGTAGTATAAGGAAGTATTGTGATGATGAAAATTTTCGACCTCGAGATTTTTGCAGATGTCCACGTTTTGAAGACCCCTGATACCAAAAAAGTGGTTTTAAAAAATGTCTGTGTGTCTGTGTGTCTCTCTCTCTCTGTATGTGATAGCGGTCAAACCGCTGTAGATATCAATTCCAAAATTTGTATTTGCGTGTATAATCTGCCTCTTGAGATCAGATTAGTTTTTCAGTAAAATCGGTAGACCGGAAGTAGTACTTTACTTCAGTGAAAAAATCGAATTTTGCAAATATTTCGTCAACTACTAAGTTTAAACAAATTTATAAAGAATTCATATGTACTTAAAATTAAAATTGAGAACCATTTTATTTAAAAAGTTTTTCGACATTACTACCGGAAGTAGGTCTTTTACTCTGATCGAAAATCAGTTTTTTGCCAATATTTTGCAAGTCATGCTTTTAGACAGGTATGCTACGAATATAAATGTATTTAGAACTTAATTTCCAATATCTTTTGTATTAAAAAAATTTCAAAATTCGAACCGGAAGTACCACTTTTACTCTTACCGAATAGCGATTTTTTTTGCAAATATGTCGTAAATTATGCATTCTATAAATATTTATTAAGAGTACAGAAGTATTTAGAGTTGGATTTGCAATATTTTTTTGTATACATGATATTTCAAAATTCGGACCGGAAGTAGCACTTTTACGCTTAGCGGTTAGCACTTTTTTTCGAATATCTTGCAAAGTATGCATTCTAAAGCGATTTATTAAGAGAATGAAAGTACTTAGAATAGGATTTTGAATAATTTTTGTATAAAAAAATTCTTAAAATTGTATAGTTTGAAACGCTCGTACGTATAAGAAAGTCGTGTGGTGGCCACACCTCATTTTTTTCTTTAACTTTTATAATATTGGTAAGTGTCTCATTTAGATATCTACATACCTATTTATACAAAAATTGGATATATTGTACTTACATTCTAGCCCGCAATATATTTCATAAAATATATAGAATATGGTACAATAAACAAATTTTAAAACAAAAAAAATGAATACCTTAATTATATTAATGCGGAAATAGAAATTAGGACGTTTCAACGGATCTGTAATTAGTGAAAAAGAAACTACAAAATAACATAAGCAACATGGCCAGTATTAATGAAAGTGTCGAATATTCTTCCAATAGTATATGTTCTGGAACATCTTCCAGGGTAACGCTGTCGGTAAACACTCTGAGCTAATAAATAATTTCTTTGACTTAACCCAAGTACAAAAAATGAGGTGTGGCCACCACACGACTTTCTTATACGTATGAAAGTGTTACTTCCAGTCCGAATTTTGAAATTTCATTTATACAAAAAATATTCCAAATCCAACTCTAAATACTTTTGTACTCTTCATAAATATATATAGAATGCATAATTTACGACATATTTGCAAAAAATCGCTATTCGATAAGAGTAAAAGTGGTACTTCCGGTCTAAATTTTGAAATTTTTTTTATACAAAAGATATTTAAAAGTATGTTCTAAATACTTTTATACTCGTAATGTACCTGCCTAGAAAGCAGATATTCGCAAAAAACTGATTTTCGATAAGAGTAAAAGACCTACTTCCGGTAGCAGCTTCGAAAAACTTTTTAAATAAAACTGTTCTAAATTTTAATTTCAAGTACATATGAATTCTTTATAAATTTGTTTAAATTTAGTAATTGACGAAATATTTGCAAACTTCGATTTTTTCACTGAAGTAAACTACTACTTCCGGTCTGCCGATTTTGCTCAAAATCTAATCAATTCTCAAGAGGGAGATTATATTCGTAAATACAAAATTTGGAATTGATATCTACAGAGGTTTGACCGCTATCGTGGTCACACACCCACAGACACACACACACACACACAGACACACAGAGACACAGACACAGACACACAGACATTTTTTAAAAACCACTTTTTTGGTATCAGGGGACCTCAAGACGTGGACATCTGCAAAAATCTCGAGGTCGAAAATTTTCATCATCACAATACTTCCTTATACTACGTACAAGAAAGTAAAATTATATCTGTAAGCGGTTCTTTAGAAAACTCCATTATAAAATTACTTCAATTATTTTAAGATTAATAGCATCAACAAATTACACGTGTCAACTAAAAAGTAACTTATTAAACGTCATCCATTTTTTCACGGCATGCTATGCTATATTAATATAAAACCATGAAACTGACAAAATTATATCAAAAAGCGATAATAGCTCAGTAATAGTCACCTTTAAAGTATTAACGTCTTACATGTTTTTGATGCGAAATTTAATAAGAAATTCAAAAATGAACTGATATACAAGGTGTCTATTTGAAAAAATTGACTTTTACACAAAAACTAACAAAATCATATCAAAAAACGACACAAGCTCAGTAATAGTCTGTTTTAGAGTATTAACGTCTTACATGTTTTTGATGTGAAATTTAATAAGCAATACAAAAATGAACTAATATATAGGGTGTTCCATTTGAAAAAATTGATTTTTATACAAAAACGTGCCATGTAATTTTAATTTAGTTTTCTGCACATGCAGTTAGTAACCAAAAAAAAATTGTTTCTATTAGGACCTCTTATTGTGTACAATACTGCAAAAAATTGTGTCCATCTAATACGTCGTTTTCGAGAAATATAATTTTAGGCTTTAGGCCTATACTATCTCATAACTTTTTGACTAAAAATTATACGGGAAAAACAAAATGTAATAATATATAGAATGTTTCATTTAAAAAACTATAACTATGGTCAGCTACCAAGTTATGGAACACTCTATATAGTATAAAATATTTTTAAAATGTGCTCCTAATGAGCAAAATATCTTTACTCGTAAATCCATAATCAGTCTTACCCGCGGAGATGATTCACTCTGTATATTGGTCGAACCTTAAATGGTTAATGACATTTACTTCTAAAGACCGGTTACTTAAATCACAAAATTCTAATACGGGCACATAAGGCAGTATGGTCCCCAAGTTTCCTACAATATTATTTGTTTAAATTCCTATCTTATCGTTTCATTTTCATTAAGTGTATGTTTACATTTAAATATAATTATGATGTATATTAATGCACTAAAAAAAACAATAACTAAAATATTCTTTTCTATACAATTGAATTATTTATTTATTTAGTACGATGTACATTTTTATATTCCTTATTCGTTTTACATACCTAGACTTCAACAAATAAATCATTCTAGTACAAATATTTCATTAGACAGAATGCAATTAAACAAACATATTAACACAGCAAAGAGTAAGATAAAATTACATCGCAGAAAATTCTGTTTAATAATTCTCAAAGCATTTTAAACCTTGGAATGTTCAAGTAAATAATACTCGAATATCACTGCGCGCAAAGATGCTTACGAGTACGGTAGTTAAACGAATTATACAAATTAATTGCACGTTTCTTGCTACTTATTATGGTAAGCATAAATCACCGAGAACGAGCTACAATTAATATTGTTTAATTGTCTAGTTCAGCGAAACCGAAACCTTATCCATTAGGAACGAGCTAATAAAAGATATTCAAATCGAGAATTATACAATTAGATATTTGCAACAAATTAGTAATATAACAGCGGATCATCGTGTGGGAAAACAATTAGCAAATACCAACTTGTAATACGATTGTGGTACGGAAATTAGTTGAAATATATGTAGAAGGCGATATTATTACAAATTTTATTGACAGAATCAGTTAGCAAGACTGAAAACATAAAAGCAAATCCTTTAAATATTTTATTGATAACGACTGTTTAAGTGAAACTGCTTTTAAATTTTATTGCAATAAATAAATAAGAACATTAATATTATGAATTGAGAAACTGAACCAAACATGGAATATTTACAAAGCGGATTTAAGAAAAGAAGATCGACACAGGACCACATCTAGCTAGAAGAACGTAATCGATAATTAGAAAAAACTATCTCTTGGCCTTACTAGACTTAGAAAAAGCGTTTCAGAAAGTACCGAGACAAAAATGCTATAAAGCTTGTGGTAAAAGGCAATATCGACCAAGCTACTATGAGCAATAGAAGGTATTAATGGAAATAACAAAAATATAGTTAGAACAAATAAAATGGAATCACATAAGGTCATAACGTATTGCTGTGGTATTTTTGTGTATTTTTAAAAATATAATTAAAAATAAAAAAAAAATAATGAGAAACTGGATATAACCAGATTTTGATATCCAAAATTTTATATATGTAAAAAACAGATAGAACTGGATATAAGTGGATATTACTGAGTATAAGTGGATATAACCAAATACAAGTGGATGTAGTTAACATTTTCTAATATATAAAAAAATTACATAAATAAATAAAAACAAAAGTAAATTTCAGCACAATTTATTTTAGATAAATAAATGTATACGTATACATACTTGGTACACTAGTTACAATTTAATATCTCAACAAATATAGACGCATAAATAATACATTGATTAATATATATCATGTTTAAAGAACAAGATAAAGGCAATAAATATTTTAACTGATGGATATGCAACACTATATACACCCATGAAATACCGATGAAATGTGGGTTGCATATTCAAGGAATGAACGAAGGTATTATGCAATGACAGAATTAAAAGTGTTGACCTTCAATTTTGAATAAATTAGAGCACAAGAATTATATATTGTACAAAACATAATGTTCAAATACTGACCTCAGTCTAAAAAAGGATATGTAATGATTTAAAACAGTATTATTAGTAATTAATAGAAAAGTAGGTTATTCCGGTAATACATTCTTCAGCAGCGATAATAATCAACAAATAGGAAGCCTAGTTCAAAGAAACATTGATATAATGATTAATATATTGTAAAAATAAAAGCTTTTACATGTAAATAAGCATATTCTATTTGTATTAATCACTATATAAAAATTCAATTGTATTTTCTTCTGTATGAGACATCATAGAAATGCATATAAAGATGTGTGATTATTTGTTTTCTTCTATACACCAAAATACTCCAAGAGATTCCAAGCTAAAAACAAATAAGATATTAGTCAGTATATAATGTAGTACAGCTTAAAAATACCTACCAATCAATAAAAATCAATCGATATTGATTGATATACGAAAGCATAAAATGTAAACAATAACAAGATCAAATGTAAGATGGCTGACGCAATGTCATGTGAACACATGACATCGATAATTATCAAAACAAACACGGAGGGCGCAGTAGAAGAAAATTCAAATAGAACCAAAACATTTTAAAACAAAATAAGGCGTTTTTCAATTGTTGAGAGATATAAAAGGACATGCATTGGCCATTTGAAGGGAGTTCGTCGACAGCTTTCAGTACCTTAAAATTTCTAATCAGTGCTCCAAGTGTTCTTCAACTAAAATCTAAAAAGGCATAAACGCTTTTAAGATTTAAACACGTAGTGAGATAAAACGTATAATACATTTCAAACGATAAGTGCGCGGTAAAGTATGGTAGAGCGCGGGAAATTATTACTACTTTATTTTATAAAAACCGCCATAATAACTTTCAAGAAATGGAATACGAGAATTATCAAGAGGAATTCGAAAAGAGATATAGTCAAGAAAAGTAAGTACAAGCACAATCAATAAAGTTTCATCTTGCAACCTTATAATCAATAAATAAAAGAATCTTCATGTGTGTCATGTATATATAAAAGTTTACTGAATAACAATAATTTTAAAGCATTACTTAAACATTTGATAAATTCTTCTTTGGGGTAAGTCTTGACTTGACGTGAAAATCTCAGGTTAAGGCGATTCAACGAAGTATTAACAATTTTACCTGAATAACAATAATTAAAAAAAAATATTATTTAAACATTTGATAAATCCTTCATTGGGTAAGTCTTGACTTGACGTGAAAATCTCAGGTTAAGGCGATTCAATGAAGTATTAACAATTTTACCTGAATAACAATAATTTTAAAAAATATTATTTGAACATTTGATAAATTCTTCGTTGGGTAAGTCTTGACTTGACGTGAAAATCTCAGGAACGAAGCATTAACGATTTTACCTGAATAACAATAATTTCAAAACATTATTTGAAATATCTAATAGGTTCTTCATTGTTTAAATCTCGATTTTGACGTGAAAATCTCAGGTCGAGATGATCCAATGGGGATAAGTCGGTAAAGAGTAAAGAAAATAATTTTTAATAATTTCTTTTTGAATTGTAAACACACATGAAGAAGTAATTTAGTAGACTTCTACAATTTAAAACAATAAAAGATTTGCAAGGTGCTTGTACTACAACGGAGAAGATAATATACCTTAATGAAATAAAAATATTATGTTATATAATCGTCAATAATCTTATGTTTTTGTAAAATCTCCATATCATAAATAAATATAAGTTGTGCTGACATTCATCATTTTACTTGTTTATATCCATTCCAAAACAGAACATGAGGAAAGTAAACATCACAATCACAGCTAGAACTCACAATAAAGAAAGGCTGTGACATATTTTCTTTTAAAAAAGGAATCTATCTTTAGGACCCTGAGACTATTAAATAATATTCATTTTATTAATTTGACTATTGGTTGTCAACCATAGTACACCATATCACAGCAGTATGTTATTTGCGACTTATTAGCCAGCATAGGATGGTGCTATGAGAAATCTTAAATACGTTTGTTTTTGTTTTACTTTTGTGTAAATATTTCCAATTGAGAAACAAACTTTCTTTTTAGTAAAACTTGAAAAAGACAATAATAATTGTCGAAACGTTGGAAAAGATGTTGTGATTGTATTTATTATTCCCTGTTTCGCAGCTATATCCCAAAGAAACTATTGAATTATTATATATATACACAATCCCGTTTTGGTGAAATTATGAAATACTTTTACTACGTTTGGGTATGTCAGAAATTAATATAATGTGCTTCATTAATAAATGTTGAACGGGTATTGCACAAGTTAATTGATCACACAGACTCTTATAATAAATGAAATAGATAAATTAAAATAGTGAAAATATTTATGTTAATGTACTTAACCCTTTTAAATTTACCGCTGTTTTACCTCTTCGAGTGGGAAGCATAGACAAGTATAAAGTAAACGACAGTTCTAATGTAATAATTAACATATACTTCGCGTGCTTAGTTATCTTATTTAAAACTAATTTATTTTAATCTCAGGTAGTGTACAGGTTCGACTAATTTTAAGTGATTTTGAAGTAGTACTTTGTTAACCACCTTAAAACACTGTGAGTTGATATAATCTAATTCTACTACTGTTATGGAGGTAAGAAATAAAAAGTTATTTAATAAATATATAGTTAAATCAATTACAAATTTGACATAAAAATAAAAAAATTAAGAGGAATTACTATTATTGCTTGTAATAATTGAATTTTATTCTGTTATGCGTTTCAAAGTTATTATATTATTATTTACAGTTTAAATATAATTTCACAGATACATATTTCGACCATGAATATTGCTTTTTGTTAAATTATTATTTCATCCAAATTAACATATACTTCAAAATGACTAAAATAATATAAATTCTAATAATTTTAATCAATAGGTTATATTCAGAAAATACGGCAATTGACGATATATGAAGTACGGCAACAGTACTTTCTAAGCAATGCCTAGAAACTATCCTCTAATCAGCCTACGTTTTCCGTCTGCCGCCAAGAAAACCCCTCGTCCGTATTCTGCACGTTTTGAATTTCCCGGTGTTCTTCGGAATAGGACTGGACTAATTTCTGATATTTGATTTGCAAATAATTTCTTCTCCTGGGTAAGTTTTAACTATTGTAGTTTTTATGTTTTAGCACTAATATTTTTCTTTTATATGTGTTTGATATGTCGTCTTCAAGATAAGGATGCAGCAACTCACAAAATATTATTCAACTTTCATAAACACGTAAATATGATTTTTATCACTCGTGATTAGCTGCTTATATAATAATTATTTAAATTGTATATACGCTTCTAAAAAAAATGTGTTATCTAGCATCTAATATGGCGTACAAGCGTTTCTTTCTCCATATTTTTTTTTAAATGTCTAAAATTATTTATCTAAGAAAACTATAATTTTGCTTGTCAAAGAAGACCATCCAATATACTCACCTGATGGATATGTTGCAAAACCTATATAACTGTATTCTGACAATTAACTGTGAATAATAATTCCCCTTTTCTATTTAACTTATGAATAACATTGTTTTAAATTTACAAAAGCATTAATAAATTATATAAAATTAATTACAATTTTTTATGTACATGAAAATCATATCCATTCACTGTATAACTTCTATTTCTTATGTAACATCAATGATAATTTAATTACTGACTTTTAAAATTAAAAAAGGCATTTTTGACAACAATAAAGCTCTTATATTATATTGTAATAACACATATATATTCGTTCGATTTTTTTTATTAACAGTCTCATAAAAAAAACTAGAGACACCTTTAAAACTATACAAAAAAGTTTATAATAAACAATGTCCGCAAACGCTTCGTTACCGATCTACAGCGTGTTGAAGTTTAATTAAAAGAAACAGTAAAAATTAGATTTCTCCAAGACGGCATTAAAGATCATAATGAAATTTTAGGCGTGTTATTTTTCAAGAAAAAAAATAGGACGCCGCTGATTTCTCTAAAAATAAAAATATGTTTCTATACTTTGTTCAATTGTGAAGAAAAAAGCTTTCTTAACTTTTTATCGTACGACGTAATGTTTTTTAGTAAAAAAAAAACACATTTAGTGCATGTACATTTATCATGCTTACAAAAATATTTTTAAACAGTCCTGTTTTATTCACTGACATATTGAATGACATATGATTAATAATTTTGTATGTGTCGAATTTGTTGAATTTCCTTATCATTAATCGCTATACAAATGCAGAGATGACCGACATGCACTACATTTATGGACTTGCTGATGGAAATGCATTAGAAGCTAGGCGGTTGTATACTGAAAGATTTCCTGGCCGTATTGCTCCTGATAGAAAAACTTTCGAAAGTATTCATCGGCGTCTTTATGAAACAGGCACATTAAGACGAAATGGAGGAGCAGAAAGACCAAGGACAGCAAGAACGGTAGAGCTGGAAGAGGATGTGCTAGACATGATTGAAGAAGATCGAGGTACTTCTACTCGAAAAATTGCTGACGCTTTGGATGTAAGTAATGGGACTATTTGGCACATTCTGAAGGAAAATTTGTGGTACCCATTCCATATACAACGCGTTCAAGCATTACTTCCTGCTGATTTTCCTCCTCGCATTGCATTCTGTCAATGGCTTTTGCAGAAAATGGTTCAAATCCCTCAATTCCTGATGTTGATTCTGTTCACCGATGAAGCGAATTTTTCAAGAAATGCAATACGCAATTTCCATAATAACCATGTATGGTGTGACGAAAATCCACATGAAATTGTTGAAAATCGTTTTCAGCATCAGTTTTCTTTGAACGTTTGGCTTGGGATTGTGGGTGACTGCCTAATTGGACCGGTATTTTTACCAAGGAGACTAACCGGAGAGGTGTATCGCAACTTTTTGGAAAACACGCTCCCTGAATTTCTGGAAGACGTACCATTAGCAATTAGAGATGCAATGTGGTATATGCACGATGGCGCACTAGCCCACTTTAGTCAAGTAACTCGTGATTTCTTAACACAAGCATACGGATATCGCTGGATTGGCCGAGGTGGACCACACTTATGGCCTGCACGATCCCCGGACTTAAATTCCCTGGATTTTTTCCTGGGGGGCCATTTGAAGTCATTGGTGTACGCTACTCCATTGGAAAACGTAGAAGACTTAAGAAATCGAATCATTGCTGGATGCAACTCAATTGAAATCGATCCTGTTGTTTTTGAGAGAGTTCGCCAGTCGATGAGGAGAAGATTGGATTCTTGCATCCGAGGTCGAGGTGGTCACTTTGCACAGTTATTGTAATTTTTGCTTGCTAAAATTGTTGGTATGGTAAAATATTTGTTTTGCCCTTAAATAAAACCATTGTTATTTAAAAAAAAATTTCTGTAATAAATATACATGCACTAAAATGTGTTTTTTTTACTAAAAAACGGTACGTCGTATGACAGAAAGTTAAGAGAGCTTTTTTCTTCACAATTATACAAAGAATAGAAACATATTTTTATTTTTAGAGAAATCAGCGGCGTCCTATTTTTTTCTCGAAAAATAAGACGCCTAAAATTTCATTATGATCTTTAATGCCGTCTTGGAGAAATCTAATTTTTACTGTTTCTTTTAATTAAACTTCAACACGCTGTAGATCGGTAAGGAAGCGTTTGCGTACCTTGTTTATTATAAACTTTTTTGTATAAAATGACCTGGACAATCAACCCCTTTAATATTGCCGCATATTTTTTAAACACCCTGTATATGCTGATGCAAAAAAGTTTTACTTTCCCTATAGTTACTATTAATAATTTATTGTTTTTTGTTAATGTCGCCATACATTAAAACGAACTACCGATCCTTAATTTTTTGTAAAACAATATTCCATCAATTGAATATTGCTCGTTTAAAAGTTCTAAACTTCTTCATTACTCCCTATACTTCCCTTTATAGGCGACATTTACCCTGAATCGAAAGGGTTCATAAACAACTTTAAGGTATGGCGGAGAACTTCGAAAATACGCGCTCTTTAACTGTGAGTAAATATTTTATTACTGACATACACATGAAAATATGTATGGTAGTTCTGCATCCTTACATACATACAGGAAAATAGTTTTAGTTTCCTTTCAAGTTTGAATTTATTGTCGACGACTTGCATAAATTTTACTAGAGTTCTTTTACAGGAATTTCGCTTTTGCCATGCAAACATGAAATCGACAGACATTCCTGCATCCAACTTCCTTTTACGACGCTGTTGTCTGCCAGTAGACGACATCGAATGAACCTATTTTACATTACTGGTTAACTTACGTCGTTACACTAACCTAATAAGCAGTTCCATGCTAACGGCCTTATGTCACATAATACGGAATACCTTAGGGAATGTTATCCGACGCTTCCCGACAACTGGGTATTTTGTATTTAAATTAATATACATTTTGTATATATTTAGTTGCAAGAACGTGAGTTGAGTTAATATTATACAATTAGCGAAGAGAATTAAAGCAATGCAAAAGAAAAATAATTAAGCAAATTACGAAACATTAAAGGTAAGGAAGAAGAGGGGGAGATGAAAAATAATATGTTCTAACCTACAAATTTTAAGTTTTTATAACAATCAAATGTTTAAATTTTTATTTTTCTAATGGTTTCTACACATAGAACATGAGTTTTTTTTTTAGATAAATTGAAAGTTAAATATAAAATATGTAAACTAAAAAAACTTGAATTTACATGGGTAGTTTTCTATGTTATCTACCTAGCTATGAATGAAACGAGTTAGAAAGCGAACAAAATGTTATTTTTTAACGTAGGAACTATTAACACTAACACACCTATTCCAAAGTTCCTTTAATAACGCTATGCCTTCGAAAAAACTTCTTTTGATAATTCCGCAAAATACGATCCTACAGCGTTTACCACGTTCATTCGATCAAAATCGACGCCCTCTCACATATTGTTTGAATCTTGGTAAAAGATAATGCTCACAGAGAGAGAGAGATCGGGGCTGTAGTGCAGAAGTTGTTCCTTACAGCCGCATTCATTGATTACTGCTTGGATAATTCGTGCCTCATGCACCCTGTAGTTGTCGTGCAGAAGCAGTATGCCTCTCTGTATTTTGAAATAAATACGAATAAATTTAATTATGTATAAACTGTCCCGCCACCTGTTGGCGAAGATCGGTTCGTACCGTTTAGTAGCTATCTATCTTCGCGACTTCTCTAGCGTGGTGTAGACGACCGAATGTTAGGCAACCTTGTTTACGTTCGTTTATTCATCGTGATTAAACCTGACTTCTTATTGTTAATTTGTGTTAATGAATTTTTCTCTTTATTTATCTTTTCTTGTTTAAGTAAATAGTACACCTTTTTGTGGTTTATAAGTACACACGATGTAATTAGGTTGTGTGTGGGGGCTCTGCTATAGCAAAATTAGTTTCCGTCTTTGTCTACGAGGTCCCTTTTGTTCGTAAAGATTTGAGGCGTGCCTGCGGCATTTCACTTTCCATTTTGTCGTTCTATTGGGTGAAAGCAGATTTGGTTCCGGCCGTATCTATCACTGCAAATTTTGGGTATATTGTTCCGTAGAATTTACACTAATCAAGTGGATGTAATTGTAGTGAAGATTTGTATTTATTCCGTTTGAATTTTTTTTTGACGTACCGTTTGATTTTAATGGACGCGGTCGCTGAATCTTTCTCGAAAGATTTCTGTTGGATTTCCGTTTAATAGGATTATTCCTAATGTCTGTCGTTCTTCCTTTGCCCTGTAGCTTTTAGTTCCATGCGGAATACATACCGACACGAAAAATTTGAAACTGACTGTGGTCCGCCATTTGTAACCTTACTTTTGCTGTGCGAGAATCGCTTGAAAATCTACGAAGAGATAATTCTTCTACATTGAACCAGAGGGTTAAAGTTCCAGCCCACCGCACACGAGGTATATTTTGTTCCTGTAGATCGCTTAGAAGCGAAAATTCCAGAATTTTTTCCTTTTGTGTTGGCCACGCCCACCTGTTCAACAAGTTAAGTCTAATTGTTTTACGTTATTTCTGTTATTATCTGAATGTTAATCTGTAATTTACGATAGTTTAATTTTTGCCATATTTTTAAAATTAATTTCTAAATTTCCTTAAGTACTTTTGCTCTAAATTGAAGATTTGTACCCGAGGCATTCCTGTGTTTGGGAGTCCTGGGTTATGTTATAGCTTGTTGTCATGTTCTATGTCTTCAGAGCTAAAGAACGTAGTTTTAAATTATTAATTTAAGTTGTCATTTAAGTATGTTTACTATCTTGCCAGTTATTAGCGATTTGTAAACAGTTTAAATGTTCAGTTACGAGGGTTATGTGTAAATTTCAATTTAATTGGTGTTAATTATTTCGAGTTGAAGGCCTTATACCGGATTTACTCTAATTAGTATCTTTAAAACCTTTTTTTTGCTAAGTTTAAATAATTCTTTCAGTGGTTTATATCCTTATGCTATATATACAGGGTGAACCTGTACTCACATAAATGTGAAATCGATATAAAGCGGAGATCTCAGCTATCATGGCTTAAGTTGATGTTAAACAATTAAACTGCTTGCGATATTTGAATGTTATACAGGCTGTCCAAATAACTCGGTCATTTAATTGTACCTTTTTCATATTTTAATTTTTTTTTTAAATTCAGCAATCACTCGTAAGCTAGTATAAATATTAATTACTGTATAATTTAGTATGTTTTACTTTCCTAATTCGAAATTGGGAACAACGATTTCTAAATAAAATTGTTTGTTAGTTGGATTCGTAGTTCTGCCTTATCTTTTGCTACCTTGGGTATTTTAACTGATTTTTCTCCTGGATCAAGGATCATTTTAGGGTGGAGAATATTACATTAAGGAGATGGCGCCCGTAAATTGATCCATCTGAGATTCTATGTAAATCCACGCCCACAAGTGACTGGGTTAGAGACAGTTCCATTCTCCATCTTTATTATCGGTACGCAAGGGTAGTGACAGGTAAGGCATTCCTGAAGGTATAAGCACAAAACTTTCCGAAACTTTAGTGAATTATTTTGCGGTGTTACAATTATTTTAGCTGGTCAAAAGTGTTATGCTATCAATACCGATCGGATGAATCATTTTAGTTTGACGACAACGCCATTTGTCTGCGCACTTGCTTGAATTTTTGGAAGAGTGTAACAATTTATTAAGAGTATAGAGAAGCACTCAGAACAGGATTTTGAATAATTTTTATATAACAAAATTTTCAAAACCTGGACATAAAATATCACATTTACTCACAGGTTTTTTTTAACGAGATAATAAGGACTTAAATCTAAATTTGAGTAAATTTTAAGAAAGTGGTGCACACCTTATTTTTTCAAAAAGTCAAGAATGATAACGTTCAAATTTTCGCCCATATGGCGTGATACTTAATGCCGGACAATAATTTCAACTATTGTTTTGTTATTATAGAACATCATTTTTGATTGCTTCAGGTTTTAAAGAAATCATTTACCTAAAACTTGCAATAAATAATACTCAAACATAATTAAAAACTAGCCAAAAATTTAAAAATTACATGAAACTGCCTGAACAGGACACAAAAACCAAATCAAAATATATAAATATGAAAATCATGTTGCATTTGGTCTCGGTTTTCCAAAATCTCTGCTTTGCCTTTAAAACGAGAATATTTCAGGGAAATTCTCTGAGCTCCCTGTATTTCTGTACGACATTAAACCCGCTAAGTTACAACTTAAACGAAGGAGAAAAGGATATAAGATGGGCACAGTCCAATTGAGCCCCCAATGTACCTGGACGACATTAAGTTGTATGCCAATACTGAGAATGACGTTAGGCAACTGCTACAAAATACCAACATTTACAGTGATGATATCGGGATGGAATACGGAATAGAAAAATGAAGAACATATGCACTGGGGTGAATGGTGAACAATAGAATTAATGATATGCCTTGAGAACAGCAAAGGATTGCAAGATGCACTCTAGTTAGGCTCGTGGAATTGATCAGGCTGAAAGTAAACATGCAATAACTACAGGATACAAGGAAAAAGGGTAAAAGCAATAATTAAAACAGAATTGACAGTTGGATATAAAGTCAAAGCCATAAACATGTAAGCAATCTCATTATTGACATATAATTTCGGCACACTTAAATGGACAGAAACTGAACTTTCGGGTTTGAAAGATTTTATCTGGCGCGAAAATGTGCTGTGGGAGGATTGAGAACATCCATATCCGCCACTAGACACAAATAGAAGAACTACTAACATACTTCGGGAACAACCTCAACACAGCACTCTACATCATTACATTTTGTAGAACACTATAAAGGGACAGCGCGGAAAACAACATTAAAAATGAAGAACAGATAGTAGAAAGATAGAAGTGTTTATAATTCTACACACAAGCACGAGCAACTCTTGCAACAGCAACATGCTATAAATACGATCCAGAGAGTATTGTTAAAAACGAGGGATTTAATTTGTACTGGGTGAGAGCCATCACTTCCGACAAAACCATACCAAATAACATTCTAGACATTCTTCTCATTGATAAACAGTCTAAGACGACGTACATAATAGACGTAGCTATTCCTAAAGCTTCCAAACTAGCTAAGAAACATCAGGTGTAAATTAATAAATACTTACCACTAGCGACACAGCGACAGAAATAAAACCATTTGGACACAGGACGTAATCATAATAATCTCCATAACAATTGGGGCAACAAGGAAAACCAAATACTCTTAATCATTCATTGGAGAAACTTTACGTCAAACGCAGCATCTAGAAACTAACCAGAAAGCGGTCATACTGCGAAGTTGTGTAATAGTAAGAAAGATAACAAGCAGCCTTTAAATTAATACCCATGAATCGATAATCCCATAACGAAATTGTAAACAGCATCTATATAAAACATTGCACCAACTTGATTAACAAATTGTGGCGCAGGGTTGTTATATGAGAAGAACTGTAATTCATAATACAGATTCATATACAGGGTGAGTCATCTAAGCGGGTAAGGCCGATTATGCCTTTATAAGTAAGGATATTTCGACGCGGTTTTTTCCTTGTGATAGCTGTTCATTAGGAGCACATTTTAAAAATATTTTGTATTATACAGGGTATTCCATAACTTGGTGGCTAACCATAGTTATAGTTTTTTAAATGGAACACCCTATATATTATTGCATTTTTGTATTCCCCGTTTAATTTTTAGTCAAAAAGTAATAAGATAATATATGCCTAAAATCTAAAGTTTTTGACTTATTCCCATTTTTCTGAAAAATTCAATGTTTGTATAAAGTTATATTTCTCGAAAACGAAGTATTAGATGGACACAATTTCTTGCAGCATTGTTTACAATAACAGGTCCTAAGAGAAGCATGTTTTATTTTTTTTACAGTTACTAACTGCATGTCAGAAACATGTAAGACGTTAATACGTTAAATGTGACTATTACTGAGCTACTGTCGTTTTTTGATATGCTTTTGTTAGTTTTTGCAAAAAAGTCAATTATTTCAAATGGAACTTATATTATATATATATTATTAAATCGTTTCCGAATATATTGTCTGTAAAGGTAGGTCATCTTGCTGTTGTGGAAGATCAAACATACTTTCAGGATACCTTTGTTATTAAGAAATATTTTTATTATAAGATTATTATATTGCAGGATAAGATGCTGAGAAACCATTATATTTCATTTTTGAATTTCGTATTAAATTTCACATCAAAAACATGTCAGACGTTAATACTATAAAAGTGACTATTACTGAGCTATTGTCTCTTTTTGATATAATTTTGTCAGTACTATACTATATTAATTAAAACCACAAAACTGACAAAATTATATCAAAAAGAGACAATAGCTCAGTAATAGTCACTTTTAAAGTATTAACGTGTTACATGTTTTTGATGTGAAATTTAATAAGAAATTCAAGAATTGAATAATATACAGGGTGTTCCATTTGAAATAATTGACTTTTTTACAAAAACTAACAAAAGCATATCAAAAAATGATAGTACCTCAGTAATAGTCACTTTCAAAGTATTAACGTCTTACTTGTTTCTGATATGAAATTTAATAAACAATTCAAAAATGAACTGATATATAGGGTGTTCCATTAAAAAAAATGACTTTTAAACAAAAACTTGTCATGTAATTTTAATCCAGTTTTCTGCACATGCAGTTAGTAACTGTAAAAAAATAAAACATGCTTCTCTTAGGACCTGTTATTGTAAACAATGCTGCAAAAAATTGTGTCCATCTAATACTTCGTTTTCGAGAAATATAATTTTATACAAACATTGAATTTTTCAGAAAAATGGGAATAAGTCAAAAACTTTACACTTTAGGCCTAGACTATCTTATTACTTTTTGACTTAAAATTATACGGGGAATACAATAATGGAATAATATATGGAGTGTTTCATTTAAAAAACTATAACTATGGTTAGCCACCAACTTATGGAACACTCTGCATTATACAAAGTATTCTTAAAATGTGCTCCTAATGAACAGCTATCACAAGGAAAAAACCGCTTCGAAATATCTTTACTCATAAAGGCATAATCGGCCTTACCCACGTAGATGACTCACCCTGTATAGTCAATTAATTTGCTCAATATAGGGCGTCCAGCCAACTCCGTTGACACTTAGGCTCCGAGAGGTAAATGATTCTCAATCTTTTCAAGGAAGGGTGAAGCGTGTATAAGTTGATAATAATTATAGTAATAATAACAATAATCATAATAATATAGTTTCGTAATTAATTTACTTGTTCCATAGTTTTTCAAAAAATTAATATCAGCAAAGTTATTGAATTTATCCATTATCAACCTGAATATATTTTTTACTGGTTGCACTGATATAAAAAAAATCTACTTGTAAATATGTTTGTATTAATATCTCTCGTATATTTTGGCGAAAGTAAAGTTTACATAATCCATTCATGCTTAAATTAAAAAAGAATATTTAATGGTTTACCTCAATCATTACCGAAAATTACGCACAAATATTTTTCCACTCACGTTTTCCCCTCTTTAATTTGCTCCGATATCAAACGCGATACAAAGTTTTAATTGCAATCCGCGGTTTTTAGTATACATGAATCGAATACCGTTTTTCTTTCTCTTTAATGGCTCGGAGATAATATTAATTAAATTATTGATAATTAAAATTCAAACTAGAAATTTATATATCTATTACATAATTGAAGTATAAACATAAATGGACTGTATATGCAAAATCTGGTAAAAGGCGAAATTTAATATAAATAACCTTTAATAAAATATTTTTATTCTTGTGTTCTTTGATACTACGCAGCAGTTATGTGATTTATTTATTTAATAATTTGTATTAATTTACTAACTTATTTATTTATTATGGGATATATGTTAGTTTTATGAACATATACGTATTCATATTTTTATGACTTTTAGAAAGCAATACAAAATATAATTATTTATATCAACCATTATTTAAACGCAAAATTAACTATGAAAACTATATTTGATAAAAAACAAGAAAATGGGTGTGCTTAAAACCACACAGCAGAAGTGTAAACTTCATTAAGGCGAGGTTAATAATACGAAATACACCCGTATAATATTCAGTAACGTATTAAATAAAACGTATTCGCACATTTATTACATTTACACATGTACACACGCGTATAATATTCAGTAACGTATTATACGACTGATGCGTCATGCTCTCCCATGTAACGGTCGGTTGGACGTATGTATATATAAATAGACGATATGAGTACTCGCTTACGATCTCCGCGCTTGGTCTAATGGTTAAGTGCCGGCCTCTCACACAGGCGGCTCCGGTTCACATCTGCTCTGGAATATGAATTTATTTATTTATTTAAATTTCAATTTAATTGAAATTAAATGCCTCTATATGATATATTTCTCTCGTTCCCTTAGTTGCCTCGAGCCGACTTTACCCGAACGAGCGTTACATAACCGAGCGTGACGGTTCAGTCTTGTTCAGTGCCCAGAATCAACGCAACGCGCCCAAAGAAGTTTACACTTCAAAAATTAATAATAAATTTAAATCTTTAATGCCCTAAATTCTCTGACCGTTTGAATATAGCCGATTCTTAAATTAGTTTATGGATATATTTTAGTAAATACTAATATTTTAAAGTGGGTGGGAAACTTCTACTAATTTTACTTTAAAAACAACGTAAAAAATGAAATGTACTCACTCCTTACTTATAAAACTCGATGTTTACACGATATTCCAAAGACACTTACTTTTTCTTTAGATCTACAGATCATACAAATATCCAGTAAGCCTTCGCTAAATTATTTTCTTAAAGGATTAAGGAGGGAGTAAGAAATATGTTCGTTTAATATTACAAGAAGGGGGCATTCTTACAAGATTTCCCTTTGATCTTTTCAATTTCTACAAGGAATTTATACGTTTACTTAAAAGAGTATTAGTAGCTCCAAAAATAACATATAAATCGCATGTTTTGGTTATCGATTCTTTGTTCATTTATGTATGATTTAATTAAATTAATTTTATTGGATATCAAGAATAGAGAAGGTTTTCCTACATAAAGCATTTAGTCTTATTTACTAAACTCTTAACGTACCCTATCTTCTTCGCTTCCATTTACGATGTACCCATTGGTGATCCAATTAAGTTAGGACTCCGTATACTATGTAGGCCTACTTATAGAAGGGTCGCGTTTCAATTAGCTTTTGACGTCAAATATTTTTCTATTAATTTATCTCATAATTTTCAAGTAGCTGATGATTGTGTTACATTAGCGAACAATACAAAAACTAATATCGATAGTGAAAATAGCCATCGATCGTCCATGAGTAATTAAATTATGTCAATTACATGAAAAAAAATGAATGTGGGCACCACACGACTTTCTTATACGTATGAGCGTTTCAAATTATACAATTTTAAGAATATTTTTATACAAAACTTATTCAAAATCCTATTCTAAGTACTTTCATTCTCTTAATAAATCGCTATAGAATGCATACTTCGCAAGGTATTCGAAAAAAAGTGCTACTCGCTAAGAGTAAAAGTGCTACTTCCGGTCCGAATTTTGAAATTTCATATATACAAAAAGTATTGCAAATCCAGTTCTAAATACTTTTGTACTCCTGATAAATATATATAGAAAGCATAAATTACGACATATTTGTAAAAAATCGCTATTCGATATACAAAAGAAATTGAAAATTATGTTTTAAATACTTTTATATTCGTAATGTACTTGTCTAAAAGGCATGACTTGCGAGATATGCGCAAAAAACTGATTTTCGATAAGAGTAAAAGACCTACTTCCGGTTGGAATTTCGAAAAACTTCTCTAAGACAATTTGTCTCAAACTTAATTCTAACTACATATGAATTCTTTATAAATTTGTTTAAACGTAGTAGTTGACGAAATATTGGCAAAACTCGATTTCTTCAATGAAGTAAACTGCTACTTCCCTTCTACCGATTTTACTGAAAAACTAATCAGATCTCAAGAGGGAGATTATACACGTAAATAGAAAATGTGGAATTGATAGCTATAGCGGTTTGACTGCTATCGTGGCCACAGGCAGACACACACAGAGACAGACAGACACACAGACATCTTTTAAAAAACACTTTTTCGGTATCAGGGGAGTTCAAAACGTGGACATCTGCAAAAATCTCGAGGTCGAAAATTTTCATCATCACAATACTTCCTTATACTACGTATAAGAAAGTAAAAATTAAAATGCCAGTTTATAGCTTAATATTTTTTATATTTTTATGTCCAAACTTCATAATTATATGATGTTATACGCAAAAAGCAGAAGACAATACACAAAACTATAAAAAACGAAGTGCAAAGATACAAAATATCCCATGGAAAAATACCCAAAAAGAAATATTTCGATAGATGTGAATAGTATACATGGGCGAGATAGGGGAATACGGTTCAGTTTCACTCAGACTAGGCGGACTCGTGTTTTGTCAGCTCTCGGAACAACCGGTAGGTAATACGGTGCCCGAGAGCCGACAAAACACCGAGTCGGTCTAGTCTGAATGAAACTGAACCGTATTCCCCTATCTCGCCCATGTATCATGAATAGTGTAAAAAAAAGATATCAAAGTACAATATCTTTTGTGAAAGATATAAAAGATAACCTAATAGCATATGAAGAAGATACGTTAGAAAGATGGAAACAATACTTCGAGGAAAGATAATAATTACAGAGAGGACGTCCCAGGTTTAAACTACGACGGAGCAAAAAAATAATGTAAACAGCACGCATGAATAGCACTATTCATATGGCGAACTGCAACATCTGTTGACGCCCGAGAATGAGAGAAAAAATGTCTATTTAACTCGTAAATTATATCTTCATCGGCGTAGATAGGAGCGTGAGGGGTTTTTAAAATTTATTATATTTCGTAAGATGAATAAAGTACGGAAAGTGTACTCGATTTGAACTACAAAATAAACAAATAATAACGTATTTTGTATTTTATAGGTCACCACCCACTTGTTATCCAATTATAGCGGGGTGTTTCAGAATTGCACGGCACTATTGCAGGTACTTGTTCTCCAGCATAGAATCAACAAAAAAGTCCATATAAACATATTGCTGTGGTATTTTTCTGTATTTTTAAAATATAATAAAAAATAAAAAAATAATGAAAAACTGGATATAACCAGTTTTAGATATCCAAAAATTTATATATGTACAAACAAAGATAGAACTAGATATAAGTGGATATTACTGAATATAAGTGAATATAACCAGATACAAGTGAATATTGACAACATTTAATAATATAAAAAAATTAAATAAATAAATAAAAACAAAAGTAAATTTCAGCACAATTTATTTTAGATAAATAAATGTATATATATATATATATATAATATATATATATATTTGGTACACTAGTTACAATTTAACATATCAACTAATATAGACGCATAAATAATACATTGATTAATATATATCATGTTTAAAGAACAAGATAAAGGCAATAAATATTTTAACTGATGGATATGCAACACTATATACACCCATGAAATATCGATGAAATGTGGGTTGCATATTCAAGGAATGAACTAAGGTATTATGCAATGACAGAATTAAAAGTGTTGACCTCAATTTTGAATAAATTAGAGCACAAGAATTATATATTGTACAAAACATAATGTTCAAATACTGACCTTGGTCTAAAAAAGGATATGTAATGATTTAAAACAGTATTATTAGTAAATAATAGAAAAGTAGGTCATTCCGGTAATACATTCTTCAGCAGCGATAATAATCAACAAATAGAAGCCTACGTTTCAACATATTGCCATAATGATAGACACTACTGTAAAAACAAAGGTCTTTATACGTAAATAAGCATATTCTCAATTTATATATCATATTCACTTATTTCTCAATCACTATAGAAAAATTCAATTGTATTTTCTTCTGTATGAGACATCATAGAAATGCATATAAAGATGTATGATTTATTTGTTTTCTTCTATACACCAACATACCAAGAAATTCCAAGCTATAAAAACAAATAAGATATTAGTCAGTATATAATGTAGTACAGCTTAAAAATACCTACCAATCAATAAAAATCAATCGATATTAATTAGATATGCAAATGCATAGTATGTAAACAACAACAAATGTAAGATGGCGGACGCAATGTCATGTGATCACATGATATCGATAATTATCAAAACAAACACGGAGGGCGTAGTAGAAGAAAATTCAAATAGAACCAAAACACTTTAAAACAAAATAAGGCGTTTTTCAATTGTTGAGAGATATAAAAGGACATGCATTGGCCATTAGAAGGGAGTCCGTGGGCAGCTCTCCAGTACCAAACAATACCTAAGAAAAATAAAGGAGTTTGTCAGAAGATCTTTAATACCTAAGAAAAATAAAGGGAGTTCGTCGGCAGCATCCAATACCTTAAAATTTCTAATCAGTGCTCCAAGTGTTCTCCGACTAAACAAAATCTAAAAAGGCATAAACGCTTTTAAGATTTTCAATACGTGTAGTGACAATTAAAACAGATATACATTGGACAGTGTAGTAAGATAAAACATATAATACATCTCAAACAATAAGTGCGCGCTAAAGGACAGTAGAGCGCGGGAAATTATTGCTACCTTATTTTATAAAAACCGCCATAATAACTTTCAAGAAAGTGGAATACGAGAATTATCAAGAGGAATTCGAAAGGAGATATAGTCAAGAGAAGTAAGTACAAGCACAGTTAATAAAGCTTCATCTTGCAATCTTATAGTCAATAAATAAAAGAATCTTCATGTGTGTTATATAAAGTTTACTGAATAACAATAATTTAAAATATTATTTGAGCATTTGATAAATTCTTCTTTGGGTAAGTCTTGACTTGACGTGAAAATCTCAGGTTAAGGCGATTCAACGATGTATTAACAATAATTTAAAAAATATTATTTAAACATTTGATAAATTCATCATTGGGTAAGTCTTGACTTGACGTGAAAATCTCAGGTTAGGGCGATTAAACGAAGTATTAACGTTTTTCACCTGAATAACAATAATTTCAAAATATTATTTGAAATATCTAATAGGTTCCTCATTGTTTAAATCTCGATTTTGACGTGAAAATCTCAGGTCGAGATGATCCAATGGGGATACGTCGGCAAAGAGTAAAGAAAATAATTTAGTAATTTCTTTTTGAATTGTAAGCACAAATGAAGAAGTAATTTAGTAGACTTCTACAATTTAAAACAATATAAGATTTGCAAGGTGCTTGTACTATAACGGAGAAGATAATATACCTTAATGAAACAAAAGTATTATATTATATAGTCGTCAGTAATATTTTATGTTTTGTAAAATCTCCATATTATAAATAAATATTGTTGTGCTGACATTCATCATTTACTTATTTCTACCCATCCCAAAGGAGAACATGAGGAAAGTAAACATCACAATCACAGCTAGAACTCACAATAAGGAAAGGCTGTGATATATTTTCTTTTAAAACAAAGAAATCTATCTTTAGGACCCTGAGATTATTAAATAATATTAATTTTATTAATTTGACTATTGGTTATCAACCATAGAGCAGATATCACAGCAATATGTCTCAAATTAATTTATTAATAAGATATTGGAGCATAAAGATATTTATTTAACTATACAACATCCAAAAGAACTGTTTAAAGTGGCCACCGTTTTGTTGAATTCAGCATTCAGCACGACAAATTCATGCTTCTTTAGCACATCGTATAGCATCAGGATGATTTTTAATTGTTGCTGCGGCTTCCACGATGCGATTACTAAACTCTCATGAATCCCGATCTCCCGATCTAACGCCGTTAGATCGATAGTTTAGTAATCGCATCGTGGAAGCCCCAGCAACTATCAAGGATCATCCTGATGCTATACGAAGTGCCAAAGAAGAATGAATTTGTCGTGCAGAATGCTGCATTCAACAAAACGGTGGCCACTTTAAACAGTTCTTTTGGATGTTGTATTGTTAAATAAATATCTTTATGGTCGAATATCTTAGTAATAAATTAATTTGCGACATATGTTTATATGGACTTTTTTGTTTATTTTATGTTGGAGAACAAGTACCTACAATAGTGCCGTGCAATTCCGAAACACCTTATACACATAAAATTTAACACTTTTTAAAAATACAAAATTTCAATAGTGCGCCCGTGGACGATGAGTTATCAACCTTTCGTGTCCGCTTTGTAGTAATAATTATACGGAAGGTTTGAATAGAATTGTAAAATCTTGAGAAGTGTCTCGAAACTAAAATTAAAAAATTTAAGTGTAAGAATCAAGAGAAGGTAGAGATTTGGGAAAAGAAGATATTAAGGCGGATTTTCAATGGCAAAGAACCGAATATGGCTTGGAAAAAAGAACGACTTTTGAACTGTACTAGCCTTTTAGAAAAAAGTCTGTGGGCGAGTTTGTAAAACGCAGAAAATTACAATAGTTAGGGCACTTGGAATGAATAGACAAGAGAAACATGTGAAGAATATTGATTGGAGAATCTCTTATAAATGCAAGAAGAGATAACTACCGAAAAAGACGTGGATAGAAGCAATAGGTGAAGATATTTAAAAAAAAGCAGAATGGAAACTGGAAAGCACTTGCCAATCACAGAAAACGGAAAGACGTCACACAGCTAAAGACCTAAATGGTCTATCTAAGCTACAAACAAATATCCTATTACCTTCTAGGGCATCGGATTGCGCATTCAATTTGTGAACTTATTCACTCCTTCCATTTCTTACAGTCTATCGTTAATCCCGTAATCACTATTAATGTTTGCCCTCTGCTTTCTCATATATCTACAATTCTTCTCTACAAAGTCTTTCTTGGGTTTCCTCAGTTCCTCATCCTTTTATTACAGGTTTCTATAATTTTTCTTGTAAGGATATTGGAGACTATCCTCACCATATGACCCTACTAGTTTGATTAATATTTTTTCTGCTCTCCTTTTGGTCAGAGATTTCCAGTCAAGTGGTAATTTGTTGTAAAACTTCAGAGCCCCGTAGTTCGGTGAATGCTAGTTCTCCCTTATTTGGTGGTATGGTTAACTGTTGCTTTCGAGCAATTATATTGAGATGGTCTTGAGCCTCCTCAATACCACTCAATAATTATTTAAGTTTGTTATTAGGGACGAACCCTTGTACATATTGAAATGTTGTAGTTTTGTTTTTGAGTTACGTAAATAAAGGAGAGATATTACTAGTCACACAGATTCAATCCCATGTAATCGTTTACAAACAATCATATCTTGATCATAAAGTTTAGTTGAAGAAATAAGGTTAAAGAATTTAGCCTAAAAACATGACCATAGTAGTGCGAACAAATTTCAAATACAACAGAAACGCACTATACAATCTGGTACTTATTTAGCATACATTATTTTCAATCTTGCGTTATCATTTTACATTTAGTTTTGACAAAGCATCATGTCTAGCACAAACAACACATGCATTTAGAACTTACAAATATGGCCGAGATAAAAATGCAAATTAGGACTAAATCCAAAACATAATCATAATTTGTACATACTAGGAGTGACACTCCAAAGCTCGTTGAATGCATATCTCATGATTTTAAAAGCACAAATAGAATTAGTGACCTAGAAATTTTCAATAGCATCATTTAATGTATAACATGGACGTTCATCTTTCGAACGCCCATTATCAAGTCAATTGCAATTTAACTCTGTGAGGAAACCAATTTTAATGTGAAAACACAAGTTAATTACAACCTTTTCAATATTTAGAACAGATTTTAATTAGGGCATGAATATCAATAGGGCTTTAATTTAAGTACAAACAGCATTTGAAGCATCACTAAGAGACCTAGAGCACATGTCATATTAAAGCTAGAATTTCGTGACTAAATTTAGGAATTGCCTGGTATATGAAGTTAAATACTCAAACTGCACATATCACAGCACAGTTATGATTAGCAATTCTCATGAATTACGCCCTTACAAACGCATAATTACCAAAAGCATCTTTTCAAATTTAGGCCGAATAGCTTCTTTAAGAAATGTCAAACATTAATATTTTAAATGCAGAAAAACGCACGAAATATAAGTATGCATGGCAAATTAATAATATGAGCTGTGTGCATAAATAGATGCCCTATTTGAATAAAGCGATTAACAATTAATTACTGTCAAAACTAAAATAGTAGTTGAAATCCAAAAATTAAGTGAGCACTTGGTACAATTAAACGCATTTAGAAATGTTAATATAATTCCTTGAATGGCAAGATATAACTGACTTGATAAAGTTTTGATAGGTTTTTAAGCAATTTAAACCAAAATGACTATATAAAATGAATTTGATTTAAATTTGGAAATTTAATATTCACAGCAGGCATTGTATTATGAATGATCGGATTTTAATCAAGTAAAAAACGGAAATAAATTTATATGTCTTTAGATTTTAAGATTATTTGTAAACCAGATCCACAAAATCTATTAATATCCTTATTTTTGGATAAAATCCAAAAATTAGAAAATATCATTATTTTCTTGTACATGACTGTACTGAGTTTTCAAAAACCGACGCTAAAGCTGTCAGACGCATTAAAAATACAAATATGAGCATTCAAAAATTTTACGCACTAAAAATATTTTTTATTAATCATAAATATAAAAATAAACTTTTAAACAATATCCAAATCACGTTTGGATACATAAAATAATAACAATTAATAAAATTATATGAAGCAACTGCTTTGGGTTCAAGGCTTTAAACAATCGACTACGGTAACATATAAAATAGGTAGACACTGCTGAAAGCGGGGAGATTAAATTAGATAAGCATCCACTAAGGATGAAACATCAGAGTTCATAAAAACAAACAACATCCGTCATTAGACGAACTTGAATCAAACCGACAAGTAGAAAAAAATCCCAGTGCGGCGAAAACTCTACGCCAACCAGATAGGCGTTCCTTCGATCATCGAACCTGCATCAATAAAATACCACGAGAATAAAGTCCATGACCTAGAAAAAGAGAAAGAGAAAAAAAATATCAACAACGAACATAACCAAGAAAATTAACTCACCTGTAAACACCTCTGCAACACCGAGACCTACGACTGCCGAGACTTGGAGTATAAGATACTGCAATCTACCGAAGCGTATTCTGCTACCTGTATTCCGCCTACGAACGAGTTGCCCACCGGCGTTACCTGTCCATCGGTCCAGGATACGGAAAGATTCCAGGGAAATCCACCATATGGCTAAAGGACATTTGACATAATTAGATGAAGGTATCGTGATATGTTTACAAGTACTAATAAACCGAAAGAAAGGTTCAGTTGTCAAATAATAATATTTGCGTCAAATCATTTGTAATTCGTGTTTTACGACGATTAAAATCAATGTCAGTCATTTCAAAGTGGTATAATAGTCATTAGTAATCAAATAGTTAGAACCCACATATCAATAAGTTGTCTTTCGTTAAAATTAACAAACATTTAAGTCATTATTCAACATACAGTCAGTCACATTCAAGGAAATAAAAACCTAACCTATATTGGTAAGCAAGGAGCTTTATACTTTGCGAAGATTTAGATTAAACAATATGAATAGCTAACCTTTTAAAATAGATTTGTTGTCGCCAATCTGAACTAATTTTCCCAGTATTAAACAGATTGTTTCATTGTTTCTTGTCACCTTAATTAAGCTCATATACAAAACATCTATATTTGCATACTCACATATACGTTCACCCGTGTTGGGAAATTTTGCACGATTGAGTGGATCTGTGTTATATCTCTCCAGGTAATAAATTGTAATATATAAGGTATATTGTTGTTTTTTTAATGAACATACTCATAAGTCAATTGATATGTAACAATTGGAAGTATTTATATAAAGAATTAGAAGTTATACCTACCTTTGTGTTTATTATTTGTATTTGAATTGGCATCCATCGTAAATTCGGGGAGACACATCATTCATTTCATATAGGTACCAGTAGCAGCCCACAACGAGCACACACAGGAGTCCTGGGACCTCGTAAGAATAACAGGTATTGTGTAAGTCACTCTGAGTAGTAGTTATTCCGCAGAACCCCTACAACGGCCCCGAAGATAAAAGTTAACATAGCGCGCACTGCCGTCATTGCATATTCACATAATTCATTGTAGAATGCCGGAAACAACCCCTTCCCCTATTAGAAATAGAACATTGGTCAAAATATAAGCAATAGGAAGTCAGTTTCAAGCGCGAAAGTTAATACAGTTCAAATTTATTATCGCAGAGTTAGTCACCTTTGAATTGAATTGTTAAAGTAAACCCACATATACAGTTAGTAATAATTTTAGATTAACGTGCACTAGCGTACTATTAGCGTTCAAAAAGTTAATTTGGTGAACTTTGCTTTCTTAATTTTTAAACTCTTTTATTTTTTAATTTACTTAGTCTCATTGCTCTTAAGAACTTTAAATGCTAAGGGGCATATAACGCTCAACCCCCCCCCTATAGCATATTGGCGCACCAACGTATTGGGGCCATTCGAATAACCTACAGAGTGCACTTACAGTTTTTTTTCAGTTCATCTCCGAGGATTTAAAGAAGTGGAGGACATTATTTTTTTTTTGAAAATAAAAATAATTGTATAATAAAAATATAAAAAGAAAGATGTGTATTTGATTTATGTATTTGTGTATGTGCTCTTCCACGAATTGATGATCGATGTTAAATAAATAAACACAGGGTATAATCGAAATTATTTATTCACTGCCATATAAATTAAAAACACAGGTCAAATATTTTATTACAAACATTTTTACAACATATTGTACAGGGGTCGTATTCAAACGACACATCGCTTTTGTTTTATTATTATTGTGTGTATCTATAAAAATATAAAAAACCTGCAAGATGAATACGAGATCCAGAAGCGTTTCTAATGTCCATCAGGAATCATCAAGCGAAGATGAATCTCCTCAAAATCAAGGTGATAGCACCCAAATTACAGCGACGCCCGCAAAACAAGGAATTGGTTCGAAGCCAGAGGAACAGAGTGAGATGCTCAAACAGATTAGATTAATGATGAAAGGATTAGAGAACAAAATGGACAACACCAAGGAAGGTTTAGAGAATAAAATAGACAGCACAAATGAAAAATTAGAGAAAAAATTAGAACAAAAGATGGAAGAACAAAACGAAAATACGAATAAAAATATAGAAAAATTAGAGAAAAAAATGGACGAACAGACCGAAAAACTTAAAAGGGAGTTGGAGGGATACATTTCAATGAGGATCGGCGACAATAATAGAAACATTAAAAAAGACATGGTAGAGATAGAGGCGAAAATAATCGACGTAGAAAATAAACTTGACAGTAAGGAAACTGAAATGATGACCATCATAAATTCCGAAGTTGTACAAATTAAAAGACAGATGGGCAAATTTGTCGATGACTCGAAGGAGATACAAAAAGAATTTGCTGATAACTCCGATAAGAAATACAGAGAATTCGCTGAAGACTTAGAGAAGAAACATAAAGAATTTGCGGATAACTCTGATAAGAAACATCAAGAACTTACTGAAAAATCAGATAGGAAATACCGAGACCTCGCTGAACGTATCCAGGCTGGCGATGACAATATTCGGTCAGAAATGGTAGACTTAGGCACAAAAGTAACACGCGCGTACACAAGTAGAATAGTGGAAGTGGAGGAAAAATGCCGCCAGGAAATTAAAAGCATCAAAACATCCAACAGAGTGGAACAACAGGATATGACGGAAGTTTTTGTACAATGCGAGAACCAGAAAAAAGAAATCAAGGAATTATTACAACAGGCCCGGAACGTACAATCACCTAGTACGTATATACCTGTACAAAATATACTGAACACTGGAATACGCATTGAAAATGTAACACATTTTAATGGGGACGTGATGTCAACACATCCAATGTTTTATTTAACGAACATCCTGAAATACATTGAAGATTTACCGGACTTCAAACAGAAAATGAGTGTGATACGATCAACATTAACACATGGCGCGGCCGAGTGGTTCCAACGAATCGAGGACAATTGTTATAGCATGAGGGAATTCTCTGAACTTTTCCAAAGAAACTTCTGGAATGACACCCACCAGAATAGGGCACGAATAAGGCTGTTGACAGGACGGTTTAAAACAGGTAAGGCATCAAGGGAGGACTATGCCCAGAAGATGTATAATTATAGCAAATACATCACAAACATGGACGAGCAGACGATTGCACAACAGCTGATGAAACATTTCATCCACACCGACACTCATGCCATCATCTGTCAGAATGTGACTGACATGGAAGGATTAATTGACATCTTACGCCGACTAGATGATTATTCCGATACCACGAACATGAACAAGGGATATACTCAGTCCAGTAATCAGAACTCCAACACAAACCACGCACGTCCTCCGATACCCCCGAATAGGAACGAGAACCAGAATAGAAACGTTGGATATCGCCCACCAACACCCAATCAGACATACAACAATAATAGCCCTCCCCGAAACACCAACTCTTGGTTCAATAATCATGCCCAGAACGAGCGACGAAATAATGTAGAGTATCGCCCAGCCAATAACAATTGGACACCGAACCGATCAAATGCACAGTATGGAAATAACTACAATAGACCAAACAACCCTCCGAGAACAAACTATCAAGACCAGAACAGGCACTATTATGGGAAAGGAAATAACAACCAAAGACAAGTGAATACTATTTCAAAGGAAGTAAGATCAGATCCAGGTTGGAGGAATTCGAATGGAAATAACCCATTTAACGAAACACAAACAGACAGCATACAAAGAGTAGGACCGACCCCAGAAAAAAAAAAAAAACTTCGTTGGAATTCCAGAACTCGATGATATACGAAAATCCACATGCTGGAACGTCCAAGGATCCCCAATAAAGCAGTACATTAATATTAGCAATTTAAGTGTAGAGACAGGGTTAGGTAACGCAGTAGATTTAAAAGATATAGGAGAAATAATAAATAATTACGATTCATTGCCATTTGTTAACATTAAGATTAGGAACATTAATTTTAAAACTCTCATAGACACTGGAGCTGAAATATCCCTAATTCGAGAGGAATTAGTTACACAAATACCAGAGTATATAAAGAATATTATCAAAATTAAGAATACAATTGTGATATCCGCAAACAGGAAGAAAATGGGACGAATTAATCAAAGAATATGCATCGAAGCCGAAATAAATAAGCAAAAGTATTTGTTACAATTTTACTTACTTCCCAATCTATTCTATGATTGCATTATGGGAATAGACAACATGGGAATTTTGGGAATGTCAATTAACTTCGAAAAAAATAGAATCCAATTAGGAGAAAATCTAATACCTTTCGAGAAAGTAGATGAGACATGCGAAGCAATCTCGTATCATGAAAGGAAGAAAAACATTATACCAGGACTGTGCAACATTATACTAGAAGATAGAAATGAGGAAAATAATGAACATGAAGAGTTAGAAAACATCATGTTTGATTTACCAAATCAATATACGGATACCTACGAAGAAGATGATAGAATCAACAGTGAAAGGGAAATAATAAGCGTGAAGGGCAGGAAAGAAATAGAATTAATTTTGGAAAAACAAGAACTCTCCGAACCTTGGATTAAAGAAAATTTAGTGGAAATATTTTACAACAACATCAGACTGATAAATGATGAGGTAGTTTTCGCGAAAGATTACGAACACCACCTAGTCGTGACAAATGATGCTCCGCTCACGTGTAAGAACTACCCAATACCATATCACTTCAAGGATAAAGTCGACGAGGAATTGAAAAAACTAGAAGAAGCCAACATTATTGAAAGATCAAACACAGCATATATAAGTCCGATCGTATTAGTGAAGAAAAAGGACAATTCCATACGCTTATGCCTTGATGCTCGCTCTATAAACACTAGGATCTTACCAGACATGGAAATGCCTCAGAACATTGACGTCTTATTAGCGAAATGCGGCAACAAAAAGTGGTATTCGAAATTGGATTTGAAGAACGCATTTTGGCTAATTAAACTGGACGCCCAATCACGTAAATATTGTGGATTCAACATTAATGGAGTAAGTTATAATTTTGTAGTTTGCCCGTTTGGCATCCGCAGTTCGCCTGCCGGATTAATCAGATTCTTACACAAAATACCGACCAATATGAAAAATTTGCCATACATTACCTCGATGATATCATAGTCTTTTCTGATGACATAGAATCGCACATCAATCATTTAGAAATTATCATAAACACATTACAAGAGAACGGAATGAAATTAAACCTGGAAAAGTTTCAATTTTGTAGGAAGGAAGTGAATTACCTAGGATACATCATTAATGAGAAAAACATACACCTCGATCCAACCAGATTAGAAGATATTAAAAATTACCCAAGACCAAAGAAGCTAAAAATGCTAAGAGGATTCCTAGGACTGTTGAACTATTACCGGAAATTTGTACCTGAGTACAGCCAGAAGACGAAGGTATTGTTAACATTATTAAAGAAAAACACTAAGTGGAACTGGACACCGGAATGCGAGAAATGCTTCCAAGAACTTAAACAAAGTTTCGTAGACAACTTAAGCTTATATCACCCTGATTTCAACTCAGACTTCATCGTGCGAACGGACGCCTCACACTCGGCCATAGCAGCCGAACTTTTACAAATAAGAAATGGTGAAGAGGTACCTATTTGCTTCATATCAAGGACATTAAAAGCCAACGAGGTCCGGTACGGCATATCAGAAAAAGAAATGCTGGCAATCATATTCTCATTAAACAAACTACGCTACTATTTGATCGGAAAGAAATTCGTCCTTGAGACAGATCACAAGGCATTAATCAACATCATGAACACAAAATTGAACAACAATCGAATTTACCGATGGACACTATTAATCCAGCAGTACGACATTGAAATACGTTACAAACCTGGAAAGGAAATGATAGCCGCGGACATTCTGAGCAGAAAGGAAGAAGAAAACAAGACATCACACGTAACGGTGAATCTAGTCAAACTAAGGAAACATGGCATATTCTCCAAACAACATATCCGGGAAGTACAAGAAGAACCAGAATTCCAAGAGATCAGACAACTCCTCACTGATGGTGCAACTTACAAAGGTATGCAAATTAAAAACGGCATCATCACTAAACAGATTGGCGAAACCGAAGTATATGTTACAAACGAACAACACACCAGAGATATCACAAGATATTTACATGAATATTATACTCACATAGGAGCCAGAAAATGTTGGCTGCTTTTCCGCGAAGCCTACTATTGTAAGAAAGACGAAAAGATAATCAAGAATACTATAAGAAAATGTGAACTGTGTGAATTGGCAAAGTACAAAAATTTTACTAACACCAACATCAGTCAAAGCATCATAACCTCGGACAAACTAGAATTAGTAGCAATGGACTTTATCTCAAACTTGATACCAAGTACACACCGGTATAAAAACATCCTGGTAATCTGCGATATTTTTTCCAAACATGTAAAATTAATACCAACACAGAAATGCAACACGGAAACCGTTCTACAGGCGATTCAGGATTATACAACGGAATTCGGAAAACCAACCGCAATCTTAACAGATCGAGCAACGTATTTCACAAGTCCTGCATTTGAAGATTATCTAAAACAAAGGGAAATAAAGTCATACCACATTTCCGTAAGACATCCTAATGCCAACCCCTCAGAAAGGTACATCAAAGAGGTGTTAAAATATTTAAGAATTTTATTAGAGGACCAACATCATAAATGGGCAAGACACTTGAAACAAATAGAGTTCGTAATGAACAATACGCCCAGTACGGTACACAATCTATGTCCAATCACAATTTTCACTGGACAACCTCCTCAACGACCATGGTATTCCGAACAAATAGCGGAATTGAGTGATAAGTACGACAAGGTACGACACAAACTCCTGGAAAAGAAAGAAAAATGGGAAAGGAAAACCAACGCACAACAAACAAAATTTAAAACCTACGAGATCAATGACAAAGTTATTGTCAAGGCAAATCAAGTAACAGATAGAAAACACAACATTGTAGCAAAGTTAACAAGGCCCTACATTGGACCGTACATAGTACATAAAAAATTAGGTTTGAGCACATATGAACTAATAGAAGAAGAAACTGGATACATCAAAGGCAGATATCACATATCCATGCTCCATGACTACATAAACAAAGATGAATAAATAGATCTCACATATTAGTCAGGACGGGAGATTATAAAGAGATCGCCTCCCGAAGGTATTTACGACACCTATCTTTCCCAGTAAACTCTTAGATCTCATATTAGTCAGGACGGGAGATTCCATAGAGATCGCCTCCCGAAGATATTTACGACACCTATCTTTCCTAGTAACCCCGTTGATCTCAACAACCCCAAAACTCTATGTCGAAAAATAGACACTGCTAGGTCTCATCCATTTAAAGAACCCTATACCCCCCCCCCACAATTTCCCAACTCTCATAAGAATTTCTCACTCCAAAAAGATTTCTGACACACCCAACAGACTTCTCAAAACCCTTTACAATTTCTTCGAACCCCAAGAAGACTTCAAGTCACCCAAAAAGATTATATCACCCCAGTATCAAAAACCATCTCTCACATGTCACAGCAACATAAGCCCCGCTGCTAGACAATGATCCGAATAAGGATATAACACCCCTGATAAACAAAATAGTTGTTTAGAAATAGGATAAAAATAGTCGTACTACCTAGCCTTAAGTTGTGTAAAGTTAACCTGTCTCTACACGAAATACAAATAATTAGAATTAAGATGTTACTTATCCACGTGTAATATAAGTTGGACAACAAGAATCAGTATCGGACAACATTAGAAGAATCAGTATCGCACAACATTAAGAAAATAAAATACATACCCTTATGAAGATAAAACGAAACGAAAAGGCAAAATTTGAAGAAAAAAGGAACAAAAAGGAAACCATACATGCCAGAAGGAAAATGTTAAAAATTCACAAACAGAGCAAAACTTGGAAGGAAGACAATAGTCAACAAACGAAGAAAAGAAGAAATGGACATATCCAAAAATGAAAAAACATAGCAATTGTACAAAACAAAAAGAAAAATACTCTGTGATTATTGGAGACAAAGAAGAAAAAAAAAAACAAAAAGAATACAAAAGAAAAGGCCTAAGAAAATAATAAATTTGTGAAGAAAATGTTTTATTTATTAGCAGAAATGACTGCATAAACAGTAATTATGATTACTAAAAATATAAAAATGCGAAACATGCGAGAAAGCATGAAAATTATGAATTATGAAAAAAAATATATGAAGAAAGAAAAAATGAATTATTATAATGAAAATGATATGGTATTCAAAGCACCTAAGAATGGGCTTGAATATATTTCCTCAAAGAAAGGGAAATAAATTGATGCGAAATGCATAAAATATGGAGAAGGCGATTTAATAAAGAAAACATTACACAAGAAAATATGAGTTATTATTAGGCCAATAATATCAGCCACAGCTGAAAAGAATCAGAACGTCAAGAAAAATACACAATCACATAATCACAGAAAAATATTCAGAAGTACGGAAAGGACCATTTTACAAAACTCCAAGGAAAGAATCGGCATAAGAAAAAAAAATCCAAGAAACATACTCCTGAAGTCAAATTTTCATAAGGACAACTTACTTAAAATTACACACATAATTTATAATATAAAAAGAAAAAAAATAGTGATTACCCATAGAGTACGATACAACTTATATATAAAAAAAACATTGAAACAAAATCAACAACAGCTTATACTACACAAGATACAAAATAAAATTAAGTTCATAAATATACTGTACATACATATGAAATTCCTTTACATAATTAACAAAGAACATTAGGTATTAAGATCTTATCAAACAAAAATTAGTATACTATAAAAATTGTTACAAACATAAATCCATTATAAGTATTTACTTAAAACTTAAGAAATTCTCTAAACTAGCCCAAATACTTTAAAAAAAAAATTATAATAAAGAATATTTTCCTAATTAATTAATTAATATGTTAATGAACGGAAATTTTAATTGCATAAAAATTTACATTCATTAAGAAGGGCATGTTGAGATGGTCTTGAGCCTCCTCAATACCACTCAATAATTATTTAAGTTTGTTATTAGGGACGAACCCTTGTACATATTGAAATGTTGTAGTTTTGTTTTTGAGTTACGTAAATAAAGGAGAGATATTACTAGTCACACAGATTCAATCCCATCTAATCGTTTACAAACAATCATATCTTGATCATAAAGTTTAGTTGAAGAAATAAGGTTAAAGAATTTAGCCTAAAAACATGACCATAGTAGTGCGAACAAATTTCAAATACAACAGAAACGCACTATACAATCTGGTACTTATTTAGCATACATTATTTTCAATCTTGCGTTATCATTTTACATTTAGTTTTGACAAAGCATCATGTCTAGCACAAACAACACATGCATTTAGAACTTACAAATATGGCCGAGATAAAAATGCAAATTAGGACTAAATCCAAAACATAATCATAATTTGTACATACTAGGAGTGACACTCCAAAGCTCGTTGAATGCATATCTCATGATTTTAAAAGCACAAATAGAATTAGTGACCTAGAAATTTTCAATAGCATCATTTAATGTATAACATGGACGTTCATCTTTCGAACGCCCATTATCAAGTCAATTGCAATTTAACTCTGTGAGGAAACCAATTTTAATGTGAAAACACAAGTTAATTACAACCTTTTCAATATTTAGAACAGATTTTAATTAGGGCATGAATATCAATAGGGCTTTAATTTAAGTACAAACAGCATTTGAAGCATCACTAAGAGACCTAGAGCACATGTCATATTAAAGCTAGAATTTCGTGACTAAATTTAGGAATTGCCTGGTATATGAAGTTAAATACTCAAACTGCACATATCACAGCACAGTTATGATTAGCAATTCTCATGAATTACGCCCTTACAAACGCATAATTACCAAAAGCATCTTTTCAAATTTAGGCCGAATAGCTTCTTTAAGAAATGTCAAACATTAATATTTTAAATGCAGAAAAACGCACGAAATATAAGTATGCATGGCAAATTAATAATATGAGCTGTGTGCATAAATAGATGCCCTATTTGAATAAAGCGATTAACAATTAATTACTGTCAAAACTAAAATAGTAGTTGAAATCCAAAAATTAAGTGAGCACTTGGTACAATTAAACGCATTTAGAAATGTTAATATAATTCCTTGAATGGCAAGATATAACTGACTTGATAAAGTTTTGATAGGTTTTTAAGCAATTTAAACCAAAATGACTATATAAAATGAATTTGATTTAAATTTGGAAATTTAATATTCACAGCAGGCATTGTATTATGAATGATCGGATTTTAATCAAGTAAAAAACGGAAATAAATTTATATGTCTTTAGATTTTAAGATTATTTGTAAACCAGATCCACAAAATCTATTAATATCCTTATTTTTGGATAAAATCCAAAAATTAGAAAATATCATTATTTTCTTGTACATGACTGTACTGAGTTTTCAAAAACCGACGCTAAAGCTGTCAGACGCATTAAAAATACAAATATGAGCATTCAAAAATTTTACGCACTAAAAATATTTTTTATTAATCATAAATATAAAAATAAACTTTTAAACAATATCCAAATCACGTTTGGATACATAAAATAATAACAATTAATAAAATTATATGAAGCAACTGCTTTGGGTTCAAGGCTTTAAACAATCGACTACGGTAACATATAAAATAGGTAGACACTGCTGAAAGCGGGGAGATTAAATTAGATAAGCATCCACTAAGGATGAAACATCAGAGTTCATAAAAACAAACAACATCCGTCATTAGACGAACTTGAATCAAACCGACAAGTAGAAAAAAATCCCAGTGCGGCGAAAACTCTACGCCAACCAGATAGGCGTTCCTTCGATCATCGAACCTGCATCAATAAAATACCACGAGAATAAAGTCCATGACCTAGAAAAAGAGAAAGAGAAAAAAAATATCAACAACGAACATAACCAAGAAAATTAACTCACCTGTAAACACCTCTGCAACACCGAGACCTACGACTGCCGAGACTTGGAGTATAAGATACTGCAATCTACCGAAGCGTATTCTGCTACCTGTATTCCGCCTACGAACGAGTTGCCCACCGGCGTTACCTGTCCATCGGTCCAGGATACGGAAAGATTCCAGGGAAATCCACCATATGGCTAAAGGACATTTGACATAATTAGATGAAGGTATCGTGATATGTTTACAAGTACTAATAAACCGAAAGAAAGGTTCAGTTGTCAAATAATAATATTTGCATCAAATCATTTGTAATTCGTGTTTTACGACGATTAAAATCAATGTCAGTCATTTCAAAGTGGTATAATAGTCATTAGTAATCAAATAGTTAGAACCCACATATCAATAAGTTGTCTTTCGTTAAAATTAACAAACATTTAAGTCATTATTCAACATACAGTCAGTCACATTCAAGGAAATAAAAACCTAACCTATATTGGTAAGCAAGGAGCTTTATACTTTGCGAAGATTTAGATTAAACAATATGAATAGCTAACCTTTTAAAATAGATTTGTTGTCGCCAATCTGAACTAATTTTCCCAGTATTAAACAGATTGTTTCATTGTTTCTTGTCACCTTAATTAAGCTCATATACAAAACATCTATATTTGCATACTCACATATACGTTCACCCGTGTTGGGAAATTTTGCACGATTGAGTGGATCTGTGTTATATCTCTCCAGGTAATAAATTGTAATATATAAGGTATATTGTTGTTTTTTTAATGAACATACTCATAAGTCAATTGATATGTAACAATTGGAAGTATTTATATAAAGAATTAGAAGTTATACCTACCTTTGTGTTTATTATTTGTATTTGAATTGGCATCCATCGTAAATTCGGGGAGACACATCATTCATTTCATATAGGTACCAGTAGCAGCCCACAACGAGCACACACAGGAGTCCTGGGACCTCGTAAGAATAACAGGTATTGTGTAAGTCACTCTGAGTAGTAGTTATTCCGCAGAACCCCTACAACGGCCCCGAAGATAAAAGTTAACATAGCGCGCACTGCCGTCATTGCATATTCACATAATTCATTGTAGAATGCCGGAAACAACCCCTTCCCCTATTAGAAATAGAACATTGGTCAAAATATAAGCAATAGGAAGTCAGTTTCAAGCGCGAAAGTTAATACAGTTCAAATTTATTATCGCAGAGTTAGTCACCTTTGAATTGAATTGTTAAAGTAAACCCACATATACAGTTAGTAATAATTTTAGATTAACGTGCACTAGCGTACTATTAGCGTTCAAAAAGTTAATTTGGTGAACTTTGCTTTCTTAATTTTTAAACTCTTTTATTTTTTAATTTACTTAGTCTCATTGCTCTTAAGAACTTTAAATGCTAAGGGGTATATAACGCTCAACCCCCCCCCCCCCTATAGCAATATATTACATTGCACTCTTAATACATAAATAACTGAATTTTCATAATCTGTAATTCAGAAAGGATATAGCTATTTATATAGTTAGGGTGAAATGGTACAATACTGACTTGTCAACCTTTAGGGTTCGGATCTGCTCTCGAACCATACCATCCGGATAATGTTATACAAAAAATATTTATGAGCTGCTACCGTACTTCAGAGGGCACGTAAAGCCGTCACTCCCGGCAAGTTCGGCAGCGTTAGGGAATGTTAAAGGCACTTGCGCGGCTTTAAAACGACCAAAACCTAATTTTTGCTAGAAGCTTTACGATTATAGTATTATTATTATTACAATTTAATTACTGTCACTTTGTGTATTCTCGGTGACTGAAAATATTATAATACTTTTAACATCTACATAAATGTAGATATAAAAAGTCAACGATATCGAGTTGTTAGCAGATAGATAGTTATGTTAATAGAGAAATGAAAACTGTATAAACATAGTTTTAGAGAAGTTTCAGTAAATGTTCTTGATTTAAATATTTTCAATCATAACCATCCGTTATTATTTTAAAGGGAAGTTATTTCAGCGTGTGGTAATTGTGTAAATAGAAAAGATGTAGGAACGTTGATAATATTTAATGTTCTTATGAAGCATACCTACATTATTTTACAAACAAAGTGACTAAACGTATCAAGTAATTACATTATAGCCAGTTTTCCCCATTCATCAGTAGGTGTATAATAAAATATGTATTTCCACTTACGTACATTTTATTAACGGTCACTGGTAGCAAGAAAGGAATTAAGAAATTAAATTTTCATCGACAAAAAAGCCTAGAGGAGCATGGAGAGGGGTTATAAATGGATATATTGGTATATACTTGTATACACAAAAACTAGGCATAAGAAAGAAAAAATACAAAAAAGTATATATACAATATGTAAAAAGAGTTTAAGAGGTATTAAAAAATGGAAAGTACATTAAAAAAGCATAACATTGTGGCATAGTAAGTATTTAGAAAAGGAAATGAAAAAACGCAAAAAGAATTAAAAAAACTAAGAAGATAAATAAATTAAAAAAAACACAAAACTATACAAGGAGAAGAAAAATGCACTTGGAAGAAAGAAATAAAGAGACCAAGGAGACTTCACAGTCTCCCTGGTCTCTTTATTTCTATCTTCCAAGTGCAGGTTTCTTCTTCTTGTATGTGCAGTGTCAAAACAGATGAGGAAGTGAGAAACTGACAATTTGAAACAGACAATTCGAAACAAACCAGGACAAGATGAACAATGGAAGTCCTACAGGAGAGGTACTAAGTTTAAACAATTTTATAAAGAATTCATATGTACTTAAAATTAAGTTTGAAACAAATTGTCTTAAAAAAGTTTTTCGAAATTCCAACCGGAAGTAGGTCTTTTACTCTTATCGAAAATCCGTTTTTTGCGAATATCTGGCAAGTCATGCTTTTTAGACAAGTACGTTACGAATATAAAAGTATTTAAAACATAATTTTCAATACCTTTTGTATAAAAAGAAATTTCAAAATTCGGACCGGAAGTAACACTTTTACTCTTATCGAATAACGATTTTTTGCAAATATGTCGTAAATTATGCATTTTATATATATTTGTCGAGAGTACAAAAGTATTTAGAACTGGATTTGCAATATTTTTTGTATATATGAAATTTCAAAATTCGGACCGGAAGTAGCACTTTTACTCTTAGCGAGTAGCACTTTTTTTCGAATATCTTGCAAAGTATGCATTCTATAGCGATTTATTAAGAGAATTAAAGTACTTAGAATAGGATTTTGAATAAGTTTTGTATAAAAAAAATTATTAAAATTGTATAGTTTGAAACGCTCATACGTATAAGAAAGTCGTGTGGTGGCCACACCTCATTTTTTGACTAGTTTTACGTTTTCGAAAATAAAGTATGTCCTGCGTCTATGTGATGTAGAGCTAATGCTGATTTTTCGACGTTATTTTACATGAGCCGTAAGTTCCTTATAACGGGTTTGGACATTATTTCTTTTTATTTGATCAATGTATAATTTCGGACAAGAATTGCAATTTATTTTGTAAATACCCCATTCTTTCATCGGATCTGTGTTAACTAATTTTGTATTTGGACAATGCTGTACCTTATTATTGTTGGAAAATGCTGCTTGTAAATTGTATTTTTTAAATAGTTTTGTTACCTTGTTCTGCCAACTTTTGTGAAATCAAATTTTGCAATCTTTTTTGTTGTTTTCCAAAGTGTCTGGTGTTAGTGTGATTTTAGAAGATGTTAGCCTTTTCTTTTCAAGTTTGTTTTTAATCTTCAATACCAATTGTTTGTCAAAACCGTTAGACTCTGCGACTTTAAATATGCAGTCTAGTGCCTTCTTAAAATTCATATTTGATACAGGGATTGACAATAATCTATTGACTAATTGCATTCCTTTACCACAGCTAGCAATTCTTTTTCCTTTTCGGAAATATGTAACACTTTTAAGACAAACCGACCATGATACCCTTAGGTCAGTGATTGTATTTAGGTCAGTTATTCTCCATATTTTTCATCTCTACCCCTAATATTTCTTTACACCTCATCTAAACTCATAGGATATTTTAACTCGAAAATAAACGTTAAGGCAGTACTACTGATGATGTGTGCAGTGCACATGAAATGTACATATAGTTTTAATAAACTATTGCTTTTGTGAAAAAGGTGTTTTTATTCCATTGTATTTAGTATTTTCACAAGTGCTCAACATATTAATAGTACCTCAAAAATTTCTTTAATAGATTGTTTCAGGTAGTCACCCAAAAAAAAGCATCTTTTTAAGTGCCTTTATAAATTAGAAAACAGATAATAGTTATTCGTTGTCAAATTTGGACTTTAGCGTGGATGTTCCGCCTCTACAAAGTAGCACTTAATTACTGATTACTTCACGGACTTGGGGAGCATTGTTAAATCTGTAATTATTATGAAACAGCATAATCTTTAATATAACCTTGCGGGCCATAGATGAAATGTGTTGTACTTCAATATTGAGAAACGTTTAGTAATTTGGGAAGATTTTAATGTTAAATTTTATACCGAGAATGCGAGAGTTAATAATTGTATAGATAATTTGGTGTATTTTGAAGTGGGAAAATATATTTTTTTTTGTGATCGAAACTAATCTGAGCGACCATTCGGACAATATTAGTAAATGCATGTAAATAAAAACAACGATTCAACGAGTTACGTAAAATGTAAATCGATGAACCAGAAAGGAAAAATATCATTTAATATAGTAAGTAATTTGGGATAGGCTTTCATAGTTAATATTCAAATGAGTTTTATTAGCATATGTGCAGCTTTTCATAATAACATAGTCGATGCTATCGAGCTAGCTCTTCCTATTAAACTTATCAGGATCATAGATAATAGCGAGTCCTGGGGTTTTGCCGTAATATGCGGAATAACTTACAATTATTATTTGACATGTATAAAATTTATCGCACCTAATAGCTAAAAAGAAAAGTCAACAATTATAATCGCTAATGATCTATTTGTATTGATTTTGTCTAACAAGGTGAAACTTATGTGGCCACTTATTAATTCAACTCAAACGTATATATAGAAGAAATGAATATTCATTGACTCCAGACGCTTCTGCCATTTTTTTTCGCAATATACCGTTGTATATTGTTGTTACTCCTTTTAATATTAGTGACTTGCATTCTGTGTCTGGGGATTGGATTATGTTTCTAATAATGAAATGCGCAATGTAATATGACTTTTAAAACCGTCGGATACAAGATATGTGTTCGGATTAAATACGTGTAATAGTATACTGAAATTAGTAAAAAAATTAAATTACTGTCCCTGTAAAGAATTTAATTAATGTGAGCTTTCGGTCGGGTAATTTTCCGGACGAATTAATACTTGCTTCTGTTATTCCGCTGCATAAGGAGGGAGATATCAATAAAGTTGTAACGTATGTAGAACAAGTAAGATTACAAAATTAATAAAAGGTGACCACACAAGGTCTCGGTACATAGACAAGGTCTATGTACATATACAAACTACTTGTTTTACATAAACAATCCTTCTCTGAATTAGGTTAATATAATATAGTTAGTATAAAAGAGTAATATTAGGAACATTAGAGTGAGTATAGAAATAGTATAGAAATAGTATAGAATGAGTATCAAATTAGTATTGAATTAATGATGCAGTATTGAGTAGTCAGTATTACGTTAATTAAATATGAATATAGTGTTAGTGGTATAGTAATGTAATTACTATATGTAGCTGATGTAGTTGTTCACTACAAATAAACACATCACAACATCCATATGTGTTTTGATTTAACCATCCAACCCTCTAACAAGAGACGGATATTATATGGCGACCCTGCGAAGCAAACTTGGACTTTCTGGCAGAAAGATGGCGCAGTCAGCAGCCTAAAGGAAATTGGACACATCCACAGCCGTACGTAAATTCCAGCAATGGGCGCATCGCAGACGAAAGAAGAAATCATAGTCATCCAAACTGGGAACAGTGGAACGACAGCTGGTATCACAGTTACACCATGGCAAATTGGAGGCACAGTAACTGTATTCGTGCTACTACTAGTATTTGGGTACTTCGCCTGGCGTAATTGTAAGAAGAGGCTCGAGAAGAAGATCCGTACAGAAATAAGAAAAAGTCGGGATCAATTAGAGATGCTCGAGAAGGTGTAAAGCAAAGGAAGAAGAAAAAAGGTTAGTGTAATGAACATTCTAGAATTTAAGATTATTATATCAAGAAATTAAACAGTTTCAATCAAGTAGACTTAAAGACAATAAAGAAAAATGAGAAAATCTCGAATACACAGAAAAAAAGTTACAAGAAGTAAGGTCCTTTGTAAATAGACTAAGCAATTTAAAAAATATATGCAAGAAAGAGGTTAAAAGTGTAGAAATTATTGAGGAAATTACAAAATACAGCACAAAAATTAATGATATCTGTAATGAGATATATTCCTTATTAGAAAAAAGAATACAGAAAAAGGTAGATATGGGGGAAAAATTTGATTTAAAATCTGCTTCTGGCTTGCTACCAGTAATGGATGGTAAAGAGCAGACTACCAAGCAATTGATTGATTCGATTTTATTTTATTCGGATATACTTGCAGAGGCGATGAAAATGTAAGAAAAGCGTATTTTGCACAAATGTTAGAAACTGAATCTTTTTCTTCATTATTTAAATTTTTTGTATCAATGGTATTCAGTATTTTATCAACTCTACTTAAAGATATTTCATCAATGTTGAAATAGTAAAATTCGTAATTTGTTAAACTTTCCGTTATTGGTCAAAAATTTCAAATTTTTACGGACCATCGGCCTCTAATTTATTTATTCGGTATGACGAATCCTTCATCAAGACTTACAAAGTTCAGACTATTACTTGAAGAATATGATTTTACAATAAATTACATAAAAGGTAAAGAAAACGTGGTAGCCGACGCTTTATCGCGAATAACATTAGATTCTTCAGATCTAAAAGAAATGGCGGCAAACATAAATGTTGTCACTAGATCAAGCGCAAAACGTAGTTTACAAACGGAAACAATACCGGCGGAAATCGAAAAAAGACGATATTATACAGCATCCGGGATTAGTGGAGTTGTTAAAACCACCTAACAACTGCACAGAGCTTAGAACTTTTGAGGATATTTCTATAGGAAATATAGAGAAAAATAATTTAGAAAAAGTGGGAAATTTATATTATGACGAGTCAGAAGGAACTATTTACATAAAGCGAATGCATCAATCACTTAATGCCTTAGGGACACAGTTGAGATCTTTGCGTAAAATATGTACTAAATATGGAATTCCACAAATATATATATTTAAAAACTCAGATAATGAGGAATTAGTAACCCACATATCACAAGAAATAAGTAAGCTCAGGGAACATAAGTTAAAGATATGTATAATTCCGTGTATAAGAAAGATAAATTGTAACAAAACCAAACGGTTAGTGCTTAACGATTTTCACATTCTTCCAACTGGAGGACACAAAATTTTATTAATGCTTTTTATGAGATTTTGGCATTAATGGGTTCGATAATTTATATAAAAATATTCTAAAATATGTTTAATTTATCTAAAGTGAATTAGTAAAGAGAAAGATGATGTTTTTGTTAATTTTCTAAATGCATGTTTGTACGTGATAATATCATGCGTATGAGTACGGTCCTTGGTCTTTACGCGTGATACTTCGGAAAAACACTGTTTTTGGCTATATATATAAATCTTTATATGGTTATTCCATTCATTTTAAATAATCACGTCAGATAGATTTCATTAATTTCAAATGTACCAAAGTAAATTTTAGGCTCACGTAGGATTTCAAAGAAATAGATTATTCTCGTTGAATATCTCTTCAATAATACGAACATAAGCACCAGATGATGCATTAACGTTTTTGCTAGACTTGTGTAAAAATATCACCTTTCTCTAAGTAAATATCATGTATATAATATCTTAATTCACAAAATATTTATGACCGTATATTTTAATATTCAATGTTTCAATATTCCGTTAAATGTTTGTTGACATACTGCGAATAATTTTTTTCAGTAAATGTAAAGTTATTTTTCAATATATGAATTATTGTTGCTTTTGTATATAACAAATACTTTATGATCTTCTTGTAAATATATGTACTAAATTTGTGTAATTGAATTTCTGTTTTATATGTAAAGAGAAAGATTGACATAGTAAGATTTCTTTAACTCTTGATGCTAGAAGGTAATATAAAATGAATATTGAAGTAATAAACATGCTAAAACCTACCGAACCAGAGTTTTCCTCTCCGGAAACCGAACTACCCGTATTTGAGCATTACTCTTGATAAAGTTCACATTCACTAGACACTTAAAACACTTGATTTTATTATTACACATATTGTTTTAAGTTTAATATCTAATTATCTGTTAAATATTGACAGTGAAGATGGACGAATACCAACTGTAGATTTAATAGACGACAATATCACTCTGATGTTACATATCCCTAAGACTGTAGAAGACGTTTAGTTATCCGTTGATAGATGGGAGCACCTCAATTTGGCAACTAGCATTATTAATTAAGTATTTAACAATTTAAAGAGGGCTTCATGTCGCGGATGCTCTCTTATAAGAACGCGTAGGTTTGGTAGTAAAATATCACGGTGGTGTTTTCTGTGAGAACAAGTATAATTTATTGACTTTATTCACACCAACAAAGAATGATATGAATAAAATCAGACATTTGGGTTTTATGTTGGATCTCAAACTGAAGCTGGGACCGCAGTGCGAATATGTATTAAATAAACTGGTGAGAGTTATTTTTTTTTTGAAATCTATCTCCATCAGTATCTCAGGACATTGTTAGATTGACATACGTCTCATTATTTCATTGGATCAAGTTTTACGGAAGGGTGTTGTGGGATTACAGTTCGTCATGGTACAATATCTTTCTTCTGCAGAGGAAGGTAGTCAGGTGTTAAATGCGTTGTTGTACCATGCTGACTATCGCCAAGCATTTGTAAATTCAAAATCTTGATACTTCCTGGTCAGTATGTGTTTGATTGCTAGATACGTGAAAGTTAATTTATCCTTTTCATACTTGTACCAGTTCTTCTGACTACAATACTACTAGAAACAGAAAATATTTGAATTAAACACGCTTGATTGAGTAGTCCACAAGAAGCTTATTGTCAGAGAGATGTAAAATTCTACAATGCATTTCCTCAAAATTTTATACATTTAAGTCTTAGTGATTTTTAAAATACAATAAAAAATGTTTTTGTTGAACAAGCTTTTTGATGGTGGTGATTATTTCAAATATTTGAGTATCTGTAGTTTTGTGGAGATTGGTTATGATTGGTTTTTCTGCTGCGTAGCTAATTATATGAAATGGGGTGTGACAGATTTCTGTGCCATACTATTTTGTATGGTCTTGCATTTTGGCTTCATCTCCAAGGATATCCCACCTTATTCCTTGGTTTCACCGTACCTACTGCCGATGACCAACAAGTCTGAAATACGTGTCTATAGTTGCTCAACAGCAGAATTTACGCAATATTACCCTTTTTCTTGTTCTTTTAGTATGTGAAATATTCCTTTTAAGATTTATTCGTCCTGGGTTCGTTAAGACACGTGGGTTGACAGTGTATACATTACGGCGATTTCGGTTGTTGTCCTCAAATATGAGGATCTTCTGAGAGTAGCTGCAATTAATTGGCGGTCTGTCATCCTGATTGTCTTCCGTTTTGGCTTCATCTCCAAGGATAACCCACATTATTTCTTGGCTACACCGTACTAACGATGACCAACAAGTCTAAAATGTAGAGTAAACATGCCTACGTTTACTCCACAGCGGAATTTTCCCGATATTACCCTCTTTCTTGTTCTTCTTGCATCCGCAATATTCCTTTTATGATTTATTCTTTCTGGGCACGCGAGTGACAATGTTTTCCATGCGGCGATGTCGGTTGTTGTCCTCAAATCTGAGGATCTTCCACCACAAGTTGCAATTGGCTGTCTGTCATCCTGATGGTCTTCCATTTTGGTTTCAACTCCAAAGATATCTCACCTTATTCCGTGACTACACCGTACTGGCGATGACCAACGAGTCTGAAGCACGTCTTTACGGTTACTCTACAGCGGAATTGCCTATATTGTCTTTCTTGTTTTTTTAGTATCAGGAATATTCCTTTTGTGATTTATGTATATATATGGGTTGTGATTAATTAACAGATGATTTATTGCAATGTGACGTTTCGATTGTCTATTTACAATCTTTTAATAGAAGAAAACATTAAGAGATACCATTTGTCAAATCACTTAAAAGTGTCAATTATTCACTTACACTAACATAACACTGTCACGAAAAATGATATAACAAAAGAACACATTAAACTATTACTATTTTATAGTTAACAATGACGACACATATTAAAATTTTTGTATATAATTGCAAGCAACTTAAACAGTTCTTCACATACAGTATTTATGAAAGCCAATATATATTTTTATATGTTCGACACTGACATTTTTTACATTCCCACTTGATTGTTTTTTAAAAAAAAATCCATAATAATGATAGTATGTGTTATGTGTACCTGACAATTGATATTAAAATTAAAATAACCTGACAGTTCTGGATCGAGCTACTAGTTTTTTTTTTAAATTAAATAACTCGATATGGGCATACCTGCGGTACTCTATAGATGTTGATTTTGCCTCCCGCTAGGTGCTTTGCCCTTGCCCCGCCACTTTTCCATACGTTGCGTGTCGGGTTATTGTCGCGTAGTTGGTAATAAGTAAAAATCTTTTTCACATTGTTTTTAAAAGTATAAACATTAACCTTGGTGGTGCTTGTACAAGCAAAGTTAATGTTTTGAATTTTAAAAACAATGTGAAAATGATTTTTTTCTGAAGACATGTTTTGGTCAAATATTTTCAAAAAAATTAATAACGCAAAAACTATTGGCTCAATTTTGGAAAAGAAAAAACAGTTGAATAGACAATTTAATGCAGTACTAGAAAATCCAAAAATATACAGGGTGAGTCATTTAGTACTCTTAGAATATGCGCCACAAGCAACCATGAATCTTCCATTAACTGTTTTTTCTTTTATTTAAAACACAAAAGAGCAATCGAAGAAGTGGCTACTAATGAATCGCCCTGTATAAAGTGTGATTTTATATGGGGTGATATAGTAGTGATCAATAACCTAAGTCCTTCGACCTGTAGATATATCATCATGTTTGATTATTAATTTTATTTGTACACCCTTTCTCTTATATTGAAAAGTAAATGGATTGAGAACGAGAACAACAAGCAATATATCATTCAAGCATGTGTAATTTGATTTATATACATTCGATAAGCGGATTATATACAACCCTCCAATAAACAATAATAAATCAGTGGGACCAACAAACATATTGATTAATATCCGGTAAGGGAGAAAGGAAAGGAAAGTGTATTATTACGCATGATGGATAATTTAATATGTAACTTGCAGTTTACGGAAACGGAATCGAGCCAAACAACCTGTGGATTGTTTGGAGTGAAGAGATAAGAGAAAAATTATTACCGCTGATACATTTTGCACAAGAAATACATTGTAAAATAATGGAAAAAAAAACGCGCTTTTTTTTCTATTCGGTTTTGGAAGTGGGCAAATTTCCGCAGTAGATTCTTTTTGTCTAGAGATGTATTTGGAAATTTGACTGATGGCGAAGATCGGACTCGGATTGTTCTTTTAACCCTTGAGTGCCTTCTTGGTCCTAAGCAAACAGATGGGATTTATATAAAGGCAACTGTAAATAAAACAGCTCCCCACGATCAGTTTTCCGATCAAACAATTTCAATTTAACTTTTTCTTTTATTCTATTGGTAATTTTTATTTCGAAGTTGTATAACGGAGAGTTGAAAAGGATTACCTAAATTATTACTAATTTTTAAATGTCGGCTTATGTTTGAGGCTCAAAATCATATATTACTCACAAATTTAGTGCATGAATAATAATAAGTCTATACTAAAAACAAATAACAAATGTCTAATATAATTGACTCTCCAAAGTGCGTTTTCTAACACTAGCAACGAAAAATATTGTCTTCTACAAAAAAATGTATGCCCCAGTTATAATAATATATATATATATATATATATATAACTTTTGTTTGTTTGCTTCAACAATTAATCAAAACACTTTATATTTTATTCCGAATTTTTAACATCTTTTGCAAAGCACGTTTTCTTTAAATACACAGGTCTGAAGAAGGTTTGAAAACAATAAACCGAAACGTCACAAAGCTATAATAGTGTTTCAATTTTAACACCCAAACAACCCTAATTCTGTCATTTAAGACAGTAATCATCTTGTTATATATATATATATATATATATATATATATATATATATATATATATATATTATAATGTAATTGTATTACATTAATTTATTAATAAATAATCATCAGGCAACGAAAAAAATCCTCAAAAGAATATATATATATATAAATATTTGTTTAGAGTGGACAACCACACGGGAAGACGAAAATGACAATCTCCTCAAACCAAAAAATGGATTTGTTTGGGCGTATGACAAAAGTTATTTGTCGTTAACAACTAATAAGTGTAAAATTACGACGTTTATAACCATCCCTCCCAATGCACGGAAGGCAAATTTATAATACAACGATGGGAAGAACAAGGCTATTTTGCCAGTAAAGCTGGTTCTAGGAGGTGAAAAGTAACAGCTGCAGCCCTGGATAATGCCTTACCCAATTATTCGATGAAGCATATTCACAAAAGTGCAACAGATCTGGACGCTTCTAGGTCAATGTGTGGGGATGGATCAGTTTTCGGGGTATAGGTGTCTGCTGCAGAATTGCTGGGAGGTTGAATGCTGAGAACTATTTAAATATTTTAGAGAACAGCATGCTGCCTACTGTATCTACACCCCGACAAATAAGTGTATAAGCCCGCAGATCCATATTCGCTTTTAATAATCCTTGTCTCTGGTCTCTTTGATAACGGGTAAGTGTTCTTACCGAAACATATTGCTGTGATTTGTCACATAAAATTTATGTTTTGTATATTTAGTATAATTTCAAAATCAAGATATTTTTGATATCTTAACTTTATGATTATTATGTAAAATAATTGTTAATTTTTTCTGGTGTGTTGTCAAAGAACACTCAGTATACTTTAAAAATACCGATAATTCGTTGAGTTATATATAGACGTATAGGACTTTAAGCAAATGTATACATAATTTCTGTTTTTCGTCTACATTTTTTAAATATGAATTTAGGCGATGTTTTATATTTAAATAAGACGGGTATGCGCCTTGTTTGCAGACGTGTTTTTATAATTTTTCTATATTGATATAAAAAATAAAAAAAGGATTTGACTAAAAATAAAAACGAGTGACCTGTTAAAAGGCATTCACACGAAAGCAACAGTTTGGAAATGTTGATATTTCAGTTTCAAAAAGTTTAAATAGAATTTAAAAGAATTGCAATTGTTTAGTAATATATAGAAAGGAGAAAATAGTTCTGTAAAGTGCATACTGTGTAATTGTGACACAGAGATGATGAACATTGCTAATTGATTGTGTAAAAAATTGTGCTTCACTCAGTTTGACACTGATTGAGAATCCTAAAAATATAAAAAGTACAAATGTTTTGTTTAGATAGTAAGATGTTTGCGATATAACATATAATAAGACACGCATATGTAGCTGCCAACAAAGTGACTTTACATTTAATTTGACGAATTAAAAACACCTTTAATGTATACACGGTTTATCTTTTATTTTAAAAAAAAAAATAATACTTTAACATAAAACGAAAAACTTGTAATTTGTTAATACATACTTGAGAAAGAGATACTAGAGAGTATATTAGTTTATTTTAGATATTCAGTAAAAATAATAGTTTTTTTTATGTATACAGATAAAACTATATATAAATATATTTCTTCTAAGATGTATTGTTTGTTTTAAAATTAATCCTTGCCATACCATATCAAAATTAGAATATTATAATTGTTTTAAATAAATATATATAAAAATTAGAAAAAACTACAACCTGAGAGAAACAGAGCTGGTTTTTGGGAAGCGTTCTAGGAAAGGTAAGAAAGACAAAATAAGCGTGTAAATCGCTGTAAACCCACGTACATGTAGTTTCACAATATATCTATGATCATTTATCTTAAAAATAATTAATTAAATTCACTAATTAAAAAGAATTAAAGATCACAATAATATGTTAGAGGAATCTAATAAAAATTTATATGTATATATAAAAGTTGTTCCAACTCGAACTCTAAATACCTACTTTTGAGTTCTTAATTAATCTGTAGAGATTGCAAAATTTGCGAATTTTCAAAAAACTGCTATTTGAGGATTAGAAATGTTACTACTTCCTGAGCGAATTTTAAAATTCCTTTTATGAAACGGTTGTTCCAAATCTAGCTCCGAATACTTTCACACTTATAATAAATCTGTACAGAATATATAATTTAGATCTCAAGAAGATAATACTCATAAACATAAAGTTTGGTATTGGTAGCTGTAGCCGTTTGGCCTTTTCGTGGTCCCACACAAGCAGACAACCAGAAGACAGACAGACATGTTTGCAAAAACCACTTTTTCGATGTCAGAGAACTTCAAAATGTGAAAATCTTCAAAAATTTCGAGGCCGAACATTTTCATTATCACAATACTTTCTCATACTACGAATAAAAAAGTCAAAACTGTTGCAGTTAATAAATATAATACATAATAATATAATATATACTTGGCCCTGCGCTAATTCACAGTAAAGAAAAGACTAAACAGTTCGATAAATCAGGGGTATCCCAAATAAATTCTAAAGACTGTATAGCCATATATAATATCGGACTAAGTGATCGAAAGTAAGATTAAAAGACCATAAAGAATGATTTTCCACAAGTCAAAGAATTTTTTTATACAGAAATTATTACAAATCGATCTCTAAATACTTTTATATTCTTGATAAATTTGTACAAAATACATAATTCAAGTGATATATGCAAAAAATTGCTATTCGATAAGAGTAAAAGATTTACTTCCGGTCCTAATTTTGATTTTTTTTTTATACGAACAGTTTCAAAATCAAGCTTTAAATACTTGTATACTCGTAATGTATCTGCCTAGAAAGCATGACTCGTAGATATTTGCATCACAGATAAAATATCTACTTCCGGTAGGAATTTCGAAATACCACTTCCGGTCTACCGATTTACTGAAAATCCAGTCAGCTCTTATTGTTCAATACACGGTTTGGAATCCAGCAGTTCAATCGTTTTGGTGGTCATACACACACAAAGAGAGAGGGGAGGCAAAGGGAGGGAGAGAGAGAGAGGGGTACACACACACTCATCTTTAAAAATGACAGTACTTCTTTATACTGCCTATAAGAAAGTAATGTAGTATCAAAAACTTCCAAATCAGTAACAATTACTTATTTTACTAATTAGCAATTTTCTTAATCCTTCCATTCCAAGATAATGAACACATTTTGTACTTAGTCTATGAATGAGATAACTTTTATAAAACTTTTGCTAGAATACCATCCCCTTAAATGTAATACAGTAGAACATAAACCGCCGTAAAATTCAGAGCAACTTTCTGCACGGCAATAAAAGAGCCGTAAAATATAGAAAATTTGCTAAACTAACGTTACCTCCACTAAAGGAAAAGCAACAATGAATTTATTTTCACGGAAGATAGGGGGAAAATTTACTCGTTGGCCATTCATATTCCGTTGTGTTCGTTCAGAGATTTAAGCGATTTATTGCCACACGTGACCTCACAGTGTCATTCGTCGACGGGAAGAAATCGTTCGAAGTCTTCTGCCACGTGAGGAGAATTTGTATCGAATGGTTGCTATGTAATAACCACGAAAGATATATGCGGTTGACGATGATCTTTTATTTCTTATACTTCAATGTATGTACATACATAAACCGAGGATATTACGTCAATCATTTGAAATAGTGCCGTTCGGATGCTGCTTAGATGCCAAAGTGAGTGTCTTGATAAATTGGTGATGTTAATTTATGTTTACATTCCCTAAATAGCTAGTGTATGTCGTAAAACTAAATAATAATAATAACTTTATTCAATCTTTACATATAATGTTTTGAATACGTCAAGTAATAGAAGCAGTGGCTTAGATAAAAAATTTAGGCCCTTCCGCAAAATTTTTAGGGGGCCCTTCCAAAATACTTGTTTAGAGATAGTAGCATAGAATGTGAATATCGGAGTAATTATAATAAATTTATTTTATAATAAAAAAAATTAAATTATATTTAATTGTTTATTTTATAATAATAGATTTGAAAACACAAAAAAAGCTAATTAGAAGACAAAATGTCGAAACGTCTTTTTTTCAATAGTAGGAAATTTTCAACTAACTCTTCCAAATCAACGTTCAATACTTATAACAGCCAAGGCACTTAACCGAACTTGTTTAATGGTGCTGCGTAAATAGGTTTTAATTAATTTTAATTTCGAAAACGATCTTTCTGCTGTTTCTGATGTTACCGGTAGTGTTAAATATAACTGAAATATTGTACATAGATCTGGAAGACTAGTTGCTAAAGATGCATTTTCCACTATTAATAAATTAGCTAAGTCCTTAATAGAAGATTTTTGTTTAATTTCATTAAACAAAACAGTCTTAAGATTAATTAATTGAATCGGTAAATCTTCTGAAAAATCAATTCCATATTTGCTCAGAATATGTCTTCCGTATTCCACTATTTCTTCATTCGTTAACTTAACAAATTTTGAGGGATTAAGAAACGAGAAAAGGTTTACAACTTCATTTATGGAGTAAAATCTTCTAGATAATTGGTTGATAATAATATCAAGTGACGCATTAAAAACTTCTACTTGAAATTTTTTATCGGGTTATGCATTACACAGTCGTTTTCACATTCATCAAAAAACTTTTTAATTCTCTTCTGGCGTTTATATTTTATCATAGGTTGAATATTCCAAGATTCTGCTAGATTTTTAGCTTCTTCTTCTAATTTATCAAAACTTTGTCGCAGTTCTGTCAAGTTTTCTTGACCATTATTGAGCAATTTGCACGTCTCTTCTAAATCACATGAAGGGCTCTAAAGTTGCTTTGAAATTAAATTAACAGTTTCGAGGGTTTTACTCTGGAAAACTAGCAATATAATAAACTCATAATTATCCATTTTATTCTGCAGAGACTTTGCTTCATTTCTGTCATTTTGCTTTTTGCACACCAGGATAAAATTTGACAAACATTGCATTACAGACTGATAATTATATTTTATTGACAGTAAGCATTCAAATCTAGAAGACCATCTTGTTACGCACAGCTTTTTCAGTGTGTACTTAATTTTACTTCCATGTGGTGCAGCTTGATCAAGGACTTGCCAGCGTGGCAAGCTTTCACTAAAAAACACATAAATGCTTTGCAAAACATCATAAAAACTCTGTAGTTTAATGATGTTTTTTACAGAATCATTTAAGACTAGGTTCAAATTATGAGCTGAACAATGAATATAATCAGCTGTAGGAACTAGATTCTTAATTCTGGCTTGTAAACCATTATATTTTCCAGACATATTAGCCGCCCCGTCGTATCCTTGCCTTCGACAATTTTCTATTTTAATTTGAAAATTTTCTAAAGTAGTTAGAACAACAGCTTCTAAACTCTGTGAATCTTGTTCGGTTAGCTCTATAAATCCAATAAATGATTCCTTTATTTCTAGAGTGTTTTGTTTATTTGAATTTTTCATCATACTTGTATACAACGAGACTTAGTTGGTCCTTCTTGGACATGTCTTGCGTTGTATCAATTATAAGGGAAAAAAGGAGCTTTATTAATATTTTTCGTTAATTTTTTTAAAACGGTTTTAGCCAAATGTACAATTATTTCATTTTGAATATCGAGGCTTAAGTATTTGTTTCGAATATTAGTGCTTGACAAATGAGCTTTTAGAACAGGGTCATAACGTGCTATCAAGTTAATAATATTTAAAAAGTTACCACTAGTTGGTCCAATTTCTTTAACATTTTCTCGATGTCCTCGTAATGGCATATTGCACATTGATAATGTTCTTATCACATCACATATTCTTATTAAAACTTCTTTAATTTTTTCATGACCACTTATTTGACTATCAATGGTTTTGTTTTTTTCCCAAGTACTATAAACTATGCATGCTTGCAAAGAGCATCACTTCCCTCGTGGATTTTAATTTTTTTACTTAAACCCTTCCAGTCATTAATTGTGCCCTTACACCAATTTACTGATGCTTCATTACTAGAGAACATCCAACACGGTTGACAGTAAACACTATTCAACTTTTGGGTATAACATAACCAAAAGCGATCGATTTTTTGACCAGTTTTAGTTTTAATGGTATAATAATCACTACTGAACGCTCTATTATCGTCTTTATTCCTTGGAAACGGTCCCATAGGATTATTTGGCCCTGCAGTAATAATTTTTCTTTTTAATTCGTTGGAAAGTGATTCCGAAAATAAGGCTCTGTCGGTGTTAAAATATGTTGAATCCTCCTAATTGCAATCGATTTCATTTTTTTCCAGAACTATATCTAATTTTTGTTCGATTATAACATTTTCGTATGGTTCAACATTTTCATCTGATGCAGATGTACTAGCTGTTGAAGCACTTTCAAAAAAACTGCTAATCTTCGGTAATTTGCGCAATTTTACAACATTTTCTTGTTTCAATTTTCGTTTTTGTGCACCACTCATATATTTTCTTTCGCTCATCTTATTTTGAATACCTCTAACTATACACTTTGGTACACGTTAATTTACTTAATTAAATCTTGATAAAATTAAATTAGTATACGTACATATGCTAATCACTAATTCGTCACAAAAGTTAATGCACTAATACAAATAGAATTTATTTTCACAATTCGAACAAACTCGCTGTTAAAATAAAACTGAAGGAATGGAAATAATTTTTCGTATTTATTCAGTAAAATATTTTTTTACAACTAGGTCATTAAACCAAATGTGCAAATGCAGTTTTATGAAATAAACGTGCCTTTTCATAATTTCGTAATTTCAACTTTCATGTATTAGTTTATGTACCTACAATCTATATGCATAACATAGTCATATAACTTCATAGTACATGTAAAATGCAAAATTATTATCGTTGTCTGTTTCTAATGAATTTGCAATTTTTTTTAGCTCATAAAAGTATGGTATTTTATACGGACTATATATTACCTACTTGTTAGAAAGCATTTGTGACATCTGTTGTAAAACTGTAAGACTGTGCAGGCCAAAAGTTAGGTAAAAACATGAACCTTTTTTTATATGGACCTGTGTTAAGGCTGAAAATGTAGTCATACTGTGGGTTTCTATATAAGTAGAGATATTTCATTTCTTTTTAAGAAAGAGCAAATTGTCAATGCCAGATGTGATATTTTCTTGGAACTGAAAGAGAAATACGAACAATAAAAAAATAAAACTAGACGAACGTTATCAGAGTAAAAAATACAAATACACGTACTGTTATAATTTTTAATACTAGAAAACAAGTACATATAAAATAACATACACATTTTTTATACATGAAGGATAAAACAGAAATAGTTTTGTAAATTTCATTACTAGTGCGGGGCCCTGAATTTTTGCCCCCCCCCCCGCATTGCGGGTTCTGCGGGCGCCTTATCTACGCCACTGAATAGAAGTAATAAAGTAATGGCCGTTTACACACTAGAATTTGTACATTAAAAGCTCTTGAAATTTGTAAAACGTACAGTAATTAGTATGGTTTTAAGTCTTTTCTTAAAAATATTCTTTGCTAGGTTTTTTACATCATAAGGTAAATGACTATATATTTCTACTATTATGGTGGTAAAAGAGAAGCCTGTGTTGTTCCCTGGTTTCATAACAGTGGTGATGTTCTTTATGTTTAAATAATTCATAATTTTCTTTCATGAACAAAGCACATTCCATCACATACAGGCACGGCAATGTGAGATTTTTTCTTTTCTTTAAATACCTCCCTGCAAGAATCAGTTCTTCACATTTTAAGAATGTTTCTAATGCATAGTTTCTGCAGATGCTCCCCAATACATAACCGGTGAGTCCATGACTCAAACTAAGATAATACGCGGAAAGACTCGCCTGCTCATTCACTGACGTTGTTATTACTTTTAATGCGCAGTTAAAAGACGATATTTTTCGCGCAAGGAAATAATAATAATTCGTCATTATTCGGCGGAGTCCAGCTAAAGCTGTTCAAGTCAACCATAAATTATTATACAACTCCTTAATACATGTACATACATTATTCCATACGAATAAGTTATAGCTAACTATAACAAGTAAAATATATCTAAGTACGCCATTGAACAAAAAAAAAGTAAGAAAATATTAATAATATTAATAATAGCAATCTCTATTTATTTGGCGGATTCCAGACAACGCTGTCCAACCCAACCATCAATCATATTATAAACTATAAAGGTGCAAATCCACAATGAGAATATCTCATGAGATTTTTGTCTCACGCAATAAAAATCGCTTCAATTTCATTGTGGAAACGGTCGAAAGACCAATGAAATTGGAGTTATCCTGCGATTTTTATTGCATGAGATAAAAATCTCATGTGATATTCTCATTGTGGATTTGCACCTTAAGAAAGAACTTATAGCTCACAGATTGAGAGCTGACCGGTGAGAAATCCTTCCCACAAGATTGAATTCCTATAGTATTAGGATAAGCAACAAATGTTATCATTTCCGTTTTCCGAATACCTTCTCTGTCTCACACTGACCTTTAAGACTCCGCCCAGCGGCCAGGACTCGGTGTGTGTACTGTACTTATTATCTAGAACTAGAACTTATTAGCAACTTATTATCCACTTACTAAGCAACCGTAGTGCGCGGGCACTCAAATGGCATAAATATCACGGGAGGTCCTATGATTTTCTAGTAATTTGCATTTAAGATGCATTTTAAATATATGTGAGCTGGTGTAGGACCTGAGTTTCCTTGGAAGGTTATTATAGGATGCAGGAGCGACTTAAGAGAAGACCTTTTGAATAGTGCAGTACTCAAAATGCTTTTTCCAGTTCAATTGCAAATCTACTTGCAGCCCCAAAAATCTTACATCATTCCCAGTTTTTATTTTTGATGTCGATACTCCATAATTAAAGAATCCTCTTTGAAATACCAAAAATGTAATATATTCGTTTTTTTCCATATTCAAATGTAAATGATTTTATTGAAACCAATTATCAAATAAAGATAATCGTTTAGATGTTTCTCTGTTGATTTCATTATTTTTACTTTGTATTACAATTGACATGTCATCAGCGAAAAGTGCAGTTGTGTACGTCGTTACCGATGGCAAATCATTTACACAAATTAAGACTAGAAGACGACCCAATACCGATCCTTGTAGTACTCCTCTCTCAACAGATATCTATGCGGACCTCAAGCCACTGCCACGATCATTTACACATTATTATTATTATTATTATTATTAAAATCAAACTAATTCCAGAGCCGCTTCCTCTAATATTTTTTAATTCTAATTTTTGCTACATTATATTATAACTCACAGAATCAAAAGCTTTTTGTAAATCTAAATATTCCAACTGTGCATTGGTTATTGTTGATTCCACTGATTACATCCGCTAGCACTTGATAAATTGCTCTTGATGTAGATCTACCAAACTTATTCTCATTTTGCTGTGCTGATAAGACATTATATTTATTCAGACGCCTGAAGATAATCTTCACCACGGTTTTGGCAAAGTGCGACAAAATAGAAAGCCGTCTATAGTTTTTGATATCAGCTCTATTTTCCTTCTTGAGATTTTTTTTAATTCATTAGGGAATATTCCATTTTTTAAGGAATTGTTTACTATCGGTTCCAGAACTACGGAAAGCTCAGGCGTATTGATCAGACGTATTGATAGTCCATCGTCACCTACGCTATTAGTATCTTTCAATCCTAGAATTATATTCAATGCTCATATCCGATACAACATCGTTCCTCAAGTCATCACACATTCCTATTAATTGCTCATTAATAAATGTTAATCGGTCTTCTTCAGTGTTACCATCCGTTTTGTTAACAACCTCATGTACGAAAGAAGCGCGTAATTTCTTTAATTCGATTTTTTTTTATTATTATTAATTTATCTATTTTAGTCATGTACACGTTTTCGCGCCTAAAGAATTACTCGTCGCTTTCTTTCCTACATAAACAACTTTGGCTTTACGATAGGAGAAATTTCAAAATAAAAATTGCCTTGTTAAGATCACTTTCCGACGGTCATTTCCCGGAAGGTCGACCCTAGTCCCTTACCCACCTACCTACAAATGAAGCATTTTCGCTTCGAAATACTTAGCATTGCAATTTTTCTTTAATTATTAATTCCTCGCGATCTAATTATCAGACGACAACAGATCCCACGTCATGATGTTCCTTAATCGCCATTCGAAGCCTATTACTCTCAGATCGAAAATTTACGAGTTATTCAGTAATTTGTTCTTATTTAATTGTTCTTAATGTAAGGTGTAACGTATTTCTTCATCGCCCCTTTCCAATATAACCCGCTATAGAAAGCACCTTATTGTGACTCACCTTCATAATGTCTTTGTTACCTGAAAGGTAGATGCCGTAATTCTAAGACAAATTACCTCGAGTCAGGTGTCATTCTTTTCTATATTTAATAACGAATCTCATCATAATGTTCGTTTCGCTGAATCATGATTTATTGTCCGCGAATTACGTTTTTCTTGATTCTCTTAAAACAGTTCGCGCCCTTACCATCCCCACTCTGCCGTTTTCGATGCCGTTTCTCCTGCTTCTAACCGCGGCCTATATAAATCACGATCGAAGAAAAATCTCTCTCTTAATTTTTTTCCTCTTACGCATCCACAGCTTTATATCGTTACAAGTTCGCGTCCGTCCCAGTTCTAAGTCACGTTTGTTTTAGTGCCCCTAGTGCTTCAGCATAACAAAGTCAAATTACAGCCCGCGACCCTCTTCGCCTGTTCGTTTAATCGTTCGCGTACTCGTCAGATCCCTATTCTGATTCGCCGATTAATCTACGCTTCGACTCCAGACTCACGGAACCCGAGGACAACGAAGACATCACAAAGTATAAGTATTCCTCATCCATACTTATTATTTTGTTTATTAATTATTCTATTCGCTACACTAAATTTTACTCCATTCATTCTTAATATATCTAAAAATCACGGCTTTGAGATTAACGATCCCTCGAACCCCCCTACCGATAATACCTGCCTAACTAACAATCATTCGAACGACCCACTCGTTCCCTCTCACTCTTTTCCTTTCTATCTCACCTACTCCTTCTGTGAATCAATATTTGTGTTATTGTGTTTTATTTAAATAATTAATTAAAGAACTTAAGGACACTCTTGTTGTTTTATTTACCTTATTTTTTTTCTTTATGTACCAATTATAATTCTTTTACAGGAAAATAAATATATTAACATTACATTTGCTTTATTTTCTTATTATATATTTTGTGTTTCTTCCTTTTACGTAATTCACCATTAGAGCTAGCTAATACGGCCCCTTTTAAGATAATAAGCCCGTTTTTTTAAAAATATAATAAGTGGCACTCTCCCCTTTTAAGGATAATAGTTTCCATTTCATTCATAAATGAGTGTTCAGATTTCGCATCTGATGTTACTATTCTAACCAGCTACAATGTCGCTTTAACTTTATTGTGTGAGGTATTAATAAACTCTTCGCTTTACCGTTTTGTTTGTATAAAATTTTACTTTATAACTCTTTTGGAATAAATTTTATTTATTTTTAAAGCTAGTAACAAGTAAAACATATTTAAATGTCAAATATAAACTTTCTAATGTAGTAAATAAGTGAAGCAAGAATTATACAGAGAATAGAAAAAAACACTTGCTAAAACTTTATTTATACTAATTAACAATATAAAATGTTAAACTGTGTTGGATGTTAAAATTTCTAAAACTTTCATTAAAATTTACCTTACCTAATTTGACTAGTGCAATTTAAGATTTCAGACAAGTTCTGAGAACACATTATGTCTTTTTAATTCTTGGTGAATCACATTGAATAATACATGGGTGCCTATTGCGTCAGAAGTCTATAGATTCTGAGTGATTTTAGTGAATGTATTAGGTGCACTAGACAATATTTGAGCAGCCTTAACCTTTTTCTTGGTGAATTATCAAAGTATCCCTCAGAAATAGTTGAAAATTTCTATTCCCTATGCTGCTTAATTGTTATTACTAAAGTTCGAATTTTATGTAAAATACATATTTTTTAGTATTAGGAATATCAATCCAATATTTTAAATATATACGTTCTACACTGAAATAATGAGATTAATGTTATAAAAAAATAACATATTTTGCACCAATTAAAGTTTGGGTGTAATTTTTTAGTTTTTGTGGGTAGAGTGAATACTGTCCATTTCATAACATAAACTCGTATATCTTCATCTTTGACATATTCTCTAGTTTATTATTAGTCTTCTGTGGGGGTTTACCTATTGATAAAATAATAAATGAACACACTTACTGTTTAACAGCGTCTGAAATTTTTGCAAGTATTTTAAGAATTACATTTACTATCACAGCGTGCGAAGATAAACTTCTAATAAATTCAAAATGTCGAAAGTGAATCGTAATCTTGTGTCGTTTGTGTGGATCAAAAATCATCCAGTGCTAACTTTAAAAAAAATGAGTATTCTGCAGAGCTTGTGAAAAAGTCGGGAGTTCTTATTGTTTATTAATATTATTAATTATTATATTTATATTTTAATACAATATAAATTTGTGTTTAATAAAAAGTTATTATGTTTTTATAAATTTCTGAATTTTCAAAATTAAATATGGCAGTTTACTATTAGAGTATTATGTTCAATTAAAAGGAGTATTTATTTATAATATAACGTTTGAGAAGAAATGGCAGATAAATCAGCACTTTACCACTGGGAAATATTAAAGTGGATGTGAGAAAATGATGAAAACGAAAATTTCGCGAACTTCTTTACAACAATATATTTCGTCGTCATATTCAACAACAGATCAAGATGATTTCAATTTGCGGCTTTATGAAGCGATGTTAAGTGCAAATATTTCGTTAAATAAGGTCAAAAATCATAAATTTAAACAGTTTTTGAAATCATTTTGTAACAATAATGCACCATATAAAAACACATTATGCAAGAGATATATATGTTTAATTTACAATGATGTAATTTCATAGATAAGAATTATACTAAGGATCCGCTTCCTTACATTATTATTGATAAAACGGCTGATGTCTGTGGTCGCTGTATTAGTTGGTGTTCCAAATCAATTATAAGATATTTTGCCACAATATTTTTTGATACAAAGTACAAAAGAGTTAGAGAAAACTAATAGTATAGAGATTGTTCGCTTTGTTAATGCAAACTTAATAATTTTTTTTGCTCTAGATATACAGCCGACTGACAAAATTCTTCTTTTAATAATAATAATAATAATAATAATAATAATAATAATCATCTTTATTTCCCAACAGGCAAAGCCCAAAACAGGGTTACAAACTATATTAGGTGTATACATAATTAATAAAAATAAAGAAAAACAGTAAGTAACAACAAATTCCATGACGATCCACTATCCACAGTCAGTCTTGACACAAATATGTCCATACTTTTGCTCGCCAAGCGACAAAGCGTGTAAGTTGGAGCTCATCTCATGATGTTGGTTCGCGCAAAAGGTGTTGCAAAAGTGCAATTATGTCTGGAGTTAAGCCGCGGTATCAGAAATGGCATCCGGGCCAGGATATCAGGGCAGTCAATGCTGCCATTCAATAGTCTAAGCAAAAATCTCTCACATGTAGCGTATTTCCTCTCACTCAAGGATACCATATCATGACTCCGCAACAGATCTCCCATCGCCACGCCCCTGTCCGGATAAACACCATCTGCCCGATACGTGAGAAACATCAAGAACCTACGGTCCAATGCCAAACAATCACTTGCATAAATAGGAAACCATATTAAGGAGGCATATTCTAGCTTACTCAATACGTAGGCAGAGTATAGAGATTTCAACAATGCTGAATCAGTGAAATACCTAGACACACGCATAACAAAACCCAACGATCTGAACGCAGATGTACAAATGTTCTCTATGTGAGATTTGAAGCTCAAGCTGGAATTGAAGGTAACTCCAAGATCTTTAAATTCAGCTTTGTTGTTGTCACCAATGAAGTAAGAAGAATTGTACGAAGTTGAAGACCGTGTGAAGGTTACTGCACAACATTTATCCACATTCAACTTGAGTCCAGAACGTTCACACCATGAAGACAATACAGTTTAATTTCTCTGAAGGTCAGCAGGACCATTTATTACAGAATAAATTTTAATATCATCTGCATATCCAAGAACAGGGCAATCGATCTGTAGGAGAAGATCATTCATAAACAATATGAACAACAGGGGACCCAAATTCGAACCCTGGTGAACACCAGAAGTAACTATAAACTCGGTGGATGAAAAACCATTATAACAGACATAACATCTCCTCTCACTAAGGTAAGACCCAATGAGGCCGACAGCCGAAGGAACAAAGCCAAATGAACCGAATCTACGCAGTAGTAGGTCATGGTCAATCATGTCGAATGCCCTCGAAAGGTCAGTGTATATTACATCAACTTGTCCGCGCCTGTCTAGAACCTCTGATATACACTGAGTAAGTACTGCCAAGTTCGTAACTGTAGACCTCCCAGATAAGAAACCTTGTTGGTCAATTGAGATAAAGGAGCGTATACTGGTATATATAAAGGAATATAGAACTCTCTCAAATGATTTGGAGAAGTTAGATATTATAGAGATCGGTCTATAGTCAGATATCAATGCACGGTCACCCTTTTTGTGGACAGGTACAATCCTAGTTTTCTTCCAACGCTCGGGAAATATTCCAGAGGAAATAGATAAGTTAATAATTACTTTGAGAGGGGAAGCAAATATATACCTGCAGTCCCGAATCAAGAAGCTGGGTATAAGATAATCACCAGTTGTTTGCTTATTAGGAAAAGTAGCCATAAGTTTTATTAAATCCTCTTCAGTTACATGAGAGAAGGAATAAGGTAAAGGGTTATAAACTGATTCAGGATACACTGTATTTGAAGGCATTTCATATATGGATGAGAAGGATTTAGCGAAAGCATTTACAATTTCTATGGGATCAGAAAAGTTATTGCTCTCATTGTCACGAAGATTACCAGGTATTCTTGTGGTGCGTGTTTTTGCCCGAAGAAAGCCCCATAAGTTAGAAGGGGCTGCATTCATTGATTTCTCAACCCCTGCGATATAAGACACACATCATGTATTTGCTTTTTAACCTGTCGCTTGAGACGTTTAAACACATTGTGGAATCGTATGTCTTTTGTTTTGACCCATTTACTGTGATAATAGTTCTTATTCCTCCTTTTTAATCTTAGTCACAGCAACGTATATGACCATGCAGGGGCTAATTTAATTTTTTTTTTACAAAACTTCAATCCACGTGACTTGTTTAGCACACGGAAGTTACCGAGGAAATTAGATGTCAATTTCCATCACTTTTTAATTTTGAACGTAAAAAATCATAACTACTACATATCATATAAAAATATTGTATTAGATTTTTTAGATTTAGCTGAATCGATTAAAAAACCAAAAATTTATTCCAAAAGAAAAGATTACAGTTTCGTAGGCGTATATTAAAGCACATTATACTTCTTCAAGTAAATTAATTAAAAAAATAGAGACTAGTCAAATGTCTTTAGTCGAATCAATTTTTATTGTAAACACAGTACTAAAATTTATGGAAAAAGTTTCCAAGTAATACTGATAAAATTATACTAGTTAACTTTAACAGTGTTACGACAAAGAATGATGGATTACAAAAGTTAACATTAATATCAAAAGTTTTAACATTAAATGTGTCTGATAAAGATAATAATGATTTGCATTTAGATCCAGAACATCTTGCGCTATTAATATACGCACTTCAGTCGACGTTGAAAGAACATTTTCGACATTTAAAAATTTAAACGAAAAGGGCCAAAAATTAAGTGTAGAAAATCTAGAAATGCATTTAATTGTAAATTAGTACAATAATAAATCAAATAAATCTGACTCTGAAAGTAAATAGTTTTTGAGTCATACCCATAAAGCTTAGGTTGTAGATAGTATTTTTTAGTAATGATTAATTATTAATATGAATATATTTTGTCAATTATATATTTTTATTTTTTATATTGTAATATTTTTTTTTTGTAAATATTATGGTTTACTACTTTTTTCTTGATTTCTAGTAAAAAAAATACATCAAAAATAAAGTGCATAAAAATACATATGCATTTGGTAGAAACAAAGCATATATTTGTCATATTTTTTGGGTAAACGTGACATATTTATACTCATATTTGAAGCACCTTTATTACAAACGTTTCCATCAGTAGCTAGTGAAGAGTTCAAGATTATGTAATTTTAAGAGATTACCAATTGGTACTAATAAAATAAAACAACTGGATTCATATTTTAAAAACAGTCGTGCACATAGACAAACTTCGCTGCTTTCTCAAGGAGAAATTCCTTTTCCTGTTAAAGGCTGAGGTCATGCAGATCTTTTGCCCAATTACTTAAACACTTTATACAAACATCTAGTTTTAGATATTTTGTTTGGATTATTAGATTTCCAATATTTCTATTTATTTTATCGAGCTTTTTTTACATTGGCCAAGACCCCAACCCTCTTGTCCCTCAGATTTCTATAGAAAGGCTAGTTTCTCGACGAACTCTCTCAAACTCCTTCATTACTTGGTGCTCTCACTGCTCCCGCTACTTACCACTTTGTGCACCCACTAACCTCGTAGTTACAAAATTCAGTTTTAATTATTTTCTGTCTTCGGATTAAATTAATTCGCACAATACTCAGTGACGAAACCAAGGTTGCTCAAACATTTTATGCTTGATGACAAGCAAAAGGACAAGTAAATTTATGTTATAATATGAAGTTATTTTAATTTGTCTTATATCAAAAGAATGTTCACTTGATTTTAAATATTTCGTTTATTCATTTCCAATTATAAATGTATTTAATATTGCTAGACAGACTACAAAGGTACTATGTGGAAATATTTGCCTTAAGTGAATTCTTGAGCATTATTAAATATTACATAATCATTTATTAAAAATTTAAACAATTTAACACGAACATGCTAGGATGTTTTGATGGGTAAATACTAAATGGCTAGAAGTACTATGTGAAAATATTTGCGGCTAGCAGTTAGTGTGAACCAATTTCAAAACATTTAAGTAGCAAGACTCTAGATTACTAAAGAAGTTCTGCGAATGTTTGCTTTGGTAAAATAGTGACGGCATCGTGTTAATAATTTTTCACAAAAATCATTCTTTCAAAAATAAAATAACGCGTAGTGAACATCCGTTTAAACATCCTTATATCTATTTCATACATATTACAATGCAAAAATGAGTATAGATAATTTCAATTGAGAACAAAATTTTGTAAAATGTTAATTTTGATAGTAACAATAATTTAAAATATACCTAATGTTAGTATAAAACATAGATATTGTCATCATTTATCCTCACCTCATCCCAAAATAGACTAAATAAGAGAAAGACCATAAATCAAGAAGTAAATCGCTGTATGAATTCACGAATAAAATTTAATAATTTATGTTGTTATTAACAAGTCGAATACGAAAGTATTACATCATTTGTATCAATTATAAATGTAGGTATCACAGCAATATGTCGGCTCGTATCACAAATGCCCGTGATAATATCACAGCCACATCTTATACTTCTATTTTTAATTTCATTAATTCAATAAATTTTATCCCACATTGTATAAAATTACATTTATTTATATTATTTATACAGCAACAAAAGTTAACATGGGATAAGAATTTAGCACGCAAATCACTATGTTTCACGTTAAATAAAAACACTGTATATTGTATACGATATTTTCATAGTATGTACTTTTAATCTATTATAAATTTGATTTGATATCGTATGATTATATTGCAAATAAATTTTAACTGGCAGTTAATATTAAGTCGTTATTATGTATCGTAATGTTATAAAAGAGCTACTTATATAGGAATGTTTCAATATTATTTTATATATGAGTCATAAATTTGCAAAAGTCGTAATTTTTGGTAATCAACGACAAGCTGTCGAACGCATTAAGCGTATGTAATGACCATTTAAACATTGATAGCCATGTGAAATGGCAGTGGATTTATGTATATTGGTTAAAAACCGAAAAATTCATTTATTTAGAAGGTAATGTAAATATCATAGAGCTAGTTTTGCTAGTCTTGAATAAATAGAAGGTAAGGGAATTGTCATCATTGTTGTTGCACCTTGAGAGAGTATTTGAATAATATGTGAACAGCAAACAAATCTTCTTTTAAAATAAAATATTTGTCATTTCATGCCCTACTTGAATCTCACTAGTACCAGTTGCTAAACGCCATATCATACGCTACCTAATTCGATTAGCACAAATGTATACGCTTCTCGTATACTCAGTTGCAATATATGTTAGCAAATGCCACCTATAAAGATCTAACCGTACGGGAAGGGCACTTATCTCTGTGCAAAAAGCATCGTAAAATCCCATTTTGAAATATTACCGTTCCATATTTGCCCGAGTCTTCGTCCAAGGGTATAAAATAAACGCTTGAGAGTGAGCATGTCATCTCTCGAAATAAAATTGTCGGTAAACGTTATATTAGAGTTGGTAGGGAAAAAATGAGTTTCTAGTAGGGATATGAGGGTATAGCTCCGTCAAGTTTAAAATGTACATAAAACAAACTCTGCCGCTTGTGCTTCCTATGAGGTTTTTGCTATTCTTTTTGTGATGTGATTGCTTCGTATGCATGTTGTTGATTTCCTCTCTTCTTTTTTCTGCCTTTATCATGTGTCAGCCACGGCGTGAATATATTTGTAAATAGATGAAACCTGACAAAAATAACAAGGAAAAATCCAACTTAACTGTCCTTTTAAAAAATTACACGCTTCTGTTTTAATGTACTAATCTGGAAAGTTTTTGATGAATTAAAATGCGTGGGACATTTCGAGTTTTGCAAGCGAATGTATATGCAAATAGAGTGTAATTAGTCTTTCACAGTAATAATATTTTGTATTTTTATTAGAACGTTTTCATATTAATTACTCGAGTACATAATTAGACGGAAATTGGAGTTGTTATTCTCCTGTGTCATTTTATTTCCAAAAGAACATAAACAGACAATATATACAGGGTTATGATAAAGTAACGCACAAAATTCATAAAACGTACAATGTTCATTTTTGGAAAAAATGCAAAAACACACCAAACAGTTTATTTTATTCCGCGTCTTTTAACATAAGTCAAAAAAATAAAACGTCAAATTTGTCAAAGTTATGACGTCATCATTATTTTTTTTAAATATGAAGCTTAGTTCTTTTTTACTTTATTTGATAAAGCTTGTTTTTCTGCATTATAAAGAAATAATTGAAGTAGGGGTAAGAAAAAGCTGAGAGAATTAATAAAAACAAAATAAACTAGTTTTTGAATTTATGAAAGAAACTAAATATTAAAGGAATTAAATCTTAAAGTTACCTAGTAATAAAACAACTATTTGTCAGTGTCAGTCTTACAATTAGTGTCATATCAATTTTATTATGATGGCTCCTTTAACGGAAAGAGAAGAAATTCTAATGATGGTAGGTTACGGCGATAGACTTCGAAGTTATGAAGAAGCATGTGTTTTATTTAACGAAACACATTTTGAAAGACCTCCAATTGCTAGAAGTACAGTAAGCAGAATTGTTGCAAAATTTAATGAAACAGGAAGCGTAAGTGATGCTCCAAAATCTGGAAGACCGGGAATAAGCGACGATGCAAAGTTAGATATTTTGCTGTCATTAGAAGACAACCCTCACGCAACTACAGCAGAAATTGCTTACAACAAGATGTTAGTCAGTCGTTTGTAGTAAAGTTTTTAAAAAAAGAAAAACTGCACCCATACAAAGTTCAACTTGTTCACGAACTCTCAGAAGATGATCCGGACAGACGTTTGGAATTTTGTGAAATCTTCATGAGGCATTGTGACGAAAATCCAAATTTGCTTTATAGTATAGTATTTTCAGACGAGGCAACGTTTTATTTAAGTGGTACAGTAAATCGACACAATTGTCGCTACTGGGCTCGGGAAAATCCCAACTGGATTCAGACAAAACACACCCAGCGCCCCCAAAAAATTAATGTATGGGTAGGAATCGTCAGGGGAAAATTTATTGGTCCTTATTTCTTTCGTGGGAATTTAACAGCTGAACGATATTTGGAACATCTTCGTATGACAGTGCTTCCGGATCTAATTGCGGCATTTCCGGATCCAAATAATAGGGAAAACTTGGATCCCAGTATTCGGTTCCAACAAGATGGTGCACCACAAAATTATGGTATTAATGTTTGAAGGTTTCTGGATAACCAGTTTGAAGGAAGGTGAATTAAAAGACGTGGACCAATGGAGTGGCCACCTAGGTCACCTGATCTCACCCCCTTGATTTCTTTCTGTGGGGACATTTAAAAAGTCGTGTCTACGTTAACCGACCAGACAATTTAGAAGACTTAATGGAACGAATTAGACATGAAATGACTCGTATAACTCCGCAGATGATCGAAGACTCTGTAAATCAGGACTACCATCGTCTTGGCCTATGTCAGATAGTGAACGGGACACAGTTTGAACAATTCCTGTAAGAAATCGTTTTGGTTTAATGGACTGTTTAGTTAATTTAAATGTTATTACTATAATAAAGTTTATTTTGTTTTTTATTAATTATCTCAGTTTTTTCTTATGTGACCCCTACTTCAATTATTTCTTTATAATGCAGAAAAACAAGCTTTATCAAATAAAGCAAAAAAAAACAAGCTTCATATTTAAAAAAAATATTGATGACGTCATAACTTTGACAAATTTGACGTTTTATTTTTTTGACTTATGTTAAAAGACGCGGAATAAAATAAACTGTTTGACGTGTTTTTGCACTTTTTTCAAAAATGAACATTGTACGTTTTATGAATTTTGTGCGTTACTTTATCATAACCCTGTATATACAGGCACGGGTTAGAAATTTAAATGGAACAAAGAGTCCAGGTTTTGTAAGAAAGAGGCAGATTATAATTAGTTAGCGCCCAAACCGTAAGAGGAGCTTCGCGCTGTACGTTGAGGAAGTACATCTACATTATCAGTAATATAATTTGCAATTTGTTTTGTAGGTTATAAAGACATATCGAGATAACAGTAGTGGTAATAGCATGGTAATAGCATTACCCGTAGTAGTAAATACTAATCGCAAGTTGTAGTTATGGGTCGGTCTAGAAAGTGTGCCGTGTTCGGTTGTAACAATGTAAGTCAACCGCAACATCGGTTTCCTTTGCCAACAAAAAGATTGGCCATATTTAAAAAGTGGATTGGCGTATGCCAAAACTTTGCAATTGCGAAATTAAATCCACAAGTAGTATATGACAAATATAGAGTATACCACGTCCATTGTAGAACAAGTGATATTGCTACTAATATGAGATTAGTAAAAACAGCTGTTCCAAGTCTCCACATACCAAGTATATCTACAGGTAAAGTTGTTTAAAGAATATTCTCGTTTCAGATGAAGACATGCTTTCAAATAATGAAAATGTGACACAAAATACTGATCATGATTATTGTCTTACTTCACCATCTACAGCAACCAGTTATCATAATTATTGTATTGGCATACCATCGACATCAAGTACAATTGAGAAATGTAAATATAAAAAATATATTAATGAGAAGGAAATTAATGTCTTTTTGTAGGCCAGATAGTAGAATCGGAGGTTGCACCAAGTACAAGTTGTGATTCCGGTAAATATAAATATGAAACATCTACATCATTCTGGAACCCAGATACTGCAAGAGAAGTAGTACCAGCACCAGAAACAAATTTGAAAAAAGATTCTCGTAAGTTTAAGTTTCGTAAGAATGCCATATTAATTGCATTTTATATTACTTTTGTCTTTTCTTAAATCTGTATTTCATTTTGTTATGTAACAACAAATTAATAACTTCATATATATGTATATGTTTATTCTTCTTATAAAACAAAAATACTATTAAGTTAACAAATCATATAAATCATATTGTAATAAACTATATACTTTTACAAGTTATAGCAACATTTGATATGCTGATTTTGGTACATACTTTATAATCTTCTTTCATTGTAGATACATTACCTATTACAAAAAGTTCGAGTAACACGAACATGTGATCTTTCCCCTAAAGCGAAAAAACTATATCAAGAAGCTAAACATTTAAAATGTATTGCAACAAAATACAAAACAAAATGTGAAACTTTCCGAAGGAAGCTTCGCACATTTTTCATAAGATGAATTCTTAGAAGAAATAACTTCTTGGATGAATGTAGAAATTTTCACAGATCCACTCCACCAGCAAGCAAATGATATTTTTACAAAAAGATGTAGGAAAAGACGATCATGAAATAAATGAGAATATTAATTAACATATGTGTTTTTATGCCATACTTCCCTACACTTAATCTTTATATCCATTTGTGATCTTTTAAAGTATCGAAAATATTTTATTACAATTAAAAAATAAAAAAATAAAAGTAATTCCAACAACAATTTCATACAAAAATCGTTTAAATATACCGCTACTATATATAGTTTTGCTACCAAAACAAAAGAGGGCTCTTTTAGATATCAACACGATTACCAATATTTACTCTTCTATATTAGTTACATTTTCTATGTATACAGGGTGAGTCATCTCCGCGGGTAAGGCCGATTGTGCCTTTACGAGTAAAGATATTTCAAGGCTACTTTTTCTTGTGATAGCTGCTCATTACGAGCACATTCTAAAAATATTTTGTATTATACAGAGTGTTTCATAACTTTGTGGATAATCAAAGCAATAGTTTTTTAAATGAAACACCCTATATATTATTACATTTTTCTATTCCCCGTATAAGTTTTAGTGAAAAAGTAGTATGATGGTATAGGCCTAAAATCTAAAGTTCTTGAATTATTCCTATTTTTCTAGAAAATTCAAAGTTTTTATAAAATTATATTTCGCGAAAACGACGTATTAGATGTTGTGGTATTGTTCATAATAAGACGTCTTAAAATAAGCATATTTTATTTTTTGTCAGTTACTAATAGCATTTGCACAAAACTGGATTAAAATTAAATGACACGTTTTTGTATAAAAGTCAATTTTTTCAAATAGAACAACCTGTATATTAGTTCATTTTTCAATTGCTTATTAAATATCACATCAAAAACATGTAATACGTTAATACTTTAAAAGTGACTATTACAGAGCTATTGTCTTTTTTTTATATAATTTTGCCAACTTCATGTTTTTTATTTGAAGACGGTATAGTGAGCTATATTTGCTGCAACATTGATAACTGAACATTTAATAAGTTGTTACTCAGTGGACAAGCATGATTTTATAATGAATTTTTATTTTATATATATAGTTTCCTTTCGTGGTTCAGCGGCTGTAATATTAATAAAATTCAATGATATGCTATTGCTAAATTATAAATTTCTGTTCGGTCATTTACTGCATTATCATGTTTCTTTATTTGTATGAGTTCTAGAAAGTTTCTAATTTTGTTGTTCTGTTCTTTACATAAAATTGTTGTTTCATCAAATTTAAACTTCTGTTTTGTAGTGTTCGTATGTTTTTTTAAAGCCGTAATGTTTTTTGCGTATTTGTGTCCATTTAGTCTTTCAGATAAATATTGTAGGGTTTGACCTATATATACACCATTATACATGGAATTTTGTATACTACATGTGTTTGTTTAAAGAAAGGATCTTTATCTTTAACATTACTAAACAGAAATCTTACATTATTATGATTTTTATGTGCAATTTATTATTTATTCTGTACCATATATTTGCCGCCAATATATTTGTGAAAAAAATATTTGTCAGATATACGTTATAGTTTTATTAATAGTTATTAGTGTTTTAATGTTTGAATAATTAGTTTGTGTTAAATAATTGACAAAGATAATATTTATATTATCGAAACGTTTTAATTCGTACGGAGTTGCTTGGTTGACAATAGTTTAAAGACTATTGACGCGATTGTGTTAGAACTGTATATTTATAATAGCAGTGAGTTACTGGACATGTTACGACACGAAAGAGGTCTTCCACTGTCCCAACCCCCTCTCATTAAAACTTAGAAACACTTCCTCGTAGGTTACCAGTTGTAGGGAATGGTCGGGAATTCAAATTGTAATATAATTTTAAAACAGAATTACTTAAATGATCTGTACATACGAAAGGAACTCTATGATTAATTGCAAAATATGGTCTAGGATGCAAACTAATCTGTCCCGTTTTTGAACAGTTCATCAAATTAATTCATTTAAATCCACCGTAAATCCTGCGATTAACGGCAAAAGTTTACGCTTCCATCGAACGATAAATTAAATATTCAAATTTTATACGCCCAGGAATTTTGGCTCAGCTTAATTTGTTTTCAGTAAATTTTGTAATCAATATATCCCAATATTAATTATAGCGCAGTTTACCTAGTACAACGATAAACATCGACACAGTTTACCTATAATTTGGACGTTACCAATTAAAGACAAATAACTAATCCGGGTATAGATACCTGAAAAGCGAGTGAACGTAGGCAGTTTCAGTTTCAGGATTCGCAATTTCGGATTGCCCTTCACTTTAATTACAGCGATCGTCCAGTTAGCAATTCATAACTGAGGGGGAAATCTATAGCTAATTAAGTCGTCGACATGTTTGTCAAATCGTTAATTTTAGATTAGAGTGAGCGATCTCCCTTGGTTCGCTAACTTTCCTTGTGGTAGTAGGCTTGTTCAGATTTATTAATTTTTTTGTTGTTGTTGCCGTTGACGTCAAACCGTTGGTGTACAGACGTTACTTTTGTGTTATTCTAAAGAGCATGCTGTTAATAACTTGACACTGTCTTCCTATTATAACAACACTGACTAAATTTAGATTGTATGATGTGTACTTAATGAGTTCGACTATTTACTAAGCTGTCAATATTTTACTTTTCTGATTTTTGGTTTTTTTTTTAATTAATATGTGAACAAACAAGAATTTTATTTCTAAAGTAGGGATGTTTTTTGCAGCATTTGAAACTGAGGTTTAATATTTTCAACAATATTACAAATCGATTAGGTAAATTGTATAACGTTTAGCAACATTAAATACACCTTCAGAAGCAATACTACAGGGTTTATGAAGCATATCCCGCATGATTACTGTTGGGAATATATTTTTCTATTATTTAGTAGACCGCGTGCGCAGATGCCGTTGTCTCCGTTTTAGCAGCATCGTTATCACACGAGCAGTGGTAGTAATAAGAGGTACGCTGTAATCATGTGTTTATGTATATTTTCGAAACAATAATGGGTGGAGACTCTTACTCAAAATCTGAAACAAAATGCAAAAGGAAATATCTCTTACCACAAAAATTAAAAAGATATAAAAATATCTATGTACGTATTTCGGCAACTAAATTGCCATCTTCAGTAGAGACCTGTAGAAAAACAGAAAAAACTGTTAATTGTTGTGTTTTTGGCTAAGGTGTAACCTTAGAAGATATGCTCTTCACCAAACTAATCACCAGTGGGATAACACAGTCTGATCCCACTAGTGATTTGGGGAAGAGTATATCTTCTACACCTTACCCAAAAGCACTACGTTTAACACTTTATTATTATTATTATTATTATTATTATAGATATTTTTATATCTTTTTAATTTTTGTGGTAAGGTATTTTTCCTTTTGCATTTTCGTTTATATTTTCGAAGTTTAAGTATTAAACAATTAATCCGCAGTGATCTGTTTAATTTCTCTATGATAAATCCTACATTACTGTTCACTGTTGACGTCGAGCGTTGAAATAAACGTAAATCACCATTAATTGTTCTATATGCTCAGGAATTAAAAATTGTTTGTCACCGTAAATATATTTTTGCATTCAAAATTACCGTTTAACATCTACCACTGCAATAGTCTTAAAGTACATACAGTTTTTAGTGTCGGAACATTTATTTTCCGTTCGGAAAAATCTACTTCTTCACCTATAAATAAATCAATAATTTGGCGTGTAGTAGAAATTACTGGATTTCTATTTAGAACTGCTTCAAAATTTTGTTGGACATTATCAGCAGCAGCTCGAGATAATTCGGAAAAGGCTCGACGATGATCATATACAATATTCATGGCGTTATTTATATAATATTATGAGTTGTTCAGAGTGAGTTCTAGATAGCGGATGGCTAGAGGTATTCTAGAATGATGGTCATAAATATTGGTTAAATCTACCTGAATATTTTATAAATGCTTGTTAAAGTTGTGAAAAGGAACGTTAAGCTAATTAATTTAAACTATACATCTTTGTACCGTTAGGTGTCGGATTTTATTACTACATTTCAAGTTCTGTTCTGTGCCAAGTTCCTTGTTTCACACCATTGTATACGTTCTGCGGCTGCCTGTCGTACTTGTTCTTCCCATTGTATTCTAGGTCTTCCTATTCTATCCTTTCCCTGTACTCTGGCTACATACACCTGTTTAGAAGGTCTATTTCTGTGCATCCGGTGTAAATGTCCTAACCAACACATCTGTCTTTCTTCAATAACTCTCTTACCCGGTTTCAGGTTCCTTCTTTGTATTATTACCTCATTCCTAATTCTGTCTTTCCTTGTAATTCCTTCAATTTTTCTCAGGAATCTCATTTCTGCTGCTGTTATTCTACTTTTTTCTATCTGAAATCGTCCAAGACTCACAACTGTATACTAGTGAAGGTCTTACTACTTTTTTATATATATATATATATCGGTTTTGATTTCCTTTGATACTTCCTTTTTTCCAAAAAATGTGTCTTAAGCATGTTATAAATTATTCCTGTCTTTCCTATTCTCTCTGCTATTCCTTTATCTATCCTTCCATTTCATGCTATTACTCTGCCTAAATAATTGTAGCTTGTTCTAGTTGTGTTCCCTATAAGCATATTTTGTGTTTCTTTTCCTTTTCTGACATTATCATCGTTTTTGTTTTGCTTATATTAATTTTCATGTTTATTTTCCTGAATTCTGATTGGTATATATTTAAATTCTGTTGTAGATTCTTTTCAGAATCTGCTAGTATAATCATTATAATGGTCATAAATATTGGTTAAATCTACCTGAATATTTATAAATGCTTGTTAAACTTGTAAAAAGGAACATTATTTGGATCCATTAACGTGTTGTGCACAGCGCTTGAAAACGCTTTCTATTAATAGTGGCAGATGTGACAGTTTTTTTACGAAATAAATGTTTGCGTGCAGGAGCCTGCACAAAAACTTTTTCCACAGAAGATACGAATATATCTGATGCATTCGGGTAGCATTTTCTCACTTCCTCTGATGTTTGATGAAGAGCTTGGGCAAAACATGACATCCGGCTTTAATCGTTTAATTAAAGTGACTGGGAGTGAGCTATCCCCTAACGTCACGGTAAATTCCTCTTACATATATGCAGTAACATGATGAAATTTAATATACACTAAAACGTACATTTTGACAAAAATGACCGTTTGAATAGTAACGCTTGCACAGTAAGTATTGATATTAAGAACAGTACAAGTTCAAAATTTAAAATTTTTATCCGACATAGCCAATTTGTTTTAAATAGGAAGCGGCATCAAGTGAACAGAAGAACAGGACAAGAGTTATCTTGTTATAGGCGGTTTGCGGAGCTTACTGCGCAACATTGAGAGCAAGAACAGTACAAATCCTGTACTTGTACTGCTTTTGTTCCCAACAGATGTCGTTGTTAATTTTAATCATATATGCTCAATTGTTGCTATTTAATGTTGTTGAAAATGAAACAAGCCGAGGTAAAAAACATTCTAAAAATACCGAGGATAGTTAATTAAAAAATTATAGATTTTTACTTTTTTTAAATAAAATTTTAAATTTGTCTATTTCAATTTTGACAGGTCCTGTAATATGTATTGAGGGCAATAATTTAGCATGCCGATATGAAAGAAAATAAACAACAACAATGTTCTTGATTTTCTTTCCCCCAGCGAAGGGAAGTGTAATAAGTTTTGAGGGCAATATTTTACGATGTGTTATACATCACGGAAATTGCCACATATGGCCTCATACCCAGTGCACCGACTTAGAGTTCAATGAGGTAAGATGCATACCTCATTGAACTTAAATGATTACAATAACAACCTTAAGAAGTTCAAGAACTACATATTTTCTCTGACGCATGTCCAGCTCAATATAAGAACAACACAATTGTAAGAGTTAATGACTATACAAAACAATAAACGCTTCAAAATAATTTACCACCATTTCCCAATTGGCAGATACTCCTTCTTGCCCTGCGACAGGGATTTTGGAAGTGCAAGAAAATTTATCAGAAGATGTGACCGTGTATACGTTCCCGAGGAATATCAAGCAATGATTAAAAAGTCCAGAAAAAAATCCATTTACGGTATATGTCATTTAAAATATATTGGATTTTAAGAAACTTTTACAGTATTAGAATATATGCAGTTTGTGTACGACGCATCATATCCCGGCTACGTTAAATGCTTGGATTTCATAGATAGAGCTATGTCTTATACCTTCAAGTTATTAAAAGGAAATCAACGTCCAGAGATTCCTACTACTCAAGACTATTCTGATGTGAAAACTAACAAGAAGAAAATGAATAATATAAAAGAGATAATGAAATATATTGATGGAGAAGATCTAGAGTTTAACTACCATGTAACATCTTGGCCACTAATACGGACGATGATAATGGTGTTGGTATCAATATCTGATTACTTTTTCTCTTTTGTAGAATAAAATATGGTTTACTATTGGTAGTTTTTTATTTTTTGCAATTATTTTGTCAAAAATTCAAGTAATAATAAATTATTATCAACAACAATCCATTTCCAGGTTTATTTTTTGTGAATAAATTAAAAATGGATGAACTAAAAAAAATATTTTGAAATTAAAGGATGCCCAAAATGGCACACTACAACTTCTCTGTAACCTTAACCTGAAAGAAGCATAGCCAACACAATAAACAGTTTTTTTTTTATTTTCCCAAAATTTAAACATTTGGTCATGTACTGTTCTTAATCTTACGGATTCAATTATTCTTCATTTCTGGTTTTTTAATACTGGGTAGCTACTGCTATTTATGAAATTTACATATGTATGAGTACATATCGTTTTGATTTTATTGTGCTGTTGCTGTGGATTCAATGACAGCATCTTTTATAGCATAAATAATTTATGCTGCAACTGTAAGGTATATAATAAGAAGTATTACGTGTAAATTTCTGTTTTTTGATTCTCTAAATTCAGATACCAGGAATGACGAAGCCACCCAAGGTAAAATGTTAAACACGAAGCAGAACGCTAGATTGAATCTTATTTCGTTAACATTTAAACGACATTGTTGGGTATGTGCGCGCGTTTGTCTAATAAAACAAATTGAATTAATGACGTATTTTAAATACGACAGACACAAGACTATCACGATAATGCTTCTGCCTTGTCTATGGCGCTTCATACGTCACATCAGATTGTCAAAACTTGGAAGTTCCAGGTACGATGGGGCGCATTTAGAATGTGTCTTCGGGCGTTACCCAACCAGGTAAATGAAATTGTTGTTTCCCCGCTCTCAGACGAGATTGTTGAGTTATATACGATAAGACTGAGAAAGTTTCGCTTGTAATGACTTCGTGTATGACAATAGGGAGAAATCCTTCAGTGGGAAGTAACTGATGTTTTCTGACGTTAAAATAGTTTAGACTTTACCGCGAAGGTGGACTTAAGTGGATTGTCATTGTTTGTAAGAAGGTCGATACTAAAGTTAAAATAATTCAGGATTATACCATGTGGCACAATAGTTGCCTTAAACAAACACTGTAAACTTTAAAGGATGTACAGGGTGGCGCAACACATTTCCGTCGGTTTATATACGAAAAGTGGCAAAATCTTTTAACACTTTTTTTTATCGAGAATTGTGTATGTTTTAAAATTATTTTGAAATATACGCAGTGATTCAATAAAATGTTGAGCACCAAAGTTATGAAAATTTATGTATATTATCGCATGTTTTGATACTATGGGCTAAATGAAGGCCACTTACTGTTATATTCCCTATGGCTAACTCAATCTATTTTCGAGATATTTAACTATTTTTGAAAATATGGATCAAAATTTAAGAGGCATATCTGTTTTATATATTTGAACAAATTATTTTAAATTGTATTTATTGTTTACTCAAAGCATCAGACTTTAAGATAAGTAAAAGTTGATATTTAAAAATTATACAGGCTGTTTAAAAACAATTTTTTTCTTTTGACTAACATTAAAGACAAATAACTTTGTATTTTAAATTGAACACCCTTTATTTATTACCACATTTAGATTCTAATTTTTATTGTTTTTAAAACTGTTTCCTTTTCTTGAACCATTCTACCTTGAATTTAGTTTCAGTGAGTAATAATTTCATATTAATTTTCTGAAATGCGTATATAAACTCTTCTTACTTTCAATTCATTCCACGAATATTCATGTCCACTTTCCATTCTGTAGGCCTGGCATACTTTCCTTTTCGCCATTATACCAATTGCCATAACTCTCTGCAAAAACTTCATTCTCATGTCCAGTTTCATTGCCTTGGTCGGATTTCGAGTATCTAGTCTGTCACAATTTACCAGTTTTTTGATGTGCCCTGCACGTTTGGTGCGCCCCTCATCGTTAATTTCTGTTCCAATCCGTTCCAGCCCAATGGTGTCCCACTTATTGATAATCTTTGATATCTTACGTTTACCGTGTTCCCTGATGGTTTTTTTTCACTTGCTCTCTTTCTAAAGAAACTCTGTACTCTCTTTCCTTCTTTATTAATTTGTTGTTGATATACAGGGTGAGTCATTAGTAGCCTCTTCTTCGATTGCTCTTTTGTGTTTTACATAATAGAAAAAATAATTAGTGGAAGATTCACGGTTGCTTGTGGCGTACATTCTAAAAATACTTTAAGTTCTGACGCACTGCGGTTTCACCGGAAATGCCGACTTCCTTAGTCAACTGTCAAACAAAGTAAAGGTAATCCAACTATCCCAAAAGTAATAAGTTTACAGAATGAAGGGCATCGCATTTCAATTTTTTAATTTCGGCAATCTCCAGATGCAGTATTTAATTTTTTACACTACTGGTTAACAACGAAATAAAATAAAGGTTATGTTATGATGTCCTAAAACTTTTGTAGAAAAAAAATTAGCAATAAAATAACGCAATTTAAATAACCGAAAACTATTGAGCAACGTAACAATAATCCAAAGTAAGAAAAACAAATTTAACCACAACTTCGTGCAATGCGCGTGAGTATTCTGCTTTCCAAAGAAGTACTAACGTTGGGCAAAACGTTTCGACATATTCTTATAAACGCATCTCTGATTTTAATGTTCATGTCTTCAAAAAGTTTTGAAAATCCGTCCATAAAAAACGAGGATACTCTTTTCCATTAACATTTTCGTCAAAGATATAAGGTCCAGTTATGTAAATACCCACTATTCCTCTCCACACATTTAATGATCAACGATTTTTATGTGTTGTAATAACGAAAATTGTGATGATTAACATATCCATTTTAATAGAAGCTGGCTTCGTCGGTAAACAACAAAAAATTGAGAAAAGCAGGCTAACTTATCTGCTGCCTATTGACAAAACTGTAAGCGATTCTGAAAATTTCTTTCATCTGACCCTGTGTATGATATGTTACGGATGAATTACATATTTTCTAAGTATTCTGAATTCTCAAATTTAACTTACATCAGCTGAAGACTAATTTTCGTAGTACAGTATGAGGGTGTTCGGCTACACTCGCAAGTACCATAAACTTATTATCCTCACCAGTTATTGATTTTGTCCGCTCTTTGCTCCATACTCAGTACTTTCTGTTCACTCGAACCGTTGTTCCTTTATACTTTCAAAAATTTCTGGCTTCGGTTGACTTCTACCAAGGATCGCTGTGTATAAAGTCTGGATGCTAGCAAAGAGTTTCTTTCAGATTTACCCAAAATGTCAATCATATCTATTAACTCTTCATAAGAATAATTCGTTTTGATGATAACTACTAGCGAGGCTTTTATAAATTTGACATAAATGTTTACCGGCTTTCTTTAACAGTTGATCAGGCAGACGCCCGCATTATTGGACGAATATTTGGGTGCGTAGAACAGCGCTTGTAGTTCTTTATTTGACCGCTAATTGCTCCTATAGTGATTATCTCAGAAATTGCAAAAGATAGGTATAGGACACTGTTAGCAAAAATGAAAGAGGATAAAAAAAGGGAACAAAACGCTACAATAAAATACCGGGTGTTCCATTTAAAAGAAATAAGTTTGTGGTATGTGAAAATTTCGGGAAGTAGGCTTTGAAAAAGTGTTTTGAGGTATTGTCGAGTGCAACTTATACCAAATGATGCAGAATTTCCTTGGCTACAAGCACCAATAAAGCTAATGCTTTTACTTTAAAAACACGTGTTTTGGTCAAATATTTACAAAAAAAATTAATAACCCAAAAACTGTTGGCTTAATTTTGAAAAAGAAAAAATTGTTGAATAGACAATTTAAAACAATACTAATGTTTCCATTTTCATTGAAATAATGGTTTTATTCGTAATAATTTAACAAAAAAATATTGTAGTCAATTTTGATCGCTTTTTTTAATAAATCGGATGGACTATTAATCATTTTAAACCTATAAGAAACGTACTCAAAAAAGTATTGAATGAGGTAGGTTAAAATAAGAAAACTTACCAAATAAAGACGAAATATTATTTTTCAGTTGTAACCACAATATAATTTTTGAAATAGCTAGCAAGTAAAAAGAAGAAATTGTATATGATTTTTTTTAATATTACATATATGTATTACTGTTAGCAGTCACTTACAATCATATTATTAAAGGAATTTCCGCAACATTTAATTATGACGAAGCGAAAAGTGCAAAATTAAATTTACTTTTTGTTACTAGCCCATACTTTTAGTAAAACATAACACTAATTAAAATCCTTTTTTGATAATCCGTCAAAGTATTTGGTTTTAATTTAACTCAGCTTATGAATTTTACAAATGCTGTATTCAAAGCGAATTTAGCTTCATATGAAGGAATTTTAAAGTCGCTCAAAAAAGTGAATATGTAAAACAAAAGGTTTCAAGATCATTATGCCGCAGGAAACATCAAGCTATGTATCCCCCAGAGTCCTTTTGAAATAATTTTGTTCATTTTTCAATTTAAATCTCTTTGAAAACAGTTTCTTTTCAATTAATGTAAAATGCATATGTAAAATATATAGGGGCTCTGTAATTAATGCAACGCAGATTATCGGCTTTTTTATGTTGCCGAATCTATTTCTATTTCTGTGACATTTGATGTAACCAAATAAAAAAAAAATTATTCACAATACTGTAATGAAACAAGCGCACAGAGAAGCAGACATCCGGGCGACGACAAAAGAAAGGCAAATATTCAGCGCGACTGATAAACAAGTCGTAAAGCAATAAATCATCCATTTTATATGTACTGCGAAGAGACAGAATGTCTGCGTATGTTATACAAACATCGAGAAGAACACTAGCGTTTTTCTGGTGTGTTCCAGATGTTTTGTACGCGTATATAAAGGCAGTTGAACCGATGGATGAGTAATTCCGGAATAAAAAGTAATTCATTCAATAGTCTCGTACGGAACAGTAAAGATAAATATAAGAAATAAATAAATAGTTCCTTGAGTGGTAGTCGAAGAGTAGACATAAATATTAGTAATAGAAATAAATACCTGTGTTAATTTAAATCGTAGTGATACAGTAGTTTTATATTTTTATATTGTAATTAATTTTACGTGTGTGAATATACAGACTGTTTTAAATAAATAAATTGCACGAGTTGTTTATTGCGAACCCGAAAGCGTTACAATACAATAACTATAACGTAATATATTTAGTAATTGAAATGCTATAAGATTTCAGCCTTTCTCAACTCATTTATTAAATTGAATATTGATTTAGATTGTCGAAAAACCATATATGTTTCATAACATACCCATAATAAAATTTAAAAGAACCAATACGCTATTCTCATTAATCAGATGATTATAAAAAAGTGTGTAAAAAGCTTCGACTGTTTACAGAAACTTTTCGGCATTATATTCAAAGGACGCAAATAGATAATGAACAGGATGTACAGTTCTAAGAAGAACTGTTTTTATACAATTTATATCAAAGCAAAAATAAAGACGCAAATTTGACAGGCAAAATTACACAACGCACGCCTTTTTGACAGATATGATTTATCAGACAACACCGAATGGAACTATTAGTCTATTAAAAATGTGTAAGAGAGAAATTTAATATTGAATTATTTGCCATGAATGCGTATATTACGGTCAATGTATAAATTTGCTATCTAAATTAATGAAATAAAAGCCCTCAAATATAATTTAACAAAGTAACTTTTTTAGTTTCTCTAATAGAGTTATGACAACATGTAAACGTCATCGATGACGTGCAATTGAATACAATGCGTCTCCTCTATACATATATACGTATACACAGATACGCCATGGCTGATGTTTCTTGACACAGGCCGTATATACTTAATTATGAAATTGTACTGATTATTACATACCTATTAAGCAGCGATTATTTGGGTTCCCACCAATGCATTGGAAAGGAATCCACTACCTGCGGCTAGCTTTTTCTGAAACAAAATTTAGCTTATGTTAAAAACTAAGCTAATAATAAATGTTTTTTGTTTTGTTTATAATTAGTCACACTTTAATCTGTTTCTAAAGTTGTTTAATAATTTCTCTTCTATATGGAAATTTTGTTCAAGCATATATTAGTATACAAACCAACAATAACGTGTAACATCCCCCCCCCCTCAAAGCAGAATACTCATTACTTTAACATAAGAAATGTCATATTAATAGGCAAATCCAAAGACCACGAAATAACAGTAACATTCCCACCTATTTTGTATCTAATTATAACAAATTGAGCTCGTTCATGTAGGACGCCACTATTACCATGGGGCTCCAATTGACTGAGGAGAATGCGATTTGTACAATCAAAGGCTCAGCTCAAATCGCAAAAGACACCAGCAACACAATCCAACAAAACCGAAAATCATGTTGAGAAAGAATAGTTCCTACTAAATTCATGTTGTTGATCTCTATAATGCGTTTTTTTTCCAAAAATTGAGCATTCTCGACAACATCACATATTCAAAACTTTTTAAGAACTAGACGTTAATAATGTGGCTCCATAATTTTTGACTTTTAATTGAAAATCCTTTTTATGTTGTGGAAATACAATTGAAGCGTGCCCGGTTCAAATAGGCCAAGTGCCAAAAATTACATTTCTGAGCTTTTGCTTTAGAAACATTCTATATACCAACGGACATGTCCTGTACAGATGCCAACTCCCAATGTAATTTCTTTATAGTTTAAAAATCATGTCATAGATGGCAGTATGTGTATGTGCCAGGTTAATTCTCTCAGAACAAGCTAAGTGTCAATTGTCAGATCAGCTTTTCTAACCCTATTTTAACGAATGTTTGCGCGTGTTTCTGCAAGTGACCTTGTGCCTCATATAAAGTGATAATCAATGGATAATAAGAAACAAAAAATCCGTGGACGACAGAGGGAAGTACAAAGCAAGCTAAGGATATCAGGGAAGGATTATGCAACGAGAAGTAACAAAATTGTCTCCAAAAAAGCGGAACCAAAAAAAAAGGTTAGAGAGTCTTTAATAATAATTTTCAGTTTCATTACTAAACAATATTTTTTTAGTTGTCCTGTAAATGCTATTTCTCATGTAAAAATCTTTCTTATGAAAGAAGACTAGAGTTATTTAAAAAGTTCTATGATGAAACCGCACCTATTCAAGACACCTACCTGATGAATTTGATTAGTGTGTTACCAATAAAAAGACGACGCCATGGAAATTATAATGACCCATCAGAAAGTCATCGCCAGGGCACTATGGCCTACACAGTTCCAGATGGAACTGGTCGGATGGTTCGAGTTTGTAAATCAACGTTTATGGACATTTTTGCGGTATCAAAAATGAAACTTGAAACAATAATAAGAAAAAAGAAAAGCGGAGAAACTTCCTTTACTGATAAACGAACATGTCATAAGTTGAAAAAGTTTACTACAGAAGACAAGAACATGGTGAAGCAACACATATTGTCTATTCCTCGCCAAGAAAGTCATTATTCAAGGTCGCACACTTCTAAAGAGTATTTAAGCCCAGATCATAATATTTATCGTTTATTTAAAGCTTTTGCTGAAAAATATCCGGAAACCAATATTTCGTATAAGTTTTACAGCCGAGTTTTTAGAGAACACTTTCCAAATTTGAAATTTCACCTCCCCAGAAGCGACACTTGCCGAGTGTGTGATAGACTCACTTGTGAGGCTAGAGCTGAGTTACAGAGCAGTACTATTGCAAAACAGAAGCTAGAGCTGCACCACCGCAATGCTGAAAGTGCTTTTAAGCTGATGAAAAAAGACACCACATATGCACAGTTGCGTGGCAGTCGTATGTGTTGCTTGAGCCTAGACTTACAACAAGTCCTTTTCGTACCTACACTAACGCACAGTGATATGTTTTACTTAAGTCAGCTCAGTTGCTATAATCTAGGAATCCACTACAACAATACAAATACTGAGTATATGAATCTATGGAATGAAGGAGTAGCAGGCAGAGGAGGAAACGAAGTCGCCTCTTGTATATTGCGGTTTCTGAATAGTAGTGTGGTCAAAGACAAACACGTTATTATTTGGACAGACAACTGCGCTGGCCAAAATAAAAATAAAATAATGCTTTTTCTATATATGTATATATTTGCAGGCCCATGGGGTATTTGATGTTATAGAACACAAATTCCTCATAAGTGGTCACAGCTTTATGGCTTGCGATCGTGATTTTGCACATATCGAAAAGAGAAAAAGGGTCATGGAGGCTATGATTCCTGATGATCTACACAATGTTATTAAATCCGCAGTTTATTATCCCCCTTTCGAAATTGTTGACATGGAAAAGCATGGATTCTGGAATATAAAGGTGGCAGCAGAAGCTTTGAATGATATCAAAAATTTAAATATTAGCAAGGCAGTCATGCTTCGTGTAGAGCGAGAAAACCCTTGCACTGTTAAAGTCAAAGAAACTTTAAGTGAGTTTGAGTCTTGGAGGGATGTTAATGTTTTGAAAAAGAGTAAATCTATCTCAGACGTGAAGAGCACAAATCTACTGCTGTTGCCGCCGGATAACAAAATAACAGACAACAACAAAAAAATCATTAGCATCAATGATTAACTTTCTGGAAAAGGAAGAACACAAAGAATACTACAGAAACCTATTACACATTTAAATACTCTTGTAATGTTTACTTCTGTTGTTTTTTGTAAACGATGTTTAATACACATTACTTACCGACTTGGTGATTATTGTTTTTAACTTTCTATAAGTTTTTATAACGTTATCGCTGGACATAGAGACATATCTTTTTAATATGGTACTTCGATTGTTACTAAATTAAAAAAAAAATATATATTAATATCTCTTTTTCAAACTAAAGTATTTTAATATTGACTTAATATAAGACATCTATAAACCTAGTCCAATGCTTAGCTTAATCCAGAATAGTTATTTATTAACGCCAATCAACGCAACATGCAATAATAATCGTTTTTTGATAATATCTCGGTTTTATACTTTTGGCACTTGGCCTATTTGAACCGAGCACGCTTCAATTAACACTTTCAAGATATGAGGAAATACACCACCCCGCAACAACCTATTAATCAATTGAGGAAAAGGTAGTCCTAGAGTCACTGCCAATTCTTTCAAAATTCTACTTCGAACATCATCCGGTCCAGCATTGTTTTTATTTTTCAACACTATAATGATGCTAATCGTTTGGGCATTACTAAACGGCACTACTAGCATGCTGCCCCAACCACCATCAATACCGATACTACACATCTCATTCTTACTACTAACCCCAAATCGACTATTCGTCATTAAATAGTTTGGTTGTTGAACAGAGGATCGATTAAAAGTATTTGCAACTTGTTGCGGATGTTTGATCAACTTCCCAGTGAACAGAAGAGACGTTTTGTTCGCTTTTTGTGGGCGCAAGGCCGAAATCCTAGTGAAACTCACACGGAGATTAAGTGCGTGTATGCGGAATACTGTATGGATCGCAGCAGCATCAGCAGGTGGTGCACATTCTTTGTAGAGGGCGATGTGAATCTTGCGGATTTGCCACTTGCCGAGCGTCCTGTAACAGCATCCAGCGAATAGAATGTCACGGCCATTAACGAGGCGATTCGTTCCGAGCGCAGAATCCAACTTCGCACATTGGCAAACATGTTCGGCATTTCGGATGGTACAGTTCATGATGTGGTGTATGACCGATTCAACTTTCGTAAGGTCAGTGCTCGATGGGTGCGAATCTCACAGACGTCAATAAGGGGCAGCGAATATGACAAGCATGGATCACTTGGCAGAGTACGCTGCAGATGGACAACCTGTTCTGGAAGGTATCGTTGCAGGTGATGAGTCATGCGCGTACCACTATACGCCTGAAAGCAAGAGGTCATCTATGGAATGGAAACATTTACATTCCCCAACAACGAAGAAATTGAAGGTGACACAATCCGCAAAGAAAGTGCTCGTAATTGTGTTCTGAACTTGCAGGGGTTTGGTAGAATTTTTTGAACGCGGGGCCACTGTGAATGCTGTATCGTATGGACAAACATTGGACCAATTGCGTCGTGCTCTTCGTGACAAACGCTCTAACGCAGGAAATGTCAAACTCTTTCATGACAATGCACGCCCCCATGAAGCTCCTCCTGTTCGTGCTCAACAAGAACGGTTGCGGTGGGAGGTGCTCCAGCATCAACCGTAGAGTCCGGATCTCGCACCATCAGATTATCATCTCTTCGTCCTGATGAAGGCATTCTTAGTCGGCAAACACTTTACTTCCGATGACAAAGTCAAATCGACTGTCCGCAGATGGCTCTACTCACAAAATAAGGACTTCTACGCATTGGGTATTTGCAACCTTGTGCCACGATGGGAGAAATCTGTTGCGAGACTTTCCGACTATGTGGAAAAATAGTGTACAGATGTGCCTGTATTTTGTATGTATCCTTAGTGTGTTACCTATTACATTCTTCTAAAAAAAAATGTTGTGCGTTACTTATCGATCCTTCCTCGTAGATACTTATGTATTATAAAAATATTCTAGAATAACTTCGAAAACTCCAAAATATAAATGGAAAGAGGCAGACGACCCCCTACAGATACTTATATAATTAAGGGGACGCTTGATTTCACTTAGTTTCAGCAGTAAAATTAGGTAGTTTATCGACTAGTCCGAAATGATCTAAGTACACGGGTCAAGGGCATTAGTATAACAATTAATTGTTGGAAGAATAAGTTCTGTAGTGAACCACCAAGTATTGGTAATTTAGTTTAACAGATATAATTTCAATCTGATCCGGTTCAGATACTTGGTTGTAAACCTTTCTTAAACGGAACTCGAGGATACTCCCTCGTATATAGAATCTAATCGCTCAAGTGTCCATTGAATTCAACTAACTCATATAAATATGTTTGTCAACTAAACTTTAATTGGCCACATAATAATGCCTTTTTGTTTTATCTACATATAATGTTGAACGTGCAGTTGCCGTCGCTTCCGACGAAATATGTATTGATTTGTTTATCTTGTTTATATATGTACTTTCCGTAAAATAAGACTTGTAAATTCATTTATTGGTTCATTAATGTTTATGTATAATCTTGTTTGTTCGGCTCTTTGATTACAATATGTTGAAAGTGTGAATTTCTTAGGTTAATTAATTATTATTTTATTCAACTATAGTACATGTTTAGTTTTATTGCTGCAATCATCGATGACACGTTGTTTATGTATTTATTGTTATTTTGTTTATTTCATTTCAAATTTCATATATGTATTAAATATTACTACTTTCTCTTCTTATTGTTTCAATAATATTTGTGTTTGTTATTACTCTTTACGGAGATACCAACTTAATTTATTTGGGCTACTGAGTTAAATGTTAATAAAACTTGGCATTATTTGTGAGTTTGTATTTTTTTTAGCGTAAATTACTGAAAGAAAACATGTCTTTTCTTACTGTTCTATAAAAGTGAACCAAAATTTTTACCATCAACTAACTGTTCAGGGAAGCTACAGAAATGAAACATCAACTTTGAAAGGCTTTGAGCAAGCCCAATTATTAATGTAAGTGAAAGTTACTCTCACGAAGTCAGTTAATCTAAGGATTAGAGTGCGAGTAAAACCACATCTAAAAATTTGTACTTTGTGTAAATTTGTCAATACGATAAGATGAGTATTTTAATATAGATGAAAATTATGTTACCCAATAGATTCATAACCAAGCATAAGTAGAAAATTGACGAAGTTTTGTTTTAACCCAAAACAATACTTACTTAAAAAACACACCTCGTATATATAGATTTGTGTAATTTAACTAATACTTTAGAAAATAAAAAATAATGGTTGCATTCTATTCGACATTCTCTGAATTATCTGGATAGCTGGAAATAATCTTTCTCTTTTATTCAAAATATGTCACCATATAAAATAAATGACTCTAATAATCTTTATTGTTTATGCTGTGTTGTTAACGCAGATATGGAATTGTTAGTCCTCATTTAAATACAACATTATCCGCACGATATAGTCCAGTAAAAGGGGGGAGTTAAAAATAGACGAAACGACGACGGCGATATAAACAGTTATAGAATATGCAAGGAAGTAACAAACGATGGTGGCGACATCTAAAGGGGACCGAGCAAATAACAAAAGGAAACGCTTTCGCGCTGTCCGTCTCTTCAAACGAAACTTTAAAGGCGTATCGTTTGTGATGACTTCATGACTCAATAAAGGACTGTTCGTAATAAATTTCCATGGCTGATGATTATTATTATTGTACTGTGTATGATATGTAAATAAATATGTTTTATTATTCAATTCTTTGCTAAAGCACAGATTGAAATTTTAGCGAAGTGGATATTATACCACAATCGGGGAATATGTTAATAAGTTTTGGAAGATTTATTTAGTGACGGAAGTATAGGAAATAACTCGTTTTAACAGATTGGTTTATGATAACGGTGAAGAATTTTGGGAGTTATTTAGGGCATTGCATGTAAATAATTGAATTATTCTTATCAAGTCTCTAATGGTGTTTCAATTTACGACTGCCGTACTGATTGACGCATACATACAAGAATATTAACTGTTTCCTTACTGATGTGTAACAGATAGCGTAGTAAAAAATTTGATTAGGAATAGGTGAACCATATTTTGAAGACCTTGGTGCAAGAAGGGGTATGTGTAATTTTTCTGAAAATTGAGACAGTTATGAATTTCAAAAGGCGGTCTTTATATCTGGTGCAAAAACGGGAAACGTGCTGCTAATAGAAACTGATCAAAGTTGTATGTCTTAAGTTTAGCAGTTTTATTCATGTTGGAGGATTACGTTAAAACAGCTCACTTACATATTTGAGGGAATTGCTAGTGTTGTGTGTCTGCGTTTAGTATCATCATTTTTCTTTACATGTGATGGCGCCAAGTTCGAAAGAAAAGAACACTTTTTTAAACGTTGAAACAAAATTAAAAATGTTAGAATGGTTATCAAATGGTGAAAGTGGAGTATCACTTGCAAAGATTTATAGGATAGGAAGAGAGCCAATTTCAGGCCCACTAATCTGCGAAAAATTGTTTTAATGGTTTTATTATCTGCTCGACTTATTTAAGCATTAACGTCAATTATGTATAAACGGTTTTAGCAAGTTTGCTTTATGTTTAAGGCATCAAACGGGCGCGGTTTGTTTATTTTCGAATATTTTGATAATCCGGACAGGGTCCGCTCACAATTAATCCGGATTATCGGCACTCTGCTATTTTATTTAATATAATTTTCATCATTTCTATACACAGCCAAACACAAGATTGTTTACTACAACAAAATATAAAATAAATATACAATTATTATTCCAAACGTAAATATTGAATAAAGAAATTAACTATCAGCTTCTTAAACTAACACATTTTTTTATTATAATTCTCCGCGTGTGGCGCCAATTAAACTTGATATATTGCATAACAATGAAGACAGAGTGTCATTATACGTATCAAAATATTTACTCTATATCAAGCGAGTGCGGTTTGTCGTAATCCCAAGTGACTTCCTCATGTTTCGCATCAGCCAAGCAGGTGTATGAAATCCCCGGTTACTTATCATTATTGCTAGTAAAACAAACTCATCTAAATCTTCGGAACGGTTATAACTAACGGAACGAAGACGTCGCAAGTGCACCACGTCACGCAGAACGAGATCCCAGCGCAGAACAAACAGTCTTAATTTAAAACAAATCGAATTGAACAATTTAATCAACAAATTTCACAATGTCAACGGCGGAAGTTATAACGTAAAAACATTTCGGAGTAAACTTCGACGTATCTTTTTTGAAAGTCTATTTTTTTGTCTCTTTTGAAAGTCCAGCGCTGCTCCTCGAAGTTTGTTCAACATACGTATCAAAGTTGTGTTCGTTTTTCTTTCGTAAAGACGGGGCCTAACTGTGCACCGGTCCCTGTTGTAATTGAGGAAAATGCAATCACTGCTGACGAACGCTGAAGAACGGATACTGTCTGCCACGAGAATGAGTAAGTTCACTTTAAAACTTTATTGGTAGTACAAACAAGTTAAGTTCGGAGTAATGGTGAAGCTATAGAACATTTTCTAGTGGAACATATAGGTGTTCGTGCAACCGGATAACGTGAAGTTAGGTACGTCAACGTGTATTGCTTTGTTGTTAGGGGTAAAATGCACTGAATATAGGAAATTAATGGAAAGAATACATTGTGTCGGTAAGGCTGCTTTTAAAAGACTTGAGTTTCTGTAAAGAACATCTATTCGTAAAACATTTTCTGATTAAAATCAATATCAGATGCGCTAAATACAAATGAAATTTTACTATCAAAATTTCAAGTACTCGTATGTTTCTTGAAGTTCGAAACACAGGAATAACAAACAAACTTGTTCAGTAAGATAATTCTCTTGTAATCGGTGCTTGAGAAGTGGAAAGTTCCTAGATTATTTGAAAATTACGAAGCCGTCAGCAAGCAATGTATATAAGTTCAGTAGTTTTAGACCAATTAGTTTCCTACCAATTTTAATTGAAAATATTACTAAGAACAATGTAAATTGACTGATAAACTTTGAGGAGAAAAATAATATTTAACATTATTGTTTTTTAAGTTTTATTGGCAATCAAATTTTTTTCATAATATGTTATAAATTTTATAACTTATTTTATATAAAAATACAAATACATATTGCCGTGATCCCTATTGGTTAGGCATTATAAAATAGTTAGACAATTAAGTATTAGAATAAGGAAATAATTTTTAGTGGTAAACATAATTGTTGAAAAATGAATTATGAGTTGCATAACCGCAACGGCGTAACATTATGATGATGGGTATATGGTAGTTGAAATTGAAATAAAATTTATATGAAAGGTAAAAGAAAAAAATAAACACGAAAATAAATTCATGTATTCTATATTTATAGAAACGAGGAGCACAGTATACAAAGGCCGAAATAAACATTTTGCATTGTGTAAGAGTGGCACTAAATATATTGACAAGTGAACCACTTTTTAAGCTTAACAATGTGTTAAAAATAAATAACAGAGAGAGAGTGATGATGAAAGATGGAACAGTGAAAAGAGTTAGTTATTTGAATGCTGTAAAATTGTATGAAAAACGTGAAATTAGACATTCATGTCATGAAAACATCTTTCATCATGAATAGACGTAGGAAATAAAATAAGTTTATAAAAGATTCTTATCTGTTAGACATTTTATGGTCACACTTAACAATACAATAAATACCTGATACTTATATTTAACAGTAATTTTAAAAAAGGATATATAGAAAGGTGTTTTTTATTCGACACGATTTAATAAAGCAAAAACTTCAGAAATAGCAGGATAAATCTAGTTTAATCCAGAAAAGTTCCAGAAATAACAGGATAAAATTGGTTTAATCTGAATAAATCTACAAAGAAAAGAATAATATTAATGTTGTTAGCAGCTGCGCACAAATCAACCTACACGAAGATGAGAAAAGGTGGTTCGAAGACAGGGATGAAGCTGTCGAGGTCCATGTTCCTGACAATGTAATCATAAAAGGAAGGATTGCAACGAAGATATCTACGAAAGAAAACATGGATAGTGTTAAATAATGGAAGAGGAAGTATTTAAACAATGATGAAAGAGGCAACAAATTCATTTACAAATACAATGAGGGATGCGATAATAAAAGAAGAATATACCTACTCAAGACAAGGAATCGCGAATGTGCACGGACTTTAATAATAAACAATTTGTGCGTGTATATTTTTGTGCAATTTCTAACTGTCAAAAAAAATATAGGTATAGTTCAACCTGGGGAAAAACTTGAAGAAAACAAATATGAGCAGGGCAATGCCAACATAAACATTAGTGCGTGAATTGTGGCGCTGCAGACGAATAGTCGTGTTTTTTCGATGACCGAGATGATAAAAAGCCGCGAACGAGGTTAGAGAAGAAGAAGCTGCCGATCTTTTGAATTATTCGAACGTAAAATTTTGTTTCATGCTGAATTGATTGCAGGCGTACTGATGCACTGCATAAAATCATTTTTAATTAAATGTATTAAGTTATTTTTGATTTTAATAAGTAGTTTATCACATTATAATTAATTCATTGTTACTTTGTTTAATTTCATTATTTTTTTTATTATCAACATGGTAGATAGAAATCAAGAGGAATTTGATAAAATGTATGAATATTATAAGTAAGTTTTCTTGTAATAAATTCACAATAGATATTTGGTGATGTGTGGCGTGTGCTAAAGATGCTACGTGAAAATGTTCATTTTTAGCAAAGCGTTTAGCATTGTCAATAGTTTTGAATAGAATATTATTTTCTTTGCTATAGTAGATTAATTTTACAAGTCATGGGAGTATTGTTAATGATGTAAAAAGGGCATTAATGGCACAACGTGAGAATGTTTGCTAGCAATATCAACTGTGCATTATTAACAATTTATTTGATAGAAAAATTTAATAAAGATTTCAAGTATATTTGAATACATAAAGGTATAAGCATTTTTGATGGACAAATAGCCAATTTGTGGTATGTACAACGTGTAAATATTTGCATATGACGATTGGTGAGAGTCTTATCAAGGTGTTTTTTACTTTGCGAGATTTTAGATCTCCAGAGGCATTTCGTGCAAATGAATGTCTTTGTTGAAATAAAATTCAACGTCGTAAAGGGAAAATTTTATTTCTAAAACTATACGATATTAAAAATTTGAAGATAGCAAGTAGTAATATTTTTATTTTGAATCTATATAATATATATTAACAGTAATGTGTTTTCGTATATATTAAAATATACATTTTAGTTGAATACAAATATTTTATGAGATTTAGTTTTTTTTATTATTAACCTTATCCTATTTAATTTTAAATAAGAAATGTTGTCGACAAATAAAGGAAGGATCACTGCTAGAACCTACAAGAATAATATGAATGTTAATAGGGATTGAATTTATAAATTTATTGAAGTAGTTTTTTTTTTAACATGTCAACGCAATCTCTGCAGTCGTTATATATTATGCTGCTTTGTATTATCGTTGTTTTTGGTTAATTTCTGCTGGTACAAGATTACTGTGTTTTAATTTGAAAGCAAAGCTACTGCAATATGTCAATACAAAGCATGTTATAAGAAAGAGAAATATTTTTTCACACATACATATACAGGGTGTCATCACCGCGGGGAAGGAATTTTGTGACTTTCTAAGACAAGACATTTCAAAGCGTTTTTTTATGATAGCCACTTATTAGGAGCACCTTTTAAAACTGTTGTGTGTTATACAGAGTGTTCCATAACTTGGTGGCTGACCATAGTTATAGTTTTTTAAATGGAACACCACGTATATTTTTACACTTTTGTATTTCCCGTATAATTCTTAGTCAAAAGGCCTAAAATTTAAGGTTTTCGACTTATTACTATTTTCCTGAAAATTCAATGTTTTTATAAAATTATATTTCTCGAAAACGACGTATTAGATTGATACAATTTATGGTAGCGGTGTTCATGATAAAAGGTCCGATTGCAAACATATTTTATTTTTTTGCAATTACTCACTAAATTTGCAGAAAACTGGATTAAAATTATATTCACATTTTTGTCTAAAAGTGATTTTTTTTTCAAGTGAAACAGCCTATATATCGGTTTATTTTTAAATTGATAGAATTAATTTTTATACACTCTTTGTCTTCTTTATTTAATGTAAAAGGTCAAACCAATTAAGTGGGTACAATATAATTATAATAATAAATTGTCTTTATTGAAGAAGGTAAATCATCACGTTGATAAAGCCTGGCGAAGTGTAGCTATAGCTATAGCTATTCATACTCAACCAGAGTCCATAAACAAATACAATAAATAAAAACATTAATGAAAACTAATTAAGAGAAAGTACAGCTACCAAATTTACATCGCCCGTGCATCAATATGTATGAACTGTGTTACTGCAATGGGAAAAAGTAACATTTAAGGGCACTAATAAACCCCTTGCGACTAGTAAGACTCTTAATACTTTCCGGTGTACTGTTATAAACTGTAACGACCGAATAACTAAAAGATCTTTCAAAAAGAGATGTATAATGACGCGGAACAGTAAATAAATACTTGAGCCTCTAAGAATGACGGCCAGGGACGTCAATTGAAGCAACGAATAGATAAAGTTAGCCAAGTCCAATTTTCGACGGTTTTCTGTATTTAACCAACCAATAGATTTAATACTAGTTGAAATGTGATCATACTTTCTAAGAACGCAAATAAGTCAACAACAAGAATTTTGAAGCTTTTGAATTCGCAACTTATTCTGCGCAACCAAACATGGACCATAAAGAAAATTGCAATAGCTAAACAAAGATAAGACCAAATATTCACAAAGTCGTCGCCTCAAGGAAGAATTTAAAATATGCCTAGTAGCATATAACACTCACTCCGTAGGACTTCTTTAGTAAGTAGGAAACATGTTCACTGAAGCAATGTCGTGCAACGACAAGTAGCCCAAGATCTTTCACAACATCGACAAAAGGTAAGTGATTACTTGAAATGTGTTAATGTAAGTTTGATTTAAAAAAATCAAAACGACACCTAGAAACAAAAATCAGCACATTAGTCTTCTGAGGATTAAGAAGCAAGTAATGTTCAATAGATGCACTTTAAGCAAGTCCACATTAATATCATGAGCCGCCCTTTGGTACTCATGAAAAAGAAGTGAATGAAATAACTGTGTGCCATCTGCATAAGCTTGGATATTACATTTATTAACAGATGATAAAATGTCGTTAGTATAAATTATAAAAAGCAACGGATCTAGCATTGAATCTTGTGGAATTCCAGATAAAATAACTACTTGAAATATCACCACCATACGCGATTCGCTGTGTTCTTCCAGGTAAGTAGGATTGCAGCAAAACCAACCAACCATCGTAGTATCTGCAATATTTGAGCTTAGAAATAAGCAGCTAATGATAAATCGTGTCAAATGCCCTCGAATTCTCCAAAAGAATAAACACACAATTCAATTCATTATTAATAGACGTCATTCATTATGTCATTCAACACATAAACCAATGCAGTAGCGGTACTGAAGACCATTCGAAAACCAGCTTGATAAGAGGAAATTGTAAATCTGATTATAAAGAACTATCTCTAATATTTTAGAAAGAACTGTCAATATACTAATTATTTTATCAGAGAAAGTGGTAGGATTTGTTTTTTTAGGCAAAAAGATGCCCAAGGCAGACTTCTACATAGTAGGACCGTCCAATATAAGAATTTACAAGATGTGCAACATAAGGATCAATGAAAGAGCTGCGGTATTTCAGCATAGTTGATGAAATATTGTCACACCCATATGCATTAGTAATAATGCTATTAATAATTGTATGGACTTCCTCAACTGATGTCAATGCAAACTCAAAGAAGGCTTCAGGATTATGATGAGTACAATTGTAATAAGCAGTCAGATGGTTGGAGTTATTAATAGACTAAATAAAAGGCGAAAAATAATCATTTATTTTATGAACATCAGCTAAATGGGCAGGCAGTATAATCTCCGACGAGATTGAAGCTTAGACCATAATCTTTTTGATTTTGAAGAATTATGAGCAGTCTGCAAATATATCTTTTTTTCAAGTTTACCAATACTAAGTGTGGAATGTCGAAGTCCTTTATATCCGTTCCAGTTATCAATAGAGCTGGAATTTTTGAAATCAGAGAGCTGTGTCACTCAGCCAGAGAGGTTTCGGCTTAATTATCCTAACCTCCACAATTGGAGCATGAAAATTAAATAAAGAAGTAAGGAATTCATTGAAAATATCAAGTTTGCCATTTATGCCATCCCAAATCATGGTATAGGTCCAAGAGAGGTTATGCAAATCAGTTGAAAAGGATGTGTAATGGAAGTTTTTGAAAATTCTATATTGAAGCAGTTTTGGAACTGATTGGATGAACCTAATGATAATTCACAACAAGCCAATCCGTTATCTGATATCAGATTAGCCGAGATAGTACCAGTCGATACAACTAGCCCAGAATTAAACACAAAAATGAGATCCAAGAGTATACAGGACGTTGCAGTAATCTAGTTGATTCCTTTATCACGCCAAGGAAGCCGCAAGATTCGAAACAGGCACGTAAAGGGTTATTTAATTCAAATGGATCTATATTGAATAAGACAAATGATATGGTCAGTAATCAGATGCCTACAAACAAATTCAAGTCTTACAAGACCATCTGAACTATCTCAAAACAACAATAATATTCATGTGTTCAAATATGTGCACAGATTACTAGTACTTTCGAATGAACTAGCTGACGACAAATAGTTTTATTGCCAAAACATAAATTTACAATTGTAAACAGTATAGAACTATGCAGTAAATAAAAGAATGTATTTCATCGTAAAAGTCGATAACTTGGCTCCTACTTCACATAATAAAATTCAAATACAGACGCTAGTTTCATATATTTTCTGAATTTAATAGCTTCTTATAAACAAGATACGATAATAATAAAAACGAAAACTGTTTATAAAGCGATAGGTCAGACATTGATTTGATATCTTACATCACCTGATTGAAAGAGTATATTATGTAAATATTGTTGGTATTACTCCAAAATAGTTCGTCCGAAATGAAACCTAATAGTGACTTAGAATATCGTTTTGCAAATAATGAAAATCGATTTGTTTGGAAACTGAAAAATATTCCGCAAAAAATAAAATTGTTTAAACATATATACCTAGTATATATTACAAGCATCAATATTTACATCCGTTTTGTTTTTTATGTTTATTAACCCTTAAATTGGCAAACGATTGTTTTTCTTTCAAAAATTCTATTAGTCAATGTAGATGTCAAAAGCGGAGGTAGAATACTATTTTTAGTGTCATATTTTTTGAAAACATGTGCAACTTAAAATTTTCAGTAGTATCATTAGGGATACATTGCCAAAACTGGGTACACTTGACTCTATTCAAAGTGCTTTCAGATAATAAGGGAAAACACACATATCATTTAAAGCCTTTTATTTGTTAGAATGAAAATCCACAAAACAATTTCTGGTAGGTACAAGACATAACCTAACATTACATTTGCGACAAACTACATGTGTTTGGCCAGAACAATTCTTACAACTTCGTTTTTCTCGAAATATTGGAAAATGATCCAGCTTGTCGAATCTGCTAACAGCTTGCGGTCTTGGTTGCAGTGGTCTTTTTATTTTCTTTGATGGTTGTGGTGCCTCTGAAATAGGACGACCTCTTTTTACTTTGCTTGTATGTAATAGGCTTTTTGCGACACTTATTCTAAAAATTTTTAGACGTATTGCCTGTTTTTGATCTTCTAATAATTTACATTCCCGTCTATAAAGGAGCCATGCGTTATTAAGACATATATCAAAAACCTGCGAAAATAAGCCCATATACCATCTATGGGTTTTCATGCCAGTTCTATACAGAGCAATCAACATATCGGCAAGATCGACTCCACCCAAGTGGTTGTTATATTGCTTTACTATTTTTGTTGTCGTACCACTTGATAATCGCAAGCCGATTTTTGTTATCAACCTTTTGGTCAAAAGATCCTCGGCCTTCTTTTCGTAGATCTACGTCTGATTTAGTTGACAACCTCTAAGACGGTTTGACCTAATATTCCCCAAACATAACATGCCGAACTCATCACGAAGGGATGCAAGCTCTGAACTCGTAAAAAAATTAACAAAATGAACAACTGATAATGGTTTGTTTTGAATTGAAGAAGAAAGTGCAAAAACAACCTTGGCACCGAAACCTAGACCTTCTTCAATTTCCGAAAAATATGATTCCTGAATGTGTTTCACCTCCATATAGGATAAAATCGTACACCATGCTAGAAATTCCACACCGTGCGAAAATTTTAAAGCCCCATTTTTTGGTTTGCTTTTCAAATACTGCCTTGTTGAACCAGCTTTGTTACCTTTATAAAGCACCATCATTTCATCAACTGAGTTTCGTCGTTCTGGCTCAATTTTTAAACAATTTTCTCTAACTCTTTCAAGAAGAAATAACGGTCATTGTCAATTTCGTCGTTGTTTGCGAAATGAAGATTGCGTCGCAATACCTGATACCTTTTTAGCGGCATAATATCCGCAACTAGAGACCAATACACATCATAAGTTCAATCCCTAAAGAAGTTTCAATTTCGTCGTGATTTGTGTCGACGCATTTACCGAGCTCCTTAGTAGAATATAAATTGGTTTGTGCTACTATGAGATCTATGCTATCATCGCTGAAGGAAGTCTTAAAATATTGTAAAGTGTAGCTTATTCGGTTAAGATAAATCGTCTTCGTCTATGTCCACTCCGTCCTCAAAAAGTTATCACAATTTCTTTTTTTACTTTAGGAAAAATGGCTTTTGAACAGGTGGAGTGGCATCTAACTTACATACCCCACGACTGCTTTCGGGGTTGTAGGAATATTGACAACAGGAATAGGTAAGAGTGTTGCTAAAACGATCATCCTCGCTCTCTTCAACAGTCTGAACAGGTTGTGATACTTGTCCATCTTCTTCTAAACATGTGTTGTTTTGTCGAAAACTTGGCTCACTTAGTAAGTCTTCATATTCAACATCACTCTCCGGATCACTTTGGCCGCCAACAGGCGGTAACAATGCAAAAATACGGTCAATCCTTCTCATATTGCTATAAAAATAAGACAACACATATACCCACCAAACTTGCCAATGTATCTTGAAGGATACATAACATTAGCATCCCGTTTATGGAAAAATTAGTAAGATTTATCAAATTATTTATATACTACAAATAAACTAACATGTCATACAACGAATTACCATCTAAGTTATTTAAATTAAGTAAAAATTGTGAAGTAACGACAGCCTTACCATCTGATATGTCGGTAACCCTCCGGCAGCGACAGTATTTGCTGAACTCAGTGGTTGAATGACGGTGAGTAATTTAAAATAATATCGTCAAGTATAGGTGCATTTGTGCTATAACATGTTTCCGGTCGGACACATGATCAAGGTATAGTAGGTAAATAAAGTGTAAGACGACTGGGAATTTTTGAAATATATGTATCTGAGGAGATACATTGTCAAGTTAAGGGTTAATGATATGTACTGATAATACTTTTCTTGTGTGTTAATATACATTTCTTGTCTTACCATGTTTTCTTTTATATTCTTCTTGTATCCAATCCTTTTTTGTTTTATATTAGTCTTTTATTCAGCAAGAACAAATACTAATTTTAGAGTACAACATGATATCAACGGATGCCGTTTCATCAAACTTATCGATTAATTTCTTCAATGCTGTTTTGCCTACACTTACATTCGGGCATTCTTCATTAAATAACTGTATTGCATATTTATACGAGACTTCTCATATATCATAACGTTTCACCAGGTATTTGCTCCTTTAACGTCGACATTTTTCACACATTAATCTAGCTGAACTGTCAGGCAATGTCGTTGGTTAATGACTAATACATGGGTAATGCGATACTGATGTAACATTCGGCCTTGGTTATACTTAAAATCAATAACTCGACATAATTTTAAGTTTTTTATCTTATCTTAAATGACTACTGATTTTTTATTTACCAAAAGGTACAATCAACATTTTTCATTAAGAATAAATTTTTTCCTAAAACTCATTAAAATATTTTCCCTATATGAGACCTTTACACTTTACACACTGTATAACGAGCAAAAAAAATAATATTATGCATTACGAGAAAGAAAAGAAAAACAATTTAATACAATACATCACTATACAGCAATCACACAGTAGCCATCAACAAAGGTATCCCAGTAAAACATTATTAGTTCCTCGCCGTTGATAGTCAAATTTAATCTTTGAGCGACATTGATATTAACACAACAAACATAATCTTTGCTAATAAAGTACGAATATCTATTTTATTGTGCAATAAAATGTAAATAAACTGGAAGTCTGTAAATATGCCTTCGCATCTCCAAAGAGTCATGAATAAATTTCTCAAAAAAAAAAAAAAACATTATGGCATGTCTCCTAAACTGGAGTACAAACCAGTTCTATTCAAATATGGGTAATTCAGAAAACATCTTCGAACCTTCTAAAGCACTTCTGAATAAATAAGTTTTATATATGGGTGACCAAATGAATGGAGCATACACGAAGCGAGGGCGAACAAAGGAATAATATAAGGGAGTTATGGTCTCGATCGATGCAAACTGTTTAGTGTTTCTAATAACAAAACCGGTCAGAAAATGTTAATTTAGAATCAAAAAGTCCGCCTAAAGCCTTGACCACTGCAGAATGACGAATAGAGGTCCCATAAAAAGTGCAACTGAAATAGAAAGGAAGGTCTTCTTTCGGAGAAATAGTCAATGCATTGTATTTGGAAATATTCAGAGGCAAATTACTCGTATTATACCACGCTCCCATGACCTGATCTGTCTATGCAAAACAAGCAATCCGTAATGGTCGTGTTTTCAGGAAAAGCAATAAGAGTCCATTGCAGCCAAATCCAGAACAGACATTATTGCTATATTAAAAATAATAAGGGTTCCAGACTTCTACCTTGTTGAACTCCTGAGATAGCTATAAAGTAAAGTGGTTGACGACCAGCATAACTGATATAATAAACCTATTCACCTGGTAAGTGTAGAATAATGACAGCAACTGTGACAAAAAACCAATAGCATCAACAAAAAATTAGTTATTTTCCATAACTCGATGAAGATGGACGTTATAAATTAAATTAGTATATAGAATAATATGTAATGTTGGATTTATCTAGGAAAAACAATATGTTTTATAATATTATCAAAAATTTCGCATTCATACATGTATGTCTTTCCTACTGACTGTACCACATAATACCATACATACCGGGTAAGTCATTAGTAGCCGCTTCTTCGATTGCTCTTTTGTGTTTTAAATAACAGAAAAAAGAATTAGTAGAAAATTCATTGTTGTTTGTGGCGCATATTGCAAAAATACCTTAAGCTCTGACGCACTTCCGGTTTCGCCGGAAGTGCACGGAACTTAATTTTTTTAAATGACTCACTCTATATATTTTTGGATTTTCTTGTACTGCTTTAAATTGTCTGTTCAACTGTTTTTTCTTTTTTAAAATTGAGCCAATAGTTTTTGAGTTATTAATTTTTTTTGAAAATATTTGACCAAAACACGTGTTCAGAAAAAAACCATTTTCACACTGTGTTTTAAAGTAAAAATTAACTTTGGCGCTGCTTGGAGCCAAGAAAATTCTGCATCATTTGGTAAAGTTGCACTGGACAATACCTCAAAAAACTTTGTTTTTTCAAAGCTTACTTTCAGAAATTTTCACATACCAAAAACTTATTTTTTTTTTAATGGAACACCCGCTATTTTATTGAGACATTTTGTTCCTTTCTTCATTTTCTTGCATTTTTGTTAACAATGTCCTATACCTACCTATCTTTTGTAATTTCTGAGATAATCACTACCATAGGAACAATTAGCGGTCAATTAAAGAACTACTAGAGCTGTTGTTCTATGCACCAAAATATTCGTTCAACCAATGGAAGGCAGGATTGGGGCTCGACTGTCTTAGTCAACTGTCAAATAAAATAAATGTTAAATCCAACTATCCCAAAAGTAATAATTACACAGAATGAAGAGCATCGCCAATGTCCAGTTGCAGTATTTCATTTTTTACACTGTTGGTTAACAACGAAATAAAATAAAGGTTATGTTTACTGACATATTTGAAGATCTCTTCAAAAAGTTTTAAAATCCATCCGTTGATAAAGATCCAATTATGTAATTACCCACTATTCTTCCCCACACATTAAATGACCAATGATTTTGAAAGTTTGCAGGCGTGATAAAGTGAGGGTTTTTATGTGTTATAGTAACAAAAACTGTGACGATTAACGTATTCACTTTAATAGAAGGTGGTTTCGTCGGTAAACAATAAAATATTGAGAAAGCCAGTGTTATGCCCTAAATTTCATTTTGTATGTGGGTCTCGTAAGGTTGTGTGTTATTATTGAAATTCTTAAGGAATTGACTAGAGCGCGAGACTAATCGAGTGCACCTTGTACATCTTTCGGTACACTCTATGGAAATGACCTTTAGTTGCTTATCTGAGCGTGTCCTATGCCTAATTATTTGCTTTCGGAACTTTGAGTTATGTAATATGGCACTGACAGAGGTGTCCAGTGCAGTTTCGGTCAAATACACTCTTTACGAGTGGGGAAATCTGTTTGTAAACTACCTATCTTATTTTTAGCTCATTCTAACCTACCTGCAGACTCGGTTATTTGCATTAGCAGTTACTTTTATATGCTTTGTTTAAGCTTTGTCAACACCTGCTTGATTATACCTTCCGTTCTCTCCGAAATGTATCCAATATATGTGGCATTTATGGAATTATTTGTAGTTGATGTTGCATTAAATTCTTCGAGACAACAGTCAGGCTTTGTTGCATTTACTGTCGCTTGTATCCATACGTACTCCTAAACACATACACATGTTTCGTCCGATTGATGTTTTTCTATCGTAAATATCTCCCTAAAACGTTATAGATATTAAATAAGTAAATCCTGTAGAATAACGGGCATACTATTAAATGTTTTCGTAGTGTGATTTGCTTGCCCCAGTCTTCGACATTCCTGGCTGTATTGTTAAACACCTGTGATATCTTCCAGTTGCGTATCCGAGGTTAGATCTTCGTTGATTATCCTGTAATACATGGGAAGGCCGGTTCTATCAACCGCCTTATCGAAGCGTTTTATTAGCTTGTAATTCTTGTATAATTACCTGCAAGATCCGGTCTTATCTCCGTAATAAATTTTGGCTATAACAGAGGTTTGTTTTGATTGCCGCCATTCATTGTCGTTGGCATGTTCTTGATGCGATGTCAATCAGGTGACCAACCTTAAGCGCGAAATTGCCCTGAGTGTTGACTAGCGTTTTCAATCTTCCGTACTTTGTAGGTGTGTTTTAATAAATTTTACCATCTCCCTAAATTCCGAGGATGTTTGTGTTTAATTATATAGGTCACGTTATTGACTCTCTCTGTTGTAATTAAGTCCTGTGTCCGTTACTTTTATTTGAAATCTCCCGCTTTTTATTCTGAACCCTTTCCGAGTGCGTCATATTTTGGGCGTGCGTGATTGGCTGTAGCGCATCATCCAGGAGACCACGTTCTCGTTTTCACTTACTAAGTCCATCTTGTTTAAAGAACATCAGTACATAATGCTTATTTTTATTTGGTAATTTTTATTACTATGTCTAGTACAATTACGCTTAGGCGGCTCTGAAGAAATAAGTAGTGAGTGTCGATACCTTAGTATAGGTGAATTATCGTAAATTTTATCGAAATACCGCTTCCTAGTTTGCGATTTACCACATGGTAGATTTTGAATTTAAATTTTGTACTATGTGTGACTTGTGAGACGATTACGCGGATCTCCAATAAAATTGGGGGTAAGTGGGGTAAATCTTGTGTTAATTTTCGGGGTTTCATCTCTGGTTTTTCTCTTTTCTAATTTAATAGGATTTTATTGTTGGGCACGAGGCTAAGCCCTCAGTAGCCATTCAATGAAAATGGCCGCCGTACATGGCTGAAGAACATAGTGACTACCATCGTCGCTCTAATAGCTGTACCTTTCCAACCTTCCTAGTGGCTTCTGGTGGATTTTCTCCGACCAGCCAGGGAGACTTTCTCCGCATCGTGGCCAGATAAGTACAACTATATTCGTAGTTTTCGACGTATCTTTCGACTAATTTGTCGATATCTTTGTGCCAGTGTTCTGCACATTTACCTTACTTTTGTGATCTAAGACTATTTGGGTGGTTATAAGATACCTAATGCACCACTTAATCATTTGCGAGGTCACGTGCAATCCTATCTAAATTACCGTTTATATATTGCAAATTGTTATTGCTGTATACAGCGTGACCCTAAGTAAGAGTCGATTAGGGCTCTCGTTGATGTGTTGAATTTTTATTTTAATATAGACTCTAGAAAATCCATTACCGATAAAACTTTGACTTTCATGTATGTTTTTTAAACTTCTGAGCTATTTAAAATTATTTAAGCAATTGTAAATTCTATATCGTAAGCTCAGTAGATTCTTTGTGTTAAATACTAAATTTTCCTTTGTGGTTTTTTTGCAAGCGATATTTAATAGATTAACATTTGTAAACAAGTTACTTTAATTAATTCGTAATTTTTGATTTTTGTAATCAAAACCATGATTTTGTAAATTTAACGATTTTTCTTTCTCTTAACTATTTTTTTTTATGTCTTAAGTGCTAATCTTAAATCATTTTTCTTTTAATTGTGAAACATATACACATATCATAGAACATCGCCGTTGGTGGCACTTGTATAATACCATTTGTAGAATAGCCTGTAAGGCGACGAAACGTTTCTGCTGCCGACCATCCCCTGCCGATGCGCAGAGGTTATGTCTTTGTATTTAAGATTTGCTAATAATTGAATCCGACTGTTTAATATATTTCCAATTTTCATTCTGACTGTTTAATATATTTTCGAACTTTCATTCCCACGCGTTTAACATATTTTCAAAAAAAAAATAACAACTAAATATAGAACTTTCTACACATCGTAATTTCTCTTTTATTAGCACTTGAATAAGGTTTGGCGCAGCCGACCTATACAGGGTGATCCGTAGGAAACCCGCTGGAGGGACACAGCCAGTGGCAGATCAGTAGGGAACGCAGGTAGGTTACCGTAAGGTAGCACAGTGTCCTGGTGCCCGGACAACGTCGCTTGCGTCGTCGCCGACCGACGCTCATTTCACAAGTTTAGTTATCTGAACCGTCACGCCATCTGCGGCTTGAGTTAGCTCGGCCCTGCGTTTCTCAATTCCCACCACCACCCTATCGTGATCTCCTTATACTGTGACTCACCTGGTCAATAAAATTTAGTTTTCGACGTTGTTGCGGGTGTAACACCAGGATAATTTATCTGCTACCGATTGACAAAAATGTATGCAATTCTGAAAATTTCTTTTATCTAACCGTGTGTATGAATATGCTACAAATGAATAACATATTTCCTAATTATTCTGGATTCTCAAATTTGACATACATCTAACTGACAACTAATTTTCCTAGTACTAGTCTGGGGGTGTTCGACTGCACTCGCAAGTCCAATAAACGTCTTATCCTCACCAGTTATTGCTTTTTCCGCTCTTTTGTTCATATTCAATACTTTCTGTTCACTCAAAGCGTCCCTTTATACTTTCGAAGGTTTCTGGCTTCGGTTGACTTCTACCAGGGATAGCTGTGCATAAAGTCTGGATGCTAGCAAAGAGTTTTTTTCGGATTCACCCAAAACGTCAAACATATCTATTAACTCTTCATAAGAATAATTCATTTGGATGATAATTAATAGCGATACTTTTATAAATTTGACATAAATGTTTACCGACTTTCTTTAACAGCCTTCATTGGACGAATATTTGGGATGCATAGAACAACGCTCGTAGTTCTTTATTTGACCGGTAATTGCTCCTATAGTGGTTATTTCAGAAATTACTAAAGGCAGGTATAGGACATTGTTAACGAAAACGAAAGAGAATAAAAGAAGGAACCAAATGCCACAATAAAATACCGGGTGTTCTATTAAAGAAAATTAAGTTTTTGGTATGTGAAAATTCAGGAAGTAGGATTTGAAAAAAAAGTTTTTTGAGATATTGTCGAGTGGAACTTATATCAAATGATGCAGAATTTTCTTGGCTAGAAGCACCACCAAAGTTAATGTTTTTACTTTTAAAAACTATGAAAAACTGGGTTTTTCGTCAAAAATTTCCAAAAAAAAATAACTCAAAAACTAATGGCACAATTTTGAAAAAGAAAAAACAATTAAATAGACAATTTAAAACAGTACTAGAAAATCAAAAAATACATCATGTCATCATGAGTCATTTAAAAAAATTAAATTTCATGCATTTACGTTTAATCCGGAAGTGCGTCAGAGCTTAAAGTATTTTTAGAAGATGCGCCCCAAGCAACCATAAATTTTCCAGTAATTGTTTTTTCTTTTATTTAAAACACAAAAGAGCAATCAAAGAAGCGGCTACTAATGACTCAGACTGTATAATATATGTATATTATACTTAAATAAATAAATATAAAACACAAATGTATAGTTAGTTACATTTGTTGCTGCTTATTTATCATGTCGTATTTTGATATTTATTATAAAATCGTTTATTTCTCTCGAAGAAATTATTTACTTCATTTAAAGTATATTTAAGAAATGAACGTCGAGTTAATTTACACATTCAGTGTTATTAATTAAATTTGAAACTCTCAAAGATAATTCACTTTACTGCGGAATTATGTCCACAGTAAACTGATTTCCAAAAAAGACGTTATTAAATCTTCTCACTTTTTTGTGCTCTCCAGAAAGGAAAATATTTCACCAAGGAAATGATTATACGGACTTTCAACGAAATTAAACTTCAATTTCGCAAGATCCCTCTATGAGATTTAATTAAAATTAATGATTTTAAATTTTCGAATTGGGGTCAACTAATTTCAAAGAAACTGATCCAAGTAAGAACATTATTCGTTCTAAAGAAAGCTTAAGGGATTTCCACGGATATTGCAAACGTTCTTTACATTTTTCGTAATCTTATTCTCTTGCAGCAATTACAGAGGAATATAAAGGAGATGCACTTTGCTTGAGAGACATTCTCTACATAACAAGATGGTGTAGTTTATAAGTAATGAGCTGTTGATTTTTGATAGGTATTAGTTTTCATAATTATATTCTTCTTCAGAACGTGTATTTTAGCAATTCGGATTAAGATGATGTAAAACAATAGTGAATTGAATTTTTTTATTTGGATGAATTATACTTTTTACTTTCTTATACGTAGTATAAGGAAGTATTGTGATGATGAAAATTTTCGACCTCGAGATTTTTGCAGATGTCCACGTCTTGAAGTCCCCTGATACCAAAAAAGTGGTTTTTAAAAAATGTCTGTGTCTGTGTCTGTGTGTCTGTGTGTCTGTCTGCGTGTGACCACGATAGCGGTCAAACCGCTGTAGATATCTATTCCAAATTTTGTATTTACGTATATAATCTCCCTCTTGAGATCTGATTAGTTTTTCAGTAAAATCGGTAGACCGGAAGTAGTAGTTTACTTCAGTGAAAAAATCGAAATTTGCAAATATTTCGTCAATTACTAAGTTTAAACAAATTTATAAAGAACTCAAATGTACTCAAAATTAAATTTGAGACAAATTGTCTTAAAAAAGTTTTTTGAAATTCCTACCGGAAGTAGGTCTTTTACTCTTATCCAGAATCAGCTTTTTGCGAATATCTCGCAAGTCATGCTTTCTAGGCAGGTACATTACGAGTATAAAAGTATTTAAATGAAAATTTTAAATATCTTTTGTATAAAAAAAATTTCAAAATTCGGACCGGAAGTACCACTTTTACTCTTACCGAATAGCGGTTTTTTGCAAATATGTCGTAAATTATGCACTCTATATATATTTATTAAGAGTACAAAAGTATTTAGAGTTGAATTTGCAATATTTTTTGTATACGTGAAATTTCAAAATTCGGACCGGAAGTAGCACTTTTACTCTTAGCGAGTAGCACTTTTTTTCGAATATCTTGCAAAGGATGCATTCTATAGCGATTTATTAAGAAAATGAAAGTACTTAGAATAGGATTTTGAATAATTTTTGTATAAAAAAATTCTTAAAATTGTATAGTTTGAAACTCTCATACGTATAAGAAAGTCGTGTGGTGGCCACACCTCATTTTTTACTTTCCTATACGTAGTATAAGGAAGTATTGTGATGATGAAAATTTTCGATCTCGAGATTTTTGCAGATGTCCACGTTTTGAAGTCCCCTGATACCGAAAAAGTGGTTTTTAGAAAATGTCTGTGTGTCTGTGTGTGTGTCTGTGTGTGTGTGTGTGTGTGTGTGACCACGATAGCGGTCAAACCGCAGTAGATATCAATTCCAAATTTTGTATTTACGTGTATAATCTCCCTCTTGAGATCTGATTAGTTTTTCAGTAAAATCGGTAGACCGGAAGTAGCAGTTTACTTAAGCGAAAAAATCGAATTTTGCCAATATTTCGTCAATTACTAAGTTTAAACAAATTTATAAAGAATTCATATATACTTAAAATTAAAATTGAGAATAATTTTATTTAGAAAGTTTTTCGAAATTCCTACCGGAAGTAGGTCTTTTACTCTTATCGAAAATCAGTTTTTTGCGAATATTTCGCAAGTCATGCTTTTGAGACAAGTACGTTATGGGTATAAAAGTATTTAAAACATAATTCTCGATATCTTTTGTATAAAAAAAATTTCAAAATTCAGACCGGAAGTACCACTTTTACTCTTATCGAATAGCGATTTTTTGCAAATATGTCGTAAGTTATGCATTCTATATATATTTACCAAGATTACATAAGTATTTAGAACTGGATTTGCAATATTTTTCTGTATATATGAAATTTCAAAATTCGGACCGGAAGTAGCAGTTTTCCCCTTAGCGAGGAGCACTTTTTTGATATCTTACAAAGTATGCATTCTATAGAGATTTATTAAGAGAATAGAAGTACTTAGAATAGGATTTTGAATAATTTTTGTATAGAAAATTCTTAAAATTCTATAATTTGAAACGCTCATACGTATAAGAAAGTCGTGTGGTGGCCACACCTCATTTTTTTTATATATTATAAGTGAAACCTTAAAAGTTAAAGTTACTGCATTAAAAAACGAAATCTTAGATACTTTTAATAGTTACGTGATAATTATCGGGAGATCTTATTAATGTACCGGCGAGACTTGAATACTAGCACCTCCACCAATTTTCACAATTTCTATATGTCAGCAATTTTAATCGTTTTCCTCTGGTTCTGAAAACTCATACATAATCTAAGCATCTTGCAAGCTGGAAAGTTGAATTCTCTATTAACAAGATGAGTCACCATTGCTTCCACTTTTTTTTGGCCTTAGACGATAATCAAAACGTCTGTGATCCTGAGTTGATTATGAAAATACTTTAATGTGGAGATGAGATTAAATATAAAACATAAAATAAAAAAATTGAGAGAAATTAATAAAAGAAGCAGACAAACATATCTCAAGATGTACAGAATAAACGAAGTTGCACGTAGCTTAAGCGATGTGCAATGTATTAAATGAAATAACAGGAAAAGCAAAAATGTATATTGATATATCTATTGAGTTAAATGTAATTGTGATGAAACAGACGAAGAAACTCTACATAAGATACATTTATTTCTCGGAAATCAGATAAGAATTTACGACTAGAAGAACCAAAATAATTACGTGCGAAATCCATACATAAAGCGAAGATCAAGTTCACGGTCAATATACCTGAACCTAGGATTCATAAAGCAATAAATAATAAAAGGAAAGTGCTGAGAGTGTTCCTCAATTTGTAAAATTCGTTTAATAATATGAACAATGAGACATTATTGGAGAAACTGTACTCGATTGGTTTTGGGGAATCACATTTTCTACAAGCATAGTCATGTCTAAGTCAACGAAGTCAGAAAATAGCACTAAATTGTAGCTCTGGACTGAAAACTCTGTTTGACTGAATATCACGATAAGTAGGGGTGTCCCGCAGGGCTGCATTTTGGGTTAAATACTGTAAATAATGTATACTAATGATTTATCATCCCCCTTAAAGCATAAAGTACATATGCTAAAAACGTGTCAGTAATAATTGAAACAGATGATAATAAAAAGCGGCCAAAGGAGATGGAAATAATTCTACAAGATCTAGTGGCATCAAACAAACAGTCAGAAATTAAATGTGTGAAAACTAATATCATAAGTTTTCATTTAAGAAGAGAAGAAAAAATTGATGTACATTACAAAGGAATATTGCAAATGTCTTCAAAGCATGCTATATTTCTAGATTGGTGTCGATGAAGTTTAGGAAGAACCATAACACAACTTTCTTAGGCTTTCTTGTTCTTTAATAGTTAAATTGCTTTTTGCATGTCGTCCATGTAATGTCCTCTTTACTTCCATTACAGTCTATTCCCTAGTAGCACACAATATCAGGCCAACGTTAGCTATCGGTCGTTTATTTATTGGCCTGATATCGGCGTCTGATATCAATCCGATGTACAAGTGTTAACATTTTACAACGTTGGATAAATATCACTGCATGATATTTTGGACCAATATTTTGGACAGACATTTTTCCGATTTGAGCATTTACCTTATATTTCATAAGACAAACAAAGTACAGAGAATTTACTTGATTTGAACTACAAAATGAACAAACCAAAATGTGTTTTGTATTTGACAGATCACAACCCACTTGTTAGCCAATTATGTTAATAAAATAAAAATTTAATGTTAATTTGGTGGGAATTAACTTTGATGATCTATATATTTCATTTCACACACCAACAATTATTCATGATACAGTGTGTAATATAATCTGTGATAAATTAATATGGACTATATCAATATTGTCTTGCAAAGTTAATACGATGTTGGCGTTTAATCGCAGAATAACAAATTGTGACATCATCCCCTTTAGTCTAAATTTATATCGAACACTGACCTACAACAAACATCACACTGACTTTGTGAACTTGATATTATGTAGACATTTTTCTTTAATGTTAATAGTATGTAGATTTTTGTTGTCAATAAAATATCAGTATCAGATATTTAACCAATATTTTATCAATGTAGACAAGGTTGGTCTGATATCAACCCAACGCCATAAATTGACATTTACTTGATATAGGAATTTTATATTCGTACGAGATTGGGTGGGGGTCACTGATGTTCTACCGATCTTAGAAGATTGGAGTGACATTGGCCCGCTTTGAGGCCAACGAACTTGGCTACTAGGGTTGTTGAAGCATATTGTGCGTTTATAGTCTTCTTCCTTGTGTAGGCTTCCAGATATTCTTCCTATTTTTTTTTGTTGTTAATTGGATTTATTTTTGCAATTTTGTTTACTTCTACCTTTCTGTTTCTTTTCTATTCTACCTAATCAATAGTGTTTGTTATTGTTGCTATTACCTGCAAATTATTCTAACAGTAAATTATACAATGAATTTCTAAATATTTTAAAGTTTATGATTCATAGCTTGTCTAGGGTTGCAAATAAATTCATAGGATTTAAAGATTTCCTTAGTACATTACGACAACTGAATAATTTTACATAGAAATTTCCAATTTATCTGTATTTGTATAAAAGAGGTTGAAGTGCTTCTTTTATTTGCTCAAGTGTTTCCCAATGAGGTAGAAATGACCATTTTTCCGGCCGGCATATATACTCTTGGTACGTAATAAATAAAACAACTCAAAGAAACCGACTTGTGTAACTATCAAGTTACAAAGTCTTAAAGCTTCGTGAAAGTTTTCTGGGAACCCCATTCGTATATATATCGACATGTTAAGTATACACAGACTTCCTTTATATTGGTGCCCGTACTTCCTTCGCAAAATTCGTTTTTCGTGCGTTTGTGAACATCCAGAGAACGACGTTGGCAAGTAGGGAGAATAAAAAAAAGAAGGTGGCTTTAGACCGACTTTCCCAATGGAAATCTTTTTATGGTCCTTCGAGTTTTCCCTCACCATTAATCCGCCACAATATGTGACCTAAATGACTGCCTGGGCGAAGCGTTCTTTTTGCACGAACAGGCACTACTGGGTTATTAATTTGAATGTATGAATGTGCGGAGAAAAAGGAAATTGTATAAGAAAAATGGAGAAAAATTGCTTCGGGAATATTAGGAACGATTTACAATTGTATAAATAAAATGTATTTCTTTCTTAAGATTTATTCATGATGTTTGATAAATTGTCGGTATTGATGTTAGTTCTTTCGTAAACTAGTCAAAGTAGAGTTGGTCAAATCTAAGTTCTTGATTAGTAAAAGGCGTGTACACAGGTAGTTTAATGGAACTAACAATTTGAATTTATTCAACATATTTTGAGACGAATACGTAAATGTCAGTAAATATATAATAATAATTAATATTTACCAGCTAATGAATAAATACCATAAATAATAGGGTATTACATATAATGTGTATGTATATGTACTTAATAAATATACTAGGGCTGATCAAATGCAATACATCTTTACTTAATAACAAAATTAATAATAAAAGTAGATACAAATAATTACCAACATAGTTAAGGCCATATTCTACTGCATCTCTAACTGATATACACGATATTAAGACTTCTTCTGTCTTTGGAACAGCGCTGTACCATGTCATACTTTAAATTTTCTGACCTACTTTCTTGTGATATTTTAACTTTCCTCGTGATACAAGTAGTTAGGAATGCAATCAGTGAATCATAATACCACCCAGTCCACCTTTTACTGAGATATACATTACATTCATAAGAAGTTATAACTTTTTATTTGTTTAATACGAAAATGCTTTTTGGTTGTTTTAGTTGAGCAACATATAACATGATAGATGTACAATTAGAGATATGGACACATATATACATATATCTAACTATCCTATATACAGGGTGAGTCATTTCAGTGGGGAAAGTAGATTATAACTTTATGAGAAAAGATATTTCGCTTTGCTAAGATAGCCACTCATTGGGAGCACGTTTTAAAATTATTTTGTATTATTGTGGCTGATCATAGTTACAGTTTTTTTTTTAATTGAAAACATATTATTACAATTTTGTATTCCCCATATAATTCTTAGTAAAAAAGTTGTAAGAGAGTATAATAGGTCTATGGCTTAAGGGTCCTATATAGTGGATCGGAAATGTAATATTGGTTGCATAGCACATAATTTAATAAGCCAAGGATGTCCGAGTAGGTACTTATTACACATAGGGAATATATAATAAACTAGCTGTCCATCAATGTCTTCGAGCTTGAATCGCCTTTCGCGTCCGCTTACAGTTTTATTACAGTTCCCTGTAAAACGCCAAAAAAATCAATTTTGAATTTCTAAACTTTTGGCACACCTTGTATAGACGTATATTTTTGTCCACGAACTACTGTCACGGTGCCAGGTGGAACGACAATTTAAAGCATCTTAACGTGAGTCTGACTTTTCGTTGTTGAAGTTTGAAATTTAGATGCTATTTAGCGTAATACTAAGACTTGACACTAAAAGATTCATAGTGTTATTAGTTTTACACAATGAAAGCACTAAATCATTATTAAAAAAGTAATATCAGACTTATTTTAGCTTTTCATAATTTAGCCTGTCAATTATCATGGCCCACAAACGTCATTTCTGGGCTGTAATATTTAATAATAATCATCTTTTGACATACCTTTTGAGCTTTGTTATAATGCAAATTTGTGAACAATGCATGCCCATTACACAGAAGAATCAAGTTTTAAATAAAATATGTATGACTTATTAATTTTATTTATAATAGTGAATTTATAACTGGCTTCCGTATTAATAAATTAGTTTCATGTGTCTGCTCTGAAATTGTTCCTGTCAAAGTGAGTTTGCAGTTGCAGTGGCATTGAGTCTTCGCCTGTAAATCGTGCTCTGGCTATGTTGGTTGCTGAGACGATCCTATTACAATTTAAATATTTAGTAGTGACGCTGGTAGTTGAACTAAAAGCAATAACCAAAAATAAAACAGACCGACGTGGGAATATCTGTGTAAACATTTTGCTTACACACACTGTAAAAAGAATATAATTCGTAATTGTTGGATCTTTTTGTGATTTTTATTAAGTATATAAGGAAAAATAACACAAAAAGGTAGTTCATGATTACAACCAATCCATCGAAATAAGAGCCACCAGCCTGGGACACGACCATCATGAACCATCATCAGAATGTTTGATTAACAATTTGATTTAATGGTGTATTTTCAAACATATCCCATTAAATGATTGAACGCTGCGCATACTTCAAACTTTCTACTGACAATCAAATTATTTAGTAGTAGTTGTTGTTGAATTAGGCTGGGATATTTACTTTAATAAATTGAATAGTTACAAAACAATTGTCATTACATTGAAATTTGATTCGTCTGTCACCTAGTAATAATAATATAAATCATATTTTAAGGTAATTGTCTAATATATAGGCAAAACTAAAATGGATCTGATAACACTTTTCTCATTAATATTTTAAAGTCTATTTTTTAAATAGCGAGACGAATTTCTGAACAGACCACTTTGACAGTGAAATCTCATTGGTTGAAAGCAAGGCCAAATGACACCGTATCAATCTTGCTCACATTCTGTCAACTGACATTGTTTATTGTTAAGCCTTGTTGTTGTTTCTATTATTTCCCCGTTATTTCATTATATACTTTACCAGTTCTATTCAGAGCTCGACAGTAATAGTTATCAGATATACTCGTAAGTTTGTTTTCAAGATTTTCGTGCATGTAATTTGGGACAGGGGTATGTTCAGAAATTCGTCTCGCTACTTTAAAAATAGACTATAGTCATTTCGCTGTATAAAATTTGAAATTTCATATCTTTTTGTGTCAAGGTCTACAATAAATATAGATGGAGCTTAAAACATGACCAATGAAATATCAGACAGATGTCAGGGTGTTTAACTTTTTTTCTTAAATAATTGTCATCATGAAAGCAGTTCAGATTTCATCACGAACTGAAATCGATTGATCGTTTTGACGTTTTATAACCTGCAATTAAATTTTTGTGAAATTTCCAACATTAATCAAAAGTCAGATGGATTACTTTTGACAAGCAAACAAATCTCCTCCGAAGGATTTTTGAGAAAACTTGTTTTTAATATTTTGACATATTAATTAATTTTCTTTAATCCGATAATTTTTTTCTAAATTTGATTATTCAGAGGGGTACATTACTAAATTCTTCATAAGTTGACGTTGAAAGGTTTTCTCCAAATTTAAAATCAACAAAAATATCTTACATCAAAAATCTCCTATTTTTCAACTATTCACATATCCACTATATAGGACCCTTAAAGTTTTCGACTTATTACCATTTTGCTGAAAAATTCAATGTTTTTATAAAATCATATTTCTCGAAAACGACCTACTAGATGGACACAATTTTTGGTAGTGCTGTTCATAATAAAAGGTCTTAATACATACATATTTTATTTTTTTGCAGTTACTAATTGAATTTGCAGAAAACTGAATCAAATTTACATAATATATTTTATCTAAAAATGATTTTTTCAAATGAAACAGCCTGTATATCAGTTCATTTTAAATTTCTTACTAAATTTCCCCCAAAAACATGTAAGACGTTATCATTTTAAAAGTGACCATTACTGAGCTATTGTGGTTTTATGAAATAATTTTGCCAACTTGATGTTTTTATTACATACAATACAAAATAACTTTAAAAGGTGCTCCTAATATGTGGCTATCATAGGAAAGAAACCGCTTCGAAATAACTTTTCTCATAAAGTCACAATCTGCCTTCCCCCTGGAAAAGACTCACCCTGTATACAGATATATACACGAGTTGATACCTTCTTCTACGTATATAAGTTTTCGTATTTCATTATTTCTGATACTTCTTCTTCAGAGGATAAAAATATCATGGAATGGATATAGACTTGATATATTATCTAGCTGTTTGATGAACCTTCTTCAAAGTTTCATTGTATATATTTTTATTGGTATTTGCTCAAGCATGTTGAAACGCCTTCATTGTAGAAAAAAATTCAACATCACCTTGCTTGCCGAAGATCGTTCTTCAACTTTTTTTTTTGGCGAGGGTTGAATTTGAATGTTTCAATAGTATTGATAACAATTTAGTGAATGGTTCAAAATAATGATACCAAATTTTGTCGTCAGAAATTATTGCCCTCACTCTGAGATGCTGCAAAGCAAGTTCAATCGCAAGCATCATTTGGTGCTCAGACAAAAGATGACGACATGAGCGCATAAGCTTTATTGTAGCCCAGCCTTTTACGATACTATGGACGGATACTCACATTTATAAACAGTACTAACGTTGCAAAACGTCAGTTGAGTAATTACAATTATTTCCAAGGCTAACCTGACCAAGATGGGATTTAACTGAATGTCACTCATATTTCTTTTCAACTGTTTTTATTTTAATGTAGATTCGCAGCCAGATTAGGGCGGCTCTATATTATAATGATTTAAATTGTCAACATTTATAGTAGGTATAAAAAAAAAATTAACGTCTCAAGAAAATTAATTTATGTTATACATATAAGGGATCATTCGTATATAAAATAGAAGAATTTTATTAGTATAATAGTGCAATGTATAAAATGTTAAAGAAGATCTAAATCTATTGTAATCTCACTTCTTTTAATAATCGTTAGAATCAAGCAATGAAGGGAAATTTTGAAGAGATAAAGAGAATAATAGAAATAATCTATTCTTTGTTGTAAAAATTGATTCTATTTTATATTATCTGAATAATCATATTTACATATATTCTTGAATTGGTGATTTTCATTAAGGAGGAGAAGTTAATTTTTGAAATTGAATTGTTGTTTAGATGCAAAAAGCGTTTTATATTATTACGTAAATTATTTACCCAACATACATTAAATTGTGTTTTGAATAAAATATTATTTTGAAATAAATAGTAAAATAACTTTCACCAAAGAATTCAATCCTCAGAGTATTATTTATTTTCATGCTTAATTATAATTTCTACTGGGCTTAGCTAAAAAGACAATAGTATAATATATCGCTTGGAATATACATACTTCTTATTTTGATAAACAATTTTTATTATTATGAATTTGTTGTTTACTGCATAGTATCTACATAGTTGCTGTTTCTCCACTTTCTATTTATTTTTGCTTGTTGATTATTTACGTATTTACGTTCACTGCCAAATACTGAAGTATAATCTTTCTTGTTTTAACTTCTATCTTTTTAACATTAACAAGAATTCTAATCGCCTTTTAGCGATTTGTGTTTGATATTTTCAATATGCACTATATGCGTAATATGTGTCAAATGCTCTTTTTAATATACCTACTGAAAATTAAATAAAAAGTTCATAACGTTTTTATTACGGTATAAAGTAACAGGCACATTATTAAACATATGTATTTTAGAGTCGTGTTCATAATGAAAAATTACACTTCTTTTATAGTATTTCACTTCTTATATAATGTTGCAGTCATAAACCGTGAAATATACGACATATGGACCTCATATTTTTTGGCAAAACTTTCATATACGTACGGCAGCAGTGTATGTATGTATATGTGGAAAGTTAAATGTGAAATAGTACATTACATAAAACTTCTTTACGATAGGCCTTTTTCTCTAATATGGGCGAGTGGAAAGATCCGGTTCTATTTAATTCGATAGTTGTTTGGCCATCTTGGTGAAACTTTCTGGAATTGGAACTGTGAAAATAAGAGCAATAAAGGAAAATGAATGGATCCTTTGATAGACCTCTTTATATAAAATCAATTTAGTCCATTGTTGGTCGTTAAATGTAATTAATTGGTTGCTATTGAGATGTGCAACATGTAGGGGAGAGTGGGGTATAATGATCCCTCTAAGATAAAACACGTCGTAGGCGAAGTACGGTACGAGCAAAAAAATTGAATTTATTGTCACAGAGAGAGCATACTTTTCTTAGCACTTTGGTATGGTCGTCAAGGTTGAATCATTAAAAACCATTCATAGAAATGGATACAATGTATACTTCGCAAAAGGATCATTTTGCCCCAAGGGTAGAGGTAAAATGATCCCATGAGGCGGGTAAAACGATCCCCCCCCCAGTAAAAGCATTTTTGATTGACACAGTTACTATAAGTATAGCATATTAGGTAAAGATTTTTAATAAAGTTGTTTTTACTGCAAATACAAAAATAATATATTTTCTCAAAAAAAAACAACAAAATATTCTTTAGGAACTCAAAAACGTTGGCATAAAATAATTATTAAACTAAAATTTAATTTGTTGTTTAGCAGGGGCTACTTGAGTACGGAATACACATCTGGTACATGTATAATCCTTATCATCGTCGCTAACTGCTGCACATTCATCATGTGCCCATCCGCGACACGTAGTGCATTGGATCCAACCTTCTCCCCTGATAGACCTTTTAAAACTTCCACCACACAATATGCATTCAGTGTCATCTGAATCGTTACTACTACACCCACTACTCTCCCGGAGCTTTTCTTTTACTTTACTTTTCTTTGGTCTTTTTGAAGTCTTAACTGCTTTAGTTTTACCCAGTCTTGCTTGTTTTTTCTCCTTCCTCCTTTTTTCGGTTTCATATTTTTCCATCTTTTCTTTTTCGAGGTTATCCTTGTATGGAGTGCTCGTGAGAATTACAGTACCAGTTGACTTGCGTTTATTCCTACTTCTTTTCTTGTCAATTTTCGGAAGAGGATGACAAACGGAGGGAGTAGTAATAGTAAATGAAGAATTATTATTGTGCTGTTGTGATTCGGGTTCCAAAATGACGGAATCTGGGCGCGAACTTGAACCTGGAGTAGGACTTTCTTGACGTGTTTCTTCTACGACGTTGTCTAGACGCGAACTTGGACCTGCACAGGATTTTCTAGACGTCTTTTTTGTAACACATCTAAGTTATCTAAAACTGGAGCATTTCGTTCTTCATTTGGTTCTTTTGTAACGTCTGCAGCTATGAAATCGACATCCGTAAACGTTTCTGGATTAAATGGAACAATACCAGTTTTTCGAAACCCATTGATAGCGTTTATCGGTGTAGAAGCTTTCAAGTATGCTTCGCAAAAGACGCTACTTATTTGAAACGTGGTAATAGTCCTTCCAGGGTGATTGTTCATCCATTTTTCTAGAGCTTGGTCCAAGTAGGTATTTAAGAGGAACATAACTCCAACGTCTAATGGCTGGAGTTTATGTGTTGTGTGAGGTGGCAGACACAACAAAGAAACAAAGTTGTCCCTTGCTTTTAAAATTACATCCAAATTTTTGGTATGTGTTAAGTGTCCATCCAATACAAGTAATACAGGGTCATCTTTAGAGGGCTTAACAAAACTCACAAAATGATCGAACCACTGTTTAAATAAGTCAAGCTTCATCCATCCACTTTCGTTACATGCCAAAATTGTACCTGGAGGGGCCCCGTCCATTAATTCAGCTTTCATACGTTTTCTGCTGAAAATAAGCATGGGTGGTATAAAATTTCCAGCTGCTGAAATACAAATGACCGCTGTTGTAGATATTCCACGTTCAGCTGACGTAATGCGTGCCACTTGCTTTCTTCCTTTCTTCGCAAATGTCTTGGAATTTTTTCCAGGAACTGTGGAAATTGATGTTTCATCTACATTGAATATTCTGTGGGAAGGATAATCATGTCCTTCTCTTAAGTCTTTCAGAAGACCAAAAAACTTCGTCACCACTGGTTTATTGAAAGCTCTTGCGCGAGGGGCAGAAGTAGACTCTGGACTTCGCAGACTAATATCTGAATGTCTTGTTTGAAAACCAAATAGTCAGTCTTTTCCGGCGGCCATTTTTATCTGTGAAAATGGATGTGGTATATTGTTTTTTTCGGCCAACTGGAAGGCCAAACGACGAAGATCTAGGGTTGTGATGTCATACATTCTTGTTTCCAGATCAAGAATGTGTTGTACCAACTCGTCTTCTTGATCTGGACTAAAGACCGTCTTCTTGCTGCCAAGATGTTTTATACTACTCGTGGCAATTTTGTTTTTATTTTTGACTCGACGTTTTAATGACATAATAGGAACATTGAAGGTTTTTGCTGCGGTTTTGATAGGCATTCCATTTTTAAACTCATCCAGAGCATTTTGCATACTCTCTGGATCCCAACTTTGTCTTTGCGTTTTTCGTTGGTAGTGACGTGGCATTCTGAAAAAGTAAAAAATCTAAAGAAGAATAACTGAAATAAAACAATAAATGGGCGTAAAATGATCCCAGGATCATTTTATACGACCTATTAGGGATCGTTTAACCCCAAACGCACATTCTGACTTTCACCTAACTTAACAATTTTCAGTGAGAAAATAGACCCTAACTACTTAAGGATTTTGAACTCCAACTATACCATTAGAAGTTGTGCACAAACTCGATTCGATAAATAACAATACATAGATTTAATACTGATACTACGAAGCACTTACCTTATATTGGAAAGTCACACAACACAGAACTGCAAACCACGAGTTTTTAAACAGGCTTGAACTGATCGCATGGCGTGTTCGTGAGTACAGAACACTTTAATTTCAATATTCTGTCACTGTAAACTAGATGGCATCATTAGTTTTTGCGAAATCAGGTGGGATCATTTCACCTCCAGGGATCATTATACCCCACTCTCCCCTAATTTTGTCTTTAAGGAAGTTATTATAATCAAATTATTATTATTAAAAAAGAAAATATAGTCAAATTCTTATCGAATTAGGTATTACAATTTGTAATGATTACAATAAAGTCTACTTATTGCAAAAAACAGATAAACAACAATCCCAGCTATACATGAGACATAAATGTGGGACATTAAATAAAAGATTTATAGTCAGATATTTAAACTAAATATTGATAAAGTATAAGTGTGAAATTAATAGATTTTTACCTGCTTCTGACCCCAGTAGTTCATATTCCATGCCGAACCTGATAATGTACTGTCGCCTGCCACGTCATCCCCGCTTACATCTTGCCCTTCTCTCTCTTCTAATAAAAAATATAGCAAATATGACAATATTTTGAAAACATTGCAAATTGAGCAATTCTAACTAATTAATCTGAAAAATGCTCTGAGAATGATTTTAACTCCGTATCTTGGACGCAAATAGGTAGTCAACGAATTAAGAAGAAGGAAAGTGGCGCGATACCTCATCAGTATCATAGAGGACTATTTCTCTCAGAGATGGGTGTACTTGTCATCCAAATATAGTCTAGAGTTCAATTCTGGTGTACCACAGGGTTCAGTCGTTGGACCAGAGCTATGAAATATTTTGTACGATCAAATTCTAAATGTGCGATTTATGAATGCAGCCACGGCAATAGCATATGCCAACGATCTATCACTCATAGCAGAATCAGAGGATGTGAGAGAACTTGTGTTCAAAGCTAACGTTTCTTTGGAACAAATGGTGGAAAAAATTAGGGAAATTGGCCTGCAGATTGCCCCGGAAAAGATAGGCTGTTATCCTCAAAGGGCTTAACACAGAGACGTACATATATTTTAATGTAATGGAGGTACAAATCACTTTTGGGAAAGAGTTGAAATACCTTGGATATGCCACCAATCTCCCTCTCGATAGAGGAATAAAAGAGGATGTTCTCCGCCCAGAAAAGATAAATACTATCATCTAAGGCAAGGGAAAAAGAAACAACGATAAAACGGTGGCAGAAAGCACTGGAATCCCTGGAGTACATAGCTAGCTGAACTAGGACCTCGATTCGAAACTTGAACGCCTGGGTACGCTGTGAGTTTAGAGTGGCAAATTACTATATGACGCAATTCCTCTTAGAGCAAGACCATTTTAGAACATACTTAAAGAGGTTGAAGCTAGCAGCAGTTGATCTATGTTCAGATTGTAGGATGATCGATACACCAGACCATGCAATGTTTGTATGCTATAGGTGGACGGCGGACAGGGCTACAACAAAATCCACCAAGTATTACACAAGCAAAATATAATCTGGAGTATGGATAGATATTGAGGACAAATGAAGAGTGGTGAAGCAAGAGAAATGCAGTGGAAAGAGCGGTGAGCGTAAGAGGGCAGTGTTACCCCATGAGACGAAAAAAGCAGTTCCGGAAGCGCAGGAGTAAAGTAATGGAGTTTTAGGTCAAAATCCAGAGTGCAACACCATCAGTCAATGATTATGATTGATGTCCATGAAGAATTTTCCCCACATAAAAAAAGTTAACTAATCTGGGATAATATTAAATGGGCGGTGTATGTAGCTTGACCGCACGCTAATCAGGATTAGAATTGAAAGTAACAATGTAAAAAATGAGTAAATAAACTAAATGACATCCTGAGCATGTTTTGATTATAATTTAAAAAAAAATATATTGGAAATGAGAATTTACTATTAATATGTTGGAGTAAGTGATGTACGTAGATATCCAATTCTGTGTCTTTCTAGACAGTATAAACTCCCAAAATATTCAACCGAGGGCAAAATCCCGTTCAAAATCCTTTCTCTGATCACAGCAGTCCTTGTCAACAGCCTGATAAGTACCCATAATTTGAATGTAAAATATATCTTAAAATTTTACTTATTAGTTTTAGATTTACAAACTCAAATCGTAATTTCATATTGTTATTAGTCAAAATTTCAAGATCTTTAAATTCGAAATATAATAATTTAATCATAAGGGATCGAAAATCTGGTTTACATTCCAGGACTAGACTTAAATGAATACGAGATGTAATTCGAAATCCGGCACTATAACAGCAGTAACACAATAATACGTAACAAGCTCTACATTATGTGTTTAATGTTCTAATGTACATATTATAAGAATTATTCCAACTCGAGTTCGGCTACGCGACGCAGCTGGCTTTTCCCACCTTGCCGTCAATAACGTTGTTTACAACTTGCGATATGTAGGAATATATAAAAGTAGTTGCTCCTACTGTAGGACGGGCGGGCATTTGCGCTGAAAGTATTTTAGTTAGATCGTAGTCGCTGTATGTAGCGGGCCCATCTATTGTTTACTTCTCTTATTTGCATACCCATTCACATCCGTGTCTAGATGCGGTTGAAAAGTGGAAAGTGAAAACCCAAGTAGTTAAACACGTGTCGACGAATACACATAAAGCACATATTGCTGGCTCTGCTACTGCTTATGAACGGCAAAAAGCATTTAATTCGGATCTAATTAAAGTGCTAGAATCGTGTACATTCCATGGAATACGATGAACCATCCTGCTCATGGTGCAGAAGTATTATGTTTAAATTATGAAACTGAATACACGCCCCATTGTAATTTTCTAGACTTAAACACATTGTGAGCACAAATAATTAAAATAGCTATGAAATTGGGGGTTAGGTATACTTAATAGTCAGCCTAATTGATCTGAATTAATGCCAATCTTAGATATTAGAGTGTCAAGTGTGGGTACTAGGTGTAGAGCTGTTTTGGCTGTAAGACACCATTGAACCAAATACGGTAAAAACTTGATTGGTTGAGTTGGTTTATTGTACGATGATAAGAGGAATGAATGGGTAGTCTATCGGCGATATTCTTATGTACGAGTATATATACAGCTTGAGCGCGCGGGATATGATCACCCGATGCTAGTCGATATTCTTCGGACGTATATTCGGCAAATGATCTCCGCTAGCTGTGTTCGCCAGATATAGATATATAGATTTATTTTTCCAGAGTTGTTATTTCGTTATATTTACTGGAGAGAATCTCTAATTTTAATTTCTATTTCAAGGGTCGTTTTTATGTTATTTTATGGTATTCCTGTTATACTTATTTATAGTTTTTTTTTACCATGAAATTTCTATTTATTTATTTTTCTCTAGACATCTTAGTTTATTCTGCAGATGTTTCAGGCGGGTTGTTTTTATTTCATTCTAAAACCCAGTTGTACTGCTATAACTTTGTACACAACTACATTATTATTTAATTTCATTAGGATAATCATAATTACGTTATAAGTATTACAATCTTCGCGTTATTATCGACTTAGTTATCTAAGCAATCGTCATCACTTAAAGAGAAAATTTAATTTGTTCTTTTTGTCAATCTGGAAAAAAATAATCAGATCATTATGAGTTCGAATATGAGCAGGCAATGCTAGTATGTTGTGCCGTTACTCTAATATGTATTATCGGACCACGTTTAGATGCGAGTTTACGTATACCATCGGGTGATCATACCTCGCGCGCTCTTGCTGTATACAGGGTGCCCCACCGAAAACGAAACAGATTGAATATCTCGAAGGAGAAAACTTTTTTGAAAAACGCAAAAACAGGTCGATTTTTAATCCAAGGGGGACACCCTTCCATCATATCTTCAACTGTGATACGTCATTCCCCTCCCCTCCATCACTCTATCCATTACAATTTAAATAGGGAAAGTACTAAATATGATACATCATTGAAAAGGTAATTGTACGGAGAATTCAGCAAAGTGATTGTTGGTCGCGCTATTTTTGTTTTTAGCGCCCTCTAGCGGGGAAAAAAACGGTAACGTATTCCACAATGTGACACATCATTTCAAAGCTAATTTAATTAGCAACTAAATACGTAATATTTTTGACATTTATTTGTCATCATTGTGAAGTACAGACTGTCAGGGTCTTTTGTAAAGTAATAAGTTAGTAGTTTCTAATATTAGAGCTCTACAAGGTTTTTCAATTATTTAAATTTTTTTCAATTGTGCTTTAAATTGCTAATAAAATTAGCTTTGAAATGATGTGTCACATTGTGGAATACGTTACCGTTTTCTTTCCCGCTAGAGAGCGCTAAAATCAAAAATAGCGCACCCAAAAATCACTTTTCTGAATTCTCCGTACAATTACCTTTTCAGTAATGTATCGTATTTAGTACTTTTCCTATTTAAAATGTAATGGTTAGAGTGATGGAGGGGAGGGGAATGACGTATCACAGTTGAAATATGATGGAAGGGTGTCCCCTTTGTATCAAAAATCGACCTGTTTTTGCGTTTTTTTCAAAAAGTTTTCGCCTTCGAGATATTCAATCTGTTTCGTTTTCGGTGGGGCAGTCTGTATATATAAATATATAATTTTTAAAACAAAATTATGAATATTTGAAAATGAATATTAAAACATTTATAGAATTATATTCGAATAGTTGGAATTAAGTCGTATCCACATTCCAAATGTAACAAATAGGTATAGCTTTCATATAGGTCCATAGTATATGACGGACGTTCAACTTTGCCGCACAGTACCACCACTAAATCTGAATTGAGTAAATTTAATGAACATTTTCTTTCACTCCCCTACAAATTATTAAATGATAAAACAAATGATAAGCTCTCTAGTATGGATTTGACTAATATTAGCGACTCCATAAGGACACCATCGACTTCACCGTCTTTTTTTATGTCGCCAATTACTGAGAGTGATATTGAGAGTGCCATGGCTGACGTGAGGTCGTCTTTTTCGACTGGTCATGACAATATATCTAGTTTTGTTGTTAAACACTCATTATCATGTATTAGTTCAGTATTAGCCTACCTCATTAATTTCTCTTTCAACAAGGGCATTTTCCCTTCTGCAATGAAACTGGCAATTGTGAAGCCACTATTTAAGAAAGGTGATGCTGATGTAATATCGAACTACCGTCCCATTAGTTTACTATCTGTTTTTTCTAAAATATACGAAAAACTCATGAATAAAAAGTTAAAAAACTTTTTTAAAAGTTTTAACTTACTGCATTCTAATCAACACGGCTTCTGTGTAAATAAGTCGACGAATATGGCGTTATTTAATCTTTTAAAGCAAATTTACATCAACTTGGATCAAAATCACTACTGTTTGGGTATCTGTATAGATTTATCTAAGGCTTTTGATCTTGTTAATCATAAAATTTTGCTGCACAAATTAGAGCAATATGGCATTAATGGTGTTTCCCGTAAGTGGTTCAGTTCATATCTTTCTGGCCGTAAACAGTGTGTTGAGATTGATAACTACCAATCCTCCTATGAACCGGTTGATATTGGTGTGCCTCAAGATTCAGTTTTAGGGCCTACCTTATTTTTAATTTATATTAATGATTTACTCACAGTGTTTGACAAAACAATTCATATAGTCTTATATGCTGATGATATCAATGTCATTTTAAGTTCACCTATTCCATCAGAAGTAAATCGAAAAGCTGAATTATTCCTTGATCAAATCAAAAATTGGATGTCATTCAATAAATTAGTTATCAACGTAGACAAGTGCAAATTTATTTATTTCGGTAATAAAATGGCGAACTCTCATCCGTCTTCTGGCGTGGGCGATGGTTTTGAATCGGTGTCTTCTGTTAAAGTTCTGGGTCTCACTATAGAAAGCAACCTTGGTTGGAGTTTACACATTAACGAATTGTGCCAAACTCTGTCAAAAACGTGTTATGCTCTAAGGTAACTGAAACGGAGCTGTAGTAGGGATACCCTAAAAACATTCTATAGCTCAAATTTGCTATCTTGCATGCGGTATGGTGTTGTTCATTGGGGCGCATCGTCCGAAGCTCGTAGAATCTTTTTGATGCAGAAGCGAGCAATTCGAATTATATACAACATTAGTTATGGAAACTCCTGTAGAGACGTTTTTAAGAATAACTCTCTTTTAACTTTTTATGATCTGTACATTCTTGAGGTACTTTGTTTTGTATATAAGTACAAGCCTGAGTTTTGCATAGGTAATAGTACTCATACCTATGATACTCGTAGTAATGATTACTTGCTGCCTACTCGCCACAGAAAAACCGTTTTTCAGAAGGGTTTGTATTTCATTGGTTGTAGATTTTATAATAAGCTGCCTGACTATATAAAAAATATTACAAATTTTTTTCGTTTTAAACGTGAAGTACAGCAATACTTGCTTGCCATTTCCTGCTATGATGTGAATGATTTTTTAGATATTAAGTAATATTTTTCACATGACATGTTTCAAGCTTGTACTTACTTTTTTGTTTTGTACTCGTTTCCTGAAATAAATTTTATTATTATTATTATAAGGAAGCATTGTGAAAACGAAAATTTTCGACATCGAGATTTTGCAGAAGTGTATTGTGTGTGTGTGTATGTGAGATTGATAAGGATGAAGCAGAAGAAATAACAAGAAGAAATCTTTTTGCGACGAGAATTTCTATCAAACTACCCAAAAGTATTTTCTTGTAATGTTTCGGTGAATCTTTGCTTAAAACAAAAGAGCTCCTAAAAGATATCTTGAAAAACGAGGAGGGAGAGATGGAAGTTGAATTTGATGAAAGCAACATGAATCCAGCAAAAACTGCTTTCGATATTTTGTTACCTAATGAACATATTGTGCCAATGAAGTCGTCTTCTCCGAAATATCAAAAAATATGTGTCCAGTTACAATGGTGTGAAAATAATGAAAAAAAAAAATAGTAAAAGCTATCAAAATATGCTGAACGATACTTCTACGTCCCTGCCACTTCGATACCCTCAGAAAGAACTTTCTCTTCTTAGCCCATAATTCTGTAGTGTATTTTTGTATCTTCAATTCTTGTTAGTTATCTCGTGAGGTTATTTACTATTTCTTTTGAACAATTAATTCAAATGAAGGTAAGGAAGCTCCTAAGTAACTAAGTACCTATAATGTTAATGTAAATTATTGCTTTTACTTTGTTGATCAATTGCTTTCAATTCCAAATTTTGTATTTGCGAGTATAATCTACCACATGAGACCTGATTAGATTTTCTGTAAAATCGGCGCACCAGAACTAGTAGTTTACTTCAGTGCAATAACGGAGTTTTGCCAATATTTTGTCAACTGTTAAGTTTAAACAAAACATATTTACAAAGAATTTAAATGTAATCTAAATTAAAATTGAAAAGACTTTTATTAAAAAAGTATTTCGAAATTCCTATCGGAGGTAGGCCTTTTACTCTTATTAAAAATTAATTTTTTGCAAGTATTTCGCAAGTCACGCTTTTTAGATAGGTATATTACCAGTATAGAGACCCAGATTTGGAATAATTTTTATATAAAAGAAATGTCAACATTCGGACTAGAAGGTAACACTTTTAATCTTATCGAGTAGCACTTTTTTGCAAATATGCAAAGTATGCATTCTATAGAGATTTATTAAGAGAATGGAAGTTTTTATAATAGGATTTTGAATAATTTTTATATAAAAAGATTTTGAAATTTGGAGTTGAAGTTACACACTTACCCACAGACTTATTTGAAACATTAAGAACATTTTGTATAATTTGAAACGCTTATACGTATAAGAAAAGCGTGTTATTCAATATTTCTCAAATTTTCCCCACCTTGGTTTACCATTAAAAAAAACATTTTCTATCATATTTAAATTTAAAATAGATATTTTTAATATTTACTGTAATGAAATATGAAATCCAATCATTTGGCTTCATGTATTAAAAGAAAACTTTATTATGGGCAATAAAATATTCATAAATCAATATAAACCTTTCATGTCTAGACATTATTATATACACAAAAACTATTTCTGTTCCCTTATTTCTGCCGACATCCAGGCATTTTTTTAAAATTTGTTACTAAATTTTGGACTCCATTATTTTATTTACCTTATAATAATTTATTGATATTATGTATTAATTTCTTTCAAGCCAGTAGTAAAACATTAAAAACACATTTACAGATAATGTGATCATTGCGAAGAGTTATTTTTCAAACAGGTATGTTAAATAATCACACGTTACGTCATTTTTCAGTATAAAATGAAGCCGCATGCACGAATGAGGTATTTCAAAACTTTGCGGATACAGTAGGGACGGGTCCTTTCATACAAACATTTTCTATTTATTCAATTTTGTATAACACCCATGTGACAGTGATGGGTATGTTTATTTTGACGCAGTTGACAGTTGCGCTTGTTGGCACATTTTCTGCTTGCATATTAAATTTTGTTTCCATGCCAACTATTTACAATTTCATACACATGGAGGCAATGAATTTCATTTGTGAAAAGGAAATAAAGAAAAAAATAAATAAAAACACCTTGCATGTACAGTTTTTTTAATGTAAATAAACACCCAGCCATCGTAAAATTTTTACAACAATAATCTTTATTTAAGCAATAAGAACATTCAAACATTGTTTTAACTATCCATGGTACTATAACTACAGACCGGACACGAACGGTTGATAACTCATCGTCCATGGGCGCACTATTGAAAAGTTGTATTTTTAAAGAGGTTTTAATTTTATTATATAATTGGATAAACAAGTGGGTGTTGACCTATAAAATACAAAATACGTTACTATTTGTTCATTTGGTAGTTCTTCTCGAATAAAGGAGTATTAATATTTACTAGCAATACTTTCTCAAGGTTCTCTTCTGTAAGATTTATTCTCTTTGAATGAAGTACATCCTTGTAGATAGAAAACGTCCTTTCTATATCGCAACTGATTATAGGTGCGTACTGGAAATATTCTTTTATTTCAGCGTATTTAGCAGTTAGATTTTGTGTGTTTGTCCATACACAATTGCCGCAATGTTATTAAATCTGGATTTCTATTAAAAACTGCGTCTAACTTTTGCCGAACGCCACATCCGAAGTCACTTGGAATACTTTTCAAATTATTAATAGCCATAATGTGGTTAATCCATCTTTTAATTTGAGATTTCGATTTTCAAAATATGCGATTAGTTTAGGCAAATTCCCAAAGTGTTCCTGAAGGAATAACAACTGATTTTTTAAATTTGGGATTTGTGTTAGTTCCTTGCACCCAGCAATACTTCGAGTATCGTCATTTAGACATATAATGAAATTTTGTAAACTATCGAAATTCTCTGCATAAAAACTAGTAGCTTCCAACCATGTTCGCCATCTCGTTATTACTGGCGAGAGAGGTACTGACAAAGATGGACGTTTTTCCCTGTAAAGAGCTACTCTCGATGGTGCTTTTCTGAAAACTTTTTTAAAAGCGGATACAAGTCTATCATCTTCCGGATACCTATCTCTGATATATTCACAGATTCTGTGGAGAGCATGTGCTACACAAATATTCTTTAATAACATTTGTATCTTGGTTGTTTTGCATATCATTCGTTTTCTTCCAAGTCCTCACGAAGTTTCTAATAAATATAACATGACATGGTGACAATAATGTCTAAGCACTCTATTACTAATAGAGTACAAGAATTTTTGCAATGTCTTTTTTATTTTTTAACAACTTAAAATAAAACAAGAAACGGTATTGTGCTACATCATTGAATTCAGAAAAAAAATCTTTATCAAATTCTGTGAAAAAAGTATCAGGCGGCCATTTAACATAAAAAAGTTGATTATCGATCCTTGATGAACCGAATAACCAAAAATAAAATTTGATATTCCTCTGATAGTACTTTTTAAGTCGTTTAATTTTACATGTCGATCGTTACAATCAGGCTTCAAATAAAGGTGCTACGAGCTGGGGCATTATTTTGTGGACACCCGGTGTATCACAAAATCTCTCACAAACGATTGTCTGCTTTTGCGTACGTCGCAATTAAAAAATATTTAAAACATAATAAATTAATATTCAGATTGTCAATTTAAAATAGAGATGTATAATTACAGAATACAGAAGTCGCTTTGTGTCGGATAAAGAGCATTTATGGACGGGTGTTAACAACATTACAAGAGAGAAAGATTCTGATTAATTAAATCGCCGTGGGGCGCGGGGGTGCAGGGAGGAATAAAAAAGACCAGGAGGAAGCAGTAGCAGTTCCAGATGAACTTTTGAAGCAGGAAAAAAACAGCTTCCAAATTTTAAATTTTATTGAAAATAAGACGCTTTATATACCCTCGGCTGATCATGCCTACCTGAATAAATGTGTTTTAAACACGTATTGAACAATAAATCATGATTCATTACTTCCCTATATCTCTTATTACGTTTATATTTATGTTAATTTACAATACAATAACACACAATACGATTTTCCGTGAAAGGTTGTAGCTTTGAATTGTTTTTATGCTTCTGCTGACAGCACTATATGTCATTTACACTTACTTTCTATTAGCTAACTAAATAAAGTAGCAAATTTAATAACATCTTTATATGCAAATTATCTCGCTAATTCTGTAAAACAACGAAAATTTAAGTAATTTATCGTTAATATTGCCTTAATATATGAACACTTTTCTCATTTCAAGACGCAATATTTCACAAATTTAATCTAAGTCTCGGATTAAAATGACGTGCTTCGTCCTGGAGGAAGCCACCATTAATATACCGAGTTTTAGGGCGAGAAAATTTGTATCCCCCTGACTCTCATTGCTACCTACTACATACATCTCCTATTATAATTTTCAGTTAGCGTTATGGATAAAACTAATATTGCTCTCTCTTGCAAATGATCCTAATTTTGGGCAAATGTTATGGTAATTGTTCGAGGCGATATACAGAAGTTCAAGAACTAACCACAGCAATAAGTGTAATTGCTGACTTCAGGTCAGATGGGAAGCGTAAAGTTCAGATTCCCTGTTGTAGTGAATATCGCATTCTGCTTCCCTAAAGGTTTATTTTACCTTTGTTTTGCAAGCAAATGTTAGTTTACAAATAAAGATTGATAACCCAGGCCAACACTTATATTAAAAAATTTTCCACCAATATACTTTATAACCAAAATTCGTACAAATATTTACTATGTTCATAGTAATAAATAACTAAAAATAGCATTTCCAACCGACTAGCAATATGTATACCCATACACGTGGAGCCAAATTATTATTAAGTTTTCTTTAAAAGAATACAAATATTGAAATCTTCGTATTCTTTATCTCTGTTCCAGAGCATAAAATACACACTGCTTTTTCGCTTTTACTAATCCCGAAATCTGCCTATCTCTCTCTCGCAATCCGCCGGTTACCAGATTGAACTTTACTACTATCTCAAATATTAACGAAAAAATAAATTGTTTTGATTTACCTAGTACCTAAATTACTTAATTAATGCTGTGCCCAAATTATTTTGTCGCTTGCCATTTTTTGCCATCCCTTGCCTAATGTATTCATCTATTATAGGTGCATGTACGATGTGTTTGTTACAAATTTCTTTTTTATTATGTCCCTCTTAAGTTCTAAATTTTCAAACAATGTAAGTTTTTTTATTTACAAAATCTACAAAACGTTGTTGCCAATACAAATTTCTTTTTTATTATGTCCCTCTTAAGTTCTAAATTTTCAAACAATGTAAGTTTTTTTATTTACAAAATCTACAAAACGTTGTTGCCAAGACAAGAGAAGCAATGTGGGAATCGAGGAGGGTATTAAGAAATAAGTAAATGAAAATATTATGAATAATATAGTGGGGCACAATATACCAAACAGAAAAATAAATAATGATATAAGAGAGAAATGTAAATTAGATGAAGCGAGCAAAATCAGCATATAACAAGCATGACAGATGGCCGATTAGGCAAAAGAGCATATGAGCACTTATTTTCGATGTGCCCTGTGGGTGTTCTCCTTCGACGATAGGAGACATATCTGCAGCTTTTTTAATAGCTATTTGCAGAACAATAACTTTTTATTGGAAGATATGATAAACTGAACACTTTAACACTTCGTTAGCGGTTGATCTTTTGTAAGCAAAGAACCTATTTATTTACTGTTAAGGTTCTAACAATAATTTAATACTTTATCGACCGCTATGTGTGAGTCGACTTACTTTTTAACTAGAGGGTCTTATTACTTTGCGGTAAAACCGAAATATCTATCACCGGTGACCGATCTCATCGAAGGACCTCTGTCGACTTCTTCTTAAATGGAATCTCGTTGTTCATTTTTTCTCATTCAAGTCTTGGGGTTCCCCTTTCTTCTAGAACGCCCATGTATCCTCGTTGTAGTTTTCACACGTAAAGTCACGTATAACTCGCGATAACCTAAACGCAACTTTTCTAATCTTATACTAAACACAAACATTCGGCGCCAATATTCTTATAAATACCTGCTTATCAATCTAGTGCTTATTTTACACATCGATAAACATATAGGAAAAACAGCTTTGAGGAATATATATATCTTTTGATTTCTAATACGTAATTTTAAAAATACAGTTGATATACATATTTGAAATTTATAAATCATTAAAATTATAAATTGTGCAGTACCCTTACATATTGATGAAAAGTAGAAGAAATCTTGGGAATAATTTAGAAGTGACGCATATTGGACGGTCTATTTGGAGATCGGTATTGTCTTCTATGAAGTACCAACCCTGCGTCGTTCGTGAGATTCATCGGGTCTCCGAAACCGACTGTGTTGCTACCAGTCAATGATATAGATCGTTCGATTTTTTTCTAATGTAATGTTATAGTGAAACAGTCGTTGATTCCTTGGTCCACATAGATTCTGGCATTTTTTATAGTATGGCTGTAAGTAATATACGCTATTAGAGGATTTAATTAGCCATTATCTTTAATTATGATTAGCTTTAGGACACCGTATGTATCATTCAATATTTCCATTTTATGAAATTGTAGTACTAATTTGTGGTATTCTAATTGCAGCTGTATTTCGGTTTGTTTTCTCGTTTTTTTTTCCATCTGTTGATGTTCCTGTCAATCAGTTTGAGTTTAAAACGTTCCGTGAGAAACACAAAAGTGTATCGTTCAGAACCTTGAAGCCCTCAAAATTATCCGAAATATTGTGTGTATTAGTAAAGAGTCTCCTAAGTTTGACCTATTCGAAGATTGGCAGTCGATCATGTTGTATTACAGCGCACACAGGGCGTAGCAATACTTATGTCGACCTTGTTTTCGTATAAACTGTTCGTTAAAAGTTTAAAGATAAATCTTTACAAGTAGATTCGATATCAACAATTTGTAAAAGGGCCTTATTTCTAAGAACTATAAATAGTAGTCATTTTATAGATACATTAATAAAAAGAAGATAATGTTTACTTGAAATAAAAACTTCCTCGTGCAGTTAATCACGTCGGTATGGTAGTAAACTATGTCAAAGCATACAACTTTTAACTTTAACGATGAAATATTTCCGTAAACATTACACTCTTGGTAGTGGCGAGGACAGTATGCGATTTAGAAGTTTACGTCGTCTAATTTCCGCTATGCAGTTTTCGACTGTTCACGTTTCTGAACTTTACGGTATTTCGTGGCTTAGTGGATGTTACGGGACGACGAATATTTATGCATTAGATGGGGAGCATTCACTAAATGCATAAAATTAAAACGAGTATTTTATTATGTAAATTCTCATTCTGATGTTTGGACAACTGGAATTTTAATTTTGGAGTAATTATTGTCGCAATGCCAAATTACTGAAAGAGATAGTATCGAAACTTGAGGATGCCATTTCGTATATACAAATACAAAATACTAGCAATATCTTCTATAATTCAGAGTATTAATTTGATAATGGGGGAAACATTATTATTGAAGATATTTATCTCTTTTTGAAATTTTATGTAGATATTTGGTTAATGTGATACGCTGCCACTAATCAAAAACTACAGACATAATTTTCGTAATGCTGATTAGTGTACCTTTTACAATATGTTGAACATCGACAGGTCTTTTCTTGTAGCGTACGTGAAAGCAAACACTGCTGTAGCCGCTGTGTATGCGTTCAAAAGATAAAATTAATATTCCGTGGTATAACACTAAAAGATTACAAAACCGATATGTATAGCCTTCATAAACGGCAACGATTTAACCTATTTTTTCCCAAATTCCAACTGAGAAAAAAAAATTTTGATTTTATTTTAAAAACGTATTTATTTATTTAAAGGTAACAGTTAACCTAGCACAATTTTTTTTTTCAAACACACGATAAAATCGTTGTACACCGAGAGAGAATCCCAGATTCATTGAGTGTGGTATACTTAATAATAATAATAATAATAATAATAATAATAATAATAGTGTTTATTTCCATCAAAATCAAAATTACATCCTAAAAGGTAACAAAAAAAAAATAAACTTACAATAAGTTGAATAAGTGAAAGATGATGGAAAAGGGAGGCAATTCAAGCTATGCTTGTTCTACCATTGCCCCCCTCATCAGATAAACAAAGCACACACCATATATGTATCTTTACTAATAATAATAATATAACTCACACATATATATAATCTATGAACTAGATGACAAAAGTGCACCCAGGTATCAAGGTATCGGCAAGACTCAGAAGATTGTGTAATACAATAAATCGAAAAGAAAAAAAACGTGGTAGCTAAAATAAAAGTAAAACCGTGCATATGCGTCCGAATGCAGTTACACCAATAAGCAAGGTCAACTGACTGCCTGCCCTGAATATAAATATTTAAACATACTTCGCCTAAAGACAGTCAAAGCAATTTTTTCTACACACAATGTATGTTTGCATTTCTTACAAATCGATCTGATTCTAGACTGACATACGTGATGACGTAAGAGGTGTTCAATTCTTTGTGCAAAATATTCTGCATTACCAAATTGTACACTTTCAGGTAGTGAAGATTGCCCGTATCGTGTCTTACTTGCTTTAAATAAAAATGCCGTACAATGTACCTTGTATTTGAGTTATTTTTTTGCCAAATGATGTAGTTTCTATGCTTTCGTCATGCTTATGTCCAACATATAGGTAAAAAGTACCCACCAGCATTTCTTGCCACGAAAAACAATACGATAAGTGTTCACATAGTGATTACTTAGATCAATTCCTCCCATTCCCTGATTATAAATTTTGCAAAGGTGGTGCTGAGAAACTTCAGTTACTTTTTAGTATTTTCTTGATCACCTTTTTACTTTATGTAAAGGCCGAATGGTATAATTTAATCATGTTGACTACATTATTGTGGACCCCAACGCACAACAAGGACATCATTAATTGTATCCAATTGAAAATCAAAAGTACCTCTCGGTTTTTCAGATAATACCTTGACTATTCTAACGGACACCTCGACATTCGATTTTCTCTCATGGTTGCTGTTGTCCTAAAACTCTTTCGGTCAGAGTTGACATCAAGTGCAGAGTAGAAAAATAGTTGTCAAAGAAAACAACATGTTTCGAGAGATCTTCTACATTTTCTAAGATTCAAGTGTACGTTGCTTCCTAATGTAACTGAGGCATTTTCCATATTGCTTTTTCCATAATATGTGTCAAACAGAATCCATCGAAGCTGGCTAACACCCAATTTTTACAACTAAATCTTGTTGGTTTTTCTCTAAGGAATTGCTTCACTGAATGATGGCCAAAATAACATACCATGGCCTCGCTAATTGTGAGATAAGTATGAAAAATGCTCCACTACTTGAACTTTTTATTTAGAATATTCATTAGCGGACGAAGTTTTAACATCTTGTCGGTGGTATCAATCACTGAATTGTCCGAAAAATGAATATTTGGCTTTATTTGGTCATACTTGTTTCTTGACATAGCTATGAACACAATATCTATACCAAGATCCCCATCATTGCACAAATACATTCTTTCTTACGGAAGTTGGTGGGAACCAGAAAGAAAACAATCTTAATAAAATTTCTTATTTCTTCTGCGGTACCGGAAAAATAATGTAGATTGTTTTTAAGTGCATATACAAGAGTTCGTTGAAGGATATTTTTTATAGTTGAATCGTCCAAAAATTTTTGGAAAATTTCAACTATATTTAAAACACCAAAAACTTCAATATTTACATTCTGTGAAGTCAATTCTTCCAAATTACCACCAATATTCCCTTCTTGAAAAACTGGGTCCACTTTAACCCAGTTACAGTCAATTTTTCTTTTGTTCCCATTTTCAAGCGTTTTTGGGTACTAGAAAGCACTTAGTCGTCGATAGTGGCCCATTCGCTATCTGAATATTTTTCATAATTTCAATATCCCCAGCTACATCATTCGGCATATTTACAATAGAATTTCATTTTCATTCAATTCCTCTCTATCGGTAAGAGTGTCAACTTTTGGAGGTATAATGACCATATCATCATCATCTTCTATGGAAGCTACGATCGTCAAAAAAGTTCCAATTCGTGTCTATAATAATAGAAATCTATATAGTTTTGATGTCTTTTAAACTTTTTTGTACACATAGCCAAATTTAAATAATTACATACTTTTAAAAATTTATATTTACAAGCTAATCAAAAAAAAAATTTACTTATTTACCAGTGACTGGTTTTTTCCAATTTACTTGAAAATAACGGGCACAAATTTATTTGAGCAGTGAACGATATATTTAAACATAACCTTTTATGGTTATATAATAGAATTCAATATATTAAAATACCAATAACTACAGCAAGCTTTAATACTTATCATTAGATCGCTGAAAAGTCCTGGTGTACATGGGTAAGCGGGAATTTCATGATCGAAATTTAAAAAGTTATGCATATTATTATCTGGGAGTATTTTGAAGATTTCTGGTTAAGAAAAGGACTACTTCTATAATTGCTAGCTATATGAGACTCCATGACTGAGAAGTGATAAACCTCAGGAAATAGTAGATGTTTTTGTCAATGGTTTGTTTTAATTCCTACTGTTGTTCACTAGTTCAAGACATAGGAATACACTGGTGCGAGAATATAAGATGGACGGACACAAACAGAATAGTTCTTATTGCATTGGAAGGAAAGCTGAGAGGACAACGCCCCGCCCGGAATACCACCAAAAAGATGGTAAGATAGTTGAAACACGCTGTCGCAGGAAAATCATAATCAGTTACGGAACAGATCTACAGATCTTCTAGAAGATTAAGAGGAAGAAGAATGCTGCTCCAGGTGAAGTTAACCTTGACTCTATAACCATTCAACTGTTTGTGTCAAGTGAAATTTCTAAAGCCTTCAAAGAAAATTGAAGCAAACTTTACTTCTGGTCGCCAATAATAATTAAAACGTACTTGTTACCAGCGCAATAGAAAATCATCATGATAAGATCTGTTTTCATAATAGGGGATAAATCGGATGAGCTGACCTATCGACCCATTAGCATTATTAGCCATTTCACCAAGATATTTAAAAATGGTTTAAATCATCAAATCTCTCGAATATTTAAGTCAAGCCTCGCATTCGAACAACACGATGTCATCAAATGTACCACAAATAATTTAATTTATAGGCGAAGCTCTGGATAATTGCACAAAAATGGAAGTCATCTACACCGACATTGCGAAGGCCTTCGATTTCATTGATCATTTCACACTGTTTGCAAAACCGGACGCCTTTGGGTTTTCAATACATCTGCTGCAACTTACGTCTTCATGCTTGAGCTGTCGATATAACTGCCTGTGATATAATAGTCCGGTCAAATTAGACCAAAAAATAAGAGTAAAGTTACCTAAATTCCCACCAAGCTGAAAATCGGTAAGATTGTTTGAAATATCATTAAAAACAAAATTTGAAAGTTCCCCATCTTTCCCCTGTAAGGAAAAAATTTTATTCAAGGTCAAAAGTCAAAAAAATGAGCTTTTCGCGATTTTAAGCAAAACGGTAAGTTTTATCATAAAAATATCTCAGACAAAAATTGTAGATCATAAAATTATCTACAAAAAATTAATTAATACTTTTTTTTCTACGAGCTACCGTTTTTGAGATATAACGATTCAAAAAGTTGTAAAAGTTGTAATCGTCATAATATGCATGAGTACGCCACGTATATATACATCTCTATAGTTGTAATATATGTAAAAGTATTTTTCTATCGGTTATTGTAATTTACACTACTAATATAAAATATACATAAGTTATAACTATAAGAATATCAGGTAAAATGAAGCCCAGTCCCTTAATTTATACGCCATTGAAACCTTGAGAAAACATCTGTCCCCTGTTCAATTGTCTGCGTGGCTAGGGTCTTATACCTGCTATAATAAATGAAATACTGTTAGTCTTGAACGCCAGTTAGTAGTGAAAACACGTGTTTATCCTAACCTATATTGTGCTGTTTTGAGTTTTATAGCAAAAATGTCAGATTATTGTTTTATTTGCGCTAAACTTTTAACTGAAAGTGAAATTGTTACTGTTGAACGTGGTATGAAGACATTAATTAATGCAAGTATCGAAAGAGCAGATGAATTTTCGGAGTATCTAAAAAATCAAAAATCTGTGACAATACATGAAAGTTGTCGTAAGAATTATACTCGAAAGTCTTCTATTGCTGCAGCTAATAAAAGACAACGTGAAGAACAAGAAGCCAGTACATCCACAGAAAGTCCTCCTCGTACTAGATTACGTTCGAATAAATCAGCTTTTTGTTCTAAAAAACAATGTCTATTTTGTGGCCAGGAATTGAATGAAGAGTATGAGAAAAAAAACCCTCAGATATTCGCCGTCGAATCAGTCAAGTAAGTACACTTCAATTTAAAGATTCAATTCTGGAATTAGCTCAGACCCGTAACGATACTACAGCAAAAGCTGTTCTTGCTCGACTCGAATTTGAAAATGATTTAGTTGCTGCAGAAGCTAAATATCATCACGATTGCTATGTTTCTTTCATGAAACCTTCCACTGGACTTAAAATCGGTCGTCCTAAAGACGAAGCTACGAATCGGGCAATGGAGGAAATATTTACTTACATGGAAAATAGCGATGACTGTCAGTTTACTTTAAACGAATTAAAGAATATTTGCAAAACTACGACTTTAGATAACAGAACGATTAAGCTACGACTAAAACTGAAGTATGGTGATAAACTTATTATCACTGAGAAATCGGGAGCATCAACATTCATAAGCTTAGTAGATAATCATCATGATATTTTGAATCAAGTCTGGTACGAAAAAAAAAATGAATAAAAAAGAAGAACGATTGAGAGTCCTAGAGGCAGCTGCAGATATCATTCGCGAAGATATTCAAACCGCAGTGTTTGATAATTCCAACTACCCTCCACCAGGTCGCATGTTTGAAGATTTAAATAATGAAATCCCAGAATCATTGACATATTTTGTAGAACGAGTGATTTTAAAGAATAAACGATCAAATTTAGATCATTTAAAATTAGTATGCACAAATATTTGCCATAGTATCATGACTGCTGTTCGACCAAGGTCTTTTAAGTCGAAACTACAATTAGGCCTCGCAGTTTTTTTTCATCGAAGGTTCGGTTCAAAACGTCTTATACAAATCTTTTCGTCATTTGGTTTATGTGCATCCTATAATGAAACAATAATGTATGAGGCAGCAGCGGTTTTTCATCGTCCTCCTCATGTCCTATCACCAGAAAGTGGCACACTCATTCAATACGTTGCCGACAATGCTGATATTAATGTGAATACGCTCGACGGCAATAACACACTCCACATAATGGGTATTATTCAAATTGTAACTCCTAAAAATTCAGTTTTACTAGAAGAGCCTATGCCACGAATAAAAGAAGCTCTTTCAGCAAAAGATTTCGAAGCAAAAGCTCATGTGCCGATACAGATCTATCAAAATGACGGTGTAGTAGGTTACAGTAAAATAAATGTTACAGATTTTGTTTATGGAACTGAAACGGTATCTTTCCTCAAAAAAGCTGATGCAGTATGGTTCTATGGGAAATGGTAAAATGAGTCTTTACCTGGTTGGAATGGTTTTATTGAACGTTTAACAAATAATCATATAAATTACTCTAAATCTCAAATTTCATTTTTACCGTTTATTCACCAACCAGCCAGTAACTATAATACTATCTATACGACTTTACTTTGTGCATTAGAGAATACAAAACGGTATGGCCACAATGTATGCATCGTGACTTTCGACCAGCCCCTGTACGCTAAAGCTCAAGAAATTGTATCAGCCGCACCTGAGGGCTCTGAAGTATCAAAAATCATCGTTAGACTCGGAGGATTCCATCTACTGATGTCCTTTCTGGGAGCAATCGGTCATATTATGCAAGGAAGCGGCATGAAAGAAGTATTCGGAGAAATCTATGCGGTCAAATCATTAGAAAAAATGCTCAATGGTCATGCTTACGCAAGAGCTATTCGAGCTCATACACTACTTCAGCTTACTTTAGCAATTATAATATTAAAAGAAGTTGAAATTGATGACATCATGGATGCAGATCTAATCATAAATATCGAGCACATATTAGATAACACTCTTTCATACAATGATATTGAAAATGATGATGAAGTATCTGGAGCTTTACTTAATAAATTGAATCAAAAATTAAAAGAATATGAGGAACGAGGACCAACTGCAAAACTTTGGATTCAGTATTTTCATATGGCTTCTATTGCTAAAGAGTTCCTAAGAGCTGAGCGTATGGGGGATTGGAAAGCTCACTTAAACTGCGTCAAAGAAATGCTTCCTTATTTTCACGCATCTGGACATTTTCCTTATGCTAAGTCTGCACACCTTTACTTGCAGAATATGCTACAGTTACAAAATTCGATAGATCCTGAAGTTTACGAAAGATTTTCAAACGGATTTTTCACAGTTAGGCGTTCTGACAAATTAAGTTGTGGAACTTCAACGGACATGGTAATCGAGCAGTCTATGATGAAAGCCATGAAGACAGATGGAGGTATTGCTCGAGGGAGAAGTACAAAAGAGAGTGTCATAAGTAAATGGGTTTACAGTATGCATGTTATGAATACCGTTTGTGAAAAATTAGAAGATCTCGCTAACGTTAGGATGGATACGACCGAGCAGCATGTTGATGCAAGTGATTCGCGAATGAAAAAAGATGCTAAAGATGTACGAAAACTTTTAGAGTGGTTCTCAACGCATGATCCTTTTCCAGACGTTAGCAAAATTGTTTCTATTGCGAGTGGTGTCGTTGGTGATGATAAAATCAATTGTTATAAAGCTCGTGAAGTTGGGCTTGCTTCTATGGCAAAAATGACAGGACTCACATTCAATAATATTAAATTAAAACGCTCTGACAAAGTTGTTCCTCTTTTAGCTATGACTAGTACCATAAAAGTTCATGAAGAAAAAGTACCTGTTGACCCTGTATTGTTGTTCCAACGCATGAGTATTACTGCAGCATTTCAAGATGAAATAGAAAACTATTTTGAATATGAACTATCTCCCTACCCTCTATCGTTATTTGATGACATCGGGATGCGTAAAACACAGAAGTCTGCAATTTACGATTGTTTCGAAAAGGTAGACTTTGATATTAACAACACAAATGCGACATACATCATTGACGGAGGATACCTACTACATCGCGTTGTATGGGATAGTGAACAAACATTCAACGTTATATTAGATAAATACGTACAGTATGTACGTCGACATTTTGGTTCCCGAGTTACTGTCGTATTTGATGGCTATAATGATTGCACGAGAAATACCAAAGCTGCAGAACAGCGTCGTCGAACTTTAGCAACATCTTCATCAATTGATATTTTATTTGATGAAAATATGACAGTTCCAACCAGCCAACAAAAATTTCTTTCTAATACTCACAACAAGTCTCGGTTCATTTCAATGTTGAAAGAAAGATTTACTACGGAAAATATATTGGTAAGACAAGCTAATAATGATGCTGATGTATTGATAATTGAAACAGCAATTGAGCAATTCAATTTGACAAATACAACTATTGTTGTTGGTGAAGATATAGACTTACTCGTATTACTGACTGCTCGAACTCCAACTGAAAAAACTATTTTCTTCTTAAAACCAGGAAAAGCTCAACATCAATCGGAAATGTATTCATCAAAAAGTTTATCTACTTTTGCAAAGTGTCAAAATCATGTACTATTTTTACACGCAATAACTGGCTGTGATACGACATCTGCATTTTACAGGAGGGGTAAAATAACAGTCTTCAAACTATTTGAGAAACAAAATTTAATTGAATGTGCTGAAGTTTTCAAAAATAGTAATTCTACTCGACAAGAAATTATTACTAACGGCATTCGCTTTCTTCTTTCTATGTACGGAGCTCCTAAAAAAACTACCTGCTTAGATAAGTATAGATATGCATGTTTCGTTAAAAACACCAAAAGTAAAAAACAAGTACAATTAGCTTGTCTTCCTCCAACCTCAGTTGCTGCTCATCAACATCTTTTTAGGGTATATTACCAAGTTCAAGTGTGGCTTGGTTATCAGCTAGACCCTACAGACTGGGGTTGGAAGTTGGTCAACAATTTATTAGAACCAGTGCACACTTTACTTCCACCTGCGCCGGAAAAACTGCTGAACTCGATTTTTTGCAACTGCAAAAAGGGATGCAGTGCTAAATGTGGTTGCAAAAAAGTCGTGTTACCAACAGCCTGTTCCGATGGAAACAAATAAGACGTTTTCCCACAGAACAAGTCCAGGCCCAATATAAGTGTACATGTTTTATTCCTATCTTATCCCGTTCTTCCAGAATAAATTAAAATCCCAAAACATTCGTAAAAGTACAAATTTCGCGTAATAACCTTTTAAGACAATTTTGATACGAATCATAGGCTCCGCCCACAACCCAATCAGAATATTCGTGAAGTTAGGGAAATTTCGCGTAATAACTTTTTGAGACAATTTTGATACGAATCATAGGCTCCGCCCACACCAATCAGAATATTCGTGAAGTTAGAGAAATTTCGCGTAATAACTTTTTGAGACAATTTTGATACGAATCACAGGCTCCGCCTACGGCCAATTAAAAACGCTTAAATTTCTAATACACGTAGAAGACGTAACCCTGTTTAGGCCCCAAGGGAAATTACCGTGAAATGAATACTTCTTTGTTCGCCACCTGCGCCACTGGGGTTCCCAAATTAAAACGTAAACACATTTGGAAACCTATATAAGCTGAGGCAAATGCCTACATGATATCGAGTCCCATCTCGGTCACCAGCCTGCCAGCACCAACCTCCTGGACCAGCAGATAACAGGCCACCGATACCGAGCGGACTTTCCAGAAAGCCATCCAGCGGAATTGTATTTACTGCTTACGTAATACAAGGGACCAAAAAGGCACTTCCAGGTCATTTGGAAGTACACGGCGAAACGTGTACAGGTGACCACACGGACCAAGAATCCACGAAGAATTCTTGAGGAATTCTTTATTTCGGACGCCTTCTTCGTCGGAATCCAAGTTCGCCGACGTCTGAGAGTATCTCCACGTGGTGGAATACAGCCGACGTATCGCCTAGTATCGACCGAAGAAGTTATAGGAGGATCCTACTACTGTGTACGTAGTAGCGGCCGTTTAGTTATTTATAGTGCGCTTATTTCGCGTAAAGATACCAAACTTACGGTCCCTCTTTAGTGTTCGCCCATAGTATTAACTTCAGTGCACCAGGACAAGCTACAGCTGCTTACGCTGTAGCAATTAACCGTAAGTGCAGTGAAAAACCTATTAAGCCCGCGTTTTTATTTAACATTGTTGGTTGAATGCCAGCACCTCCACCAAAACATTTAAATTCAGTGTGCGCCTTTGTTAATGAATTATCATATTAACTTCACGTGGATTCATTAACAACATTGTTATTGCTAAAGTGTTAATATTAAATTCCACGCGTTAGTGAAACATAACCTTCAAATATCCAACCGATATCTACCCGTATACATTATATTTGTTTATAACAATATTATTATCCAAGTTCGTTATTACTGGTACCCATATGCAGCGTTTGTTTAACTTTTATTCCAGTAACAATCATTTTATTTAACATTGTTGGTTGAATTCCAGCACCTCCACCAAATTATTTAAACTCAGTGCGCGCCGTTATTAATGTATAATATTAATAAATTCACGGTGGATCATTAACTATATTGTTGTATTAGGAGACTTAACCTTAAATTCACGCGCTAGTGAAACCCTAACCTCCAAATACCTAACCTATATTTATCCCTATGTACATTATTTGTTTATAACATTATTAATATTCAAACGTATCGTTATTAGTACCTATATTCAGTGTGTGTTTGACTTTTTTAACGGATAACTTTATTTTATTATTGGTTAATGCCAACTCCTCCATCATTATTAAGCAGTGTGTGTATTGTTGCTATTTCATAATATTTGGTTGTTTCAAAGTGTACAACAACTATTACTCAGTGTGCCCGTTCGTATTTAAACCTCGACTGTTAACATTTATTCGCGACACGACTTGTTTTTGGTTATAGTGTCGTTTATTAACACAGGTCGTTATTAACATCGGGTATAATTACGTATCATTAAGCTTTGAATTATTAAAATATTATAACGTTGTGGAAATTATTGTTTTAATTAATAACATAACCCTACTTTACCCTAAAATCAATTAATACCTCCTGGAGGAGTCTTTTGCCGCGGCCCCTTTGTTTGTTTGTTTGTTTTACAAATTCCCAGGATTAAGGGGAGGTATTAGTCGGACTGTTCTGTTCTCCGGCATGTACACATTGTCAAGGCCGGTTGTGCTATAATATTGAATCACCAACAGTAGAGGATCCGTTTGATTCCAACGAGGCAACATGCGATACATCGCTATTAATGCAGTTTACATCCACTCAGGATGAAGATGAAGAAGAACAAGAACAAGAAGAACAAGAACAAGAAGAACAAGAACAAGACGAACAAGAACAAGAAGATCAAGAAGAAGATTTTGAAAGTTACGACTCGGACGATTAAATTTCACTACTTTTTTTTAACTTAAATTGCTTTTATCTTTTCAATCTCTGCTAATATCCATTATTTTTCAATAGTTTCAAATTAAACAAGATCAAAACTGACCCGTGGAATAGGCCTACTGGGGAAACCACAAAAAAAAACGCGCTAAGTACACTACCTCATAGGTGGCGAGGAAACGTGTGCATATTATGACGATTACAACTTTAACAACTTTTTGAATCGTTATATCTCAAAAACGGTGGCTCGTAGAAAAAAAGTATTAATTAATTTTTTGTAGATAATTTTATGATCTACAATTTTTGTCTGAGATATTTTTATGATAAAACTTACCGTTTTGCTGAAAATCGCGAAAAACTCATTTTTTTGACCTTTGACCTTGAATAAAATTTTTTCCTTACAGGGGAAAGATGGGGAACTTTCAAATTTTGTTTTTAATGATATTTCAAACAATCTTACCGATTTTCAGCTTGGTGGGAATTTAGGTAACTTCCAATGTCTAATTTGACCGGACTATAATGGAATAATTTTGTTCTTGATTTAAAAATATTGTACTTGCTTTAATTTACGAATTTATCCTTGTAACGCGTCAGTTTTTGACCAAAAGCGCCCCTCATGATTTCTGGTACTTACTGTTAAGTTAAATACATTTGTCACTTGTGTATTGCTTTAGCCTGCTAATTATTGTGTCAATTAATAATTAATTTTGTATGCACTTGTGGCGCTAACTAGTGCAGCATATCTTTTTGTATATTAGTTAATTCTGCAAAGTTTTCTTGTTATTATTCCTTTTGATATTTATATACCGGATGGGTTAGTAAACTAGGATATATTTGTGTTTGAAATACATGGTGGGTCTTGGTCTAGGTAAATTATTTGAGTATTATTGACACGCAACATACAGGGCTTTATCAATTGTTTTTGGTGTTTTTTGAAGTGCAAACTTCTTTGGTCGCGTTGCGTTGATTGTGGGCACTGAACAAGACTGAGCCGTCACGCTCGGCTATGTAACGCTCGTTCGGGTAAAGTCGGCTCGAGTCGACTAAGCGAACGAGAGAAATATATCATACAGAGGTATTTAATTTCAATTAGATTGAAATTTAAATGCATAAATAAGTTGATGTCCCCGAGCAGATTCGATCCCGAGCCGCACGGGTGAGAAGCCGACACGTTAGCATCAGACCAGCGCGGGACTCGTAAGCGAGTATTCATATTGTCTATTTATATATATATATATATGTACACGCGATTATATATCGCAGCCGCTGCCATAGCAACGTCCACGAAGTTGTATTTCGCGGACTGTGTTGCGTTCGCTAATTGGCAACTTCGCGGCCGGTTAACCAAAAAATTTTTTGTGTGTGTATGAGACATTATCTCTATAATAATATAATATAATATTTCGCGCTCAGGTAAGTTTTAGCATGTTTATTAAAATGATATGGATGACTCGGAAACTGGTCAGTATATTCCGGGTGTTAAATAACGTCCACAAGCATTTACTATAATTTGTATACCAATGCAAAACAGAAACGTTGAGAATAGAGCATTGCTTTAATTGCTCATTATATACGAATTTATAAGCATTTAATTCTTTTCTGTTACACAGGATGGATGAAGAAAATCAAATCGATGACAAATTAAAACGAAAAAGAGAATTGTCTAATGCGCGCGTGAAGAAATATCGTCAAAAGAAGCACACGAAATCCCAGCAACTGAATTCGTCGATGCAGGATGACTCTAATGTAATATAGAACGAAAGAAAAAAAGTTGGATTTCGTATTATTAACCTCGCCATGAAGAAGTTTTCACTTCTGCCGTGTGGTTTTAAGCACACCCATTTTCTTGTTTCTTTTTTTTTTGTAACGTACTGGTTCCCTGGGTTTGGGATGCAAATCTTTTCTTGCATTGTAGATTCATCGGCGTTCTATCGATAAAAGAAAGTAGCGGCGAATTAATCTTTTTTGTACTCCTCACCCCATGATATTCACTGGGAGACTAGAACAACAAAACTACTAATCCGGTTGTATCTACAGCCTAGACGACTTGCCTTCTGTAAACTTCTGTTGTTTTCTGATACAAAAAAAGTAAGTATATTAGAAGCAAGTTTTATAATTGTCCATATATATTTTAATATTAGACAATTATTTATTCCCACATTTTTTGTTAATTGAAATATCAGTGTAATATATATAATTTAAAATATGTAAATAAAGAAAAAACATTTATTTTTTATTATTACATTCATAATATTTTTCGTAATGTAATGAAGGGGTCTCTGCAATATATTACGAATTGTTTAACAGGCGAAAGCACAACAATGAATACTAAACTGGGTGTGTATTCATCACCGAGGTTTAGAGCATATAAAGTAGATTTCCCTTGTATTGAAGTTCCTCGCCTCAGGCTCATAGCGTATGACTTCATTTTATTGGATCTATATTCCGGTGTTAAATAAAAAACACTGTTTTGCTTGAGGCTCTGCATCTTTTTCAAAATAATATAGTCTGTATGACTGAAACAAATGTTGTTAAATCATGTATGTAACACGGTGGGTATATATTTTTTTATATATTTGCTTTAAAGGGATGTGTAATATAGCTGGAAGCTTGACTTATATTTGGTAATATTGCACAACAATCCATTAATTTCATGTCTTTACGCTGGTAGGAAAAATAAAATATTCAGTCTGTTGAACATCTAAATAGCTATGTATTTTTCAGTGCTTGTATTGCAATTTTATATTCTTTTAGTTGATATGCTTGTATCTAGTGAAGAGAAGTGAATTCAGTGGCACTTAAAATATGTAATGTGTTATTTCCAGAGTAGCAGAAGGCTCAACTTGTACTTAGCCTAAGCTGCTTTCTTTTATTACTTTTGTAGGTACCTACATTTTCTTCTAATAAAAATTATAAAGTATATCTGTTTGACTGATGAAGTTACCACATAGTGATATAAAGGAACTTTGAATAAAATAATAGCTCTTGGTACAGAAACCATAATTCATTTTGCTGATTTCAATTGAAGATACCGCCGTGTAACTTGCTTTAAATACTGAACGTATCTAGAGTATCTAGAGATAATTAGAAGTACAGTACTTCATCCTATGTTACAACAGCATATGACTTCAGAGTAAAATTTCAAATGATAAAGTTTACAGTCTTTATTTTTAGATGTCAATATGGAAATATTGCGGAATTTTACTTCTTAACCCTGGAACGCTTAGTGGGGTTGCTGGTAACCCCAATAGAATTTAGAAACTTTGTAACTTTTTTGCGGTGCGGTTTGCATCACTGCGGAACTAGCTATGTTTATTTGAGGTTATGTTCTAAGTCATATGTGCGTTAAACATTTGCTTATGTGCTTTGTTTTTACATTATAAAGCAATTGGGGTGACTTGTAACCCCAGGTAAGCATTAAAGCTTAAATTATTTTCCACATTTAAGCAATTTGTTTTGAATTTAGATGGCAGTGAAACCAGGTGATCCTAATTTTGAAGAAACCGTTTTACGGTGGTTTTATGAAGCTGATTCAGAGTATGATTCTGATGGTAGTGACCAAGAATTTGAGGACCATATATCTCAGCAGTCAGAAGTTGAAAGTGAGATTTCAGTTTCGGACGATGAAGATAAGAATGCAGACACGACAGATCAAAATTTAGGTCCTTCTATCAAGGGTAGAAATGGACATCGGTGATGCTCTGATCCTCCTCCTCGTACTCGGACACCTAAGCGAAATTTAGTTGTACGCATTCCAGGTCCAAAAGGAGAGGCAAAAACTATTTCTACTGAATTGGGAGGTTGGAAGTTGCTAGTTTCTGATGAAATAATAAACAAAATAGTTTTGCACACTAATTCGGAAATTATAAGAAAAAAAAGTAACTATACTGAAAATTGTGGCTATGTTGACGAAACGGATACAACGGAAATACTTGCTTTTTTTGGTCTCCTTTATATATCAGGATGCAGAAAAGATAATTACCTTACAACTGTCGAAATGTGGTCCAAGTATGGACCTGAAATATATTGTGCTATTATGAGTGAAACACGTTTTCGCTTTTTGTTATCATGTATAAGATTCGATGATAAAACTGTCAGAAATTGTGAAGATAAATTTTCGCCCATTTGGGAGATATGGGAGGAGTTTGAATCAAACTGTACTAAATATTATGCTCCTCACGAATATGTTACTATCGATGAGCAGCTTTTGGGTTTTCGCGGAAATTGTCCTTTTAGAGTATATATTGCGTCGAAGCCAGACAAATATGGATTGAAAATAGTAACAATGTGCGATTCACGGACTTTTTACATGGTAAGTGCCATCCCATATACTGGGAAAGAAATTAGACCAAATTCAGAGCCTCTACCAAGTTATTATGTAAAAAAGCTGTCTAAATCTATCCATGAAACAGGACGCAATATAACTATGGATAACTGGTTTACCAGCATTCCATTGGCAGATACCATGGTAAATCAATTCAATCTAACCATTGTCGGAACCCTCCGTAAAAATAAAAGAGAAGTTCCTCCATCATTCCTGCCAAATAAAACTAAAGAAGCACTGACTTCACAATTTGCTTTCGACCAAAAAAAGACGTTAGTGTCATTTACACCAAAAAAGTCGAAATGTGTGTTATTGCTATCTACAATGCACAATACAAAAAATATAGATCCAAATAATAAACCGGAAATAATTAATTTTTATAATTCAACAAAAGGAGGTGTCGACACATTTGACCAAATGGTTCATACATATTCAGTCACGCGGAAGACCAGAAGATGGCCTTTGCGATTTTTTTACGGAATTCTGGATCAAGCTGGTGTAAACTCCGGAATATTGTTTCAAATGGTAAAGGGTGAGAGACAAAAATGCATTCGCCGACATTATTTGTTTGAGCTCGGAATTCAACTTGCAAGACCGCACATGGAACGGCGTTTAGCAAAAAATCTGCCAAAAAAATTTTCTTTATCAACAAAAAATATTCTAGGGATAGAGGAAAAAAATATAGATGCGGTTCCACCTCCAACAAAACTTACAAAACAAACCCGGTGTGCAATCTGCCCAAGAACTAAAGACAAGAAAACTAAAACAGCTTGTGCAAAATGTTATAAACCTGTTTGTAATGCGCATCGTGTTGACATATGCCTAAAATGTAGTAAATAAAGTTTTTAATGTTTAGTTTTGCGTTTTTGATTTGCTTAAAATTGTTTTTATTGAATGGGGCTATGAGTAACCCCACCTAAGCAACTATGAGTGCACCTTTTACCTAAGCAGTCCAGGGTTAAATTATATTCTCTTATAGTTCAGTTTATAGGAATGTTTCTTAATCATTTCCTTAAATACTCTACAGCAAGTGTTAATGAAATAAGTTTATAAATTTGCTGGTAGTAGACGTAATGTTTATAAATATTTCTAGGTTTACTTTACTCATATTTTACCAGCAACAACCAGATAATGACCAGAACCTGTGTCTTACCTACCATAATTTACCTTATCTTTAAAATGTTCAGCTCTTACTGAATATTACATGATCAACTAATGAAATGTAAAGCTTTTTTTGCTTTCTTCAACACTTCACAGATTGCCAGAAATTACATGCTTTCCTTGTTTTACAATTTTATGAGCATTAGCAGCCAACGAAGGACAGGCAGAGAGTATTTATTTTTCAGTAATTAAATTTGTATTTAAATACCAATTATTAAAAACGAGTAAACAAATCTGATACCTATATCAATCAATATTACATTATGTTTAATCCGCAGAGATATATTCAAAACACTTTCTTGATTTTACATAAGCAAAATTAAAATTTAAAATAAATTTCGGTAAAAACACAATGCATTCAGCATAAAAATTACGCAAACGAATTACCATATAGTTTATTCAACCAACCTTTCTCTAAATATCCATATATATGTATATACATATATAAAATATATTAAAATTCTTCAAATATACAAATGTATTTAAAAAATGAATATCTTCTTGGTAGTAGTGGCAATATGATGAGCAAAAGTGATAACAATATGACGACTGGTTGTCATTTAGAAATAGATTGACAAATATAGAATGTAAATCAAATATGTATAAATGAAAATGAAAATAAATAAGCATAGAACAGTCGGTATGACGGATGCAGTTCCATTAAAAGGTTCACGTCTACCATAAACTGTTCAATTAATGTAATTATACAAATAATAACGACGCAACTATGCAATTAAAAGAATTACGAGTAGAGCTGTTGATATTATGACAATATAGAATGTAAAATCAGTCATGCATAAATGAAAATGTAAGCAAATAAGCATAGGACAACTGGTATTACTTATGCAATCCCATCAAAAGGTTAAGGTTTACCTAAGACATGTACATTTGATGGAAATACACAAACAATAGACGGCGCAACTATGTATGTGTTAAGATGTGTTTGTAGCTACAGACATATATGTTTCTATCTTCTTTCGTTTCGTCAGTGCAGCCTAATGAAGAAAGTGTAAGTAAAAGCACTAATATGTGTTGATTAAAAAACATGGTATTACCTTAAAATGTAAATCCAAAGTGTCCAAATGTAAAACAATAGTCACTTACTTAATATAGTGTTATGCCTAATTTCACCCTGGAAGTTAATAAAATATATTAAAATTCTTTGCCAAATATACAAATGTATTGAGAAAATGAATATCTTCTTGGTAGTAGTGGCAATATGATGATCAAAAGTAATAACAATATGACAATTGGTTGTCATTTAGAAATAGATTGACAAATATAGAATGTAAATCAAATATGTATGAATGAAAATGTAAATAAACAAGCATAGGACAATCGGTATTACTTAAAGGGTTTAGGTCTACCATGAACTGTTCAATTAAAGTAATTATACAAATAATAACGACGGAACTATGTAATTAAAAGAATTACGAGTAGAGCTTTTGATATTATGATATATATATATAATTGCCGCAAAGTCATGCAGAATAATTTATTTCATAATTATTTCCCTAGAGCAATTCCGGATTTAATTTTAGTTATATACGTTCGTTAGAGTAAGATTAATTGCTGGAAATAAATTTTTAAAAGCGTCGAAAAAAAACGCATCTAATCCAAAGTTTCAGCAATAATTAAAGTTTAAATTTTGCTAATTTTCATGGAAAATATCTGTCGGGAAATAATAAAAAAATATTACGGACTTTTTACGTCCATAACGGAATCTTTTTTCTTTCACTTTCTGAATAAATTCTATTATCATATTTCCTTTTGTTTTCATACGTTTGTAATTCCCTTAAAAGAATCTAGACAAAAAAAAAACGCCCTGTCCTGGAAGAGAGTAAAAAAAAAATCGACGGCGTTTCCTGTTGGGATCTTATTTGAATATTTATGCCCCCTTTTTTATACGCTTCACCGCTTTATCGAAACATAAATCTTGGTGTAAATGAAATTTTCGTTGAAATGTAGCCATTAATTATTTAATTTTGCTAGCGAGAACATGCTGGATACAAGTTTATTACAATTTCATGTAGATGATTATTCTTTTTGTTCCTTTGTGCATAGACATTTAAACTGTCAACAATTAAGCGATTTATTTGAGTGTTGCTTAATGATGTTAAAATAAAATCGTTTCTTCGATTTTGTTACATATAATAAGCTTTATTTTCTTTATCAGTTACTTACGGGTAAGTTCTAGAACAGCTTTTTTTATATATTTTTTCAAGAAAATTCATCCTAACAGGTACCAGATGGTTCGGCTGGGTAATCAGAAGTCCTCCCATTCGTCTAGCAGTAATGATGTGTCTCGGAAGTCCATTCTGAGGCCACTATTGTTTTCAATTTATACAAATATGTTGCCCAAATATATTCAATTTTGTAAATCGCACGTGTATGACGATGACACTCAAATTTATTTGTCTTTCCTACTTCCAAGTTGACTGATGCCATATCCAATTTATCAAACATTAATCATTACTCTCGCAAATATTCTATATTTAATTAACACCGTCAAAAACTGTGTCATGTTTGGAAGAATGAGTGATGTTTGGGGGTGTGGGGGTCAATTGAAAATTGCTGTGAACCACAGCACTATATCTATTTTTAATATTAAATTAAACAGGATGCTGTGCCAATCATTGGTGCTGTTGTTGTTTAATTATTGCACATCTGTTTATGGACCCCGTTTTTGGATGCTGTTGACATGTAGCGAATGCAGAGAATACAAAAATGTATGTATGTGGTACATTTTTGGTATCTGCAAGTATGATAGAATATCACACAAGGTCAAACTCTTACGATGGGTAAATATGCAAAACCGAGTTACTTTACATTGCCTTACCTTGTTTCATAAATTCTTTTTGTTTTGGTGGCCACCGAAAGTCAGGCTTTGCTGTGACGTGCATAGAGTGGAATAGAATAATTTTATTTTACTATCTTGTAACGGTACGGCACATTTTATAATTTTAATAAATATTATAATATTAAATATGTATATAAATGGTATATTTATAATTACATATTAGAAATCAAAAGATATATATTTCTAGAACTGTATTTTTTATATGTTAATCTATGTGTAAAACAAGCATTAGTTTGATAAGCAAGTATCTGTAAGAATATTGGCGCCGAATATTTGTGTTTAGTATAAGATTAGTGACGTGGTATTTACAATTACGCAAGTTATACGTGACATTACGTGTGAAAAGCACAACGAAGATACATGGGCATTCTAGAAAAAGGGGAACCCCAAGATTTGAACTATAGAAGGTGAACAACGAGATTCCAGAAAAAAAGTCGACGGAGAACTTTGGTTGAGATCGGTCATCGTGAAAACATCTCGGGTTTACCGCAAAGTAGTACAGTTCTCTAAATAAAAAATATGTCGACTGACATATATAGCGGTCGATAAAATATAAAATTATAGTTAGAACCTTAAGAGGGGTCTCTACTAAACGAGTCAGTGTACTTGATAATGTACAAAAAGGAGTTGCAGGGGTTTCGATTTCCCCTTAAAATTAAGATCAAATTTGAACCAATGCTATAAATAATTACATCAATTTGTAGAGAAAACTCAAATTTACGTACGCTTAGTAGTAAAACTTTGAATTTCTTTTTATTTATTTCAAAATAAATTCAACAAAATGTCTAATATTGACCTACTTCTGCTACTAATTATGACAATTTCTAAAATATTTTTAGAAAAAATATTACTAGGCGTACATAGATATTCGAATTCTCTTTTATTTGGTATAAAAAAATTAAAAATTGATTAATATTTACGGTTAATTTTATGAGGAAATCAAACTGTCTACAGTGGCATCAACGGCTGGGAGTAGAGATCCCTCTTAAAGTAAATAAATAGGTTCTTGTTTACAAAACATCGACCGTCAACAAAGTCTTAAAGTGTTCAGTTTACCATATTTTCCAATAAAAAGTTATTGTTCTGCGAATAGCAGTTTGTGGAAGTTACCGGCGCCTTGATCGTCGAAGGGGGAAGATTCTAAATGAACACATCGACAATGAGAAGATATTCTTCCGCTCAAGAAAGAAGAAAAATATAAGTAAGGTATTTAGAAACTGTTGTTATATGAATGTTAAATAAAGAATTAAATATAAAAAATTCATCTTAATGTAGAGACAAAATAAATTAATAAGATGCTTAAGTAAATTATTGTCATTCCACCTGTCATCGTGACAGCAGTTCGTTGAAGTGTATTCGTTCAGAATAACTTGCGAGAACAAAATGTCAGAGTGACAGTGCTTAACTAAATTGTCGTTCCAATTGTCGTATGAAATTAACAACGTAACATGATGAACTTTAACAAAATATGTTTTAAATTTCTAGGTCATTCAGAAAATTAATTAATTATTAATAATTAATAATATACTTTCTAAAACGCAATCGAAAATCTTGCTGGCTCCTGAGCGGTTGATGCTAAACACTGTGCCGTACTATTTAACCGAAAATGTACTTCTGATGAGTTAGTGCCAACCAGCAGTCGCATACTTTAAATGTTTGCTTTTATAACTGAATTAGTAAACGAAATTACATAAATGCTTATGGGAATTTTATTTGATATATTTATTTTTTTTCGAAGTATTTCAGACACATCTGACAAATAAAGAAAACTCACCCTATTATTTGTATGTAGAAAGATGGTAGATATGTATCCAAGCCATTTTATTTATGTATCGATGAGAAATGTTATTAAATGATCCCATTCGTAAAATGGCTTAAATTTATATAATTATATCTTGAACACTGATATATTTCCAACATTCTGTTGACATGTAGGTTTTGTATAATTCATGTGCATCTAACGTAATTTGATTTTATTTAGTCTTGCTTCAAGGTCTTCCTTGTGTGAAATTGGTAGTTTCCTGACTTTTTTGCGTCCAGTTTTAAGCAAAAAACAGCCCATACTTCTCTCGCGAGCTGTCATCGTGACGACATTTCGATGACATTTATAATGAATACAGTGTCACTGTAAAAAATCGTTATATTTCTTAATGTACTTACGTGCGAAAATACATTTTAAGTTTATTTAATCATATCCATCGGCATTATTAATATATTCATATGGAAAAGAAATAGTAACAATTGATAATAACACTAATACATATCTGAAAGGTACCACATTAGCACTTCTTTAAATGTTTTTCTTCGGCAACGTGCGCTTAAAGTTTTCATACAGTATAATTAAATATGTGCATATCTTCTCTATAATATATGTTTAGTTTACGCTTTGTCGTATAAATACTAAATTCGTGTTTGATGAAATGAATGTCATTTAGTATATTCCTTAGTGCTTACGTATTTGATTCCCTCGATTTATAAATTTATTTGCATTGGATTTTTCCAGTATTTAACATGTACAACCTGCAATCGTTTAAGACTGTAATTTCTAAATGTTATACGGCATATAATCATATGTAGTTACTGACCCCCTGGTGCCAATTTTTTCCACCTTAATTTGCAATAAGGCTCCTTTTGCCGGTCTCTTCTCTAAATGTCAATTCTTCTACCTTGTGGACGTCCTGATAATTACAAATCGGGTATGTATGACCATTTCACGCTCTGTATATTAAAATCCTTTTACTATTAGGAAACGTCATGACAAGTAACTGTCATTGCAGATATAAAGCTTTTCCATGCACCTTTCAAAATGTGATGTCTTTAATTGACGTGAGCTCTCGCCTACTTTTAATAGCGAGCTTTTTTTACCGGATCCGCCTGCAGAGAGGCTTTAAATGATCTGTACCTTCGTTATAGAAGTACTGGGAAAGTATAGATTGCTGCCGAACGTTGCGTTAAAGTCCATTTTCTCGTAGTCTGAGCCTTCGTGGGCAGGCGAAACCTCGATAACGTTGAATTCTTTCGTGAAAGTGAGAACCGTGAAACTTTTCGATGTCTCTGTCATATCTGACAATTTTTGATTTTTGAAGTGTTTTTTCTTTATTTTCTGTCATACCACCACAGCCTCCGATCTCGAGTGTGGTGCCGCCAGTAGCCACTAAATATAGCACACGCAAAGGAGAAATGTCCAGCCTACACGTACCCAAAGAGGGAACGCTCCCTACGCGATTTCCTGGGAGGAGTTACACATACCGTTTAGTCTTTTTTGAGGATTCGGTTAAGCTATTTCAACCAAGGCGAATAGAGTGGGTCACTCGAATGGCTTTTATTATATATAATTACAAAAAATAGCTATAGAACATTCTTAACAAAAATGAAATGGAACAAAAGGAACAAAATGCCTGAACAGACAATTTGAAGCAGTACTTGAAAATCCAAAACCATATAGGGCGAGTCATTTAAAAAAATGAAGGCTCGTGCACCAGAGCTTAAAGTATTTTTACAATATGCGACACAAGCAACCATAAATCTTCCACTAATTGTTCTTTCTTTTATTTAAAACACAAAATAACAATCGAAGAGGCGGTTACTAATGAGTTAGCCTGTATATACGTGCATACACACCTGCGTACACATTGATGGAACAAAAAGGATGGTGAAAAATAAAGACATTATTATTATTATATATGTTATAATTTCATTCTTATTGACATTAGTCAAATAAGTTCATGGACTATTAGAATTGATCAAAATTGGACAAATCTTTCTGAGAAAATTTATCCACAAAGAACTCTTTAAAATTAAGACGCAATCTCACAAGAAACAGAGACCGTATTCATCGTAAACAACGCAAGCTTCGCACGCGAGCTTTACAATTTCCATAACACTCCAGCACAATGATATCAATCTAATCCGCTAGCTGGCGGCACAAAATAAAGTAACTAAATGCTATTCATTAACGTCAAAAGGTTTAACAAAAGCGATTAGTATGACATAGATTCGGGTCTGGCATAGACAGGTCGGTTTCCTTGTCATCCGGAAAGCGTTTAACCGCTGATGTTCACGTTCCAAAACGTGACAATGTGATACATTTCTTGCGTTAATGAAGCGTCACGCTGTGTGTGGGTCGTCTCGGTGAAATCAGATGATAACCGGGAAGAAACGAAGATGTTCATTACATGATTATGCGCCTGAGAATGACAATACGTTATGTAATTGATTTAATTACAAGTGTATAGTAATTTAGAGAGAGTTTATGTTGTATTAAGTAGATTTTTGAAAGGATACTGAAGAGCATGCTCAATATTTACATATTTTTTCATTGTCCTTGATACTACGATTTCAACAAACTAGTTTACTTCATATCGATAATAATAATAATATCTTCATCTTAATCAAAATCAATTAAGATCTGCTTAAACCTAAGTTATTAGACATTGGTGTAGTATGTAAATTCTTTATACCTATTATTTGCTAGGACATCGGTAAGGAGTTTAATATCTTCCTGACAATATAGGTATTTATAATACATATCAAGTATGGAAAAATCATTAATTACTAGAAAAGGTATTCACATTAAAAGTAGGTATTGTTGGGAAACCACATTGAATGATTTGTTAATGTATATTAAGTTGAATAACAATCAGCTGGAATGTGTTAAATGAAGTTAACAAAAGTGAAAGTTTTAACAATAGATGGCGCGACATCCAAGAAAAAAGAAGTAACCCTGTGTTAATAATTTCAAATTTCGTATTTCTTTCTGGTAAATTTATGATGCTGAAGAAGAGAAAATAGTATAAAAGGGTGAGAAGAAGTATTTTTGAAAAAAACATTTAACACGAACAAAGTCCATGTTACAAATGCAACAATATAATTATTTATTTGGACCAGATTAGTAGACGGTAAGAACTCTTTAGAAAATATTGAAATCCGGTTAGATCTAGTTCAATCTAAAGCAGTATATTAGTTGAGTTTATAAATGCCGAGTCGAGTTTTCAACGCCGACGTATGATATCCGAAGAACTCGTAAGAGACTGCGTTACAAAAGATTTTGACACTTTATTACTTTCTTATACGTAGTATAAGGAAGTATTGTTTACTAGCGATACCTGGCACACGTTGCTACGCTCAAAAAAAACAATTGTTATCAGCACCAGACTTCACAGGAACACACTACTGACTTTGGCAAAGTTTTCTTGAAAATTTTATCAAAATTGGTTCAGCGGTTTCATCTACTTTTAATCTAAATCTAATGGAAAATGTTTTTGTGTTTAGTTCGATCGCCACAGGAATACCGCTCCAGACTAAGCTAGAGTTTTTCTGAAAAATTCATCACAATCGATTCAGCGGTTTCGGAGTCTATATGGAACAAACACACACCGCCACACACATATCCAATTTTATACAGGCTGTCCCAAAAACATACCTACAAACTTTAAGGGGCAGTTGGGGACATCAAAATAAACATTTTTTGTTTAATAAACAATGTGCGCAAATGAAACTTATTAGCATAAAAGGGAAAAATTGTTTTGGTATTATATTACAAAAAAAATTTAGGATGATATTAAAAAATCAGTTTTCGTTCATGTTAGCTTTTGTTTTAGTGACAAATAAATGATGGTTTACAAAAATTGTTGAAAATGTCGGCCATTAGCTTCAATACAAAGATTGATTTCGTCGGTTCATTGACTCGTGGACCCAATGGAATAATCCGGGATAGTTTCTACGTGTGAACAACTCGCCATTACTCTTGCTAGCAGATCTTCCTCATTACGAATAGATGTTTCGTAAACTAAAGATTTCAGATAACCCCAAAGGAAAAATCCGTCTGGCTTGCGCTTTCTCCTGATCTTAAAAACCTGAATTGTTTCCTTTGCGGTTATGTGAAATCTTTAGTTTACGAAACACCTATGCATAACGGGAAGTTCTCCTATCAAGAGTAATGGTAAGTTGTTCACATGAAGAAGCTTCATTAACTCGCTAACCCTATGGAATAATCCGGTTATTCCATAGGATTAGCAAGTTAATGAATCGACGAAATCAATCTTTCTATTGAAGTTAATGACCGACATTATCAACAATTTTTGTAAACCATCATTTATTTGTCAATAAAACAAAAGCCAACATGAACAAAAACTGATTTATTAATGTCATCCTACATTTTTTTTTGTAAAATAATACCAAAACAATTATTCCTCTTTTATGCTGATATGGCTCATTTGCAGATACTGTTTATTAAACAAAAAATGTTTGTTTTGGTGTTCCCAACCGCCCCTCAAAGTTTGTCGGTATGCTTTTGCGACACCTGTATATAAGATTATCTACGAAATTTAACGAGGTATTTTAAAATAATTGCCACTAATAAAAAGCAAGGTTAAGTATTAATAAATAATATTGTTACCAGTATTAATTTCTATATTTGAAATTTCAAAAGATAGTAGAAGCCTTCGTAAAGATAAACTTAATTTATTTGTTTATTAAGCAAATAAATTCGTTTCGAGAAACATTATTTGTTTATCCTAAAATATTATATTTGTATTTCTTTTTGCCAGAATAATTTCTGCTTAATTATAATATAAAATATAGCACTGGTATAGGTATACAATACTCTTTTGAATAACATCATTACGAAAGATTTCACTTTGGATTTATAGTAACATCCACTATTAATATTATTGTAAACTTGTGTTTTTATTCCGAAAATCTAATTAGCACAATTAATGACTAAACTACTTAACACAGTCATTTACAAATTCACGTTGTTATTTTTGGTAGTTTAATTACACTTCATAGACAGTTATAGAAGTTATTTGAATGATTTTAGTAGGTATATTACAATTATCCGTGATTATACACTAAGAAAAGAAGAAAGATTAATAACAACCGTAAATAGACAATTTTTGATATAAAATTCTATATTACTGACAATTGCATAATCTCAAATTTTAAATTATGAATTTGAAAATATATCATTATTATTCATTAATTACGTGCTTAGCCCTAGTTTTATCTCTACTATGTAATAGTGTAGAATAATTATGTGAATCACTGTTTCCGTTTTAGACTCATTGGTCATTATCAGTACGGTGTAGCCAAGAAATAAAATCCTCAAAATATATACAAAGATATAAAATACAGAAAAAAAGGAAAGGACCATAATTTTACCAAATGTCATACCTAGCCACATTTACAAAAGAACTTTGTCATTGATTAACTTTCTGTTATGAAAATCTCTATCATTTAGAACTCAATATAAAGCTGGTTTTAAACATGACAATTTTTTAAAAAAAAGGCAACCAATGGTGCCCGATGAAACTCAAAAAGATATATTTTTTTACTATTAACCCTTTGTTAGGTGCGCCGCTTATTGTAACGGGGTGAGTCGCGCTAGGTCCGGTGAACCGGAAGTTAATTCACACTGCTTTCCATGTGTTCTATTTAGATTTAGAAAGCCACCTGTCTGGGGCGATTTAATGCACTGGTTAATACACTCTGTATATGCACAATTTACAGTTATGTTAGTTCTTTTTTGTATTAAAGATTTCAAAATAATTGTTGATCAGAAACATTAACATAAATAACCCTTTACTCTTATGTCTTATAGTACACATCTAATTGCATTCCAAGCAGTTCATGGGCTAAAATGCAAAGATCTGGATATAATAACATTGCATTTCAGTGTTTCAGAAGCAAGAAACGAAGAGTAATTTAAAAAAATTATTGTATATGTCTTTCAAATATTTTTTTATCACATTTTTACGCTACCAAAGTAATTTCGGAACCGGCAACAAAAAAAGGAGCATAGACAACTTTGCATACAAACATATTTTTTTATAAAACTAAGCCATAAACTCTAGATAACTGGCTTTCTTTGTAACTGGAGTATTACTAAATCCAGGTCTCTCTTTAGATACTCTCGTCTATGGATATATTTCATTTGATTTCCAAATAAATTACCCCAGATTTTATGTCACCCGCATGCAGTATATGCTGTGTTATAAGTCACAGACAATTTATCTACAACATCTACACCTGGTTTGGTTTTACTATAAAACTCTTTTTTTTTCCTGTTGTATTTCATACCGAGTAAGTAGATGTACGAAACTGATGGAAATACAACAGGTATATCTTTTTGGATTATATGACACGTCTATTTTATTGTATAAAAGCAGAGACTATCATATTGTTCTCTATTTTTTTCCAAAACAAAACAAGGCTGTCTTTGACATGATGTGAGCCAGTTGACCAATTATCTGCAACGATATTTCTCCCGGCCCAAAACACTGGTTGTCATAATTTAGGTATTATTATCTCTCCACTATTATTTTAACTACAGCGCCATTTTGGCTGTTACCCCAACAAATTACTGTATTATATATAATAGAGATTAACTTCACGAAGACAGAAATTTTTTATATCGTATTTACCAATTTTTGACGGCTGGTTTTGCTTACATTAGCAGCATCCCCGGAATGTTGACAGCATTTCGTCGATGGTAACATTCTGACCACTGCAACTTTGAAGAAAAAAACAGTTGTGTTTGAAATATTCAGTTATAACAATGCATGATCAAAATAATTCCCTAAGAATATTATTAATCACCTGAGAAAATTAATAAAAGCCAAACGATAATAATCGCGGAAACAAATAAGCAATCTCACTGCAACGACGTGCAGAAAAACACTTAGAGATCTGAGCGCTTTTAGTACGCTGGATCTAACTAATATACCTGCCTTGGTTACTAGTCAATTTTGAAAAAATCATGTCAACTATTGGAAGCGGTCTTGGCAAACGACTATAAATAGAATATTTTGAGATGTCATAAAAGCACAACCCGATATCTAAATTTGTTTTGAAAATATCAGCAAAAATTAACTCTTTATGTCTTCTGGACTTATACGTGACTAATAAAGGGTAAAAAATTACGTCGGACTTTGTTAAAATTGATTGAATATTCCCCTTGCTGATTTTTCTAAAGGAATCGTAATGGTAGCAGCTCATACACATTTACTAAACCAACCTCTGTCTATTAAATAAATACCGAAACGAAGATAAAAAAGAAAATTTGAACAATTAGAATGATTAATTGCCAGCTAGTATATATTTTATGAGACCTAATGGTAGGATATGATAGGCGCTAAACGCCACCAAATAAACCGGAGATTGTTAGTTAGATCTCGTGGAAAACCCTTTCTTCATCTACCGGTCCGAATCCGTTAGTCCCTCACATCCAACCGACTATGCGTAGACTAATCGTAAGTAAGAAACTAAACTAAGTAGATTTCGGCGGTGGATTTCCTTTTCCCGAATCTACAACAGCGAGAAGGGAATTTATTTCTGAGGAAGGCAATTCATTACACACATTAGCGGTGGGGCTCGAGTTGTTTGTGCCAGTGACGAACCAGCTCTCCCGTAATAATTAGATCTTCACCTTCGGTGCGCTTATCCTAGGGTTTCATTTGTTAGCTGAATGCAAACGTATGGTGCCATCGGTTAATCGCTGCGTCCGCATAAGGGTTTTTCAATTTTTGGTGGAGGCGCCGAGGCGAACGAGGTGTTAATGTTCAAGTAAATAGCTCGCGCCCGGGAAATGTATTTTATTAAATGCTTTGATATCTCGTCATGAAAGTGAACCTTCTCCGTAATTTGATTTCGATTTAAATTCGGAGAAATGAATTAATTAATAGCGCGTTCTCGGAATTATCTTTTACAATAGCTGTGAAGTCATAAATTAATTATACATTAGGAAATCAATAATAAGTTTTTACAAAGAAGAGGTTTCTATGGGAATAAAATCTACTGAATCGCTTGAACTGGAACTCCTCTGCTCCCTCGGATCTCTCGTTAAATAACTATTCCTGATGTTAAAATAAAATCTTTGTCCTTTGGATAAATTTTCCAAATGTATGTACTTTTAATGCTTTATATTATACTTCTTATTCCAATATTATATGTATTCACTACAAATCTATAGTACTGCGACTTATAGATATTTGATTTCTAACACTTCACTTTGACAATCAATTTTTTGGTATAAATTCTTTAGAATATTCTATTCTAACTCTCATGAACAAGTTTCGTATTAGTATTGTGTAGATAACGGTGAAATTCTACCGATTTCCCGAACTACACACCCGCTTCTTATGAAAATTCTGTTCATTCTTCTAATTGCTTATTTATTCATCCCCTTGACGATATTATTTTTCAAAATTGTCCAATTAAAACTTTACACCATATAATCTTATTCAACATAGTTTTAAGATCTGTTTAGACAATTTACATGCTTTCTAAATTTCAGAATGCATTTTTGTATTTATAGTCTAATACTTATCAAAATGTCAACGAACTGTCAACTAACTGTCACATCCCTTTTTTAAAAGTTACCGCAAAATTTTAATCAATCTTTATCAATTATCATTCAAATATAATTATTATTACCTTTTCTAATCATCAATGTCAATTAAATAAGTTTTCACAAAATAAGAATACACTTCATATTATACAACAATTAATATTTAAATCTCTTCTTTTCAGATTTTGTGAAATTCAAAGAAAAATGAAAATTGAACGACCACTCACTATATCGAGTGAACATAAAAACAATATACTACCTGTAATACAAGTCACTTATAAAATTTATCTCTTATGTCTTTTAAAATATTCAATTGTACAACTTTATAATACCTAATTAGTAAACTTATTTGAATGAAAGAAATATATTGTTATACTTTGTTAGTGAAAACACGCAAACTATAACATTATATATATATTCAAAATATTCTTGGTAGTAGTGGCATACAATGAAATAAAAGTATAATTTGTATAATTGCATTGACTGAACAGTTTGTGGTAAATCCCAAGCCTTTTGATGTGACTATATAAGTAATCCTGACTGTCCTATTGCTTATTTGATTACATTTTCATTTATACATTGTGATTTGCATTTTATAGTTGTCATTATTTTCTAATTGACAACCAGTTGTCATATTGTTATTACTTTTATTTCATTGTATGCCACTACTACCAAGAATATTTTGAATTTTTCAATACATTTGTATAACTGGCAAAGAATTGTAATATATTTTAACTGCCTGGTTGAAATAAGGTATTACACAGTATTAAGTAAGTGCACAGTTGTTTTACACTTGGACATTTTGGATTGACATTTTAAGGTAATACTATATAATTTTTATTCAACACATATTAATGCTTTAACATACACCTTCTTTGTTAAGCTGCACTGACGAAACCAAACTAGGTAGAAACATATATGTCTGTTGCTACAAATACATCATAACACATACATAGATAGTTGCATCGTTAATTGTTTATGTATTTCAATCAAATTGTACATGTTTAGGTGAATCTTATCCATTTTGATAGGATTACATGGGTAATGCCGATTGTCCTATGCTTATTTGCTTTCATTTACATTTATACATGACTGATTTTACATTCTATATTGTTATAATATCAACAGTTCTACTCTTAATTTTTCATTACATAGTTGCGTCGTTGTTTTTTGTATAATTGCATTGACTGAACAGTTTGTGGTAAATCCCAAGCCTTTTGATGTGACTATATAAGTAATCCTGACTGTCCTATTGCTTATTTGATTACATTTTCATTTATACATTGTGATTTGCATTTGATAGTTGTCATTATTTTCTAATTGACAACCAGTTGTCATATTGTTATTACTTTTATTTCATTGTATGCCACTACTACCAAGAATATTTTGAATTTTTCAATACATTTGTATAACTGGCAAAGAATTGTAATGTATTTTATTATATATATTGTAATAGGGGTAATGTACCATTACAAAAGCCCAAGTTGCGGTGCCAAGATGCTATAGGGGGGGGGGAGCTAATGAGATCTATTGAATGTGTATATTTAATTAATTATGCAAGAGACTGATAAAAATAATAAAATAATAAAATATTTACTTAATATGAAGTTGAATGGCTAATGTCCTAAGTAATTATTTAATTGTTGTTCCAAATATAAATCTGCCGGCTAGCTAAAGGGGGATGCAAAAGTTTGACCTAATTTCGACACAAATGTGCGTGTAGTATTAATTAGACTTTGTACCTTATAAGTCACTAATTCCTATTCTTGTTTAAGACCAGGTATTTCGGGTGGTTGAAGGTGGATTCCCAGGTGTCACGGCTTTCCTGGTTCGGTGTTATATTTCAACGGCAATAGGCTGCGAAACCCTTTCTCTGCTGCCCCTCTTTGGATAAATTTCACAGGTATCAGGTGCGTGGATGTTTAATTTATACTTGACTTCTTTGGTTGTAGATGTGTGGTGGTAATCTCTCCTATGTTCTCTTTCTTTTACAGCTACGGTTTATTCCGTTCGACCTTGGATTCTGCTTTGGCGCGAACATCTTCAAATGGGCGACCTTCTTGCGTCACTTGAAAGATCACACAACGTGACTTTAAACTCGCACGTGGAAACGACGGTATGAATGTATCAATTCAAACAATGAATCAACACAACTGGATATGATTCAAACAATGAATCAACAGAATGTGGATCAATAATAATCGATGTGATTCAAACAATGAATCAAAAGAATCTGAATGCCGCTTCTCGTCCGATGTGCCTTTTTATTAGAATCTTCTGTTGTGGGTGCAGTAACCATAGCAATTTATACAGTTATTTTTTACAAAGTCTTATTACGGACAAGTTTATTTTGGAATATTAGTGGAATCATGTTTTATATTAGTTAAATTAATTCGTCTTTCAATCGGTAGAATAAAATTACTTTAATTTGTTTTCTCTTAGAAAAACACATTTAAAATTTAAAGGGCAAATTTAGCATTTCGACTGTCATATGTTCGATGAAGTCATGGACGCTAATAAAATAAATTAAAATATCAGAATTTTGGATTAAAATGCCTTCTTAGTAGAACTTTACCTTCACAAATTAAACTTTTAAATACATTTAATATTTTTTCACCTTTCAATCCTTTTAAAAATCTTTATTTATACAAAAAATTAGTGTGGTTAGTTTTTGAAGTGTAATAACTAAATGGTCTTTTAATTTATTTATGAATTATTGTTATAACATGAAACTATGACCTTTTCTTAATCTTTTACCACCTTTTTAAATTATCTATATATCTTGTAACTAATATTTTTAAACTTTTCTTTTACCTATGTTGACAACTGTCAAATTATACAAAATGCTTATTTAAATATCTGGACTCAACTTACAAATATGACACTGAGAAATATTTCCACATAAATACGTCTTGATAGACTTTGTATCTGTTAGGTTTTATTTATAATTGCTTTAATTATGTATATGAAATATTTGAAATTAATTATGATTAGAGCAATATGGCGTATCAAAATTCGAAAAATAAAATGATGCTTAGCTTAAATGTACGCATCTAACAGATTTATAGTTAGTGACAATGATTATAAATTGACAACATGTTTATGGGGTAAATGTTGTTTATGTTCAACATTAGTTTATTTTGGTTTATAGCAATGCATTTTTAGTTAGAAATTAGTCATGTATGTGCTATACTTTTACCAATGTTTGGGATGATGCTTTCGAAACTAACAACCTTGCTTTAACTTTAAACCTGCAACTTTTTGTGACATATTGATCTTGAGAATTCACACTATAAAATGGCAATCATTTATATGCTCATAGTGTGATGGTAAATGATGAAACTTGAAATTAAAATTGGCCATTTGTAATGGCTGTCAAATTCATTTTATATTAATACTTTGCCTATATAACATTTTACTAATCATTGTTGTATTGTGAAAATATGCTAATTATAACTATAAAAATAAGACTAATTTGTTTATTAAGCTAATTAAGTATTTAATTCTGGTATTTAGTATTTAGTATGGGGGTTTCAGTTGGGGTTCCTGAAAAGAGTAGTCATTGGTTTGGTTTTCTAATTTTGGGGGTGATTTGCTTTCTAATATTTAAAATTTGATGGGGTTCTCAGAATATACTAGTTTTGTTAGAAAAATCTGCATTATTTTTCAGGGATTTTTACCTATACTCTTATACAAGGGTCCAAACATAATGCATCGCCGATTGATTTATGGTTGCCTGTATTCAAGGGGTTTTAAGGGGAGTCAGTATGTGTTTGTGGGTATTTGACTGGTGTTGTCTCATATTCAACACTAGTTCAATATATTATATATGTATTTTGTTCATAATATTGTGTATGTACTATTAAATAAAAATTATAATATATTAGTGATTTACTTTTCTCCCTTTTATCTTGGCCACGTTGTATAAAAGTAACATCTTATATTTTTTTACATTTCATTTTAATGACATAAAACTTTAATCTCAAGTCGGTATACGGCTGCCTCGTTGACATTACTAGTCGAGACTCATTAAAAACGACACGCAAACTCAAAGTTAGTTAATTTTTTGTATATAAATGTGTAGTAGCCAAGTAAAAATCCCGTGTAATACGCGAACTTTTTTCTATCTATTCAGTACTATTACAGGCAGTCATCGAATAAGTTCAATCGAAATAAATCCTGTCAAATTCTTGAAGAAACTGATCGGACTGATCTAAAGCAATATCGGTAGCGTATACCGTGATCTCGCCACCCACGTCGACGCGACTGCCAGGAATTTAATTAAAAGCCTGAACTTGAAGTCACAACGTCACCGGACTTTACGCTCACCTCATATTTAATAACAACCTGCCTACATTGCGGCCTCTATGCGAATGATGACTATTAAGGTATATTAAAAAAAGCGGGTGTGGGTTTTTTATTTATCGTAAAAATGATATATTGACTTAAACTGCCACTACTGTGTCGTATTATAACTGTACAATTTTTGACAGGTTGTAGATATTATTTGAAGTCAATTCGTGGATATACGAGTATATACAAAATTAAATATCTATTCAAAATTAATAGTTTGTGATCATATCAGTCACGCTAAAAGGTTTTTGAATGGCTGCAAATGAAGTACAAATAAATACAATACATAATGAATACAATTCTTAGATAGACATGGCATCATTCATTAGCAATATGTCTGCATCACAAAAAGGTGAAGTGAATTTATTCTACTCACCATAAAATCAAATTACATGATGGCGTTATCGTGTATCTCTCCATGATAATTTGCATAGGAAAGTATTACCTCAAACTTTAACCGAGTTCGTTATTTATTGATTAAAAGTATGTCTAAGTCTCTGCGACGATGTCATTAATTTGACATAAAACAGTTTGGCAAAAACTGTAAAATTAGTTGTTAAAAGTTGCTGCTTCTGGATTTTAAAAGCCAATATACAGGGTGAGTCATCTCCGCGGGGAAGGCAGAGAGTGACTTTATGAGAAAAAATATTTTTAAGCGGTTTTTTTCCCCTATGATAGTCACTTATTAGAAGCGCCTATTAAAATTATTTTATATTATACAAAGTGTTCCATAACTTGGTGGCTGACCATAGTTATAGTTTTTTAAATGGAACACCATGTATTTATACTTTTCCACGTCCCGTATAATTCCTAGTCAAAAAATTATGAAATAGTATAGGCCTAAAGTTTAAGGTTTTTGACTTATTACCATTTTTCTGAAAAATTCAATGTTTTTATAAAATTATATTTATCGAAAACGACGTATTAGATAAACACAATTTTCGGTAGCGTTGTTCATAATAAAAGGTTCTAATACAAACATAATTTATTTTTTTACAATTATTGAGTGAATTTGCAGAAAATTATATTAAAATTGCATGAGATATTTTTGTCTAAAGGTGTTTTTTTAAATAGTACTAGGTATATATATGGGTTTATTTTTGAAATGCTTACTAAATTTTGCACCAAAAACATAAAGACGTGATTATTTTTATTGTCGTTTTTTGATATAATTTTGGCAACTTGGTATAATGAGACATGACATTTGCCGCGAAATTGACATTTATGTTGTTTCTCAGTTGACAAGTACGATTTTATAATGCATTTTTCTAAAAATAAACTTAGAGATGCGATTGTTTTATGTATTGGGGTAATGACAAAGGAAATATATATTATTATTATTTACAATACACTCTATACCAGCAATATAATTGAAAATATATATAGAATATAGCACAACAAGCAAATTTTAAAGCAAAACAAATTAATAACTTGATTTTATTAGGTGTAGAAACAGGAACTTTTACATGAATGGATGAGTAATTAGTGGAACAGAAATTATAAAAGAAGAGTAAATATTTAATGTTCATATTAATGTTCATCTCTAAAATTCTTGGGTACAGTCAAATATATCGTGTTTGCGAGAAATTGAATAGTCTGAATAATCTGTTTCGTAATCTTCTCGCTGAAAAATATGTTAACCGTTGAATCTCTACTAGGAATTTATTATGGATTGGTGTACTCTGCAATCTCATTTAACATTATGGTTTGAAGATAGGCATCTGAAATAAGTAGAGTTCTTATTGCTCAAAAGCGTATTCTTCGAATTATTTTTAATGTGCCACGTGAAATATCCTGTATGGAGTTATTCTTTAAGAATGAAATCCTAACAGTCCCGTCGATATACAGGGTGAGTCATCTAAGCGGGTAAGGCCGATTATGTCTTTATGAGTAAAGATATTTCGAAGCGGTTTTTTCCATATGATAGCTGTTCATTAGGAGCACATTTTAAAAATATTTTGTATTATACAGAATGTTCCATAACTTGGTGGCTAACCATAGTTTTAGTTTTTTAAATGGAACACCCTATATATTATTTTTGAATTCCCCGTATAATTTTTAGTAAAAATGTTATAAGATTATAGGCCTAAAGTGTAAAGTTTTTGACTTATTCCCATTTTTCTGAAAAATTCAGTGTTTGTATAAAATTATATTTCTCGAAAACGACGTATTAGATGAACAACATTTTTTGCAGTAATGTTTACAATAAGAGGTCCTAATAGATGCATGTTTTATTTTTTTACAGTTACTAACTGCATGTCCAGGAAATTGGATTAAAATTAGATGACACGTTTTTGTATAAAAGTCAATTTTTTTTTAATGAAACACCCTGTATATCAGTTCATTTTTGAATTGTTTATTAAATTTCATGTCAGAAACATGTAAGACGTTAATACTTTAAAAGTGACTATTACAGAGTTATTGTCGTTTTTTGATATGCTTATGTTAGTTTTTGCAAAAAAGATATTTTTTGAACTTTATTTATTAATATTTCATTTATGAATTTCTTATTAAATTTCACATCAAAAACATGTAAGACGTTAATACTTTAAAAGTGACTATTACTGAGCTATTGTCTCTTTTTGATATAATTTTGTCAGTACTATACTATATTAATTAAACCACAAAATTAACAAAATTATATTAAAAAGAGACAATAGCTCAGTAATAGTCACTTTTAAAGTATTAACGTCTTACATGTTTTTGATGTGAAATTTAATAAGAAATTCTAAAATGAAATAATATACAGGGTGTTCCATTTGGAAAAATTGACTTTTTTGCAAAAACTAAAAAAAGCATATCAAAAAACGACAGTAGCTCAGTAATAGTCTCATTTAAAGTATTAACGTATTACATGTTTTTGATATGAAATTTGATAAACAATTCAAAAATGAACTGATATACAGGGTGTTCCATTTAGAAAAATTTACTTTTATACAAAAACGTGTCATTTAATTTTAATCCAGTTTCCTGCACATGCAGTTAGTAACTGTAAAAAAATAAAAAAATGCTTCTCTTAGGACCTGTTATTGTAAACATACTGCAAAAAATTGTGTCCATCTAATACGTCGTTTTCGAGAAATATAATTTTATACAAACATTGAATTTTTCAGAAAAATGGGTCAAAGTCAAAAACTTTAGATTTTAGACCTATACTATTTCATAATTTTTTGACTAGGAATTATACGGGATTTGGAAAAGTATAAATACATGGTGTTCCATTTAAAAAACTATAACTATGGTCAGCCACCAAGTTATGGAACACTTTGAATAATATAAAATAATTTTAATAGGCGCTTCTAATACATAAGTGACTATCATTGGGAAAAAAACCGCTTAAAAATATTGTTTCTCATAAAGTCACAATCTGCCTTCCCCGCGGAGATGACTCACCCTGTATATTACTTTTCGACTAAAAATTATACGGGAAATACAAAAATGCAATAATATGTAGGGTGTTCCATTTAAAAAACTATAACTATGGTTAGCCACCAAGTTATGGAACACTCTGCATAATACAAAATATTTTTAAAATGTTCTCCTAATGAACAGCTATCACAAGGAAAAAACCGCTTCGAAATATCTTTACTCATAAAGGCATAATCGGCCTTACCCGCTTAGATGACTCACCCTGTATATTTATAAAGTACTAACTTATACTTAAAAAAATCGGGATCACTATCACTATGTAAACCGGGTCATACCTATTGTAAGAAATCTCCCATCTATGCGGGTTGTCTTCTCTTTAATCTCTTACCAAGGGAGACTAAATGTTCGCCGACATTAAAGATATTTAAAAGGGAATTCTGGGGCCTGTTGCTTGGAGGTGTATTTTACAGCGTCGAGGAGTTCGAATGTCACATTCGGGCGACTGCTGGTAAATGATTTTAAATTGCTGTATCTATGTAGTATTTCGGGCATTTTACATTTGTATTTGTGAGCGTTTTGTGTGTAACTAGTTGTAATGTTATTACTTGATATGACATCTGTTTATATTGTGACTTATCCAATTCTTGTTTACCAAGGCTGATGGACTAATAAATATATTATTATTATTATTATTATTATTATATTATATTATATATATTATTGGTGAAATTTAAAAGTGTTCAAATTCACCCGAGCATGTTTCGAAATGATAAATTGACATTAATAAGGCGTTGAGTACTTATATTTTTCAATATTTGTTGAATTCGTTCCCCCATAACTTCTTTTATTGTTACAGGTATACTCTTTTACCGATCCCTATAAAAAGAAACTAATTTTGTGATGTCCGAAAACGCTGCAGGCTAGTTAATAAGGCCTCCACCGGTTAGCCACTTCTTTGGAAACATGTAATTTAAAATATTTTGTGTCTGTAGCATAGAATGTGGGGAATCGCCATCTTATTGCATCTACATCTTTTCGTAAAGGTAGTGGAACATCTTCCAATAATTCCACTAAATTGGTTGATAGAAATTACCCAAAAGAGTAGAGGGACCAAGCCGATTCTAGAACCTCCTCATGGCCTTGACCTTGGCCCAAGCTTCGGTCGGGGGAAGAGCAATGGCAAGGTCTAGAACCTCCTCATGACTTTGACTTTGACTTTAGCCCGAGCGAAGGTCGAAGTCAAGGTCATGAGGAGGTTCTAGAATTGGCTTGGTCCCTCTACTCACAAGCTGCTCCGTTAATCTACTTACAAAGGAATGCGGGCCTATCCTCCAATCACCAAGAATGCCTCCCCATATATTTATGCTCTACCTATGCTGATGGATCTACTTATTAGTTAAGTAAGGGCTTTCATTTGAATATTAATAAAAATTTCTTTTGTAAACTATTCCGTTACTACAGAAACCAGCATCATCCGCCAATAACAAACTAAGAATTGCTCGGGAATTCATTTTAGTTATTGCCCATTGACAGAACACTCTTCTAGCTTTAAAATGATGAGTGAGTAAATCAATATTTTAATTTATTCATTACAGATGATATTTATTTAATGTTAAGGTCCTTGCCACGATGGTTTGGCTAATATAAAGAAAATGACTTATTCATGGGTACTGACGTGTGGATCTTCTGTTGTTACCATAAGAGTTCTTAATTGATTTTCAACATTTACCACATATTATTTAGGTTTCCTTGGTTTTGAATTAGCAATACTACCAGTAGTAATGAAAGTATCCATATTACTCTTGTAAGGGCATCTGTTCTGGGAGATCTTCTATCAGGGTAACACTGCTGGTAGACTCTTCGGTCAAATAAATAATTTCTTTGACATTCCTTCTGTAGAAAAGTACCATATTTAAATAAAAAAGATAAAGTTGGAAAAATTATATCACAAAACGACAACGGCTCAGTAATGGCCCCTTTTAAAATAATAACGTCTTACATTTGTTTGGTGCAAAATTTAGAACAGAGTGTTCCATTTGAAAAAAAGTCATTGAGATAACTTACCCTGTATAGGAAAATTATATTTTTACTAGTGGCAATTGTTACACCTTGTTTTTCTTGTACTTGATATGTCCTCATTATTTGGATTTGAATTTATTAACAATTGAGAGTTTTAGTTCATCAGTTTTGTGCGACGCTGTAAATATCATGGGTCTGTTACTCTTAGTTAAACAATTCTTAAGTCGTGTTTTGTTCCTTGTGTCTGTACAATTTATCTAATATGTAAGGAGAATTAGTGCATTTTTCTCTGGAGATAATTCTTATGTTCCGCTGGGCTCTTTCCTTTTGTTTTACATAATTACGCTTTTGTTACCATATTCTCATTATGTCAAGTTGAGCACCGTAGTGACATCTGTGAGCGGGTGTTAACTCTAGCAGATAACTACGCTTGCTCGTTGAGATTGGCCTTTTAATAATTGTTTACTTCTAAATTCTGCGTTTTATTATCTTCATTAATTCAATTTAATTTGCTCTTGTTCCCTTCTCGCTTCATTACAACAGAAACCGTGTGGGAAATTATTGTTATTTCAGGGGATTTTATTTGTCGTGGTTGTCGTTTAATCGACCGAGACGTTCCCGCTTCGCGGCAGTTGCCACGCGCAAGTGAGGATCGTTGTGGGGCATTTTATCGATCTATTTTCTGCCGTCAAGACGTTTGGAGAAGCGACTTATGCACACTGCAATTGGGATTTACCATTTCGTAACGTGAAGTTACACTGCATTTAAGTGGATTATAACAGTGGCATAATTAGTGTATATTGATCCTGATATTGTTGCGATTTATCACCGGATGCTTGTTGGTCGGATGCCCTCTGGATCGGTAAGCTATCTCATTTCATGTCTCGTTGTGTGTGATTAGTGATAGTATATTGTTTTCGTGTATTTGTAGCTTTTACGTAAATCCATTATTTCGACAATTTCTGGCACGATTAACCACGAGGTCGTGGCCACCATTTTGTCTCGTTGATGTAAATTTCCAGAAGGAAAGGAACTACCACCGTTTCTGGAGCATTATCCTCGAGTAATCCACCCCGCGGTTATGAAAATTAAAGAATGGAAAAAAAGAAGGATAAGCTAAGGATTCATATAGACCAAAACAAAGAGGAAAGTTTTGACAATTTTTGTTAAAGACATTGTATAATTTAGAAAACGTTCATTCGAAGTTAAAAAAACTATTACAATCTATTGGAATCTTATTCAATATTACCATTTAAAGAGTATTTTGATGTAAGTACTAATTTTTGTTCCACAAAGAAATATTTTGTTACATTCACAATTAAAAAATCCTTCTGGTCTAATATTTAAATTATGCAAATGTCCTCCAAATTCCACCAGTGAAAACCAATGCGATATGATCCTTTGTACCTGGCATTATTTGAAATGCAAATTACTGTTGTCACTTCATCGTTTAAAGCGACATTCGACTTTAATATGTAAAGTCAGGATCCTTGATTCCGCTGTCCCAACTTTCTAAGGTTCGATAGCGTTAAATTCCGTTCTAGTACGTGTTTCCTGAAAGCCTTTCAGGCCTTCTCGGAGACACACGTTTACTTTACGCGACCTTCCGTTGCTGTATCTCGAGGGAAGCGAGGGCCCTTTTTTCATATTTGTTTTATTTTTGTGTCGGAACCGAACATCGAAAGGCAAGCAAAGGAAGTAAGATTGATTGCGCTCTCTGGTAGCTGTATTATCATAAAAATATCGAAGCGAATGCTACAAATATTTTGAAATATATCGGTGGTGGTATCTACAATCTATAAGCTGCTTGCTTTGTATATAAAATATATAGGAAGTAAGTGTCGTATGTTCTCATCCTGACAGGCGTATGTAATTTCAAAAGTTTTCAAAGTGTGCTGTGGAATAGTTGACATTTACTAGGTCTAGGTTATAAATAGAAAAGTTCTGCGCATAAAAGGTATTAATAATGCAATCAGATAATGTAGTTAGTGCATGAAAATATCTGAATCAACAAAAATTGAATACTGGACGGGCATGATAGTTTTAATGAAGGAAGAAAATAGGCTAATTAAATTAAACGCGATTGGAGTCATTTAGGTACTTCATATATTATTAAAATAAAGTGAATAAATCGTTTTCTTTTAGAAGGAGAATTCTTTCGAGAATGATGAACACCCTGGTTAGAAAATTATAGTGGCGACACTACAAAAAGTTCCGTTTATTGAAGAAACTATATTTCAGAATCGCCGTTTGAAAGTGAAAGAATTATTAGTCGATAAGAACTTAGCTTGTAGTAACACTTATTCTATTTCGTGTTTATTTATGCTTCTTATTATGTTCACTAGTTGTCCAACAATCTCTTCGAGCTTGAATCTCCTCTTTGTATCCGCTTACATCTTCTTTATAATTCCCTGTAAAACGCGAGCACACATGCCTTTTATAATATCCGATTTCCTAAACTTTTGACTTACCTCTGTATATAAATATTTTTCGCCGCCAAGCGGATATTTTCTTAGGAATATTTTTGGAACTCTGATTTACACAAACTTTAGACACTGAAGAGCGAGAATGAAAATTTAATGATAAACCTAAATCACATGTTGAACTATACGAAGAAACAATGTTCTCAATGAGCGCATTATTTTTATTGAAACAGTCTACAATATACTTCTAAAGAGACAGAAGCTAGTTTTGTCAGTTGGCATTCTTTCGGAAGTCTAGTTATAGTGAATTTTTTGTGTTAGTAAATAATTTCAATCAGTTTACTTTTAAATACTTTTTTGTCGTAATCTAGATATAGATAGATAAATATAGTAGTGACTATTTTCTTTTTTAACTAAAGTAATAAATATGTTTGATGTGTTAAAGTTGTTTTACACACTGCGACTGCAATATTTGCATGCCACTGCTAGTTTGAGATTTTCAAGTTTTTCGCTTAATACATTTGTAAATTAAAGCGAAAATTACTTATTTATAAATAAAAAAAATTTCAAGTAATATTGTCGTTTAATTTTAAGTATGCTATGTGAAATGCAAGTCATGGCAACTCAAATTTTCAAATTAATACCTGATAATTATGTTTATTAAGATATAGTAATACAATAAATATTCTATAACTTTTACAAGTTCGCCCACAAATGCAAGAAAAAAAAGTATGAGAAAGTATGTTCTTTTATGTCCTATATTTTTAGACTTTTCATTGGCAAATAAACATACATTTATTATATATATATATATATATATATATATATATATAATAAATGTATATATATATATATATTCTTAGAAATGGGCTAATACAAATACATATTAATTTAATCAACTATTAACGGTCTAAATATAAATTTGTGTCAGTTCGTCATTATCAAACAGTTTGTATCAATGAATATATTTTTAAATTGTACAAGTGTAAATGGTACAGTAATTGGCCAGTAGACAGTGAATGGCCAGTACGGATATAAAATGCAATATTAAGATTATTTGAAATCTTACTTGAGTCGCTCTAGGACTAAATTTTACTTACAGAGTTCTATTTTCGAATAGGTGGTGATTTAATTCCCAGAGGGCAGCATAAATTTGATCTGCATCGACTATTTGACAGGGCTCCGTTAAACGCGTTGAAATTTAAAATGTTGTTAAGGTCACTCGATCAACATTTTCTTTTGTAAAAAGTTTACAAGCGAAGTTAACAACTTTACAACGACTCTTTTGCTTATAGTTTTGTGGCATGTTTTCAAATGACATAGTATTTAGGTAGGTGGCCTAATATCTGGTTTGAGAATCAGAAAAATTACAGTTATTGGCCGCGGTGGCCAGTAGCTATGTTTCCCGCCACCCCTTATTGTCTTTATTTTTATGTTCCATAGGATCTGTCTCATAATATGCAGCCTACCTGTTGAGCAAATTGATTTTATCACGTTTCTATACAGTTGTTAGCCATGGGTCAATAACTATCGTGAGAAGGTGGCCAATTACTATAAACTATTATTTTCGAGATAGGAAGGTAATAGTAAGGTATATTTATTTACAGTTTCATCAAGCGAAAAGCTCCAGCTTATAGTCCTATAAGACCAATGAAAGCTTTGCTCGATTTTCAAAATGGCCAAGGCTCACTGAGAACTATAGCAAAGAAATATAGCATACCAAGAGCTACCTTACAATTCAAATTAATAAATCCTGCATGTAAAAAAGCTTTTGGACCATCTCCAGTACTGACGGAAGAAGAAAATACGATATTAAGGTGGATCACGGAACTCGCTCACAAAGGCTTTCCTAGGAAAACAGATGACATCATTTCTAGTGTTCAGCAATTTTTAAAAGAACGCCCACATCCAAATCCTTTCAAAGATAACAGATCTGGAGAAGGTTGGATGAAGGCCTTTTTCAAACGGCACCCTGAAATTGTTACACGTACTACCGAGGCTGTTATTTCAGCTATCGCGTGTGTGTCAGAAAAAGATATTAAGAAGTGATTTACTGACATCCACAAATATATTGAGGAAAAATCGCTAGAAAATGTAATAAAACGGTGATGAAACCGGCTTTCTAATATGCCCAGACAGTGGCAAATTCCTGGCTCCAAAAGGTGTAAAAATGTCTACAGGGTTGACCATGGATCGTCGAAGGAGAATATTGCATTACATGTTTACCTTTTCTGCGGACGGAAGGTATTGTAGCCTGATGGTGGTTTTTCCTTACAAAAAAATACCTGAGAAAATTTCGATGACTGTCCCAGAAGATTGGGGAATCGGCCGCAGTGATAATGGCTGGATGACAGCACAGACCTTTTATATTGCTAATGTCTTCCACCCTTATTTAGTGAAACAAGGCGTGGAACTACCGGTCATATTATTTATTGATGGTCATAAGTCACACCTCAGCTACCAATTGAGTGTATTGTGTGGAAAATTGGGTACAGAACTGATAGCATTATACCCAAATGCTACCCGAATTCTGCAGCCCGCAGATGTTGCTGTTTTTCGACCTATCAAACTGTGCTGGCAAAAGACAGTGAGAGAATGGCAAGCTAAACACCCTTAATAATGGTTTTAAAACGTGTGGACTTTACCCATTTAATGAAAACGCTGTGAATTATAGCAAATGTCTTGGTGGGTCAAAACACGTTTACACCGATAATGGAGATGGAAATAACGAGACTGATTTTATTCTAAACATGAATTATTTAACATTTCTTGGTATTGTGGGAAAAGAAAAAGTAGAATTGTTTGAACCAATAGAAAATGCTGTTAATGACAAACATTTTTCACTCCGTACCGACTATGCAAGTATTTTAATAGCAACACTAATAAGAAGAAAATAGTGTATCAAAAAAATATGCCCGAAATAGATATATCTTTCGACTTAGAGGTCGACATAGAGAGCAGTCTGCCCCAGGCAGATGAGCAGATACAGGCAGAGTACCCACAGACACAGGACGAGCTTTTTGAGGATATCGTTCAAAATGAGGTAACTATTGTACCTTTGAAAAATACAATGGTAGTTTAAATTTAAAGACCATCAAATATGGGTCATTATTTAGTATGGCTAGAATCACCAAAGCGAAAAGGAAAACGCCAAACAGAAAAACTGCCATTTACGATTACCTCGCAAAAATATAAACAAATGTTGGAAGCAAAAAATACTGTAAAACTTAATGCCCAACTCGAAAAGGAAAGGAAGAAGAAAGAATGCGAAGAAGCAATGGCAGCAAAAGCTCAAAACAAATTGAAACCGACTAGGGTGTGTAATATTCCCTTCCCCAAAATGTTCTTTGATCCGGGAGAAATATCAGTTTAGGTATTCAAGGTAGCAAAGATAAGAGACAATCCCACATGAAAACAATAACAAAATTTATTTAGTGCTCTACTGGATTAAATATATTTACGTTTCACATTCAGTAAATGATATAAATAATTACAAAATGAAATAAGCAAAAGAAATTCGTATTCAACCTGATGGGTTGAATCAGATATCCACAACAATGGAAATTAAGATCAATGAGCTAGGCAAAATATATGTATTAAATTAAGTAAATTAGCTTCACCCTGTATAATATAAGATGCAGATATGGGGGTGTGAAATCAGTTTATAACTACAAAGGAAATTATTGATATTAGCAGGCCAATAATGGCTTCGATATCTCAAGGCCTTACACGAACAATAACATATAGTGAGCTATCGGTTCACCCTTATCTGTTGAGAGTAAGCTCGCACTAAGGTGAAAACCTTAAAAACTAGTTGAAAATATGGTACATTCTGACAAATACATATACAATACAATATAAATGGCCTCGTAACAGTGATCTAAATTTTATAGACAAACTCTTTTTTATCCATTGGTGTAGAAAATGGAAATGTTTTAATATTTATAAACGCAGGTTCTCCGCCTATGGATTGATTACTATCACAATTTTGATACAGAATTTCTTGACTCATAAAACTATGTAAACGTGACAAAATTTAGCGCAATCGCTCCAGCCGTTTCAAATTTATAACAAAAAAACAATTTTCCAACTGCAACTTCAGGACCGTATTGCGCACAAACTAAGCAACTTTGACTAAGCCAAGTTTTGCTAAATCGGTTTATTTTGGTCCGAAAAATACGTGGTAGAGTTGTTGGAAGACCTTTTAGAGACACCTTGTATATAAATGTTACTATTAGTGTAGTTATCTCTAACGTGAAAAACTAAATTTAAAAGGAACAATTGACAATCAATTCGATTGTGTAAAGCTAAGTCTAACAAATAATTAATTTAAAATTCTTCTAATTATCCTAGCACAAAATCAACTACAGTCTTTTAAAACAGATTTCCCAAATTAACGTAGAATTTATGAAGATTCTCAAAATTTACAAATAAAAGAACGATAAACTGGTTAAGTCACAATTTGCACAAGAATACAAAACAGCATCAGCAAGATTTCCACAAATGGCGGCCTCCACAATGTAAAATGGCGGTTCTTGTGGGCGTGTGAGACAATGTAATTCTTCTAACGATACAACGGCAAGGAAAAATATCGGAGCCCTAATTAGCATCCACGTTCAATGTTCCAAAATTTAGTGATCGTAATTAGGAGCAGATTTAAATCCACCAACCGCACCCGAAGATTAGAAAAATCGTCGAAATAAATATCTAGTGGAGGTGTAATTACCTTTGCAGTACATCCGCTTCAAGCGTAATTAATAAGCGATAACGGTAATTTACACCAGAATAGAATGCAAATATAAAGCGACTCTGAGTTAATCTGCTCTTTACCAATCAAACGATAAAAATCAAATGAACGAGGAAGAGTTCTCATAAACTTCTACTGAGATAGCAACGCCAGACGTACAAAACAAGAATTAACAATTTGTACGGAAAAGTTCACCCAATCCGTGTTTTCACAAGCAAAGGAAACTTAACAATTACTAGGGAAGAAAGGGAAAAATAAAAGAAAATTCTCTACGACGAAACAAGAGGTAATGGCACTAAATTAATAATACTAAAAGCAAACATTATACGACTGTTCTTAGCAAGACAAGTTGCCTACTATCAGTTAGATTTAAAACTCATAAGCTCAGTTGACCATGACTCACTGTAACAGGCCCGCGAAGTAGACATCTATTTTCTATCTTATATCTCTATTATACGTTAAAGACCGAGCTCGCCAGAAGATGGCGGGACAACCCAATAAATTGGAATTTAAACCAATTCATATTTAAATTATAAATACTGAAATTCGTTACTACTGAGATAATAACGTGATAGATAAAAATAATTCAAAGACAAAATTACTAACGTCAAAACGACAGAAAACAATAAAAAGAAGCCTACCAAAATAAATAAAAGAAACAAAATTCCGGAATATACAGAACTGTCCAAAATTAGCGTAACAGTACGTTGAGCAACCGCAAACGTTAGAGGAAGTAAAATTAAAAATTCTACTGGAAATGTTACGGCGAGCAATGGAAAATGTTCGAATAAGACTAGAAGAATGCGTATATCGTAATAGTGCCCACCTGTCAAGTCTAACTTAACAAAAAACTGTAAAAATATTACTGTTAAAATAAATACTTTTGTAGATACAGCAGTTTTAAATTTTCCCGCTTTACTGACGAACACTGTATTTATATCTGAACGAACAGAATTTTATAAATACTTATAAATCATATCTCATATATTGCAATAAAACAATACAAAATTTCGAAATTATTCCGCACGACTAGATGGGGAATTCTTCGGGGGATTTTGGGGCTTTCATAAAACCAAGTTATCCATTTTTGTTCTGGACCCAGCACGAAATAAAACAAATCAGCGCTGACCGATACAATTCCACTTCGTCCAATCAGTTTGTGTTTGTGCTGCGCCTTTGGTATCTAGTACAGATGAGAGACGTACGGCCTAAAATATATCTCTTGAGGGAAAACAGTCAAAACGGACACCGATTGTAATGACCGAGGAAGGGAGCTTTATCCCTGATCACATTAATCTGTAGTCGGAAAACGTCGAATGCGCTTTTGGACGAGGGTACATAAGTAGATATGTCCAGAATTGATAAGCCAAAGTTCCACACGGTCATTCGATATAATTTAATATGCAAAATGGCAAACAATTATTTGAAATCGCTTGCCGAGGCGTGCTTTTAGAGATGGATAATATTTTGAAAGCTTTGAGAAGCTTCAATTAAAATTTTGGATGTTGCTCGATTTATTAAGTTTGTCGATAAAAGAAGCTTAAATCGACTTTAGGCGAAATGACGACTAATATGTGAGTATGGCAAAATAAATAGTTGATTTTTAGGTATGTAGGTGGCTTACTATATTAAACGCTTGCTTGAAATATAGGGCTTAAATGAACAAACTGAGTCTTATTTAATAAAACTACACGGACCGATAATGCTGATATTTTATTTATTGCTTTAATAAGTACGGTCAATATTTGTATTTGCAGTATATACAGTATGTCCCCGGATTGAGTTTACAAGAGGAAAAGAATTCTTATTTTTGATTTTACAATAGAATACTAAAGGAATTAAATATTATGCTTCATTTCAAATGACCAAATCTGTAATTAGAATTACGAAACTGTTAAACTCCTATTTAGAATTACAAATTTTTATTTTTATTTTTTTCAATCACAACATTAAAAAAATGAGGTGTGGCCACCACACGACTTTCTTATACGTATGAGCGTTTCAAACTATACAATCTTAAGAATTTTTTTATACAAAACTTATTCAAAATCCTATTCTAGGTACTTTTATTTTCTTAATAAATCGCTATAGAATGCATACTTTGCAAGATATTCGAAAAAAAGTGCTACTCGCTAAGAGTAAAAGTGCTACTTCCGGTCCGAATTTTGAAATTTCATGTTTACAAAAAATATTGCAAATATAACTCTAAATACTTTTGTACTCTTAATAAATATATATATAGAATGCATAATTTACGACATATTTGCCAAAAATCGCTATTCGGTAAGAGTAAAAGTGTTACTTCCGGTCCGAATTTTGAAATCTTTATTATACAAAAGATATTGCAAATCCAGTTCTAAAAACTTTTGTACTCTTGATAAATATGTTTAGAATGCATAACTTACGACATATTTGCAAAAAATCGCTATTCGATAAGAGTAAAAGTGGTACTTCCGGTCTGAATTTTGAAATTTTTTTTATACAAAAGATATTGAAAATTATGTTATAAATACTTTTATATACATAACGTACCTGTCTAAAAAGCTTGACTTGCGAAATATTCGCAAAAAACCGATTTTCGATAAGAGTAAAAGACCTACTTCCGGTAAGAATTTCGAAAAACTTTTTAGATAAAATTGTTCTCAATTTTAATTTTAGGTACATATGAATTCTTTATAAATTTGTATAAACTTAGTATTTGACGAAATATTTGCAAAATTCGATTTTTTCACCGAAGTAAACTGCTACTTCCGGTCTACCGATTTTACTGAAAAACTAATCAGATCTCAAGAGGGAGATTATACACGTAAATACAAAATTTGGAATTGATATCTCCAGCGGTTTGACCGCTATCGTGGTCACAGACAGACAGACAGAAACACACACACACAGAGACATTTTTTAAAAACCACTTTTTTGGTATCAGGGGACCTCAAAACGTGGACATCTGCAAAAATCTCGAGGTCGAAAATTTTCATTATCACAATACTTCCTTATACTACGTATAAGAAAGTAAAAAGAAGTAGGCTCGAAACAGTAATGCTTAAAACTATTCTATTAAGTCGCCACCCTTTTCAACATACAATTCGACTCTAAGCCGCAGTTCCTTAAAACTGTTGCGAATTTCTTCAGGTGTCAAGGACGCAACAGCATGGCTTATACGATTTTTTACTACTTCCACATTGTTAGGCAAGTTTTTCATGTAGAGTAGTTGCTTTAACTGTCCCCACAAATAAAATCTAAAATAGTTAAGTCAGGGCTTTTTGGAGGCCCCAAAACAGGACCATTCAAGCCAATCCAACAATTTTGGAATTTTTGAAAGAGCCAGGCAGCAACAATGCGCGAACGGTGGACCGGATAATCATCATGATGAAAGTACATCCTCTGTCGATAAGCAAGTGGGAGTTCACTTAAACTATCCCAGAAAAAGTTGCTTAACATTTCCAAATAATTGTGCTAATTTACATTAGCATTAAAAAAATATGAGCCTATTATTCCATGGTAAGAAACAGCACACTGTAACAATTAATTTTTTTGGTTTTATCGTGTATTATTATTGTTGTACAGATTTATTTGAATTCCTCTGTGTATGCATTACCTATTATGCCGCTGGCTTATTCTAGCTATATTTGGTTAATATTTATGGGGTTAGAATTTTATTATACCATTCATTGCATTTATTGCAGCGGTAGCTTGGCATTTCGCGGCCGTAAAGATGGCGCGATGTGTTCCGATACCTTATTTTATTCTTATTTGTTTTATTTTGGTAATTCTGAGCATTTGTTTGGGGTTCTTTAATTAAGTATAATTTGTAAATTATTATTTTCCGCTTGAGATTGCCGTTGAAGCCTAGGAATTATTTTAAATACTGGATAGTTTCCTCCGTGTTCGCTTAGATGTCGCCTCTGCCGCAATGCTTCGGATGTCGTCAATTGAATTTTGACACCTTCTCTTTTTCGTTTCCAACCGTCTTGCAAATAACACTTAATCGCGCAAAAGCAGCGCTTTCTCAGCCAGTGCTTGGGTAATTAATTTGGAATGTTGAATTTGTGTCGTAATAAATCACTAATTAAGGTGGATGGTTTCATAATTTCTCAAGCTTAATTTGGTTATGACGTTATTGAAGAATCTCTGTAAGAGGATATTTATTCTTCTGGTTGAAGAAATCTTCGCTGTTTTTGCGATTACCGCCAGGTAGAACTTTAGGCAAGCATTTCCGTTTGGAAATTCTGAAACACGTGTTTGACTTGTGAGATAGCTTTGGAAGAATTCCGGAAGGTTTAAGACGTGGTATCCTTTGGTGACAACAGATGCAGATGCAGTTTCGTAGATATTACTGCAGCCTCCTGCGTTAATTCCTGATGACTGTTGGTAGCCAAGGATGACTGGAGTAGACATTTTCCTGTAACGAGTGTGGTATCGTTGAAGAATTTGTAACCATAACTGTGTGTGTGTGCAAAAATTAAGGTATTTCGACTTTGTTTATTGCTGCTTTGCTAAATATTGCCAGTGTATTGCACAGTCACTTAGTGCAATCAGACACAATCAAATTTGTGCAAGTTTACGTGCAGTTGTTGAGCACAACGTACTGTCTAACTTTGTTTTTCGGTCTAACTGTTCATTAGAGTCAACGTAATTACTAGTTTTATCTTGTAGTGGCATATGAGTCACTGAGATTTAAATTTCTGACATTTAACGTTTAGTTTAACTAGTAGGGGTGGCCTTATTTTGAGGTTACGTGTCGAATTGGCCCTGCTACATATCCATTTCTTTTCTTGTGTGAATTTAATTAATATTTTGGGTGCGCAATTGGCATTGTAGCATCCCAACTTGTATTGTGTAAATTTATTGCACTGATTTTAGTATATTTAATGAACAATTTCAATATAATTATGTATAATTTGTACGATTTTTAACTTGTTGAATTTTATTAACGTTTTCTTTTTGTAAGACAATAATTATCTGGCACTGTTAGTATTAGTTACCATTTAGAGTCAGTTATCTAATGTCGATCAGCTTGTCGTTGGCCTCTAATATACAGAGTGTTTCATTTTTGCTTATGTGTTGCTGATTGCGACCAAACTGCTCGACATTGGGGAAGACGCCCTGGCATATGTTACCTTTGTAATCATTTTTCTTTCAGTTTTAAGTATTTGCTAATGTGTTTTAATTGAACTCGAGGTTTTGCCTCATATGACTTAATTCTTTTGTTTACTTCAAAACAGTTTGTCAATTGTAACTTGAATTTATGGTTCACATTTGGTGGCCGTCTTAATCAATTTATACATACTTTCAGAATTTTTAAACGATTGTAACTGGTATGCACTTAGGTGCTTCTGATTTTTAATGTTTTTTTATTACTTTTATTTGCACTTAAATTGTAAAATTGTTAGTTAACTTGAATGATAGATTGGCTAAAGCTTTATCTTATCTTGGACTCTGAGCAATTTTAATATAGTTAATAAACCTGTTGTTAAGTTTGTATGAGTGTGTTTGGCTTTGCTGATCATTATACCTGGGGTTTAATAACAGACTTGTTCCGGGCTTATCTATCAGTTGCTGGTCAGTATAATTAATCGGAACTGGTGCCCTTATTATATAACACCTTCACTTGTTGAGTGAACGAACCTACCCTGCCCGACTGGTTAGCGGCAGTACTGACCATCATCTTCGACATCAACCTTGGGAAGAGTCAAAAGTAAGGCTTAGTGAGGGATAAGCTGGCGATTAAATAATTAATTAGTAGACAAGCGTCACTGTTTTTAGTTATCAATAGAAGGTGAGTTATCGTGGTGGCATCATACCTTCTGTACTCTTGCATATTTTATATCTTTAAGGCAAGAGGGTAGCAACACCACACGTTTACCTTAACAAAACATTGACGTTTTGATGCTATTCTAAAATGAGGATTAGTATCACTCCAATAACGAACGTGTTGTGACGAAACGGTACCATTGCTAGTAAAAGTTGCTTCATCGGAAATACAATGCTTTTGTGAAAATTTTGATTCTCCATTATTTTATCTCACATCCACATGCAAAAATAAAAATGCTTTTTATCATCTCTAAAGTATGATTAGAAATAGGTTTATGGGGGTATAATTTACGTTCCTTCAAAACTCTTTGAGTATGGGATTTGCTCATATTTAGTTGAAACGCCCGTCTCCGTAATGAAAATTTAGGATTATCTTCCACCGAATCCAAAATTAAAACTGTAGAAGCATCATTTTCATCACGTACTATTTTCTTTTTCTTTAAATTCAGAACAGAACCAGTTTCCAAAAGTTTTTCCAACATCTTCCTTATACCCATACGGGAGACAGTTACTCCGGGAAATTTGTCATTAAATTCTTCCCCAACGCGACGGTAGCTCTTTTCCGCAATACCATGACATTGTATTAAATTTATTTTTTGTGATAACGTTAACGTTTTCACCAAGAATTACAGAATTACAGTTTCAAGTTATTTTTGACACATAAATTACTTAGTGATTGACGTTTTGAAGTCGAACCCTTCCATCACAAAAAATATAGATGAAATGCGATGAGAAACAAAATTTTTGGAACATATACATAAGTGGAATTGAAATTCTAATTACAGATTTGATCATTTGAAATGAAGCATAACATTTAATTCGCTTAGCGTTTCATTGTAAAAAAACAGAATTCTTTCCCTCTTGTAAACTCAACCCGGGGACATACTGTATATAGGGTCCGGCAAAAAGACTTCCCCTATTTCCAGAGTCAGTTACAAATAAATTAAGAAAGATACAGAAAAAAATAATATTTGTGAAAAACAAATTTTGCACTACTTGGTTTTAAACATTATGTCCGGTAAATGGTGTCCTCCATTATTGACACATTAACGAGGCCTTTCTAGGAAGATGTCCATAGTTTTTCGCATCATTTCCGCTGGAATGGCAGCCACTACCTGGATGATTGCCTCCTTGAGTGTTTGTAGGGTTGTGGGGCAATCCTTGTACACTTGCGCCTTTAAATTTCCCAAAAGAAAAAAATTAGAAGGTGATAAATAGGGTGATCTTGGGGTCCAGGCGATCTCTCCTCGCAAAGAGAGAAGACGTCCAGGAATCAACTCTTTCAAAATTGCTAGACAACGCCGCCACGTGTGAGCTGTGGCACCCTCTTGTTGGAAACAGATTTTTTCCTCTTCATGGTACCCAACAAACTGGTGTAACTTTGGTCGGAGGAAGGTCTTGATCATGTAACAGTAGTCGAAGTAACAGCTACTGTTAGCCCATCTTCTTCAAAAAAATACGGACCCCACACACCAAATGCAGCAACGGCAGACCAAACTGTCACGCGAGAACTATTAAGTGGTCGTTGGTAAAGTTCCTGAGTGTTTTCTGCTGCCCAGTAGTGGTAATTTTGTTTATTTACATTAACCGACAAGTGGAAGTGGGTCTCATCAAACGAAATGAGCGCCAGGGGGAATGTTCTGAAGAATGTCCCCACACACAGCTATGCGAGTTTCAAAATCTCTCTCACTTAATTCTTGAGTAAGCATCATTTTGTATGGGTGGACGTGACGATATCTGTGCAGGATTCTTCTTACACTCCTTTCGGACACTTCCAGGGTAGCTGCCTGTCTACGTGCTGAGTGAGTTGGATGGATGGACGCTCTCACATGCGCCAATATTCTTTTCACTGCAGAACCTATTGCTCTAAAGTTTGATACCAAAACTTGAATGGTTTTTCTATCCGGAACAGGATCATGTCGGCCAAGTTAAAACGGAATGCGAAATGCTCGCTGAGTAGTAATCACATAACCACCATTGCGAATATACTCCTCCACCACAAACGCACGATGCTCACCGTTCCATGCCATTGCACCTACTGAAAATGGCACGTATACCGCTCTCGATCGATACCAACTCCACTATAGTATCCCCACCACAACTCACAAATCGCCCTCTCTAAATACGGGAGGTCTTTTGCCGGACCCTGTATTGTATAAAGTAATCAATAATCTTGGCGTAGCGGTAATGATTCAAAAGTAATTCATAACAAAATGGCAATTTGAAAGCTAAAAAGTTTCATTGACTAACATAGGCACTATGTAAATGCAAATGTGTAAAAGTCAAAATGTGAACATAAAACAATAGCTAGTATTTTATTAAGAGGTCTAGATCAATCGTAGACATGCATTTAATTCTACTACACAAATAATATCGACGCTAATTGTGTAATTAGAAGAATAAATGAATGTGGGTCAATTGGAAAACCTAGATCAATCTTAAACGCACATCTAATTTCAGCACACAAATACAAATACAGAAATTTGTAAATCAAATATGAAAATGTTAAACAAGTACTCACAAACATTTATTAAATGAACATATCTCAACTCAACTCAACTCTACTTATTTTTGGAAAGAAAAATATTAACTACCTTGATAATTATCGCGAAGATTTTCCAAATATGTTCTTCTTGGAGTGGATTTTCTTTATTAAAGACAATAGTTTCGATTATAGTCTAAATAGTGATTATCAGTATTTTAATGATTACATAAGAACTAAAACCCATAGGTTAAATAGAACTACAAATAGGTGTTAATTATTTATCTGTATTAATTCAAAATTATTGTTATAAAATATGAAGCATATTTAAAGTTTGAATAGTTTTCTTGTTTCTTTATCAATAACTAGCTAAATCTGTTCAAGTTTCGCTGTGACACAGTCTGATATGAAATGATTTTAAAAGTAAATGAAAGTCTTGTAGCGAACATAGATTCACCGAGAAAACACAACATTCAATTCAATTTGCGTTGCTGTGTCGCGCCGTGCATATAAACACGCGCGTAATCAAATGCAACGTTGTGTCAAAATTGCAAGTCAATCAACCGATTACTTTTAGATTTTTGCCAGCATAAACATAGGCAGGCTGAATTTTTATATATACAGATTATAAAAAGATAGATAATATTGTCTGTCATGTTTACCCAATAGTTACAAAAATGTAAATGTTTGGTTAATACAGAAGAAGGGATATAATTGCATCATTTATTGTAATTATTCAATCAGTACTGCAAGATTGATCTTAGAGTCAGCAGCTTTCTTTGATATATGTCATTGATTTATCATTATTTGTGGGCCACCAGTTATTATATAAATTTTCGGTTGACACATTATATATTTTACAAAATAAATATTTGAATAATTTAAGTTATATTTGTGACTATGGTGTTATAAAGAAATATAATTTATAAGTGTTAGGTATATTTATAAATTTATTTCATATCCATAATTTAATAATTTTGATTTAATAGGACTATGTAAATGTACATCTATTATCTAGTTAAAAAGAAAACATTTCATCTATTAATTATTATCGGTTCCTTTCGATAATAATAAAATAATAGGTATTTTGCTTAAACAAAAGGTATCCCGTTTTATTCTCAGCGGTGGATGCTTTGTTCTCGAAATGTTCACGTACATTGAGTAATTAAATCTATTGTCTAATCACCAGATTGCAGAGTGTTTTATTGCTGCTACTGCAAGTAAACCAACATGCCTTTCAACAATTCTCATATGTCTACGTGTGCACTGTTTCTTTTGAAATGATTTTTTGTATTCTATTCTCCTGTATCGAGGCTAATTGAAAAAAGTTCCGGTCTTTGAAATATAAAAAAAGCAATTTAATCCTGTAATGTTCGGACATATCTCGGTTTAAAAACACAATCAGAAAATGTTACTTTTCATTGTGGTATATATGAGATTTAACTGAATGATTCAATTATAACTACAACAAGTCGGTTATCAATTTTGGATAAAATAAAATAATAACATTTGAATCAATTCAAACATCAACTGAAATTAAATTATGTAATACCTCCTTAACGTGTATAAATGATCTTAAGCTACTTCGTATTAGTATATATGTAAATAGCCAAAATCCGTTTTTACGCGTACTTACTAGTAAGAATGCGAAATAACTTCAAACATTTCGCGTTCTTACTAGGAAAGACACGAATTAAAATATTAATTCGGCTATTTACTGCAGCTTTCAGTTAGAACCCGTTCTAACTACACGCATAACAGTAACTACTCAGCAAGAATTGGTCGATGAATGGTCTATGCCCTATTTGCGAAAACTGACGTCGTAGAAAATGTCGTCGCAGTATCGACGCGTGAACCGTTTTGACACTATAAAAATGAGCGGCGTTCAGCGAATAATACCAAGTTTATTTTATTAAGAGCTTTAACTGAATGATTGAAAACTATGAAAATTTATCAAATAAATATGACATGCAAGTTCTTAATAATTTAAAGTTCGCGGGTTCTTGCGCAATAGTTTATAGTTAACTTCTTAATTTACGTAATGAGAAGGGGGACGCTGCTTTCATCTATAGCGCGCGACATCTTAGTGGAAAGTGTGATTGTTAATATCAATTGTATTTTAAAGTGATAATAACTTCTCTGTGAGTGACTCTTAATAAATAAATAAATCTCATGCGATAAAGGGGTTCGTGAACATTGTGTCTACGTTACCTTGATGTTACTCCTACAGATGTCCAACGAGCAGAAGAAATAGTTTATAAATTAAACGAAATATTTTTGACGTTTGGAGCCTCGTGCATATTACTTAGTGATAAAAGCCGAGAAATTGTCAACTGCGTTATAAACGAACTTAAGTCTTTATGGCCAGAACTTAAAATTGTATACAGTAAGCCACACCACAGTCAGAGCCAAGGCTCAGTTGAACGGTCCAATCGAGATGTTGAAAATATGACTGCCTCGTAGATGTCCGATAATAACACCGTCGAATGGTCAGAAAGTCTGCCGTTTGTACAGTTTCATTCAGACATAAAGCTAACACCATATAAAGCTATGTTTGACATCGAATCTAGGGTTAGAATAACTACATGGTCTTTGCCTATTGGCGTTATTTCTTGGAAAATTTTATTGGTGACGTCAAAATTAACATGGCGGAAATTAATGAAGAAGATTCAAACACAGACTGTGAAAATTAAAAAAAAAGAGCCAGAAGTGGTAGAATCTAGATTATGCTTTAAATGTAGTGCTACCTTAAATGCCAACTTTAATCGAGACTATTGCTTGAATTGTACAAATTAGGATAATGTTAGGGCAGCTCTGTTTGAAGCAAGTATTAATCCTCCCGTGTATAGAAGGCAATCTACTGGCCGAACCGAAGAAAATGCTATAAAAGTATTAGCATATATTGAATTTAATCCACATGTGGGAACCAGATCCATAAGTAGAGACTTGGGCATTTGTAGAACGGTCCAAAATATATTGAAAGATCACAAGTAAGTATTGATAGTTTTACGTTAAAAATAAAATAAATTTTATTTCGAGATTTTTTGTAAGACCTTTATTAGATTTGCTTTATCTCCTACAGTTTGTTTTAATATTTTTAAGCATTAAACATAACGGTTGCTTTTAGCGTTCCGTACTCGGTTCCCTTAAGTTTAACTCATATATTCATCTGCCTATTTATTGTCTGTTTACCGGTCGCGGCCATATTTATTTGATAACGATTTACATAGACCACAGTTTGGATAAATTTGATCTCAAATTTGTTTATTTATGGGGGAGAGTTAAGGACATTGTTTTTGAAAACTGGCCTACAACAAGACAAAATATGATGGAGAAATTATAGCAGCAGTACAAAACATATCGGCGGCGGAAATCGAAACTTCTGTTTTATCCACGCAGCAAACGTTGCAGACTTGCATTAACAATGATGGGCGGCATTTTGAACAATTAGGTCATCATTAAAAATGTTACAAACCAATCTTTATAGTTATGTAACTGTAGTTATTTTAGTGTTTAATATTAGTTTTATTCTGATAGTGCTAGTATTAATTGTTAGTATAGTAAATTATTGCATATGAAAATTTTAAATACATGTTTTTCGAACGATTAGCATAAAATTACATTCATGTAATTTTAGTTTCTTAAACAGGAACTAACAATATGGTATACATTTTTTCCGCTTTTGCGAAATTTTATTATTTGGTCTGCGTGTTAGAATTTTATTGAAGAAGACAAACAAAAAATAGAATTTATGCATTTTCATCTATTTTTGTCAATATCTCCTTTTCTAAAAAATATACAAATTTGGTTTTTTTACCGAAATATTAAGGCTTTAATTCTTTATTAGCTCATATAAAAAGATATATATCATTGCATTTAACTTTTTTAAAAAGAAGCCTAATATTTGCTTACATTTCAGTTAACGCCATCTACCGCTCACGGCAAAAGCCCGAGATACAAAAACACAAGCTCAGTTTGTAGAGCAAATGACTCTCTTTTAAATGAGACCAAACTTGTTCAAATCGGTTAGGCCAAACGGGAGTAATCCTAGTTTATTTAAAGAAACAGTTGAACTGCCCCCACCACTTTATTTGACTAGATAGTAAAAAATGTGGAAGACTAAAAGTATTAAAGAATGTGCAAGGAACAAAATTTAAACATTTTCAGTACCTCTCAATTTGTAAAAATATGAAGAAATTCTAAATTGTAACATTGATCCTGACTGTTACGCCCCCTTGCGGACATTTTACAAACTCTAAAATAATTTCCAGCATTTTCTCGTTGGCACTTTTACTTGATTTTTTTTTACCCGGAAGCAATATGACTACTGGTTTCTGAGATATAGCCGGCGACCATTCTTAGTTGGCCACCCGGTACAACTTACTCAAGTTTATCGAAGAAAGAATGAGGTTTCATATACGTATGAAAGTTTCAAATTATAGAATTTTAAGAATATTTTTATATAAAAATTATTCGAAATCCTATTATAAATACTTCTATTCTCTTAATAAATCTCTGCTTACTTTGCAAGATATTATTAAAAAAGTGCTATTCGCTAAGAGTAAAAGTGCTACTTCCAGTCCGAATTTTGAAATTTCATATATACAAAAAATATTGCGAATCCAGTTCTAAATACTTTTGTACTCTTGATAAATATATATAGAATGCATAACTTACGACATATTTGCAAAAATCGCTATTCGATAAGAGTAAAAGTGGTACTTCCGGTCTGACTTTTGAAATTTTTTTTACACAAAGGATATTGGAAATTATGTTTTAAATACTTTTATACTGGTAACGTAGACCTACTTCCGGTTGGAATTTCGAAAAACTTTTTTAAGACAATTTGTCTCAAACTTAAATTTAAGTACATATGAATTCTTTATAAATTTGTTTAAACTTAGTAGTTGACGAAATATTGCCAAAATTCGATTTTTTCACTAAAGTAAACTGATACTTCCGGTCTACCGATTTTACTGAAAAACTAAACAGATCTCAAGAGAGAGATTATACACGTAAATACAAAATTTGGAATTAATAGCTATAGCGGTTTGACCGCTATCGTGGTCACAGACAGACACACAGACATTTTTTAAAAACCACTTTTTCGGTATCAGGGGACTTCAAAACCTGGACATCTGCAAAAATCTCGAGGTCGAAAATTTTCATCATCACAATACTTCCTTATACTACGTATAAGAAAGTAAAAACGATTAAAGACAAGAAATCAAGAGTGTATATACTAAAGGGTGTGTCATGCACAAAATCATATATAGGTCAGACAGGAAGTACTTTTAAGAAAAAAGTTACAGATCATCATTATTCTTATATTAATCAAAAAAGGGACTCAATGTATGCCAATCATTTATTAGAAAACGACAACGAATTTAATTTACATTTATTCTCCTTGTAGAAAAAAAAAATAAAAGCAAAAAACTAAATCTCTAAGAGTCTTTGAAAATTAAGAAACTAAAATATTCAAAATTATTATTAAGTCATAAATTAGACCTTAATTTTATACGTCATCGTTGTTAAATTTGTTTAGACAATAAAACCAAAAGTTTTCCCTCAGTGTTTATGGTTACTTTAGTAAATTTGTAGTTTCCAGAAGGTAGGTATTGTTAAAGATCACAAATAGGTATTAACATAATATTTCTTAGTAATCTAATATGGGGGTAACACATGATGTAAAGGTAGAAGTTTGTATGTAATATTAGTTTATAGTTATCGCTTGAAGAAGCTACTGTGTAGCGAAACAGCTGTAGTGTGTTTTAATAAATTAGTGTAAATCTCAAAACTTCATGTTGTTGTTTTATTTAATTTAATTGAATATTATGGATTTACATCAAATAAAGGTCGAAACAATTCGAAATAATTGTAGAAACTAAATTTCTCATCAAAGGTCAGACCCAGATCCTTGACGGCAGATACGTAGGCTATGTTAGTACCAGTAATCATGTAGTTAGAATCGATTTTATTTTATCTATGAATGTAGGATATATAACAACATTTACTAATATTCATTTGCAGTTTATTAGTAATACACCATTCGTGAATTATGTGTATGTTTGACTGCAGGTGGCGAATATCAGAACTGTCTCTTATACTGTTATAGATCTTGGGATCGTCCGCATAGGCCAGCACTGAACATTTCCGGGAAAACCTACATGGAAAGCAATCTTACAAAATATTTGAAAATTAATTAAATTCAGGTCGCACACAAACTTATCATCTAAAGCCAACAATTTGAATTATGCATACTAATTAAAAAATGAGGTGTGGCCACCACACGACTTCCTTATACGTATGAAAGTGTTACTTCCGATCCGAATTTTGAAATTTCATTTATACAAAAAATATTCCATATCTAACTCTAAATACTTTTGTACTCTTGATAAATATATATAGAATGCAGAACTTACGACATATTTGCAAAAAATCGGTATTCGATAAGAGTAAAAGTGGTACTTCCGGTCTGAATTTTGAAATTTTTTTATATAAAAGATATTGAAAATGATGTTTTAAATACTTTTATATTCGTAACGTATTTGTCTTAAAAGCATGACTTGCGAGATATTCGCAAAAAACTGATTTTTGATAAGAGTAAAAGACCTACTTCCGGTTGGAATTTCGAAAAACTTTTTTAAGACAATTTGTTTCAAACTTAATTCTAAGTACATATGAATTCTTTATAAATTTGTTTAAACTTAGTAATTGACGAAATATTTGCAAATTTCGATTTTTTCACTCAAGTAAACTACTACTTCCGGTCTGCCGATTTTGCTCAAAATCTAATCAGTTCTCAAGAGGCAGATTATACACGTAAATACAAAATTTGGAATTGATATCTACAGCGGTTTGGCCGCTATCGTGGTCAGACACACACACACACACAGACAGACACACAGACACACAGACACACAGACACACAGACACACAGACACACAGACACACAGACACACAGACATTTTTTTAAAAACCACTTTTTTGGTATCAGGGGACTTCAAAACGTGGACATCTGCAAAAATCTCGAGGTCGAAAATTTTCATCATCACAATACTTCCTTATACTACGTATAAGAAAGTAAAAAGGCTAAAACGAAATGTCCGCCGGCCACAAGTTGATGAAATTGTTAAAATACATAAATAAAAATCATATTTATTTTTATTTATATTTTAATTATTCATTATATTTTTATTATCAAGTGTTGCTGAAATTAATAGGTAATATATTTATGAAAATATATTTGTGTAATGATTTTTATGTAATCTGTTGAAAGAAACCAATCAATATTTAATAAGTTCTAAGTTGTATTTATTGTTTGCGAAGTAATAAAACGTGTAGTTCTTAATACAAAAGTAAGTAATACAAACAGTGTATGTCGCATATAATTATATTGTAAAATATTTATAAAGTTATTTTTTTGTAGTACTTCATTGCTTTTTAATAACATGTACAAATAATCAGTTGTTAAAATTACATTCTTATAGGTCTGATGTGCGTTTCGAATTTTTTTATAAAAAAATTGTCCAGTATTAAAAATTAAATAGTTTTATCTTCTTCATAAATCTGTGAATAAAGTGTTACTATTAACTTAAAAAAAGAAGTATAATATACAGGGTGTTATAAATTAAGTCGGCACTATTGCTAACTTTGTTATTAATTAAGCTACAGTATCGGTTAAATTAGCAAAGTAGTAGTATTCTTATCGTGAACAATGATGGCAGAACCGAAGAGACAGTTGAACTTCTAATTTTCGGGCTATTTACAAAAGTTATTTTGTTTTAAATGGAACACCCAGTATATTTTTGCATATAGTGAAAGAAGAAATTATTTTAAAAATGAAAGCTTTCATACATTATTGACAAAAAATGAAAGTTGCGGCAGTTATCCACTATTTTGTACAGCAATTCATATCAATAAAATCAAGATGGCTATGATAAAAAAAAGCAAATATTAAACAACCATTGTGTATTATGTATATTTATTATAATAGATGTTCAAAGACATCATCGTTTTGTCCAACACACTTCCGAATTCGTTTATGTACATTGCGAGTTACTTCTAAAATCGATCTTGCGTCCATGTTATTAGCAACAGTAATTATTTTATTTTGCAGCCCTACAACGTTTTCATATCTCCCTTTGTAAATTTCATTTTTTAAATATCCCCAAAAATAACAATCTATAGGGTTTAGAACCGGGAACCGTGGTAGCCACTGAATTGGTTCCTTCGTACCTATCCACTTATTTTAAAATATTTCGCTCAAAGAATTTTGTACTTCGCGATGCGCTGGTGCTCCATCTTGTTGAAAATGTATATGTTGCCGTCTAGCTAAGTCCAGGTTATCCAAAAATATTCTTAATTGTCTTCGAACATCTATTATAATAAACATATGCACAATGCTTGTTTAATATTTGCTGTTTTTTTTATCATAGCCATCTTGATTTTATTGATATGAATTGTTGTACAAAATAGTGGATAACTGCCGCAACTTTCATTTTTTGTCAATAATATATGAAAGCTTTCTTTTTTAAAATAATTCCTTCTTTCAATATATGCAAAAATATACCGGGTGTTCCGTTTTAAAAAAGGTGACTTTTGTAAATAGCGCGAAAATTAGAAGTTCAATTGTCTTTTCGGTTCTGCCATCATTGTTCACGATAAAAATATTACTACTTTACTAGTTTAACCGATACTGTAGCTTCATTAATAACAAAGTTAGCAATAGTGCCGATTTAATATATAACACCCTGTATATGCGAGTACACTGATCTATGAAATATCTTTTATTTTACTTGCTATACGATCCTTGTAACTTTTAAATTAAAGTAATGAATAGTAATTTCGAAATAAGAGCTTATGGAGAAGCTATAGTAAAAGTATTGTAAAATGATCTCATAAATGATAAGAATTCATATTCTATAATAAAAGTAATTTAAGGTGTACATAAATAAAGTTTTCTCTACTTATGTTTACATTTAAAATTTACATGTTTACAAAAGTAATATGCCCAAAGTAATCTAGCATATTATATTTGACAGTTAGAAATTGCTAAAATGTAATCATATGATTTCTTCGAAACAAAAAGAACTGAATGCCTCAATAAAATATCGGGTATTCCATTAAAAAAATATGTTGTTGGTACCGGGTGTCCCAGAGGAGCGCTAAAGTTTTGGTATCTAATAATGGAGATAGCGAATAATTTTTAATACAAAAATTGTAGATAATCATAAGCTCTATAATTTCAAAATATTTTCATTTATACAGAGTGTTCGACAACGACGAACCAACACAATATTTTTAATGGAATGCTATACATTCCTTTACATTTTATGATAGCCCTTGTAGGACTGATTAAACTGACTTCAATTTGTATTTGTCGATTTTCAATTGTTTCTGGGATATGGCGATTTTTCGTTAAAAATTGTACAACATTTGAAAAGTTGCTATGAAATAAGGATCGATAATGAAAGACATATTATGGACTTAATTAGTAGATATATATTTTCAGTACGTGAAATTAATGTTTATTTCAACATATCTACGCTTTAGAATTACATACCAATCGCTAAAGTTGGATATTCTAAAAAAAATGAAACACTTTGTATATTTATATGTCATTGAAAAGTACTTAAAATTTATTAATTAAAAATATCGAATTTCTTCTGCCTGTGGGCGATATTGCAAAAGTTATAGGATATTATGTCTGAATAAACCCAAATAAGTAATTTTGATTACAATTTTAAAACTCGTGAAAAGTTTGGAAGTTCATAAATTAGCAATAGTATAAAAAATATCGCAGTCATTGTGTATCAGAAATTGTTTAAACGTCAAACTTAGATTGTACGTGTTTTGGGGGAAAATGATTGCTTGCTGGCACAAAGATATACAACCAAAAATATCCAAATCTGCGACTGTTAGCAAAATTTGGGTTTATTCAGATATAATATCCTATAACTTTTGCAATATCGCCCTCAGGCGGAAGAAAGTGATATTTCTTATTAGTAAATTTTAAGTACTTTTCAATAACATGTAAATATACAGGCTGTTCCATTTATTTATTTTTTATAATTTTCAACTTTAGCAAATGGTATGTAATTCTAAAGAACAATCCGAATATGACCTTTTTTGTACTTTGGTAAAAATTTTCCAAAAAAAATATATAACTCGAAAACTTTTGGCTCAATTTTAAAAAAAAACACTTGAATAGGCAATCTAAAGCTATACTAAAATATGCACCAGAGCTTAAAGTATTTTCAGAACATGCGCCCCAAACAACCATAAGAGCAATCAAAAAAGTGGCTACTAATGACTCTCCTTTATAATAATTGATTTATAATTCTGATATATTCTTAATTATAATTTAGAAATAAAATAAAATTAAAGTAAAAATAGTATATTATTCAAAGAGAACTAGTTGATGGATATTATTCGCAAAGATAAAGTTTGGTTTGGTTTGGTAAGTGGCGCAAATCACCCGTGTGAATAGTATTCATTATATGCGAGTAGAATACTATACTTCTTCCACGTTAGGTATTTATGAGCATAGGTACTTTTATTGTGGCAAATATTTATGGAACACTATTATTGTTATTTATAACATGAAAAATAATAATATTATCATTAACGTATAATTAATTACAATTCAACATAAATTATTTATGTTAATAGTTACTTTTGAACAATTTGTTAGGTTAATTGTGGAAATAGTATTAACGTCTAAATTAATACTCTGATTATATGTAGAAATGCTTTGATTTCTGGCATTATTAGAATTATTTATTTCCATGGGTCTTGATATTTTTTTAGCAGTATCTTAGAGAGTCGTCTATTTAGGCCTCAAGCTTCTGCTGATGATTTCCATCCGCCATGGCGTTTCAATGCTGTTATGTCACCGCCTGCATCAAGAAGTAGTGTTGCAGAATATCTGCGAAAACTGTGTCCAGAATTTTTTTCTGAATTTGATATTTTTCAAAATGCAGCAATTGCTTTCCCAATTTTGGCAAATTTATTTATTAATAACAATTGTTTGGGCAGTGTATTTACCGTTCTTATGGTTTAAAAATAGCAAATCACTTGTAATATAAGTTAAACGACTACTGATTTATTTTTTGCATATGTATTTCATAAAAATTATCAGCAATGGTAAATTTTCTAGTTATTTTTGTCTTGGCTTACGGTATATTTACTAATTTAGCTGATCCAAGGTTTTGTAAATAATTAATTTTTATGCAATACATCTCATTAATCCGACAAGAACCCATTGTTCCCATTATTAGTGCAACCTTAAAAAAATGAATACCTAATTGTAATACATGAAGAAAAGCCTTAATCAATATCTTACTTTTTTGCTTTAAAAATGCACGTAGTTTCGTATATTTTTCTAAGTTTATTCCTTGATATATATTAATAGTACTTCTAAGCATTGAGTCCATAGTGTCAACTATATATATGTTGTGGATAGTTCTCTAAAATACATCAACAAAACTGATTTTGAAAACGATTTTTCCTTTGGCCAATTTAAAAGAGATTCATACGCCGCCTCATACAATTTTCTTGATTCAACAACTTCTTTCACTTCTGGCGGAGTTAAAGGCGTTTTATTTTTATTTTTTGAATATGTTTTTCTTTCGTTTTTAGTAAAATATTTCATAAATTATTTTGCATTGAAAATTTGACGTTTTAATTTGAGTAATTTATTCGACTTGATGGCAATCGTGGCATACTAACAAAATGGGTAAACAATTAAAATCGTTATATCAATGCTTAACATACTGGATGAGTATTGATAAAAAGTAGTGAATAATAACCATTCACTGCTTTTGTGGATAATGTACATCATTATAATTAATGAATCAAAAAAAAAAATAATTACAATTCTGTCTACTTACTTAACAAACGATGAAGATAACGAACTAGCTATATCACTTCGCACGGAAAAACTTGAATATCTTTAACACAAACTCATCCGAACATATACTTCAGTATCTAACTGCTTACGATCGCGCCCCGGAAAGCATTAAACTAATAAGTCTCTCCATCCGAACCTTTCGTTGTGAATTAATATGTTTTATTACTAACTACTGCAATTATAAGCATTTCCCATTTGAATATAAATAAATGATTTTGTGCATTTAAGGTGTGTGAATTGTTGTGTAATCTAACGTAATTTAATATATTCCTTAAATGTCCTCATCTTTTGCGCATGAATAAAACAGGGTCGTTCAAAAATCGTTGAAACATGGTATATCTATCTATATAAATAACTAGGGCGCGGACACGTACGGTTGATGACTCATCGCCCATGGGCGCACAATTGAAATGTTGTACTTTTAAAGAGTTAATTTTATTTATATAATTGGATAACAAGTGGCTGGTGACCTATAAAATACAAAATACCTTATTATTTTTCATTTTCTCTTCTGTAAGACTTGTTCCCTTTATATTAAGTACATCCTTGTAGATAGAAAACGTCCTTTCTACATCGCAACTGGTTATAGGTGCGTACTGGAAATATTCTTTTATTTCAGCGTATTTAGCATACACAATTGCCGCAATGTTATTAAATCTGGATTTCTATTAATAACTGCGTCTAACTTTTGCCGAAGGCCACATCCGAAGTCACTTGGAATAATTTTGAAATTATTAATAGTCAACATCTAATGTGGTTAATCCATCTTTTAATTTGAGATTTCGATTTTGAAAATATGTGATTAGTTTAGGCAAATTTCCAAAGTGTTCCTGAGGGAATAACACCTGATTTTTTAAATTTGGGATTTGTGTTAGTTCTTTGCACTCAGAAATACTTCGAGCATCGTCATTTAAACATGTAAAGAAATTTTGTAAACTATCGAAATTCTCTGCATAAAAATTATTTCTGTGTATGTTTTAGCAAAGCTAAGTGACGAACGTGTGATATTTTGGCATTCTGTAACGATATTTTACAGACTTTGTAATAAATTTCGGAATCACTGACAATTCATTTTCATATCAGCAAAAGTTACATAAACAACGTTCTAGATCTAAATAAATGATAACTAAAAGTGTACGAGCATGTTATCGAAACTAAACGAAATCCAGTGCACACTTACGTTTAGATAATTGGAAGAAGTCGATTCATTAAACCGGTATTAAACAGACTATTACAAAAATTATGAAGTACGTAATTACCAGTCAAAACAATGAAAAAACGAACCTAACGTAGGTATGAATGAAAGTTTTATTTCTCTTGCGAAATATAAGGTAAATATAATAAATTTTAAAAACCCCTCACGTTTCTATCTACGCCGATGAGAAAAGGATTTTACTCATAAATTCCTTATTTTATGGGCATTTCATTCACCATATGAATTAGTGCTATTCAGTAAGCGTGTGTTGTTTACATTATTTCTTTGCTCCGTTGTAACTTCGTTGTAGTTTAAACCGGTCATGTCCGCGCCCTAGTCATTACTTTTTCTTTATTATACCTATGTATAAAATAAGGGAAAAACATATATATGCATATATATAAATCATCGCGAACAAAGCCATTCAAACTATTGTAGAGTGCTATATAAACGCCTCTGCGCCCTCTCTCTCGCGTCGAAGGCGAGAGAGAGAGAGAGAGTTTAGTTTTAGAAAACACCAAAACTAACTACGGATGTCATTAGGCTCAATTTAGCTGAATAATATTTAGTTTTAAGAATTATTAGATATAAATTGATAGTTGGTATTATAGACCAATTGTAGTACTAAGCATATGGATAATATTAAAAACAAACCTAGCATTACTAAAACTTACCTCCGGCTTTTGTTGAAATTTCTCTTGATAATGTGCCAGATCAATTGCCTGAAATAATAAAATTTCAGTTATAAGAATTCACTCCTGTTACGAATTGCTAGAAAAATTTCGCCTTTGATTATGAAAACGAGAAGTATTTATACGAATTGCATGCGATAAGTTGTTTGAAAATCCAAATAATATGCCTAACTAAGCGACAAAGAATACATAAGGAAGGCAGAAAAGAGAAAAATCCGTCGAATTTAATTTGTATGATGTTAGTTATATGGAGAGGAAGAAAGTGCGAAACGTATTACGTGAGACTGAGATCTAATAAACTTGCTAAAAACATTTTCCCTCGGCAAATGTAAAACGAAATTTATTACGGGCGACAGGTCTTGAACACAACAGCTGAGGATGGGTTGTTTATTAAATTTGTCAAAATAATCTTATAATATAATGCATCAATGTCGGTATTTATTTTCATTGCGGGAGAAGCTCTTGTGGGTGTTATTATATTTTGGTAAAGTGTTTTAACAAGTTATAATAATATATTATTTTTATAATAATATTATATTTTTATACATGAAAAACCTTTTTCACATGCTTTACTTATTTTATTATTAAGGAGCGGAAGTTAGATTTACAGTCCATTATTTAAATGAATAATGTAATTCGAAATTGGGCAAAGAAGTAGCAGTAATACAATACACAGCAATCGGTACATTATGTAGGTATGTAATGGTAGTCTGAAATGTTTTGAGCCTAAAATAGAAACAAATATTTTTTCAGTTTTTTCAGTTTTATAATAATAATAATAATAATAATAATAATGTTTATTTTATTATAATAACTATTAATAGTCGTCAAAAATTACAAACAACATATTGCAGTGATCTTGAGTCTGGAATTGAATTGTAAATAAGTTTTCTCAACCTCACTTCTTGATTTAATTTAATTAAATACTATTTTCTTTATTTTATAATGGTCATTGTATATAAATATTTACTAAGTTAAGATTTCAGAAAATCCCAATTAAATTAATTAAAATAGTGTAAGAATGTTAATTAATAATTAGAATAAGACGTATATATCAAGTAAATATTCACAACAAATGTTTTCCGTAACTTCAGCGGGAAAAAGTTATGATGTGGGAGACCGTTCGATGGATTGGCCCGAAGTAGGGGAGAGTGGGGTACAATGATCCTTCTAAGACAAAACACGTCGTAGGAGAAGTACGGTACGAGCAAAAAAATTAAATTTATTCCAAGAAAGGAAGGATTTGTTGCGTGCTTTTGGCACTTCTGACTAATTTAATTTCAAAATGTTAAATAATATCTGTTTATTTAAATTAACAAGTACTAAATTACTTAAGAATACCAAATTAATTATGATATCATTCTTTTGGCTCCTACTGTACACAATTATTAGTCTTGATAGGTAAAATATATTCAAAGTTTAAAAATATACATATGTCATAAATACCACAGCCAAGTTTGTTCAAATTCTTGAAGAAATTATCCGTTATATCTTATTTCCAAATACGTAGTTATTTCTTAAAAATAACATCTGAATAACAACGTTTATAATCTAAAGTAAAATTCTTTTTATAAAGCAAATATTATAGTCACGTACGACAATTTTTCTCAAATACCCCTTTGTATGACACGATGAAAACTAGATCTCGGCGCCACGAATACACTCGTGTTATAAATAGCCCTTTATTTTAAAATACCCTGGGAACCGAGCAATTGAATATACTGCATCGTGAGTGCCGTGTGCAGAAATTCCTTCTTAGAGCATTCTCGAAGATTCTGGAAGGGTGGAAATGACGTAGCTTCTTCCTTATTCCCACTCCAACGGTACTAATAAGAAGGCAAGAATGCTTAAAAAGATGATTATTAGTAACCCGAGAGTGATAGTCGACAACACCTAAGTAATTTTAAGTGTAGACCATTGGCGGTCGGTGACTATCAGATGTTTGACACGTATTCCAGTAGCAATTTAAATGTTAAGATTGTTACCACAGTGTACGTAATATAGCAGTGTCAAAAGCTAGTCAAGTGACGATTTAACGTGCCTAGTGGCTTTAGAATTATCAAACGATCATTAGTCCAGTCTAAGAGAAGATTTGGCTGATCAAGATAATTTACCTTATGGGAATTTGAAGCAGTCTTGATACTGAACCGTTGCCGTCGGATTCCGTCTTCCGTCAAACTACCGAAGAAACCCATCTTATCTTCGTGGAAAGTCATCGACCCGTCGCACACCCGACAACCTTTGTTATTATCGTATCTGCACCCTTCAAGGTAATTAAAGTATGATTTGTGTCTCAGAGCGCTTAAAGGTTATTGTACCGTCGCTAGAATAAAATCAAAGGCCATTCCCTCTGGCTTTGTAACGATAAATATGTATTATATAGTTCCGTCGGATAACGTCAAAATAGTTTTGAGGGTTAATCCATATCTCTTTGTTCACATTGTTATTTGAATAATTACACTACTGTAAATAATGATATTAATCAGAAATTTCGAGTTCATTATCAGAATCTTTGTACTATTGCCTATAATATCATAACCTTAAGTTAATCTTTTAAAAGTTACGATACTAATTGTTCATGTAGTTAAACAATACATGCATTAGTTGTTGCATTTTGTTCTAAATTTAATGTCCGATTTTAATTTACCATTTGTATTTTTTAACTAGGATATTGTAATACTTTATATGTGTTAATATTTGTATAACAATAATATTTCCGTCTGGCCAGATTATCAACTTAAGAATTGTGTAATCTGATGTAAAATGTGGGAATGGAACATCTGTTTATTAGTGTTAAATGTTCATTGTACCTTTGTTTCAATTATTTCATGTAATAAATATTGTTAAGTTTACGACACTTGTGTTCTGAATTAATTATCCTTCGTTCTTTGAGTTAACTCAATAAGCTCAGTGAATGTTTCTTACTTTCTTTCACTAACATATCTAGAGCCACGATGTGCTAATTCTAGTGATAATAAAATTATGATCATATTAATCAAAGTAAGTGGCGTCCAGCAATAACTTTATAAATAATCACAAGATCATTCAAGTAAGTAGTTAGCTATCTAAAAGAATCAACACCGGTTACCTGAGGAACTTTTGATTGGGGATTGTAAAGCATAAGATTAAGGTAGGTGAGTTGTGTCATTAAATTAAATATACGCATTCATTTACTCCTGGTTCAATTATTAGTCATATAGATTCATTACAATAATAAATATTAAACGACCCTGAGATACTGGATGCAGACTGTGCTACTGGGCAAATCACTCGGTTCTCGCATCCAGTACCGTTGCTGATTAGAAAATATTTATGTAACAAATCATTCAACCCTTTAGTACCTTAAACAATGTGTTAAGGAAAATAATTAGCAACACATCCTTTTCTTAACACTTTGGGATGGTCGTCAAGGTTGAATCATTAATAAACATTAATAGAAATGGATACAATGTATACTTCGCAAAAGGATCATTTTGCCCCAAGGGTAGAGGTAAAATGATCCCATGAGGCTGGTAAAACGATTCCACCCCCAGTAATAATATTTTTGATTGATACACTAACTATAAGTATAGCATCACACTAGGTAAAGATTTTTAATAAAGTTATGTTTACTGCAAATACAAAAATAATATATTTTCTCTAAAAAAAAAAACACAACAAAATATTCTTTGGGAACTCAAACACTTTGGAATAAATTAACGAGTAAACTCAAATTTAATTTGTAGTTTAGCAGGCGCTACTTGAGTACGGAATACACATACGCAGCAGGAACGTCCTAGCGTTTACAGTTTCCGAAATAAAGTCGCGAAATTTAACAAAATTTCAGAAAATTTCTCGATTTTATTTCGGAAAGTATGCGTGCAAATGGAAACTGTGTGCGTATTGTACTACCAAGTAACGTGGCAAGAAGCACATGCAGCTGGAACTTCCTAGCGTTTACAGTTTCCGAAATAAAGTCGCGAAATTTAACAAAATTTCATAATATTTCGCTGTGTATATTCTTCATCATCGTCGCTAACACCAGCACATTCATCATGTGACCATCCGCGACAGGTAGTGCATTGGATCCAACCTTCTCCACTGACAGACACTTTAAATCTTCCCCTGCACAATATGCATTCTATTATTGTGCTATTGTGATTCGAGGTCCAAAATGACCGTATCTGGGCGCGAACTTGAACCTGGAGTAGGACTTTCTGTTTTTATTTAGTTTTCTGCTTTCTTGCTTTTTTCGCAAATATCTTGGAATTTTTTTCAGGAACTGTGGAAATTGACGTCCTATCGTCATTGAATATTCTGTGGCAAGGATAATCACGCCGATCTCTTAAGTCTTTCAGAAGATCAAAAAGCATCGTCAGCACTGGTTTATTGAAAGCTCTTGCGCGAGCGGCAGAAATAGACTCTGGACTTCGCAGACTAATATTTGGATATCTTGTTTGAAAACCAGATAGCCAGTCTTTTCGGGCGATGTGGTATATTGTTTTTTTTTCGGCCAACTGAAAGGCCAAACGACGAAGATCTAGGGTTGCGATGTCATACATTCTTGTTTCCAGATCAAGAGTGTGTTGTATCAACTCGTTTTCTTGATCTGAACTAAATACCGTCCATTTGCTGTCAATATGTTTTATACTACTCGGGGCAATTTTGTTTTTGTTTTTGGCTCGACGTCTTAATGACATAATAGGAACATTGAAGCTTTTTGCTACGGTTTTGATAAGCATTTCATTTTTAAACTCATCCAGAGCATTTTGCATACTCTTTGGATCCCAACTTGGTCTTTACGTTTTTTGTTGGTAGTGACGTGGCATCCTGAAAAAGTAAAAACTCTAAATAACAATAACTAAAATAAAACTAAAACAACAAATGGGGGTAAAATGATTTCGGGATCATTTTGGACGGTCCATCAGGGACCGTTTTACCCCAAGCGCACATTCTGACTTTTACCTAACCTAACAATTTTCAATGAGAAAATAGGCTCTGACTACTTGAGGATTTTTAAGTCCAACTATACTATTCCAAGTTATGCACAAACTCGATTCGATAAAGAACAATGCATAAATTTAATACTGATTCTACGAAGCACGTACCTTATATCGGAAAGTCACAAAACAGCGAAATGCAAATCACGAGTTTTTAAACAGGTTTGAACTGATCCCATGGCGTATCCGTGAGTATAGAACACTTAAATTTCAACATTCTGTCAGTGTAAACCAGACGGCACCATTACTTTTTGCAAAATTAGGTGGGATCATTTAACCTCCAGGGATCATTATACCCCAGTCTCCCCTATATACGAATTATGCTATCAACAATTACGAACGTGAAACACATCAATGGCAGTAAATATTTAGATTATATATTGTAAATAACGTAATAATTATTTGTAGCATTTACATATTGATGTCTTAAAAATTTTTGTACATTATAATTGACGTAAACAAGTCGACATTGAAATAGATGTTTGTTTACATTTTTAAGTAAGTAGTACATCACTTGACCGATAGGTGCAGCAGTGTAGACATGCATTTTTGGGAGTGGAAAGATAGCCGGTACAGAGCATGTCTACGTTTTTTATTAGATAAATGTTAATATAAGGGTAAAACGCGGGAATTTGGCAGATTGATGCAGGTGCGAACCGCTCTTAAAAATAAACACTGGTGCCTATACTTATAAATTATTAAGAATTAAATAAAAATCAGAACTTAGAATAATTTTTCATAAATAAAATTTATAAACATTTTAAGTGAGATAAACACTTTTTGGGGAACTAGAATGTTTTATTTTAACACGGGATGGTATAACACTATGCGTAACTGTGAGACATTTTAGTAATTGTAATAGTTTTGTTTTACATTTAATGAGAGAATATATTTTAAATTTGGATATAAGTATAGACACTTTACGTTTGCAAGTCTGTAGAAAGTCAAGAGTATCAAATTTATTTACGTATTCTTTTGTTTTTGTAGTGTAATTTCTTTCATAATTCTTGGACAAGTTTTTTTTTTATAAGTTTAAATTAATATGGATGAGTTTGAACAATTATATGAGGAATTATGGTAGTTTGATTGTATTTATTTTTTTTGTTTGTTTTGTATATAGCGTTGAACAGAATTTTATATGGTGGTTTATGCTGCAGTTTAAACGAGGTTGGTAATTTTTTTTTTTTTTTGAATGTACTTTCACAATTCATTTTGTTCTATTGTGCTTGTATATTAAGATTTGACGTGTTGGGTAATTGGCCTGGGATGTGTACAATGAATTAAGTAGGTGATTAATTCATAGTATGGAGCCTTGATTAATCCTTGAGACACGAATTTGTTTTGGTGGTATTGCTTTGGAGCGAGAAAAGGCGCTGCGCAGTACTAATCAGAACAGAGTCAATATTTTAAAACACAATATAAGCACGTAATAATAATGTAATAGATATATTACATCATAGCTGGACACGTGGTTGTGTACGTTAGGGATGTGTGCAACGAGTCGAAAGATGAACTCGTAGAACGGAGCCCTGGCTTACCAATTTTCGTTCGTTTGTTTTGGAGATACTGTTCGGGAGCGAGAAAAGGCGCTGGGCAGTATTAACATCAAAACAGAGCCCATGTGTTAATGTGTATATTATTTGGACTGTGGGGATCCATTATGTTTTTATTTATTTATTAGCCAGTATAAATCACGACATTTAGCAAAACTTTGCCTTGTTGATTGCTTTAGCTTAAATATTTATGAATAAGTATGTAACAAGTGTGTTGGGTGGAATATTTTCTGATTTAATTTATTATTGTTTTGATCATAATTACTGTATTAGTTTTTTTTATTATTATCATATTATCATAACATGCAAGAGTTTGATTTTGTACATAAATTTTATTTTGTTTGTAAATATACCTGTTTTGTTTTAATTTAATATATTAATAAATTATGTTATAAGATATTTCCGTATTTTTTATTTATTTTATCTGACCTGGAGATATCTTGAGAGCATTCACTTTGGAGAAGGAACATTGTTATTATTTTTCTGCCCCTGAGGAAAAGCATCATTAGTGTAATCCTAAAAACTGAGCTAATGAAGTGTGAAATTGCTTAACCTGCTTTTCTGCAGAAAATATGAGATCCTGGACTAGCATAAGGCCTAGTACTAGGATATATGCTTGATTTTGCCTGAATTTGAGAATAAAGGATTTTAACAATCTTACATAATTATAAATTTGCAAGAGTCCAGCAATATGTATATAATATATGTACAATTTTTAACAAATTACATTTAATTAAAATTCACATTTACAATATCACAATCTAAAAAATTCTGCACAGAATTGAACGCATTTTCCAAGAGGTACAAGAGTTGATAACCGGTTGGACGAAAAGCGCCACACGGTTTCAGGGAGTTTATTGATAATTTTCGCACAGCAGAAATCAACAAATCTCTGCGTCGTCTGACGTCTATGGTAGGGTATTTTCAGGACATTTCTCATTCTTGTGTTGTGATTGTGCGTATCACCATTCCTCTGCAGATGCGCCCCACCCCTATGCACATGCTTGACAACTGTTAATATGTAAACACACGGAATGGTAAGTATTTTTTTCTTGATAAACGCTTGCTTATATATCCGTTCTTGTTTTAGGTTACACAACACCCTCACTGCTCTTTTTTGAAGGAGAAAAATCCGATCAGCGCTCGAAACCATTCCCCAGAATTACAAACTATAAGTTGCCACGCTATAGAAGTTGGCAAAATACTTCACGCTTGCAGCATGATGGATCGAAATATTTTTAATTTTTCTAATGCTGTAGACTGCGACAGACAATTTGTTTGCCAATTCATCCAATTGTCCCTCGCAGTTCAACCTATCATCATTGTGAATACCTAACACGTTGATGGAATATTTTTTTTCGTTTTTGTCTAGACAAAAATCTACGTGTTGTGTCTTATCACCGTTCAGTTTTAATTTATTCCTTGCGAACCAATCTTCTATCTGCGTCATTGTAATTTCGGCTTTCCATCTCTCGATTTATCTGTGATACGAAGGATGTGTCATCAGCACAGGTAGATCTCTTTCGCAAACAAATTGAACACCAGATCATTGATATGAATTACAAATGAGAAGGCCCAGTGTAGATCCTTGTGGAACACCCCCTTTCCACAGTCTTCATGCCAAATCTTTGGTTACTGATTTCAACATACTGTTGTCTATTAGTTAAATAAGATGCTGTCAGGTTATATACACTTTTCAATATAGTCGCCTTTTAAGTTTACCTATAAGCTTTTCCCAACGATGCTCTAACCTCTTTAACCCTTCCAAATAGTAGTTGGCGGCTTGCTCTGCACAATAGGCGTTTTCGTATGCGATAATCCCTTCACTCGTTGAAAATCTCTGTCCTCCAACGGAAACTATAAGTTTAGGAAACAGGAAAAAGTCTCTGGGAGCCAGATTTGGTGAATACGGTGGGTGTTCAACCAATTCAAAGTGCAATTATGGGGTATGGCGACCGCCGAAGTGTGAGCAGGTGCGTTGTCTTGGTGGGAAAGAACTTGCTTCTTCTTCAAATAAAGCCGCTTTTTTTGCAATTTCTCCACTCAGCTTATCAAGTAATGATGCGTAATACTTTCCCTTTATTTTTTTCCTTTTCGAGATAGTCGATGAACACAATCCCATGACTATCCCAAAAACTGTCGCCCTCACCTTAGTGTAGTGGTGGATCCAAGTTTCATCTACAATTACAAATCGATGCAAACAACTGATTCGTTTCACTTAAGCTACCCCAATAGGGCATCGAAAATGTTCAATCGAATGCGTTTTTGATCCAAAGTGAGCAGGCGCGGAACCCAACCTGTGGATACCTTATGCATGTCTAGTTCTTCATTCAATATATGGAAAGCGCGCCCTTTCTACATATCAAAAGAGCGCGTATTTTATATATTGAATAAAGCCTCTGCAATCTCTCTAACTTTGATTACAATGCTATCAGTGGTGGTCGCAGTTTTTGGCCATTCCCAATGCTCATCATCAGTCAAGCTGGTTCCATCATGTTTAAACTCAGCTGGTCATCATCTTATGGTGGCAAATGACGAGAATAAATCCCCGTAAACAGCATTAAACTCAGTTTTAATTTGTGTAGGCGTATTGCCTTTCAAATGCAAGTATTTAATTACATTTTACAAAAACTCTGACATCTACTGACACAAACAACTGTCACACAACAACTGAGTGTCCAAAACGGCAGAAATTTTCACAGACATCTTTTAACGAATGCGCAATTATATTACCATAATGGTTTTGACGAGTAACGGCATCTTCATGTTGAAACTCAAAAGATTTTAGACAACCCCCGTACACTAGTGGATTGAGCCAAACTCATCGACGGTAGTTATTTATAGATGACAAAAATAAGAGATTTATAATATAACATACAAATACATCCACAAGAAATTTGCATTAAGAGAATGATTCATTCCGATTGAGGCTAACGAAAACATTCCATCATAGATATAAAAGTAAATTTACTCAATTTTACTCAAATGCATATGCAAGTAAATATATCTTAATTTACCGCAAACCCGTGATTTGCATGTTATAAACTAATTATTAAAAATAATTAATAATAATTATAGGCGCTTTATAAATTAACTGAAAATAATAATTTGGTTCTTTTAAATTTTTTAACTTTGGTGGGTGGTCCTTCTAGTGGTTTCTTTTCAAATCATAGGTTATGTTGATTTTGGTAGTTTTTTCCCGTTCGAAATCTTAACTGTCAGTCAGTATCATACTTCCACATTATAAGGTGATTTTTTTTATGCTTGAACAACCTTCAAAAATATTGTAACCTTTTTTTCAAAGCGAGTCAGCGTGGCCCAAGCAATGCGTTTATTCAAATAGAAGTTTTGGCCGAAATGAGGCACACACTGCGCCTGCTATTAGCAAGTTTGGGCAAAAGTTCGTGAGAGTGGCTTGCTAGTGATCAACATTCACGGTCTCATTGTCGTAAGGTGCGCACCAACGAGAATGTGGTTACTTTGGCCGAGAGTGTGCAAATCATTCTCCAAACAGCAACTTGCAATCGATCTCAACAACTCAACATTTCCCGCACTAGATTGAAGACAATTTTGCACAAGAATCTCGGATTATTCGCTTATAAGGTCCAATTGACTCAGAAATGGAAGACAAACAACCATTCACTTTTCGGTTTGGGCCTAAGGGCAACTCGATTTACACATCGAATTTGTCCAAAAAATTATCTTTTCTGACGAGGCGCATTTTCAACTCGGCGACTACGTTAACAAACAAAATTTTCGCATCTGGGGATCGGAAAACCCACATGTGATTGTTGAGAAGGCAATGCGTTCGCAGAGACTTACAGTTTGGGGTGGATTTTGGAGTGGTGGCATCATTACCCCAGTATTCTCCGTTTCCGTCAACTGTGAGCGCTACATAGCCACAAATATCGACTTCTTGTGGGCTGAAATTCAAGACACAGACTTGAACCAACTTTGGTTTCAGTAGGATGGCGCGCTATCTAACAGAACCCATCAAACTATAGATCTTTTGCGCGCTAAGTTCGGTAATCTTTTATCAGCCGTCCTTGCGTTTTCAGTTGGCCGCCTCAGAGCTGCAATTTTACCTCCTTAGATTCTTTTTGGAGGCTACCCTGAAATATATGTTATATGGACTGTTCAGAAATGATTCAAGCACTAGAAGCAACTATCGTCCGAATCATTCGTGAAAGAGAGCTGGAACCGTCAACAAGATCTTCGAAATTGGGTTGAAAGGATGCAGCCAACCGATGGAGCCACATGAAAGAAATCTTGTTCCACAAATAATGAGAATGTTTGTCTCTCTAATAAAGCAATAATATACCGATAAACATTGATTTATGTTCATTTTACTTTGTTTTCAAAAAGAAACTTGTATTTGGACAAGCGTTCTGTAGCATAAGAAAGTATTGTGATGACGAAAATGTTCGACCTTGAGCTTTTACAGACGTCTACGTTTTGAAGTCCGTTGATGCCAAAAATGGATTTTTAAAGAAATTCTCTCTGTATGCGTGTGTGGGTATGAATTTGTGGCCCCAAAATAGCGACCAAGCGGTAAACAATATCAAACTTTATATTTAAAAATGTAACCTTCCTCAAGAGATATGATTATTCTATTTATAGATATAGCTGTCGGTTCTTGATGAAATATAATTTATATATACTTTAAGGTAGATAAAATTAAAAACACTTGATTTCGTTTCACTTAATTTATTAGAATATCTCTAACAATATTGTTTCGGTATGTTCTACCATTCTCAAAGAACTCAGTTTTTTAATTTTATCTACCTTAAAGATATGATTAGATTTTCAGGAAAATCGGTGCACCGAAAGTAGTATTTTATTTAAGAAACAAAATAAAATTTTTCAATATCAACTAAGTACTAAATTTAGACACATATTTAAGGAATATAAAAGTATCAAAACTGAGTCTAGAGCATTTTTTGTTTATTATTATATTTTATTAAAAGACATTTTTGAAATTCTTACCGGAAGTATGTCTTTTATCTGAAATAGTTTTTTGCGAATATATTCTAAGTCATATAGACAGATATATTAACAGTATAGAAATATTTAAAGTTTGATTTTGAATAATTTTTGTATAAAAAAAATCTAAAATTCGGACCGAAAGTAACAAGTTCACTTTTACATAATTGCAGTTGTTTGCAAATATATCGCGAATTATGCATTCCATATAGATTTGTTTCAAGTCCAAAAGCACTTAGGGCTGATTTGGAACAAGTTTTGCATAAAAAAGATTTCAAAATTCGAATAGGGGGTAACACTTTTACTCTTATCGAATAGCAGCTTTTTGCAAATATCTCGCAAATTATCCATTCTGTACAGATTTATTAAGAGCATGAAAGTATTTAGAACTGGATTTGAAATAATTTATATAAAAAAATTTCAAAATTCTCTCCCGAAGTAACACTTTTACTCCCTGATTTATTAAGAAAATAAAAGTATTTAAACTCAACTTAGACCAGCTTTCGTATAGTTTTTGTAAAAGTTGATATTCGTTATATATAACAAAATGATTTCATAAAATTATTCTTTCGTGTTTTGTTATATTTCGCGTTTTTGTTTAAATACAATTGTAAGCGTTAATAAATGTTTCAAAATTTACTATATAAACATCCATGAATTTATTTTTAATTTAATTTGTCACACACACACACATATGAAGGCGCCCACACATGTCAAAAAATAATGACGGTATCATCTTTGATGTAAACAAGTGTTGCTTTTTATTATGCCCTAATCCCTACCCCTTTAATATTTTATGTCACATCAAACTATGCCTGGCACATTATCGGAAAGGAAATTTTATTAGAAATTCACAGGTGGATTCCGTATTTTTATTCAAATAAAAATAAGATGTTTTTACTCTTACTTGGTAAGTCCTGGTTTTTCTATATGTATTTTGATTCGCGTGTGAAAAATATCAAATCGGACTTCATGATGTCTTCCATGCGTTCCTTAACGTCATGGAAACCCAACGTCTATAATCCCTATTTATTATATACCGGCGGTTCAGGGACCTAATAGAAAATCCCAAGATGTTGGTGTTTATCCGCGTAAACTTTATAAAAATTGACACCTTTAAAATTATTTAAAATCGTAAGGAAGATTTCAGTGAAAGTTTTTCCAGATTTTCACAATAACTTTGAGAATTGTTTTATAACACAACTAGAGTAATATAAGTAAATTATACATAACTAATGGGTGACTCAGAATAAAATTAAATTTTGTTTTTTGTATATAGAGTAAACTGTCAGTGTTAGATTACTTTTACTGCCACCATTCGAATTATCGTCTTGTGGTTTTTTTTCCAATGGAATATTTTAGAGACGAATAGTGCGCCTTGTGGGTAAAAGCATTCTACGAAAATGTTCATTCTTAAGTGCAAGTCCAGAGAGTACTTTCCATGTCACTACAATTTGCGGTATGTTCATCAAGGTCCATGTGCTAATTTAATTAATTCTAGGCGCCGTGGCCGCAGAAGATCTGTTAGAAATGAAACCAACATCAAAGCTATTAGTGCTGCTGTACGCGAATATCTACATCGTTTCATAAGGAAACATGCGTTTGCCTTATATTTAAACCGGAGTAGTATTCAAAAAATGTTGAAAAATTATTTACATTACCATCAGTATCAGATCCAGTTTGTTCAAGCTGTGAAGAATGATGATCGCCGTAACCGTCTTAATTTTGCCATTTTCATGCAGGAATTCAATGATTTTGGTAATATTCTTTTTAGTGACAAAGTACATTTTCATTTAGACGGGTGAACAAAGAGAATTGTAGGTACTGCTTTGCGGCAAACCTAAGAAAAAAACATGCAGTCGTTTTGCACACTCCAAAAGTGATTCTATTCTTCAAGAGATTATTGGTCCGTATTTTTTTGAGAATACCAAGAACAATCAGTCATAGTAAATGCACAACGATATTCTTCGATGATCCGCAATTTTGTAGGACTAGTATTACAAGCATTTGTAGGGTTTGATAATCGCACAATGTTCCAGCAGGATGACACCACAAGCCTTAAGTAAGTACTTACGGGGACAGATTGGTCTCCTCGGTCACCGGATTTGACCCCTTTAGATTATTTCATGTTTGGCTATTTAAAGAATAATATTCATTCTAACCGTATCCATACATTGGAGGAATTACAACATACAATTTCAGAAGCTGTAAATGACACTAGACCAGAAATATTACATAATGTGTTCGACAATATGAAAAAAAGAGCGAATTTGTGTTTGAATTTATATGGCCAGCATTTTGAACAAATGCTGTGATTTTCAAAGTTTTAAATGATAAATATCTTAAATAAGTGTTGTACGTTTGTAATAATTTCACTGACCAGTCTAATCTAAAATTAAAAAAAAATATAATACATCAACATCAGAAAACAATTTTATTGGAATTATCTTTTAATAAATTAACTAAAATTGTTCCCTTTCTCATTTTTTTATGACGCCTATGATATAAAATATTTAGTCTCAGAAATTTGACTAGTAGGTACCTGGCACCAACTTTAAGCAAAAAAATAGAAAACGGGAAATATAAACACTTTTCAATTATTCATATTTTTTTTTGCGTTTATAAATATTAAAGAGAGATAAATAAACTCTTTATCAGTTATTCACGATTGTCAAATTATGCAAGTTTAAAAAGAATGATTTCTTTGTGACACACGTTGTATGTATTGTTTCTACATTTAGCGTTTGAATTTAACTTTCTAAAAATATTTTGGGGGATAACTTTTATCAAACTTTCGATTCCGACGGGCATTTCGCAGATAAAACAAACCACTCCGGACGGACTCATCTGCGGAAAACTTTCTAAATTGTTTTGTGAATATCGTCAGCGTTATAACTGCCAATTCAGTAAGAAGGTCCTTTAGCCTAGAGCACGGCAACCCGACGGAAATTACTCATTTTTATACTGTTATAACCAGATGAAGAAAGCATTATTTGTTTGTATTTCAAAATGGAAATATATAATTTAAAAAAGTAAGTTAAATGAGTGGGACGCTTAGCACAGCATTACGAACAAAGCATATAAATATTGCGAGGAAAAATCTCGTTTTTAGTATGGATAGCAATAAAATGCAAAATAATAAAAGAAAAGTACCGAGTACCTTAAAGAATGTATAAGCTAGTTACACTATTACATGTGAATTTTGTCTGAATTATTTAACATAATTCATATACCGGGTGGTGCAATACTAGTGTGTCGGCGGACTTAGTATGAAAACTAATAACGCTGTAGCAATGATACTTTACGTACGTATGTAGTATGCGACTGTGCATTTTCTAATTTTATTTACAAATATACAGGGTGTTCCAAATTTTCGTAACTACCTTTAACTTTTTATTTTAAATAGATTGCCATTCAAATTATCTTTGCAATGATATACGGATATGTGCACTTCAGACTGTTAGTTTTGATTTTATTGATAATTTTGTTAAAATCTTGACAGTTGCAGCATCTAACATTTTAAACCTTAGCCTGATAATGGGTAGAGTGCCTCACGTAACTCTTTTGTTACTAATTTATGGACTAACACGTTATTTGTTTTGAGGTTGAACAAAGTGAATACAGGGTGTTAAATATGTCATGTCTAAGTTATCGATCTTTATTGGTTATTTTCTCGTTTTTTTTTTTTAAATCTAACCTATAATATTTTTATAAGTCAGCATATTCCTTGTAAAATTGCCTTTAAAATGGTACTAATAATATAGTACTTATTTTTAGTATTTCTAAAGTTATAACCCTTTAATGCGATATACCCATGCTTATAACATGCAAAATGCGGGGCATCTAATAGTTGATTGGCCATGAAAATAAAATAAAGTAAGTTTAACAAACACCTGTTTTTTAAATGCTTTATCATTAGTTTTAGAACTACATTTTGAAAATTTTCCATAATAAAACAATTTTAATTTAAAATGTGTTCAAATATATTTCCATTCTGCTCTATACATGCTCTCAACCGTCTCTGTATCGACAGACTTACATTCTGAGCTAAGTTATTCTCACTTAATTGAAGAAAAGCGTTTCTTATTCGTTGCTGCATGTTCTCGGCCGTTGTAGGAGGTGTTGCGTAACCAATGTTTTTTACAGTTGGCCACAGAAAGAAATTACAAAGCGTGAGATCTGTTGAACGCGGTGGCCAGCTTATCAAACTTCCTCTCCCAATCCACTTATTGGTGAAAAACTAAATGTGCTCTTGCAGCAGCACCATAATGTGCTGTCGCACCATCATGTTGGTACCACAATCTCCTGATGACATTATCTAGGAGACCTTCTAATATCAATGGTAAATTATTTTGTAGTAAATTTGTGTAGATTGCACAATTTTAAGTATTATTAGAAAGGAATGGACCAATAATAGTATTTTCTATGACGCCTCCCCATGTGTTAACACTCCATTTTTGTTAATATAAAATGTCTGTACAAAATGTGGGTTTGTAGTGTCATAATAATGGGTATTTTTTCTGTTTGTTATTCCACAATTAGCAAATGTTGCTTCATCTGTGAAAAGCACATGATCTAGAAAAGTTAGCAGTTAACACTAAACTAGTCTCTTTTCAAAGTCCGTTTGTAATAAGCCTTGATGATTTTGAATTTTGTAAGGGTGAAACTTATGTTTTTTTTAAATCCTTTTTACAGCAGTGACTTATATCCCGTGTTGTTTCGAAATTATCCTTGTAGATACGTGCGGATTTTCCACAATGAACTGGACGACTTTCACTTCATTATCTTCTGTAATCATAGTCTTACTTCTTTCATGTTCGACGTAATTCACTGAACCCGTTCGAAGAAACCTTATCAACAAATTTTCAAACGTTTTACTATCCGGTGCTCTTCGGTCGGGATATTCCATCGCAGATATTCTTGATACTAAAAATGGATTTCTGTTGCTAGCGCCGAGAGCAAATACCATGTCTATGAGCTCCTCTTTCGAAAAATTCATTTTAAGGCAAAAACAACAATAAACTATTATGGTATCTATATAAAAAATAATGTTAATAAAACGATATAACTGATAACAAGGTAAATACAATACGTAACAACTACTAACAAACAAACAAATTAATAATTCACTAGCCGAACTTAATTTAAAGCAATAAAACGCAATTACAGCAAAGAGAAAATACAGAAAACGACTTTTATGGACTTTGAAGTAGAGATTTGACATTTGGTTGCACAGCCATTAGTAGTGTACTTAGGACAGTTCTGGAGCCTCCTCCCCCTCTCACCCAGCTCCCCCTCACCCCCCTCGCCCTAGTGGCGCCCTCTGCCAACCCAACTGATGTGGCGCCCCCTCGCGGTCGCCAACCCAACTAAAAATTGCAGATTTCATCATTACCAACCCAACTAAAATTGCAGATTTCATCATTACCAACCCAACTAAAAATTGCAGATTTCATCATTGCCAACCCAACTAAAAATTGCAGGTTTCATCATTACCAACCCAACTAAAAATTGCAGATTTCATCATTACCAACCCAACTAAAAATTGCAGATTTCATCATTACCAACCCAATGTGGCGCCCTCTGACGGCCACTAACCAAACTAAGAAATGGCAGATTTCATCATTACCAACCCAATGTGGCGCCCTCTGACGGCCACTAACCAAACTAAGAAATGGCAGATTTCATCATTACCAACCCAATGTGACGCCCTCTCACAGCCACTAACCAAGAAATGGCATCTCTCATGATTACCATAATGCAGCATCCTCTCACGGTCACTAGCCAAACTAAGGTGACGTCAGACAAAATGGCTGACCATCAAGATGGTCTTTGTTTCTAGAGAATTCCTGAATAAATTACCAGGCTTGCTATCGCGCTTCTCAATGTACTTCAAACAGGTCTAAACATGCTTCCAGCGGAAACCGCAACGGCTGTATGCTTCTGTGATAGCCGCATGCTTGAAATGTATATCTTACTTATAAAATAAAATAAAACAAACAATGTATTTATTATTATTAATTAACAATATGACCAAGTTTCATACCCTCAAGATGGTCGATAAAAATATAAACTTTATATCTAAGATCGGCATACCATTTCAAAATTATAAAATAAATATACAGTATGCTTCTGTGATAGCCGCACGCTTGAAATGCATATCTTACTTATAAAATAAAATAAAACAAACAATGTGTTTATTATTATTAATTAACAATATAACCAAGTTTCATACCCTCAAGATGGTCGATAAAAATATAAACTTTATATCTAAGATCGGCATACCATTTCAAAATTATAAAATAAATATACAGTATGCTACTGGACGAGATAGCAACCAAGTATGAATATACAGGACGTTTCAAAGGTAGGATAGAATAGCAAGATGGCCGCCAAAAATCTAATAAACTAAGGTGACGTCAGGCATCCAATCTATCAAAACCATGCACTCAAACTCCTATGAAACATCATCTCAAAACCATCGCTAGAATCAGCTCACAACCGGGTCATGAAGCAGTTCTGAAACCCCTATATTAAAACCACACATTCAAACCACTATCAAATCCCTCTTTTCTCAAAAAGCCATCCAACCATCCATCAATCCATCCATCCATCCATACATCCATCAATCCATCCATCCAACCATCAATCCATCCATCCATCCATCCATACATCCATCCATCCATCCATCCATCCAACCAGCCATCCATCCAACCATCCATTAATCCATCTGGACGAGATAGCAACCAAGTATGAATATACAGGACGTTTCAAAGGTAGGGATTTTTAGAAAAGCAAGATGGCGAATCCAAGATGGCCGCCAAAAATCTAATAAACTAAGGTGACGTCAGGCATCCAATATATCAAAACCATGCACTCAAACTCCTATGAAACATCATTTCAAAACCATCGCTAGAATCAGCTCACAACCGGATCATGAAGCGGTTCTGAAACCCCTATATAAAAACCACACATTCAAACCACTATCAAATCCCTCTTTTCTCAAAAAGCCATCCAACCATCCATCAATCCATCCATACATCCATACATCCATCCACACATTCAAACCACTATCAAATCCCTCTTTTCTCAAAAAGCCATCCAACCATCCATCAATCCATCCATACATCCATACATCCATCCATCCATCCATCCAACAATCAATCCATCCATCCATCCATCCATACATCCATCCATCCATCCATCCAACCATCCATCAATCCATCCATCCATCTGGATAACATAGCAAACAAATATTAATATACAGGACGTTTCAAAGGTAGGGATTTTTAGAAAAGCAAGATGGCGAATCCAAGATGGCCGCCAAAAATCTAATAAACTAAGGTGTCGTCAGGCATCCAATCTATCAAAACCATGCACTCAAACTCCTATGAAACATCATTTCAAAACCATCGCTAGAATCAGCTCACGTCATGAAGCGGTTCTGAAACCCCTATATTAAAACCACACATTCAAACCACTATCAAATCCCTCTTTTCTCAAAAAGCCATCCAACCATCCATCAATCCATCCATCCATCCATCCATCCATCCATCCATCCAACAATCAATCCATCCATCCATCCATCCATACATCCATCCATCCATCCATCCATCCATACATCCATACATCCATCCATCCATCCATCCAACAATCAATCCATCCATCCATCCATACATCCATCCATCCATCCATCCATCCATCCATCCATCCATCCATCCACCCATCCATCCATCCATCCATCCATCTGGATAACATAGCAACCAAATATTAATATACAGAACATTTCAAAGGTAGGGATTTTTAGAAAAGTAAGATAGCGAATCCAAGATGGCCGCCAAAAATCTAATAAACTAAGGTGACGTCAGGCGAAATGGCCGACTATCAATATGATCGATCAAAATATAAACTCAACTTCTAGAAAATACCCAACTCCATATCACGCATCACAACAACAACCACCACCACAACCACCCAACATAGTTTCAAACGCCACAACACCAGACCAACTTAAGAAGATACATCTAGGTCAATCCCCAACACAACATACTTTCAAACGCCACCACCGCGGATTTACATCTAAGATCGGCATACTTTATCAAAATCATAAAATAAATATATAGTATGGTACTGGATAACATAGCAACCAAACATGAATATACAGGACATTTCAAAAGTAAGACTTTTAGAAAAGTAAAATAATGAGCCCATATTTTTAAGAAAACAATTTATTAAAAATAAAACAACTACACACATCAAACAAACCTCAACCATACTTTCAATTTCACAAATATCAAAATTTAAACAAAACAATCAAATGCAAAGGCAAGGAATGTTCTCGAGATGACCCATATAGTGCAATATAACAATGCAGTAAAACGATAGAGGTGAGATACATGGTCTATCAAAAATTTTTATTACCCACTTTTTTTCAGCAATCAAAACTTTTTTTTGACAAAACACTATACATATGAAAATAGACATAACATTAAATATTTCCATTTTAGAGATACCCCAGTTTAATCTCAATTTTAAATAACATAAATTCTTAAAAATTGATTTAGTTAACTTTCTTATAATATTTAAAAAAAGGTTGAAAAAGAAAACATACTAAGTCCCACAACAGATAAAATATGTACTATCTTTTTACACTTCATGTTTAGTACTATCATTAGAAGAAATATGCTTGAGGTACAGCTTTTAATATGAAATTTAGAGGTTTTTATGCAAAATACATAGTTTATCACTAATAAAACTAATTTTGAAACACATTGTCCACATAGCAAATACCACTTCCTGTACATTTTAAAAAATAACAATTTTTATATATCATAAAAGAACCAAACAAAAAACTAATATAAAGACAGCATTAACGTTCTAACCAAAAGATTTACAAAAATATTAAATATATACTTGTTCTAAAAATGCTTCTATCTCTCTTTTACAGTTTATGTTTGTACAGCAGCGAATGTATTACATTTCCTTTGAAATTACATAAAAATCCATGCAATACACTTAAAACATTTGAAAAATCATGTTTGGTAAGCCCACTATATATCAATATTTAAGACAAAAAATTATTATTAATTTTCCATCTACAGATACCCCTGCTTAATATCAATTTGAATTAACATAAATTCATAAAATGAGTCTATCTTTTACAGTTCGTGAGTTGTACTATCATTAGAAGAAATATGATTGACGAGCGGCTTTTAATATGAAATTTAGAGGTTTTTACACAAAAACATAGTTTATGCCTAATAAAAACTAATTTTGAAACACATTGTACACATAGCAAATACCACTTCCTATACATTTAAAAAATAACAATGTTTATACATCATAAAAGAACGAAACAAAAAAAACTAATATAAAGACAGCATTAACGTTCTAACCGAATTCGAGCCATACTTTCCCATGTTTTGTGAGCTGTTGCATTGTCCTGTTGGAAATACCCATGTAAAAGTTCGTCATCATGAAGATTTTGTAAAAACGGTTCAAGTAAATTATTACGATATCTCTCAGCATTTATCGATCCTTCAAAAAACACAGGTCCAAATATACACCTTCTAGAAACCGCTAGCCAAACACCAATTTTCTGCGGATGGAGAGGCGATTGAATAAACTCATGAGGATTCTCCGAAGACCAAATACGCATATTTTGTTTGTTTATATAGCCGGATAGGTGAAACCATTCTTTTTGTATATATTTGTAGAGTAAAAGCAGCATTCGATCGACTAAGAAATAGTAGCACTTAAAACATTTGAAAAATCATGTTTGGTAAGCCTACTATTTAAGACAAAAATTATTATTTATTTCCATTTACAACAGATAGCCCACTATTTATCAATATTTAAGGGCAAAAAATTATTATTAATTTCCCCATTTACAACAGATTTCCTTGTTTAATCTCAATTTTTGAATAACATAAATTCTTAAATTGATTTAGTTAACTTTCTTATAATATTTAAAAAAGGGCGAGAAAGAAAACATACTAAGTCTCACAACGGATAAAATATATGCTATCTTTTACAGTTCATGTTTTTGTACTATCATTACAAGAAATAAGCCTCGCGATTAGCTTTTAATCTGAAATTTAGATGCTTCATAAAACCACCTCAGAGACACTAAAAAATTATGATTTTCAGCTCAACCAACCATTCAAAAAGTTGATACATCAAATTCATGAATATTAATATCACTCTACACTCTTAATAAAAAATTTAGCAGAAGTCTCACATTAAATGAATACAAAATTTATATATGCACTACATTAAATGAAGATTGAATTTTATACACTGCTTATATCACCAGAAATTTTGTTACAAGATTATATGATTAGATAGACTCATGACTAAGCCTAAACGGACACCAGGCTTTCAATATGTAGTAAAGTTTTTTCTTCATACATTTAATATAAACTAATGATCTATCTTTAGAAAGCATCCACAGGTCCATTAGAACTTGTGGGTGGTGCAACATCTACTTTAACCCTCTTCTTAGGCGGTCCGGCAACATGCTCACATGTATCCACACCCTCCCTACAAATACAGCAAACAAAATTGCGGTGGAGGGTATTCACATGCCGCTTCAAACTATCCCGCCGGCTGAAGGAGTTGCCACATATGATGCAATTCATTCTATGAAAAACAAATTAAAAATAATTAATATAATAAATTTAAAAGAATAAAAAGCTATTGAAACCTAATTTTTAATATATCTAAATTGCTAATTTATTTGAAAAGCTCCTCGTATATGAATTGCTATAAAATACTAATTATAGACCTACATATATAAAAATAATATTTTAATACATAAACTTTGACTGATACCCGTATATTTAACTAAAAATACTCTTATTGTTCAGAATTTATTTAAATTATTGAGAAAAACCTTTAAAGAACCGTATGAAATAATCAACTTAATTATATAAATTTACACACTTAAACATTAAAAAACAATTTAAAGAAAGCACTAAATGCAAAAAATACTTTGAAGCACCCCTGGATTAATTGTATATAAAAATAATATTCAATAAAATTTACACCATTAAATTATTAAAAATAACCTTATAATTGAGAAAAAACAATTTTTAAAAGTCCTATAAAATTTTAGAGTAGTAGAAAAACTATGATCAGCGTATATTTAACTAAAAAATACTTGTATTATTGAAAATTTATTGATAAAACCCTTTAAAACTTTATAAAATAATCAATTTAATAATATAAATTTACGCACCTAAAAATTTAAAAAAAAGGAAAAAAAAACAATATAAAGAAGCTACTAAATACAAATAAAATACTTTGAAGCACCCTGGATAATTGTATATAAAAATAATATTCAATAAAATATTAATAAAATATACACCATTAAATTATTAAAAACAGCCTTATAATTGATAAAAACAATTTTTAAAAAGTCCTATAAAATTTTAGAGTAGTAGAAAAACTATGATCAGCGTATATTTAACTAAAAAATACTTGTATTATTGAAAATTTATTGATAAAACCCTTTAAAACCTTATAAAAATTAAAAAAAGAAAGAAAAACAATATAAAGAAGCTACTAAATGCGTATAAAATACTTTGAAGCACCCTGGATTAATTGTATATAAAAATAAAATATTAATAAAATATTAATAAAATATATACCATTAAATTATTTAAAAAATAACCTTATAATTGAGAAAAAACAATTTTTAAAAAGTCCTATAAAATTTTAAAACTAATGTAAAATATTGCAAGTTAATATTATATAAACTAGGCTTTCTAAATACCTTGTAGTAAAACACAAACAAGCACTAAAAACGATGTTGACTGTTCGAAGATAATGAAATTAAAGATGCCGATCTACGTATATATAGATACACATCTGCGTCAGATTCCCACGCAAATGGAGTGATGCATAAAGAGAAAGACCTTTTTTTCCCCGCGCATACATATATATACATATATACGTATGCGGCCAGAGGCAATTAGCGGCGGGCGCATTCCGTCCCCATGGTCGGGCTGTGTTTTAAGGAATGCACTTAATTTTTTTCGGTCGCATACCTGTATCCAATGAGGGTTGCGAGTCCGGGAATTTCGTCTTTCTACCTGTACAGATAGATCTGTCTTTATATAAAATTCGTATATATTATCTATGATTTTAGTTTTAAAATAAAAAATAATAAGAAGGTTAAAATAATTCGTTATTTTGTAGATAGTTGCATTATTTTGCATGCATATACATTCTCCATTAGTTTTATTATTATGATAAAAACAATGATTGACATTTTAATAAGCTTTGATACATCATTAAAATATTCCAGTAAATTAAATGCTAATGATGTAAAAATACCTAAAAATATTTCATAAAACAAGAGTATTTTAGTTAAATATACGGAGATCCATATGAAAAACTACGAAAGTTATATTAATGTTAAATATTAAATAATTTAATTAAATGAAAACACATCGTTTCACAAAAATTATGTTTTATTAAACACTAGATGTACATCTCATTTACCATAACAGTACATTATAAACCTTTCTTAATATTGATGATGCAGGATCAGTTAAATTAGTATGGTTGTTAAGAAATTGGAGGAGCATTTGATAGTATTTTCTTCATAAAAGTAGTATGTATTATAATATAAGATAGTGTTATAAACTATACAATAAATATTATTCAGTATTGGAATACACAATGAATAACACAAATTTTGAGTAGAGAAAGATAAATATTTCTAATTACACATGTGTGAATTTGAATTTATCGGGAATATACAGAGTAATTATTTACATCTGATGGTGAAACATGGTCGCGTATTTTATATCATTCAGTAATTTAATTTGCTCTATAGCTAGACAATGAGGTGGATGCTAAGCATTAATTTGTACACACGTAATGTTATGATCGTCAGTGTAACATATATATTCAAGTCTAACACAAACTTTTTGATTTATTGAAACCCCAATAGAAATTATCACTATTTCGAGAAGAATAGTCATGTACCTCTACATATTCAAAGCCGCTGAAGTATGAGTACATTAACAGCTGTATACGCGTGTCTTTATCATCCACTTTAATGTGTTACTGTAATTCCAGCTACTTTTTTTATTTATACGTACATATATTGTGAATTATTACACTAATTATAAAACAAAATTAATTATAGATAGACAAACATTATACAGGTATATTGCAAACATGTAATGCTAAGATAATCAGAGTGATATATACATACATGTAAAGAAATTTATAATTTATTCAATCTCTTATTAAAAGAGTTATTAATATTTTTCAAATGAATACCTGACAGTGGTGGAAAACTGTTGAAATTTGGATAGATTAATAGTTACATATGCGAGCTTCAGAATAGCTTCTGAACATGTTGGGTTGTAATTTGGTATACAATAAAAGGCAGCGGGGAACTGAACCGCCTCCCAAAAAAAGGTATTTAATATTAAAATCGTCGTTTTCCCATCACAGAAAATAGTGTATTATACAATGGAAAAAATTAGATTTTAGCTCTCGGTAATTTATCTTACCTCGAGCTAAAATCTAATTTTTTCCATTGTATAATACACTATTTTTCTGTGATGGGGAATCGACGATTTTAATATTAAATACCTTTTTTTGGGAGACGTTTCAGTTCCCCGCTGCCTTTTATTGTATACCAAATTACAACCCAACATGTTCAGAAGCTATTCTGAAGCTCGCATATGTAACTATTAATCTATCCAAATTTCAACAGTTTTCCACCACTGTCAGGTATTCATTTGAAAAATATTAATAACTCTTTTAATAAGAGATTGAATAAATTATAAATTTCTTTACATGTATGTATATATCACTCTGATTATCTTAGCATTACATGTTTGCAATATACCTGTATAATGTTTGTCTATCTATAATTAATTTTGTTTTATAATTAGTGTAATAATTCACAATATATGTACGTATAAATAAAAAAAGTAGCTGGAATTACAGTAACACATTAAAGTGGATGATAAAGACACGCGTATACAGCTGTTAATGTACTCATACTTCAGCGGCTTTGAATATGTAGAGGTACATGACTATTCTTCTCGAAATAGTGATAATTTCTATTGGGGTTTCAATAAATCAAAAAGTTTGTGTTAGACTTGAATATATATGTTACACTGACGATCATAACATTACGTGTGTACAAATTAATGCTTAGCATCCACCTCATTGTCTAGCTATAGAGCAAATTAAATTACTGAATGATATAAAATACGCGACCATGTTTCACCATCAGATGTAAATAATTACTCTGTATATTCCCGATAAATTCAAATTCACACATGTGTAATTAGAAATATTTATCTTTCTCTACTCAAAATTTGTGTTATTCATTGTGTATTCCAATACTGAATAATATTTATTGTATAGTTTATAACACTATCTTATATTATAATACATACTACTTTTATGAAGAAAATACTATCAAATGCTCCTCCAATTTCTTAACAACCATACTAATTTAACTGATCCTGCATCATCAATATTAAGAAAGGTTTATAATGTACTGTTATGGTAAATGAGATGTACATCTAGTGTTTAATAAAACATAATTTTTGTGAAACGATGTGTTTTCATTTAATTAAATTATTTAATATTTAACATTAATATAACTTTCGTAGTTTTTCATATGGATCTCCGTATATTTAACTAAAATACTCTTGTTTTATGAAATATTTTTAGGTATTTTTACATCATTAGCATTTAATTTACTGGAATATTTTAATGATGTATCAAAGCTTATTAAAATGTCAATCATTGTTTTTATCATAATAATAAAACTAATGGAGAATGTATATGCATGCAAAATAATGCAACTATCTACAAAATAACGAATTATTTTAACCTTCTTATTATTTTTTATTTTAAAACTAAAATCATAGATAATATATACGAATTTTATATAAAGACAGATCTATCTGTACAGGTAGAAAGACGAAATTCCCGGACTCGCAACCCTCATTGGATACAGGTATGCGACCGAAAAAAATTAAGTGCATTCCTTAAAACACAGCCCGACCATGGGGACGGAATGCGCCCGCCGCTAATTGCCTCTGGCCGCATACGTATATATGTATATATATGTATGCGCGGGGAAAAAAAGGTCTTTCTCTTTATGCATCACTCCATTTGCGTGGGAATCTGACGCAGATGTGTATCTATATATACGTAGATCGGCATCTTTAATTTCATTATCTTCGAACAGTCAACATCGTTTTTAGTGCTTGTTTGTGTTTTACTACAAGGTATTTAGAAAGCCTAATTTATATAATATTAACTTGCAATATTTTACATTAGTTTTAAAATTTTATAGGACTTTTTAAAAATTGTTTTTTCTCAATTATAAGGTTATTTTTTAAATAATTTAATGGTATATATTTTATTAATATTTTATTAATATTTTATTTTTATATACAATTAATCCAGGGTGCTTCAAAGTATTTTATACGCATTTAGTAGCTTCTTTATATTGTTTTTCTTTCTTTTTTTAATTTTTATAAGGTTTTAAAGGGTTTTATCAATAAATTTTCAATAATACAAGTATTTTTTAGTTAAATATACGCTGATCATAGTTTTTCTACTACTCTAAAATTTTATAGGACTTTTTAAAAATTGTTTTTATCAATTATAAGGCTGTTTTTAATAATTTAATGGTGTATATTTTATTAATATTTTATTGAATATTATTTTTATATACAATTATCCAGGGTGCTTCAAAGTATTTTATTTGTATTTAGTAGCTTCTTTATATTGTTTTTTTTTTTCCTTTTTTTTAAATTTTTAGGTGCGTAAATTTATATTATTAAATTGATTATTTTATAAAGTTTTAAAGGGTTTTATCAATAAATTTTCAATAATACAAGTATTTTTTAGTTAAATATACGCTGATCATAGTTTTTCTACTACTCTAAAATTTTATAGGACTTTTAAAAATTGTTTTTTCTCAATTATAAGGTTATTTTTAATAATTTAATGGTGTAAATTTTATTGAATATTATTTTTATATACAATTAATCCAGGGGTGCTTCAAAGTATTTTTTGCATTTAGTGCTTTCTTTAAATTGTTTTTTAATGTTTAAGTGTGTAAATTTATATAATTAAGTTGATTATTTCATACGGTTCTTTAAAGGTTTTTCTCAATAATTTAAATAAATTCTGAACAATAAGAGTATTTTTAGTTAAATATACGGGTATCAGTCAAAGTTTATGTATTAAAATATTATTTTTATATATGTAGGTCTATAATTAGTATTTTATAGCAATTCATATACGAGGAGCTTTTCAAATAAATTAGCAATTTAGATATATTAAAAATTAGGTTTCAATAGCTTTTTATTCTTTTAAATTTATTATATTAATTATTTTTAATTTGTTTTTCATAGAATGAATTGCATCATATGTGGCAACTCCTTCAGCCGGCGGGATAGTTTGAAGCGGCATGTGAATACCCTCCACCGCAATTTTGTTTGCTGTATTTGTAGGGAGGGTGTGGATACATGTGAGCATGTTGCCGGACCGCCTAAGAAGAGGGTTAAAGTAGATGTTGCACCACCCACAAGTTCTAATGGACCTGTGGATGCTTTCTAAAGATAGATCATTAGTTTATATTAAATGTATGAAGAAAAAACTTTACTACATATTGAAAGCCTGGTGTCCGTTTAGGCTTAGTCATGAGTCTATCTAATCATATAATCTTGTAACAAAATTTCTGGTGATATAAGCAGTGTATAAAATTCAATCTTCATTTAATGTAGTGCATATATAAATTTTGTATTCATTTAATGTGAGACTTCTGCTAAATTTTTTATTAAGAGTGTAGAGTGATATTAATATTCATGAATTTGATGTATCAACTTTTTGAATGGTTGGTTGAGCTGAAAATCATAATTTTTTAGTGTCTCTGAGGTGGTTTTATGAAGCATCTAAATTTCAGATTAAAAGCTAATCGCGAGGCTTATTTCTTGTAATGATAGTACAAAAACATGAACTGTAAAAGATAGCATATATTTTATCCGTTGTGAGACTTAGTATGTTTTCTTTCTCGCCCTTTTTTAAATATTATAAGAAAGTTAACTAAATCAATTTAAGAATTTATGTTATTCAAAAATTGAGATTAAACAAGGAAATCTGTTGTAAATGGGGAAATTAATAATAATTTTTTGCCCTTAAATATTGATAAATAGTGGGCTATCTGTTGTAAATGGAAATAAATAATAATTTTTGTCTTAAATAGTAGGCTTACCAAACATGATTTTTCAAATGTTTTAAGTGCTACTATTTCTTAGTCGATCGAATGCTGCTTTTACTCTACAAATATATACAAAAAGAATGGTTTCACCTATCCGGCTACATAAACAAACAAAATATGCGTATTTGGTCTTCGGAGAATCCTCATGAGTTTATTCAATCGCCTCTCCATCCGCAGAAAATTGGTGTTTGGCTAGCGGTTTCTAGAAGGTGTATATTTGGACCTGTGTTTTTTGAAGGATCGATAAATGCTGAGAGATATCGTAATAATTTACTTGAACCGTTTTTACAAAATCTTCATGATGACGAACTTTTACATGGGTATTTCCAACAGGACAATGCAACAGCTCACAAAACATGGGAAAGTATGGCTCGAATTCGGTTAGAACGTTAATGCTGTCTTTACATTAGTTTTTTTTGTTTCGTTCTTTTATGATGTATAAACATTGTTATTTTTTAAATGTATAGGAAGTGGTATTTGCTATGTGTACAATGTGTTTCAAAATTAGTTTTTATTAGGCATAAACTATGTTTTTGTGTAAAAACCTCTAAATTTCATATTAAAAGCCGCTCGTCAATCATATTTCTTCTAATGATAGTACAACTCACGAACTGTAAAAGATAGACTCATTTTATGAATTTATGTTAATTCAAATTGATATTAAGCAGGGGTATCTGTAGATGGAAAATTAATAATAATTTTTTGTCTTAAATATTGATATATAGTGGGCTTACCAAACATGATTTTTCAAATGTTTTAAGTGTATTGCATGGATTTTTATGTAATTTCAAAGGAAATGTAATACATTCGCTGCTGTACAAACATAAACTGTAAAAGAGAGATAGAAGCATTTTTAGAACAAGTATATATTTAATATTTTTGTAAATCTTTTGGTTAGAACGTTAATGCTGTCTTTATATTAGTTTTTTGTTTGGTTCTTTTATGATATATAAAAATTGTTATTTTTTAAAATGTACAGGAAGTGGTATTTGCTATGTGGACAATGTGTTTCAAAATTAGTTTTATTAGTGATAAACTATGTATTTTGCATAAAAACCTCTAAATTTCATATTAAAAGCTGTACCTCAAGCATATTTCTTCTAATGATAGTACTAAACATGAAGTGTAAAAAGATAGTACATATTTTATCTGTTGTGGGACTTAGTATGTTTTCTTTTTCAACCTTTTTTTAAATATTATAAGAAAGTTAACTAAATCAATTTTTAAGAATTTATGTTATTTAAAATTGAGATTAAACTGGGGTATCTCTAAAATGGAAATATTTAATGTTATGTCTATTTTCATATGTATAGTGTTTTGTCAAAAAAAAGTTTTGATTGCTGAAAAAAAGTGGGTAATAAAAATTTTTGATAGACCATGTATCTCACCTCTATCGTTTTACTGCATTGTTATATTGCACTATATGGGTCATCTCGAGAACATTCCTTGCCTTTGCATTTGATTGTTTTGTTTAAATTTTGATATTTGTGAAATTGAAAGTATGGTTGAGGTTTGTTTGATGTGTGTAGTTGTTTTATTTTTAATAAATTGTTTTCTTAAAAATATGGGCTCATTATTTTACTTTTCTAAAAGTCTTACTTTTGAAATGTCCTGTATATTCATGTTTGGTTGCTATGTTATCCAGTACCATACTATATATTTATTTTATGATTTTGATAAAGTATGCCGATCTTAGATGTAAATCCGCGGTGGTGGCGTTTGAAAGTATGTTGTGTTGGGGATTGACCTAGATGTATCTTCTTAAGTTGGTCTGGTGTTGTGGCGTTTGAAACTATGTTGGGTGGTTGTGGTGGTGGTTGTTGTTGTGATGCGTGATATGGAGTTGGGTATTTTCTAGAAGTTGAGTTTATATTTTGATCGATCATATTGATAGTCGGCCATTTCGCCTGACGTCACCTTAGTTTATTAGATTTTTGGCGGCCATCTTGGATTCGCTATCTTACTTTTCTAAAAATCCCTACCTTTGAAATGTTCTGTATATTAATATTTGGTTGCTATGTTATCCAGATGGATGGATGGATGGATGGATGGGTGGATGGATGGATGGATGGATGGATGGATGGATGGATGGATGGATGTATGGATGGATGGATGGATTGATTGTTGGATGGATGGATGGATGGATGTATGGATGTATGGATGGATGGATGGATGGATGGATGTATGGATGGATGGATGGATGGATTGATTGTTGGATGGATGGATGGATGGATGGATGGATGGATGGATTGATGGATGGTTGGATGGCTTTTTGAGAAAAGAGGGATTTGATAGTGGTTTGAATGTGTGGTTTTAATATAGGGGTTTCAGAACCGCTTCATGGCGTGAGCTGATTCTAGCGATGGTTTTGAAATGATGTTTCATAGGAGTTTGAGTGCATGGTTTTGATAGATTGGATGCCTGACGACACCTTAGTTTATTAGATTTTTGGCGGCCATCTTGGATTCGCCATCTTGCTTTTCTAAAAATCCCTACCTTTGAAACGTCCTGTATATTAATATTTGTTTGCTATGTTATCCAGATGGATGGATGGATTGATGGATGGTTGGATGGATGGATGGATGGATGTATGGATGGATGGATGGATGGATTGATTGTTGGATGGATGGATGGATGGATGTATGGATGTATGGATGGATTGATGGATGGTTGGATGGCTTTTTGAGAAAAGAGGGATTTGATAGTGGTTTGAATGTGTGGATGGATGTATGGATGTATGGATGGATTGATGGATGGTTGGATGGCTTTTTGAGAAAAGAGGGATTTGATAGTGGTTTGAATGTGTGGTTTTTATATAGGGGTTTCAGAACCGCTTCATGATCCGGTTGTGAGCTGATTCTAGCGATGGTTTTGAAATGATGTTTCATAGGAGTTTGAGTGCATGGTTTTGATATATTGGATGCCTGACGTCACCTTAGTTTATTAGATTTTTGGCGGCCATCTTGGATTCGCCATCTTGCTTTTCTAAAAATCCCTACCTTTGAAACGTCCTGTATATTCATACTTGGTTGCTATCTCGTCCAGATGGATTAATGGATGGTTGGATGGATGGCTGGTTGGATGGATGGATGGATGGATGGATGTATGGATGGATGGATGGATGGATTGATGGTTGGATGGATGGATTGATGGATGTATGGATGGATGGATGGATTGATGGATGGTTGGATGGCTTTTTGAGAAAAGAGGGATTTGATAGTGGTTTGAATGTGTGGTTTTAATATAGGGGTTTCAGAACTGCTTCATGACCCGGTTGTGAGCTGATTCTAGCGATGGTTTTGAGATGATGTTTCATAGGAGTTTGAGTGCATGGTTTTGATAGATTGGATGCCTGACGTCACCTTAGTTTATTAGATTTTTGGCGGCCATCTTGCTATTCTATCCTACCTTTGAAACGTCCTGTATATTCATACTTGGTTGCTATCTCGTCCAGTAGCATACTGTATATTTATTTTATAATTTTGAAATGGTATGCCGATCTTAGATATAAAGTTTATATTTTTATCGACCATCTTGAGGGTATGAAACTTGGTTATATTGTTAATTAATAATAATAAACACATTGTTTGTTTTATTTTATTTTATAAGTAAGATATGCATTTCAAGCGTGCGGCTATCACAGAAGCATACTGTATATTTATTTTATAATTTTGAAATGGTATGCCGATCTTAGATATAAAGTTTATATTTTTATCGACCATCTTGAGGGTATGAAACTTGGTCATATTGTTAATTAATAATAATAAATACATTGTTTGTTTTATTTTATTTTATAAGTAAGATATACATTTCAAGCATGCGGCTATCACAGAAGCATACAGCCGTTGCGGTTTCCGCTGGAAGCATGTTTAGACCTGTTTGAAGTACATTGAGAAGCGCGATAGCAAGCCTGGTAATTTATTCAGGAATTCTCTAGAAACAAAGACCATCTTGATGGTCAGCCATTTTGTCTGACGTCACCTTAGTTTGGCTAGTGACCGTGAGAGGATGCTGCATTATGGTAATCATGAGAGATGCCATTTCTTGGTTAGTGGCTGTGAGAGGGCGTCACATTGGGTTGGTAATGATGAAATCTGCCATTTCTTAGTTTGGTTAGTGGCCGTCAGAGGGCGCCACATTGGGTTGGTAATGATGAAATCTGCCATTTCTTAGTTTGGTTAGTGGCCGTCAGAGGGCGCCACATTGGGTTGGTAATGATGAAATCTGCAATTTTTAGTTGGGTTGGTAATGATGAAATCTGCAATTTTTAGTTGGGTTGGTAATGATGAAACCTGCAATTTTTAGTTGGGTTGGCAATGATGAAATCTGCAATTTTTAGTTGGGTTGGTAATGATGAAATCTGCAATTTTAGTTGGGTTGGTAATGATGAAATCTGCAATTTTTAGTTGGGTTGGCGACCGCGAGGGGGCGCCACATCAGTTGGGTTGGCAGAGGGCGCCACTAGGGCGAGGGGGGTGAGGGGGAGCTGGGTGAGAGGGGGAGGAGGCTCCAGAACTGTCCTAAGTACACTACTGCCATTTTTTTTTAAACCAAGGCCAACCTACTATTAGATGCCCCACATATTGCATATTATAAACATGATTATATAACTCATTTGAAATTTAGCCAATAGCAATTACAAATTTTACATAGTTACCATATATTCATAAGTCAATATACTCTTTACGACATAAATTTTGTCATGGTAACAAGTGTTTTGAAGTTTGTTGATAAACGTCAAAAATATATTCAGCAATTTTCATGTTTTTTAAATTTTTTCGACATGGAACGCTTTGGTATAAGCTCGGGGACCGAAATTGATAAAGAAATTGAACATTTGACACCGCAAAATACCGTTAAAACACATAAGTATGTTTGGAAACAGTTCACCGAATTTTGTGAACAGCGAAATTATAAACTCTGTGCTCAAACTATTGACGAACAATTAGCAAGTATTTTGAAAGATTGGGCATTCAACTTGAAACGTGCAGACGGCACCGTGAAAACATTTGGAATATTTCCGCTAAACTTGTCCGGAAAAAGTTTTATGAAGAGTTTAATCGAGAAACAAATCCATTCAGAGGCGTGATTTTTGAAGATGCAAGAAAGGCGCAGGCAGCTAAAAGGATGAAGTTACAAGCAATTCCTGAAAAAAGAAAAACAAGTTCTGTCGCCCATAAAACGGAAGAAATTAGCAAAATTGTGTCATTTTTTGACGAAAATACGCCAGACTGTTTACAAAAAAAATTCTATCAAATTTGTTCTGTGGAACTGGCGTGGCGTGGAAATGAAGCAGTCTTTTGCTTAATTGACTATTTCAAAGCAGAATACGACAATTATGGTCAACCCACAGGACGTATTGAGTACAATACCATATTTTAAAAGACAGCACAAGGTGGCGAAAAACATACAGCTAAATCTAAAAGGTCGGCACCGAATAAAAATTGTGAAGATCAGTGTCCAGTACGTCTGTTGAAGAAAATGTTAAGCAAAAGAACACCGAACATTAAAACCAATCGTCTATTTTTAACACCTAATCCTGATTGGCAGAAAACTAAAATATGGTATAAAAGCTGCCTTGTAGGCCTTAATCAATTAAGTAAATGGACACGTTCAGCGGCAAAAAGTATCTAATCATTTCAATCGCTCTTCCGCTGCTAGCATGTTGACAAAATCTTACAAGAAATTATTAAGATAACAGGCCACTCATCATGTGAATCTCTGAAGCCGTATCTAAATCTCATTAATGAACACCATAGCAAGATACTTGAAAAAATGAGAAATAAACAAGATTCTGCCAACTCTACCATCACCAGCACCTGCACCTCAAATTCAACTTCTAAAGATAATACAACAAATATTTATTATAATAATTGTACTTTTAATTTCAACCAATAAAAAAAATTCGTTAGTTAATTCTTTATATAATTGTAACGAATACCACTCGAGCAAACGAAAATAATCCATTACAAAATAACACAATTACTTGTAATAGCTGTTTTGCAGCAATTTGTAAGAAATGCCAAAAATGAATAAATAAAGATAATTTTTTAATTAAATATCAATAATTACACTAATGACTTGATTAATATTACATAAACATATAATATATAATTGAACAAAATATATGTACACAATACAACTAAATTTATAATGTTCTAGTATAAAATACTATCTTCTACCTTTCTCAGCTGAATTTTTTAATGGATCATGCTTTTTATTTGCTTTAAATCTGGTATCAGACCCACTTAATATCCTACTTATTGATTTGATCCAACTATAAATTATTAAACTTATTGTTATATTTAAAGAATGTATTTCTTTCTGTATGGTTTGAACAATTAATTGTATCAAAATGTACATTGTGTACCACATTACTATAAATTAATGTATGTAAATGAAAATTTAAACAAAGGCAAGGTAATGTTTTAACAATTTTTAATGCAACATTATTATACAGGATGTTTCCAAATAGGTGTGAAAGTTTTCATAGGGCGATTCCTTGTCAAAAATTAAAGGGGTCTTTCATGTAAACAAAAGCTCTTAGGCTTGTCCTTGAAAAGTTAAACGCTTCCATAAATGAGATAAAGAAATTGTTTTTTTTCCTTAAAACTGCTAAAGAGTTAAAGAAATGGCATTTTGTGAGCGTGTTCTACCAATAAAAAGGCTATCTATGAATATTTTTTTAATTTTGTTGTGATCTTTTAGAGAGTGAAACATGCAACCCCTATTCCTTTTTTACCAGACTTTTTAACGAAATAAAACTCCTATCCGTTGAAAAAAATGATTTTGTGCTAAACTTTTTTAACCCTTGTGTTTTTTCCGTAAAAGCAAGTTTCTTAATAAAAAAATAAAATACAATATTGCCCATGGACATATCTTCTGTGAATGAAATCGAAAAAATCTAGTAGGTGGATGTCACATTTTGTTTGCACAAATTATGACTTTAATCGTAGTATTTTATAATTATTCCGCTTTTCTTCACTTTTAATGTTGGCATGTACCAGTACCATGTTATGTTTTAATAGAATATAAAATAAAAAATACAAACAAAACAAAATTATGTGTATTACAAAAAAAAAGAAAAAGACAACAAGATCAAACGGAACAGAGTTATACAAAACTGCTCGAAATGACCACCTTCAACCATTACACAGGAATCAAGTCTTCGTCTCATAGATTGGCGCAAACGTTGAAATATTCCGAGTGTGTTTTGGATTGTCTCGCAGCCTGCAATGATGCGATTCCCTAAATCATGTAGACATTCAATAGGGGTCGTATAAACCAAGGACTTAAGGTGACCCCAGATGCAAAAGTCCAAGGAGTTTAAGTCTGGTGATCTGGAAGGCCATGGTTGAGGTCCTGCTCGGCCTATCCAACGATTTGAATGCAAGTTGTCCAAGTAATGATGAGCAGTCATGCTTAAATGGGCAGGTGCACCATCGTGCATAAACCACAATCGTGGTCGAATAGCTAGTGGAGCATTTTCAAGTAAAATGGGCAGGTGCTCCTGGAGAAAATTTGTATAGGATGCACCATTTAGCCTCAATGGTAGAAAATATGGACCAATAACATTTTCGCCAATAATTCCGACCCACACGTTAAGTGAAAAATCATATTGGTACCGACCTTCATGAATTGCATGTGGGTTATTTTCGGCCCATAGATGGTTGTTATGAAAATTTGTAATCCCTTGTCATGAAAAGTTGGATTCGTCAGTGAATAATACGTTTTCTAAAAATTGAGAATTTTGGGCAAAGTCCCTAATCAAAAGATGTTTTTTGGAATTGTTCATTAATTTACTTTTTCATATCATTTGTACTTCACTTTGACTTACATATGTAGTAAGTGCATAGTTGTCTTGCTTGGAAGTAGTTGGAACCACATCTATACTAAGTGCTTGAATTGGTTCGGTATTTTGGGCAAAGGTTAAACTTTCTACTGAAGTCACATGCTGGTGTTGTGTTTTCATTATAAAAAGAATTGATTCTTCAGTAAATCCTGTGATTAAACAGGCTATTATACCTATCTACATACTAAACTTAATAATTTACCAGGCAAATGGAATGCCTTTTAAGATCTGACTAAACTGACACTAATTTAATTCAATTTTCAACAGTTTCTGATATATGACGATTTTTCATCCAAAATTGTACAACTAATGATGAAAGACCAACTATGCGCGCAATTAGTAGACATATCATTTCAGTACGTGAATTTAATGTTTATTTTGACATTTCATAGATGTTCTTTGAATTACATACACAAACAATTCGCTAAAAAAAGTGAATGAAATGATATCATGAGCTCTACAATTGAAAAACATGTTTATTTGTACAGAGCATTCCTTTTTTTTTTTAATGAAATGCTATTAATATTTATAGGTCACTGAACAAATTTACTCTTTCAAAATACTGACTTTCTTGCGTCTGCAGGTAATATTGCAAAATATGTAGAATGTTATATCTGAATAAACCCGCTTACGGATTATTAATTTAAGAATATGAGTTGTCATGACTTCTATTGCACATAACAGAACAATAATTAAAGTAGACGAAAAAAGTTGTATATAAAATTTTCTTTTTAAAAATACGTCATTTTTTCAAAATTTTTAAATCGCATATCTCGTAGTGCTAAGCTTGAAAATTGGTTAATTAGCAATAATAAAAAAATAACTTGGAAGGACCGTAGTTGCTGTGTAAAAAAAAATATAAAATTTCAAATTTACATTTATAACCTTAGTTGGAAGAAAGAGTCATCATTACAGGTACATAAATTTAATTTACAGCACTAGTAAATATGATCTAGATTTAGTGGGAAAAGCATTGAAATTATTTATTTACAAATTGCAGCAAATGTTAATAGGCCATTTGAAACTCGAGTTCAAATGTGTATAAAAGAATAAACAGATACTTTTGAATATTTATTAGTTTTATTTATCGTTCTTTGCCTTAAATGTATTTATTCTTATGTTCCATACATTTTAAATAGTAAATTATACGCACATAATAATAAACTAATTAACATGATTTATTCCCTTCATCTTTCAATTATTTTTAGTTTATTAGGTGACGACTTTTAATAACTGTGATCTTGAGGTGCTTGAAGACAGTTAAGTAAATTTAAATAGTTATAATGACGATTTTGCTTCATCAACTTGCCAACTTTTTGATGCACCGTAACAGCGATATTTACAAACTATTCATAATTCCTGAATTATGAAACTAGTCACTCCAAAAGTTTTAAAAACACATAAAAAATACTTGTTTGTAAAAAGAAAATATTTCAAGTAACTCTTTTCGATTAATTTTAGTTATGCCATGTGTAGTGCAAATTATGACTCGTATTTTTAAACTGATAAGTCGTAATCCGATTTATTCAGATATAACATTCCATAACTCAAGATGATAGGTACTTTTATATAGTAAATTTTTAGTACCTTTCACTGGGATGTAAATAAAACTTTAAAATTTAATCCAAGTATATAAAAATTCCGACTATACCAAAAAAATGCACAATGCCATTGTACAAGCAACAATAGCAGCAATAAAAGATAAGTCAAATATTCATTTTCTTATTATTATTTTCGTGTCTTCTGTGGATCTGTTCTGTAACTGATTATTCATATTTTCCTTGTCCTCTCGGTTATCTTGAATTACCAGCTCGTATCTTATCGGTTCACTAGCGAAGTTTAGACAATTTTGTCTTTTCGACAGATATACTCACCATCAGTTTTGTGTGATTTTATAGAATGTGAATAATTGTATTTGTAGATCGTTTTCTGACTCGGCCACGCTAGCAGCGTCGTCTACATAACATATCATGCTTATGATCGTATTACATACCCATTCCGGTTCCCCTTTTTAATTTTGTTACCTCTTTTATTATCATATCCATCATCAACAGTTTGAACAACAAGGGACTCAAGCTGTCGCCTTGTTTAATTCCTCCGGGCGTCCGTATTTCTGTAGATGTTTCATTCCCTATTATCTTTGTTGCATTATTCTCATTTAACTTTTAAATTATCTTGATAGTTTCCGGCGTTGTCTGAAGTCTGATGTCCAGTATTCTGATTACGCCTTTTAAAACTCGATTGCTATTATTTAGTTCACCACCTCTCTCTATCTTACTTTCGTTTGTCTGATAAAGTATATTGAGTGTCTTTTTAAGTTTTTGAAACTTATGCAATTGTGTTTTATTATTTGGTATAAAATGTATCCCAAAGCGGTCCAGTAACTCAAGGAAATTCAGAAGCCTTTACTCCAAAACGTCTTTCAAAATTTTATCGGAATGGTAGATATGTACCTGCTAAGGGAACCTAGATGGCCATTTGTCGGAAAATGTATTTCAAAGTCTAATGTTAACACTAGCACTTTATAACTTAATTAAAAATACGAAGAATTTCGTTACAGGAATGTCTTTCTATTCAAATTTATTTAGTTTTTTTGTGATACTTTCTATAAGGGTGTTTGCGTGGTCTTAATCATACAACATTTGACCTTTTAGTTTTGCTAAATGACCTTATGAATTTTTAACATTCTTTATTAGGAACGGTTGCGTATTAAAGCTTAAAGATAAGTCTTATAGTAACTAAACAAATTATTACAATTAACTTTTAATAAAAGAAAATGTACAGAAGAATTTTGGGTTAAATAAACCGGAAGTGTACTTTGTACAGGTACATTTTGGATATTCTAAGCCGCACGAAAATCCCTACACAACGTCCAAGAGAATGAATGTATACAAATATCCGTTTGAATAAGGGGCCCTGATTAAAATTAATTAACTCCGGCCGCCCTTCTATTATTCAGTTTTTCAAGTGGGCGCCACTTTCACCTTGTTTAATCCATTATCTACAGAGTGGTTGCTATTTTTGCCTACGGCTAATTTGTATTATGGGTGATAAAGTGGGGCTTTTATATACGCGAAAAGAATCATTTTAATTTAAAAAAAAAACCGGAGGCACCAGGGAGAATCTAAAAAAAACGGGTGAATGTTTAAAGATAAATGCTACTCGTATTTACTTGAAGCGAGACAAAGGTGGAACTACAAATTTATTTTTGTTGGTGTGCTAAAATATTAATAACTCTTTATTATTGTGAACGCATGTAGAATGTAATCATGGATAAGAATATTTTGTTAAATTACTAACGATAAAAATCTTTTCAGCTAGCTTTTCAAAAAAAAAAAAATAACAAATGCCATTTAGTATTTTGTTTATTCGATAGGTAATAATCATATTACTTTTAATCTGTAGAAGAAATATTTACAGGCTGATTCACATATGATATACCGTGTACGTTACGTTAAGATAATCATAAACATGTTGGTTATGAAATAAACAAGCCTTTGACAGAAATGATCAAAGTCGGCATTGAAGAGGGGATCTTTACAAAACGTTAAAACATGCAAAGGTTGTAACCTGACATAGTATAGTGGCCTTGTTATAATGGTTCAAACCCGTGATATCCCATATGATATAATTGAAATCGTTTAAGCTTATAAAGCAAAAATCCAAAGCGATGCCTCTGTACCTACCAGTAAGTGACGAACGCGTGAGTTGGGTTGGTATGGGTTTCTAAAAGCGCAACATTTCGCGTAGTACAGTTGAAAACAAGAAAAAATATTTATAAGCACAGCGACGAAAATCAAGAGATTCCTATCACAGAGTTTAAAGTATTCGGAACTGCCAAGTGTATAAATGTGTGACATAAAATGGATAGCCAAAATTAAGTGACGCAACAAGAATTAAATATCAAATCAATCGTTTATTATAATCATCCTGTGTAATGATTTTTAGTAAAGCCAAAGAATTATCTATAAGAAAAAGTTAATATAGAACTGTTCCAAACTTTGGCTCAGCGAAAATATTTAAGAAGAAAATTCAGGTGATTTTTTTGCCGATTCTCAAATTGGGACGTACGTAGGAGAAACCATTGAGAATATTCCTACGGTGACAGAGCATATTACGGCAGGTAGTTTAGGCACTGGTGAAGACTGTAACACAACTCTCGGTGGCATAATATATTGCTGTGTTTGTGGCAACGAAAGTACTGGCGCTCACGCTTCTTCAAAGTGCAATAAAATAGTGCACGAAATTTGTGTTGTTACTTCTGAAAACGATGAAGGGTTTGGAAGCCAAGTTATTTGCTGACTCTGCATCAATGAGGAAAATATTGGAATTAATCGGAAGAAATCCTAAATCCCAGAAATCCAAAGCCGCAGAAGTAATGAGAAAAAGGAGCAAAACCATCTTTGGCGAGATAGAAACAGCTAAATTTGTAACTATACCTATTGCAACATTTGACAGAGGACCATTAGATAAAAAAAATGCAGAAGGAATTATAATTCAAAAGAAAAATTATGTTTAGCGCATTGGCATGTTATTTTAAAACACTGGCTAACTAAGAGTGACATAACACCTGTTTCGTCAATTAGTTTTACTTATGATGATATTCCCCAAGAATGCTTTATTTCCTTAAGAGAAGCCTGCGCCAAGCGTCTATGTTTTCGGGTCAAGGATTTTCAAAATGCCAATGTAGGCTTTCAAAAACCCAGTGCCATACTAAATGATGTGCCTGACTCAAGTCTGGAAATTTGTGCAACAGTAGATGCCATTCCAGCACTCCTGCCAAAATAAATGGTCTTTTGTCCAAAAATACAATCTCCCTGGTTTACTTGTGTTTATTTTATTGTTTATTTCGTTTTAAGAGAAGATGTCTTATTTTTTAAATTTCTACGTTTGTATTGCAACTTAATAGGGATAAGAATACAATTTCCCTGGTTTACTTGTGTTTATTTTATTGTTTCTTTCGTTTTAAGAGAAGAGTCTATTCGCCTACAACATTTGTCTTATTGTGAATTTTTTGCCTAAAAACCCAGCTGGCAGATACTATTTGCCTAGGAAAATAGCTTTTGAGCAGAAATAAATGATATGGACTAAAATAATAATAGTGTATAAAACCCCTACTCTTATTCTTTTTACTATTGCAAAAGATCTCAAAAAATTTGTACGTCTAACAAGTTCAAAAGACAGGATTCATCGCCCTCTCCATTCATTTTCGCGGCCTTATATAATTTAAAACAAAAGAGCTACTTATTCACAGCGCCACGTTTCTTGAACTAACATTTATGTTGGTATCGTCTGGTTCATTTTTGCTTCCCATAAGTTTTCTCAATCACATAAACACATATTCCACATTTGACAGTTAATGTATCTACAAATGTCGTTACTTAAATCGTCTATTGGAAGTTCACGCACACCTGCTATTCTTCGCCTTCTGTGGGTATGTTCTTCTTTTTTCTTAATACCATCCTTCATTATACCTGTATATGAATATATTGCCTCTCTCATTGTTATATATATATATTTCCTTTTCCCATTGATTAAAGTTATTCTTATCTTCTTTTTGTAGATACCTTTGTTGGATACAATCGGGAGCACGTTATGTACAACTGGAATTTTCTTCATGAAAACTGTATTACAAAGAGTACTCGCATCCACCGCGCTACTTTCAAGCTCCATCTAATTCCTCTCTGCTTCTAGTATGTCGATTTGCAGACAACTACAAACAATATTAATGTTATTCCTTCTTTGCAGGTTTTTAAAAACCACACATGATCTGCTATTTTTGAAGGCCTTGTGTCTATGCACACAACTCTTCTTTAATATATTTTGATTTCTGCATTCATTAACACATAAAACTTATCAATGTGTCGTCTCGAAAAAAGAGTACTTTTTCGTATATATCCTTTTAATGTTTTTAGATATAAGAATCAGGTACTTACTACACGTTTAAATATGATCATAAAACTCTCTCATGAATTGAGATTATTGTACATGCCTGAGATTACATTTTATACATTTAAATTTGTATTTTCGTCTCGGGCATGCCGAATGTCGCCTTGCTCATACAATTTAATGGCATTCTAATGATTCACTCTTTTTATTGTTCCGCACTTTAACATAGCTCTCTCTCTCAATTATTTACTTTTAGTAAATTTTTATTTTTGAACAGTTGTCCATTTCTTAAAATGTTTAATGCCACCCTAACGCTTTGTGAGAAATTTGGCTGTGTTTTTCTATTTTCAAACCATACCTTGTGCTTGTCTTTTCTATAAAAATATAGAATGCATACATATATTTATCTTTTTGTTTGTTTTTTCCCCCTAAATTCTTAATGTTTAAACTTAATTTATATATATCTATATACATTTTCTTAATGACATTGCCCCTTAAAGGTTAGGCAATCCATTTTTACTTGTTGTAAGACTTTTAACCTAAGCTTATTATATTAGTATTTTCGTTTTAAACGAAAAATTAATGTTCTTATTCTATAACTTAACTATTTAATAAATGTTATAATTCTTAAAATATAAAGATCACAGCAATATGTAGTCACATGCTACCACGTTACAAGTTTCCATGCTAAGCTACACCGACACACTATTGCCGCAGCCGGTATAGCGAGTTGCAATCGAACGTCTAGACTGCCCAGTATATTTTTTCTCACATTTATTACGATTAATTTCGTAAATTCTAGCTTCTTGTTCTACCTACCTAAATCTTAGTTAGTAGTTATTTGTCAACGACATGCTACTACAATGGAAAATTGCTGCTCTCCTTTTATTTCCATTTTATTCATTTTTTTTTCCAGTAATTTCGAAACAGATTTCAAAAAGACGCCAAATATTTTCCTAAAGTATGGATTATTTATGTTGACGCGATTGTGGACACTAAAATGTATGATAAAGAAGTGTTTCTTATTGAATTAAACTTACAATTCCCCATGATTAAATTTACTTTTGAAAATGGAAACAATGGAAACTTACCATTTCTAGATACATTAGTAATGAAAGAAGGCTGTAATATAGAAATAGATATTTATAGAAAGAAAATCAATGTAAACTAATTCATTGCAGCAGATTCAAATCATTGTTTTAAAAAAAAATTATCTTCATTAAATTTTTTAATCCATCGTTTGTTGAAATTCCCAGTTACAAAAAATAGACATGTAACCAGAAGTAGTTGACAGTATTTTAACCCCTTAAATGGTTACGTCGTATATATTCGTCATGGCCTTTTGTATTGTGTACCGCTTATGGCGGATATATACGCATCATGAATTTACTTGGTATACTTAATGGTTATGACGAATATAAACGCCTAATCGTTCCCAGTAATAGTGAAGGGATATGAGCATTGCAATATTGAGTTTGCCAAGGGCCGGTGTTATTTTCAATGTAGAAAACATTAAGTGCATTTCATTTTTTTTTGCTCGTCCATGTGTTAACTTGGTATTATTGAAATAGTGTAAATTATCATTACTGTGATTAAAATAGTGTTTTTAAATAATTTTGTTCATAAAGTAAGTTTATATTTACTTCATCATTTTTTAATTTATTTAACGAAACAATCTTTTTGCCATATTCTTAGTGAATGAACCCAATTACTTAGAAATTGTTTTAGTTTAATTTATATATTATGTACTTTGAATAATAACCGTTAAATTTTTTTTATTTTTTTTTAAATTTTTTTTTTAATGGATATGACGAATATGTTCGCCTGCGAGAAATGTAAGTGACGAATAGGGGATCCACTACATACAATGCATCAAGCGACTTACGGGGTTGAAAGATGCAATGTAACATTAAAGTTCTAAATTTCACAACTTTGCTACCTCAAAGTACTGAAGCTAAGAAATTTGTTGTTGTGCCTTTTCATAATATTTCAAAAAACATTAATAACATTTTTAAAAATGTTAGTTTGTAAGTCGCGTTCAAATTATGTAACTTGTTGAAAAGTCTTTTGGACAGTTCTAAAGATAAAAATGAGGTAGAATAAGAATCTGGAATTTGAGAAAAAATATACTAGCCAGCTTGGCGTTCGACTGCAACTTGCTATAAAGAACGAAAAGTTTACTGTGGTGGACATATTTTGGTCAAACGGCAGGATTTTTCTACAAGGTACCTCAAACTTGTAAAACAAATGTATAATTACAAAGAATTATTAGATAGTTGTGGGAGTATAAACATATACAAAAATAGAAATAGATTAATGAATTTAGATAACGGGCCGATACTCTAATGTTGAACAACGATACCACTTTCGAAATTAACAGTAAACTGATGAGGTACCGTTAATGATGTTATTAAGACCTTAGGTAAGTATAGGTGTAAATAGTCGTCTTTCTCAAATTTAATCCAGTGCTGTTTGTTCTGTTTAAGATACATTTTTAAACACGCGCTTTTTATTAATCAGTACTACTGATGCCGACAACATAGATGTCAAAATGCTTATCTAGCTTTCTGTGCGTTACTGTAGTAAAGGTGTCTTTTTAGTGGATTTTATAGGATATTCTCTTGAATTTGGAAAATCAATAGCTATATACATAATAAAAATTAAATTGGGAAGAATGTCGACTCAAGAGCACCTAGCTGAAACTTTTAAAATTTAAAATTAATGGACGGACTGAATCATGCAAATGGAATTTGTTTGAGATGGTGTCTCTTGTATGATTGTAATTGTAGAGACAGAGCGAACCATCATAAAATTTAAAGTACTTCTTGCCGTTGAGGATCATTAAAAACGCAGTAGCCTGCAATCCGCTTGAAGCGAATTATTCTCTCAGTGTAAAACGAAACCTCGAAATAAACGTATTCTATATGAAGCCACTCGTGGTCGTGATAAAATATAAGAACGAAGGTGTCTGCAAATTTTTTTCCTACGCGGTATTAATTATTTATTTGAAAGAGATTATATACCGTGATGATACGGAGCCAAGTAGTTAAATTTTATTAGAATCTAAACATGAATATAAAATACATAATTTGTCTATTAAAGGCGTACAGTAATAGCAAATATGTATGTTGAAATTGAAAGATTACAACAGCATTAAACACGAATCTAACGTTAATCATTTCAATTAGGTATCGCAAGTAGATAACAACCTTAAAAGAATTTAAATTTCGCATGACTTTAACTATAGTAATTTTACTTTAATATTTCTATCAAATTTTTATTTGAAGAAAATAGCACAGAAGATAAAAATTTAATTCAAAATGTATATATTTAGTATTAAGGTGTTTTACAACTAATATGAATTCAAAAAGTTAGCCAAAATGAACTCAAAATATTATTCAAAAAAAAAAAAAAGAAATAATTAAATTGTATATATTTATTAAAGAGAAATGCCTACGTAACTGTTTATTAATACTTTTTTTATAACAGTACACCTGACATCATGCATTTGCGCATAACTATAAATAATTAATATAATAAAACATTTAAAAACATAGTTATTAAACAGATTGATGCATCAATTAGAAGAAAATAATTACTTTTAAATAAGTAAAATAGTAATATAAATTAATGTGTGTAATAGCGATTGAAAGTACAAACATAAGTCAAATAGGAATAGAGTAAAATTGCTCTGGGAGTGTTGTATAGAGCACCGGGAGTGGATTACAGGACATTTTGGATGGATTGGAGGATTCTATTTGTCGGTGTTCTCTGCTATCGGAATCTACTTTCTTTTGAGGAGATTTCAATGTAGATTTCTTAAAATTTGATAATGCGTCAACATCTTACTTCAGTGGCTTTCTTGAATCTAAAGATTTTTCTTGCTTGATTAGTCAACCAACACATGTTACTGCTACTTCTGCTAGTTTGATTGATCAAATTTTCACTAATAGTGATACATTTGTCAAGTCGGGGTAATTGATTGTGATATTTCGGATCATGACATCGTTTTTTGCGAAATGTTTATTAGTAGATCGAGGCTGCCTCCTACTTTGCACACGTTCTGTGACTACAAGAACTTAAATTTGAAGGCGTTTCTGCTGGATCTGCAGCCTCTACCTTTACATAGAATCTACTTGATTATTATGATGTTGATGAGAAAGTTTTCTTCACTGAGAATTTGTTGTTGCTTTTTGATATACATGCGCCTTATGTAACCCGGAAATTCACTAAGAAACCAGCGCCTTGGTTAACCAGTTATTCACTTTTGTTAGCAATAACATCATACTTCCTACATTTTTAGTAGCTACAGTTGCGAAACTGCATTGTTAAATGTAACGAATAATGTTATTACCGCTTCTGATGAGGGCCTTATTACAATACTAACATTATTAGACCTTAGTAAGGCGTTTGACACTGTGGATCATGATACGTTGATTGATATTTTAAGAAATATTAGCTTTAATCCGACAGCGGTGGAATTGATTGCTGATTACTTGATTGATCATAGCCAAAGTGTCATCTTGCTGGGTAGGCAGTTTCTGACGTTGCCTGTGAGACTGGAAGTCCCTCAAGGCTTGATCATTGGACCTTTACTCTTCTCCATATACACAAGTAATTTGCCAAATGTACTCAAACACTCACAATATCATATGTATGTGGACGATGTACAGTTGTACAAATAGTTTAGGCCTGACGCGTGGCGACAGGGAGTTGCGGACATCAACAGGGATTTAAGTTCTATTCATGCTTTTTGAGGGCAGCATAATCTTCATGTGAATCCGGCTAAATCACAATTCATTTTGTTTGGTAAATCGAAAATTTTTGGTTAACTTCAGGAGTCTGTAGTTATTGAGGTGAATGGCACAGCTGTGCCTATTGCTAGTAGCGTGAAGAACTTGGGGATGGTACTAGACAACTCCTTTAGATACCGCGAACAAATTGGTAAATATATTTAACGAGCCTACCTTAATTTAAAATCACTATATTCACACCGCAACGCTTTGGATATGGATGTCAAATCAATGCTTTGTGAGTTTCTCGTGTTGTCAAACTTAAATTATTGCTCTGCATTATACAATGCTGCAATAGATCAAGTGACCGAGTCGCGGATTCAAAGAATCCAGAATTTCTGTCTTCGATATATTTTGGGCATACTTAAAGTATGATCATGTAACTTATAAACTATCCGAGTGTGGTTGGCTGTATATGAGACAGAGACGCAAGTTGAAGAGTCTATGTTTATGTCACAAAATATTAACTTGCAAAACCCCTTCATACTTGCACGATAAGATCAAATATCGTTGTGATGTACACAACATCACAACTCGTTATCGAAATTTCATTTCGCCACCGCTGAGCCATACTTCCCTCTTCAAAAGATCTTTTTCTTACGACATTTATTCCAGTTACAATAACATACCTGATCACTATAAAACCTTATCAGTCGACTGTTTCAAGGTGAGGCTGAAGCGTGACCAGATTTTCAATGACTAGTTGTTGCTATTTACTCTTATTTACTATTATGTTTACGTGTATGTTCGTATGTTATTGTGTATGTGGATGCATTCATATCTATATATATTTATATGACACTATTGCAGAATGTTACCTAGTTTAGGCATGCTATAGTTACTGCTATAACATCTATTGTTCTTTTTTTTTATCAGGGTTTAGGTGTAAAAACAGACCTAGTCTGAACCTCACCCTGCGATTCGCTTAAAGATTACATTATTATTATTATTAATAAAAGCGCTCTGGCTTCGAGGCTAATTGTCAAAAAGAGCAATCATTACATAGATATATAAGGAATTTTAGATATTTGCTCAAGAATTACCACTTTAAACATCAACCGTCGGTCTTCTCTTCAGTAAATGAATTACCAATTTGTTACTAACATGCAGTTTAAGTTAATTTCATAGGGAGAATAGTCGCCAAAACGCTATTTTTGGAAAAATGAGTACTTAGCAACTTGTATATGTTTGTAGGGAAAAGGTGGCATTTGTCTGACAATTGCGCAAATAAATATTTTCCCTATTAGTAAATATTTTTCGCCTCGAAAGGCATAATCATATATATCATATCCCTTCCAATAATTTACAGTATTAGTAACTAAATAATAAATAATAAAAAAAACAATTTAGTGATCAGACACAATAATAGTAAGAAATAATTGATAAAACAACAGCAAACGCTCCAACAGGTTTTGACATTAAATAAATAAGTTTTTATACGCGATTACGGCCACTTTATTGTATTAAATATTGGAAATAAGTAATATTTTTAAAAGAAAAATGGAGGCAAGCCTAACTATATTTTTCTCATGTTAAAAAACACTTTATTGTATTAAATATTGGAAATAAGTAATATCTTTAAAAGAAAAATGGAGGCAAGCCTAACTATATTTTTCTAATGTTAAAAAACATTTAAAAAAGAATACAAGACTCGGATAAAAATATAAACATTCCCTTTCAAAAGATTGAGAACATTGAATTAGATTTTTGCCAAATATATGAATATGTTATCATCTTAGATAAATGATCATAAAGTGGAATAAATTTCATCTTTCAAAAATTTCATTAAAATCAAAATATGTCTAAAGTTAGTAACAAAAAATGGAATTACTTTTATATAATTGTAAAGAAATTTTTGGTTTTTATATGTATATGCGATTAGAATTTAGTGGAAATTTAGTTTTAATTTTTTTATCCTCTAATAAATAAGTATGTATAGAATAAATAATTCGCTAAATATTTCCAAAAAAAATCTGTTCGATAAAGAGTAAAAGCGTATTACTTCGGAATCAAATTTTGAAAGTTGTTTTAAACAAAACTAGTTAAAAATCCTCTTCCTTGTACAGATTTATATTTGTAGAAATTTGCCGGATCTTAGTTTTCCCTGATACATATATAAAAAGTTTTACGTTATCACAGAAATAAAATACTAGTGGCGACCTATATTTTTAAATGTAAAATTTGTGATTAATAGCGTTAACCGTTCGACCTCTATCTTGATCACACACAAACACACACAGAAAAAGAGAGAGAGAGAGAGAGAGAGAGAGAGAATATCGAAGCCAAAAATTTTGGTCTTTTTAAATAAAAATTACTTCGAATCCAAATATAAATACTTTATAGTCTTAATAAATCTGTATAGAATGCATAATTTGCAAAAAACTGCTATCCTATGAAAGTAAATCTGATACTTCACTGTAAATATTGAATTCCTTGTTTACAAAAATTATTCAAAATTAAACTTTTAATACTTATGTACTCTTGATAAATCTATATAGAAGAATTTATTAGAGATTTGCAAATAAAAGCTTATATAGATAAGAGTGAAAATGTTACTTCCGGTACGAATTTAATTTTTTTTATAAAAAAATTATACAAAACCAAGCTTTATATATTTTATACTCATAAATCATAATTAGGGAGCGGAATCGAGCGAGTCATGACTCATCACCCATGGGCGCGCTATTGAAATATTGTATTTTTAAAGAGGTTTTAATTTTATTTATATAATTGAATAACAAGTAGCTGGTGATTATAAAATACAAAATACCCTACTATTTGTTCATTTTCTCTTCTGTAAGACTTGTTCTCTTTGAATTAAGTACATCCTTGTAGATAGAAAACGTCATTTCTACACCGCAACAGGTTATAGGTGCGTACTGGAAATATTCTTTTATATAGGCGTATTTAGCATACACAATTGCCGCAATGATATTAAACCTGGATTTCTATTAAAAACTGCGTCTAAGTCACTTGGAATTATTAATAGCCACATCTAATGTGGTTAATCCATTTTTACTTTCTTATACGTAGTATAAGGAAGTAATGTGAAATTTTCGACTTCGAGATTTTTGCAGATGTCCACGTTTTGAAGTCCCCTGATACCGAAAAAGATGTTTTTAAAAAATGTCTGTGTGTCTCTATGTGACCACGATAACCGCTGTAGATATCAATTCCAAATTTTGTATTTACGTGTCTAATCTCCCTCTTGAGATCTGAGTAGTTTTTCAGTAAAATCGGTAGACCGGAAGTAGCAGTTTACTTCAGTGAAAAAATTAAATTTTGCCAATATTTCGTCAACTACTAAATTTAAACAAATTTATAAAGAATTCATATGTACTTGAAATTAAAATTGAGAACAATTTTATTTAAAAAGTTTTTCGAAGCCGCTACCGGAAGTAGGTCTTTTACTCCTATCGAAAATCAGTTTTTTGCAAATATTTCGCATGTCATGCTTTTTAGACAGGTACGTTACGGGTATAAAAGTATTTAAAACGTAATTTTCAATATCTTTTGCATAAAAACAATTTCAAAATTCAGACCGGAATTACCACTTTTACTCTTATCGAATAGCGATTTTTTGCGAATATGTTGTAAATTATGCATTCTATATGTATTTATCAAGAATACAAAAGTATTTAGTGATAGATTTGCAATATTTTTTGAATATATGAAATTTCAAAATTCGGACCGGAAGTAACACTTTTACTCTTAGGGAGTAGTCCTTTTTTCGAATATCTGGCTAAGTATGCATTCAATAGCGATTTATTAAGAGAACAGAAGTACTTAGAATAGGATTTTGAATAATTTTTGTGTAAAAAAAAAAATAGTATAGTTTGAAACGCTCATACGTATAAGAAAGTCGTGTGGTGGCCACACCTCATTTTTTAATTTGAGATTCGATTTTCAAAATACGTCATTAGTTTAGGCAAATTTCCAAAGTCCTCCTGAAGGAATAACAACTGATTTTTTAAATTTGGGATTTGTGTTAGCTCCTTGCACTACAGACTTTGCAATAAATTTCAGAATCACTGACAATTAATTTTTATCTCAGAAAAAGTAACATAAACAACGTTCTAGATCTAAATAAATGATAACTAAAAATGTAGGCGTATGTTATTGAAACATACATATTATATTGCGAAATATAAGGTAAATATAATAAATTTTAAAAACTCGTCACCCTTGTACCTACGCCGATGAAGAAAGGATTTTATTCATAAAATTCCTTATTTTATGGCAGTTTTTTCTCTGATTCTCGGGCGTAAACAGATGTTGCAGTTCGCCCTATGAATTAGTGCTATTCAGATATAATGTAAACAACACGCAGTTGTTTACATTATTTCTGTTCACGGTTGTGGCTCCGTGGTAGTTTAGCTCGCTCGATTCCGCTCTCTAATCATAATATATCTATTTCGAAAGCATAGTTGACAAAATATTTACAGAAGACTAATCGACAAGAACGAAAGGCTTACAGGAATTTCCAAAAACTTATTTTTCAATTTTTTTCTCAGATTAACTTTTGAGTACATTTGTATTCTTTAGAAATTTATTTATACTTAGTGGTTGACGATGGTGAAGTACAATGGAACACTTTGTTAGTCGAAAATAATTTCACGAACATATTTCATGACATTAAAGTGGTTGCTATTTTATTTAAAAATATTTCTAAATATTATTTCATAATTTTCAGCATTGCCATTATTGATGACATAAAGATTTGAGCAGTTCACATCCGTAATTTTTCTAGGATATTTATGCATTACAAAAAAATGAACCTTCCCAAAAACCTAGTTTATACTCTTTTTCTGGCAACTCATATATTTACCATAAAAAATAAACACAGAACAGAGCAATAAAACTGATCAACATATATCACAGCAAAGCAATATTAGAACAGTAAAGAATGAGAGGGTTTTCGGGGGTATATACTGTGATATGTATAGTCGGTTGGAATTGTTTTAAATCTTGTACGGACTACATTAAACATTAAACCGAAGAAACATATTGGTCGGATCCTTTCCCCATGAAATATACGCAAGGTGCTGAATTCAAAATCCCGAGACCTCGATCTGACGTTGTTGGAAGGATACCCACGCTCGAAATTGATGTCCCACAATCAAGTTACTGAGTGCGAGAATTTGGGGCGATCGACACGATACCACCACCGTTACTTGGGCTTCTATCAAACCCTATTGCATGACCCTGATAATAAAATTCAAATGGGAAACGTCGGGAAGCACGGTGAGATTTTAAAATCACACAGTTCGGGAATCGGTAAATCCTCTTTAACATGGCAGTGCATGTAGGCACTTGAATGGTATAGAAATCGAAGGTTTAATTCGCCTATAGGATGCTAATTATTCCTCGACATGTAATAAATAAAACGACACGCTTCGATTGAATACAACGTGAAGTACGCAACTACGAGCGCTTGACTAATTCGAAACATTCGTTATTCAGACAGATGTTTTCGAAAGACATGCGCAGTGTGGAGATAAAATCCCGTGATTTATAGTAGTACAAAAACTAAACAAGTAGATATTGCACTCGTTCCTGCTTGTAGCTATATGTATCAAAATTAGAATTGTTTTCCAATTAATTTTTGTTTGTGTTTTTTATATTTCCACTAGAATTGTAACTATCATTTCAAATACAAACAATAAATTTATATAACAATAAATAATAATATTATCATCAACTTAATCTGCTTCTCATTTACCCGTTTTCTGCATATAACAATCGCGTCGGCTACTTTTGTCATTCCATGTCTTTCTAGACCAACCTGTCTTGCTTTTACCCATTTGTTTGCCCTATCATATCACTTTAACTTGTCTTTTATTGTTCATTATAATTAGGTGCCCATCAATTAAAATTTTCTTTTCTATTTATTCTAATAAGGGTTTTACTTTAAGATCAGTTCTAATGTCTTCGTTTTAGTTTTACTTTATTATACGTATACGTGGTGGTTCACCGGGAACTGAATCGATCGATTGCGGAAAACTGTACCTAGGAATGATCTGAAATTTTGACACTATACTAAAGATGGCGGCACTCCGGACTATACCGGAAGTCGGCACCAACTTCATAATTTTAAATAGAATACCCTGTATATTGTCAGGTTTTTAGATTCTACGTGAAATTCGAAATATATTTAATGTATAATGTCATATATCTGAGTGTAACCTTTTTTGACTTATTGAAATTCTTATGATAAATTTGACGTTTGCAGGCTGAAAATCAATAGCACTTTTTCCATATAAAGATGAATTTATTATTTAATTTCAAGTAAATTTTCTCAAATAGATGGTCTAATTAAATACTATTTGTATAAAATTTTTGCAATTATTAATAAAGAGTGTGCGAATTATACGCCTGAAAACGAATTTGGAAAAATTGCCAAAAGACAATTTTTTTAAATGGGAAGCGGCAACTTTTATAATTTTATCTTATTCTGTATTAAAAATAAGGATCGCTTTGTATAAATATGTCTATTATAAAAATTGGTAGTTTTGGAAATATTGGCAAGTTAGTGTTTTTATCTTCTACAATACATACTGTTTGCATTAGTTCTTTTTTCATTAGTTAGCCATGACAGTGTTTACAAAATCATTGTCATTCGTTGAAGAAAGTCATTTACCTTATCATAATCAGTCGGGATTACTTATATAGTCACATCAAAAGGCTTGGGTCTACCACAAACTGTTCAGTCAATGCAATTATACAAATAACAACGACGCAACAATGTAATGAAAAATTAAGAGTAGAACTGTTGATATTATAACAATATAGAATGTAAAATCAGTCAGGTATAAATGTAAATGAAAGCAAATAAGCATGTTATTACTTTTATTTCATTGTATGCCACTACTACCAAGAAGATTTTCAATTTTTCAATACATATATATATATATATATGTACGCCGCGCCGCGATAGCGGCCAAACGACTAAAGCTATCAATACCAAACTTTATATTTACGAATATAATGTCCTCCTCGAGAACTCATTAGATTTTCAGAGAAATAGATAGATCGAAAGTAGTAGTTTACTTCAGTGGAAAATATAAAATTTTACCAATATTTCGTGAACTATGAAGTTTAAACAATTTTCTAAAGAATAAAAATGTACTTTTTTTTTGAAATTCCTACCAGAACTAGGTTTATTACTCTTGTCGACGAATAGTTTTTTTTTGCAAATATTTCGCAAGGTTTGCTTTTTAAACAGATATATTAAGACTATGAAAGTATTTATAGCTTGATTTTGATTATTTTTCCTAAGGGCATATCAATTGAGTGTAGAAAGCGGAAAATATATAGAATACAGAAAAGTGCTAAAACGATATTTGTAACGATTACATAGCGTAATAAGAAGAATAAAAATATAAGATTATAAAAACACATTATTTATTAAGAAATAATAAACAAATCGATTTTTGGAGTCCCTTTCGGTAGATTCTAACAGCTTCAAAATCTAATCTAATCTGACGTTTGAAAAAAAAGTCATTCATGTTTGCTATTACGAGGGTGGTACGGATACTGCGTGGCCTGACAGAGGGATGGCGCGAATTCGCAAGAATGTTCTTTACCATTCTGTAGAATTATCCTTTAAATAGGTTAAATATGACAGTACAGAGCGATCTGTCAATTAGTCTGTTTTTGACAGTACGCCAAAGTTAGCGCGTCGTGTGATTTTGTGATAATGAAAAACAAATAGTTTAAAGCAGTGATAAAGTACTTTTACTTGACTGGCTTAACACCAACCGCATCGATTAAACACTTTTAGAAACCGCTTGTTCGTTTTCAATAGTTGAGAGTGGTCGTATCAGCACAAATGAAGAACGTAGTGGACGTCCAAAAACTGTTACTGTTCAAAAAATGGTGTAGAAAGTCCACCAAATCGTCTGGGATGAGCGTCAAATGAAAATGCACAAGATAGCAGACATTTTAGGTATCTCAAATTATAAAATGCACAGAATTTTAAGTGAAGAATTTTTTATGCAAAAATATACAGTGCGACAGCGGTTACTTACACCAGAAAAAAGCTGAATGGTTTGAGTGTTTTTCGCGAACTTTTAGCATGTTTTTGCCGCAATCAGAAGGACTTGTACACCATTCAATTACCGTCGATGAAACCTGACTCCACCATTACACTCCGGAAACCAAAGAACAATCGAAACAATGGACAAGAAATGGTTCTACGCCAACAAAGAAAGCAAAACCGGTTTTGTTAGCAGGGAAAGCTATGGCAACTGTTTTTTGGGATTCTCATGGTAATATCAACTACTTAGAAAAGGGGAAAACAATAAATGGATAGTATTATGCCAATATGTTGCAACAATTAAGGGACAACATCAAAGAAAAACACTCCCATTTGGTGAAGAAGAAAGTGCTTTTCCATCAGAATAACGCATGTGCTCACAAGACTGCAATTGCAATGACAAAAATTCATGAATTGGTATTTGAATTAGTGCCGCATTCGCCCTATTCCCCAGATTTGGCTCCCAGCAATTATCATTTCTGTCCAAACCTGAAAAAATGGCTGCTGTAATCGCTGCAGTAAAAGATATTTCGAGGATTTGAATTCATCGACCTATATACAATAAAGGCATTACTAATTTGGAATATCGTTGGAAAACAGCGAACAGGAGACTTTATTGAAAAATGAAATGTATTTGTCTAAAAAAATGGGTTTTCTTTGTTAGGGCAGCTAGTTTCCGAACCACCCTAGTATAGACGCTACCGTAGCAATTTTATTGTATAAAGAAGCCAATAGGAAAGCGAAACCACAAACTGAATATGAAACTTTCGAGAGAAGCAATTGGTCATTTGAACAACAATGTATCTATCTTTCAATGTCTTATTTTTTTTCAAACCAGTAATAGTTGTTTTTGTCTGCATGACAGATATTTTTACTTTCTTATACGTAGTATAAGGAAGTATTGTGATGATGAAAATTTTCGACCTCGAGATTTTTGCAGATGTCCACGTTTTGAGGTCCCCTGATACCAAAAAAGTGGTTTTTAAAAAATGTCTGTGTGTCTCTGTGTGGGTGTGTGTGTCTGTCTGTCTGTGTGTGACCACGATAGCGGTCAAACCGCTGTAGATATCAATTCCTAATGTTGTATTTACGAATATAATCTCCCTCTTGAGAACTGATTAGATTTTGAGCAAAATCGGAGAACCGGAAGTAGTAGTTTACTTCAGTGAAAAAATCGAATTTTGCAAATATTTCGTCAATTACTAAGTTTAAACAAATTTATAAAGAATTCAAATGTACTCAAAATTAAATTCGAGAAAAATTGTTTTAATAAAGTTTTTCGAAATTCCTACCGGAAGTAGGTCTTTTGCTCTTATCGAAAATCAGTTTTTTGCGAATATCTTGCAAGTCATGCTGTCTAGGCAGGTACATTATGAGTATAAAAGTATTTAGAACATACTTTTAAATATCTTTTGTATAAAAAAAATTTCAAAATTCAGACCGGAAGTACCACTTTTACTCTTATCGAATAGCGATTTTTTGCAAATATGTCGTAAATTATGCATTCTATATATATTTATGAAGAGTACAAAAGTATTTAGAGTTGGATTTGGAATATTTTTTGTATAAATGAAATTTCAAAATTCGGACCGGAAGTAACACTTTCATACGTATAAGAAAGTCGTGTGGTAGCCACACCTCATTTATTTATGTCGTAATTTTAATATTCAATGTCTTAAAATACCTTTGCGCCCAAAAATAAATTTAACATTAATAATATCAAAAATTTTATACAGTAGACAAATCATGATTAAGGATTCTTTTCTATTGAAAAAGGTACACAAAAATCAGCTAAATGAAAATGTTAGGGTATAAGATCAGTATTATTTATAAAAAATCAACTTATATTTGAAGACTAGTTCATATAAAAGCGTTAGCTTGTTAGGAATGGAATGTTCATTTTCGTTTAAAATTCTATTCGAAACTGTCTTTTTTCATGTATTTAGTGACGTTGGAATTTAATTTTAGAGTTATTTTTCATTTTTGATGTATTTTAATATGCTACATATGAAATAAAGAAGCAACAATCGATAAATGAGCAATTTGTTTATCTTAAGTTGTGAAAGTATTTAGCTTTTCCACTTAAACCTAGACGTTTTATATTAATAGTGTTAGTCTTGGAAACTGTGGAGGAAAGGATAGCCACACTTACTTGAGATACGAAGTGACCATTCTCCTGAAGGATCAATACAAACTAAAGTCGAGAGAACAATGAAGGATTAATTTCCTCAGTTGTCATCGATAAAGTCAATACTTTGTCCTCAAATGGAAAACTTACAGTCGAGCAAACACATGACGAATTCATTAATTACACTGTAGAGTTAATTTGGATGGAGCAGAGGTCATGTTCGGACTTGACCGCCGAGGTTTATTATGAGATGTCTTTATGTTTATCTCTGTTCACCCAAAATGTCGACATTAACGATTAACTTCCTCTCTTTCGCTCTCTGCAGAATGTTTTAAAGTTCAAGTGTTACAAATGATCGTTATAAATCAGCCGCTGCACCAAATACATTTGCAACATGTTCTTGTAATGCAATGCAAGCAAATAGTAATGCTAAGCGATGCGTTTCTGCTTTGGAGTGGCCATTTGAAATACGATTAAATTAGTAAATGTTAGAAACTGTATGGTTATAAATGTGTATGTATATTTTACTGCGTAGATAGTTTATTGTAACTTTATAACTTTGAAATTTCCCGCCGTTACATAAAAAATAATGCGAGTTTATTAAAGTATAAAATAATAAGGGCTATAGCACCTTCTTTCTCTTCTAAAACTAACTCCACTTTAAGCGTTATTATTCAGGGGCGAAAGGAGCAGTTTCGGACACTTTTTTTTCAATGGATTATATGTCCATTGTAGGTTGACATAAATTATTGTTAAAATTTGATTAAATACAGTTACCTTTAGTTATTATTTTCTCGCGTTTGATACAAATAAATGTAAATAGTTTTACGAAAAAAATATATTAGTAATACAAAATTGTCCGGAAGTATCTCATCATGGGCACATGGTCGGGGCAGTTCCGAGTATATATTTAATAGTCTTGTTTTTTTGAAAAAACATTCCATTAATTTTTTAATCATAAAACGTTGTTTTTTAATTTACTTAACATCGCAATCAAAGAAAATGATATTAAATTTAATATACAATGCTAGTCTTGAAATTCATTGTATTGTTGTGGGATATTTTCCCATCCAGGCCTGTTCTACTCACGTCCCCAGTTTACACCACAGCGCAAAAGGTTTATTGTGCTGAGCCTGTATTGGTTATTATATACACGCACGTACTTTTGCTTCCTGTAAAAGAAGCTGTACAGATCCGTTATTGGCTGTTTCTTGAACTGAGAGTTTTTGGCTTCGGTAGCCGAAAATGCTTTGCTTAATGTCATCCTCAATTTACTAGAATAAATCTGATTCTTTCTGCTTCCTTATTGCAGAGTTTGTGCCTAAGGTATCCGTCATATAGGTCTATCTTGTTGAGAGTTTAAAGGGTTCATGACTAATTAAAAAAAAAATAGTTGTTATTTGCAGGCCTTCCCTACTTGTACGCAGTAGATCTAGAGCCCTTTTTTGCATGGTTGACCAATAAATTTTTTAACATGGTTTTGTCAAGGAATTGTTGCCCCGTAATGCTTATGTTTTTCATATGCAATTTAACAATGAAAATAAGTTATTGAGGGAAATCCATCCACGCTGTCAGATTACAAAAGAACCATCTACGTACCAAAACAAGCACTTAGGTTTAAGATTGTGTGTTAATGGGGCTTATTGTTCGGATGTTTCCATAAAAATATTAGCAACTATAGGGAATAGAGGTGAACCCATGGCAGCACCCATAATTTGTTAGTAATAACTGTCACGAAACTCGAAATAACTTGAGGTTAAGTAGGTTTACACCAAATCGGCTAAATCGTTCTGAATTGGTACTTTTGTGAAAAAGTATTCGTGTCTACCCTTTGGGTCTAGAAAAATTGCCCGAAAACAATTACCCAGAGGAAAATTACCAAAATTCTATTGCCCGAAAAGAAAATTGCTCGAGAGGAAAATTGGTGTGGTTCCGGGCCATACTTTTTCGTATCCTCAAAGTCTATGAATTTTGTTTTCGATTGTCTCATAGAGAGTTCATCAAGTTTTTTGTTACCCTTAATCGCTCTATGTCCTAGCACACAGATTAGTTTTTCCCTATTATGGTCCGCCAGCGATTTTAGTTCTTCAAGGCATTACCAAACCAGTCTTCACAACACCTCTTCGCTTGAAATTATATTAGAATATGGCATACCTACACCTCTACCTGAAACATTGGGGCAATTGAGAATGAGAAATGGAAAAACCCTTTAAGAAATTGTTAAACCAAGAGTATAGATAGAAAAGGTAGTAATATGAGAAATGATATGCTTAGAACTTATAAAAGAGAAGAATATAGCCAACATGTCCAAACCCCTTCGAAGATTCTGCATGTTGTTGGATGATGTACTCCGAGAATATATTTTAATGTCATCCGTGTTCCCAAGAAGGTTAGTTGGAGGAATAAATCATTAATAAATAAGCCAAATAACAACGGACCCAAGTTTGATCCTTGAGGAATGCCAGACGTGAGAATAAAGTTTTTAAAAAAGTGTTCCTTATAGGTAACATAGTATTTCCTTTAAAAGAGGCTTTTGACAAGTCGGTGTAAATTATATCGATCTTACCTCGCTTATCCAAAGATTCTCCAATGTATTGAGACACCGTTGCCAAATTGGTGAGAGTAAATCGACCAGCGATAAATCCATGTTGGTTTGGCGAAATAAAGAAACGAGCACTGTGGAAAAAACTACAGTTTAACACCTTCTCATACAATTTTCCAAAGTTGGAAATAATCTAAAATGCTGTTATTTCCATCACGAATCAGATTACTGAAAAAAACATATGAAAATAATATAGTATTGCATTAGCATACATCGATTTGGGAAAAGTATTTGATACGATCAAAGGAATATGGCACACAACATTGAAATACCAAATAAATTGGTTAGATTAATCTAAATGATTATGCGAGATTGTAGTGCTAAACATATTAGAAAAGGCAGTACAGGTATGTTTATGATCTCACAATTATAGACAGAAAAGACCATTGACTGAAGGAAGCTGTAATAAAGATAAAAAAAAGAAGCTGGCGAAAGAGGATTAGTGATTAAAGAAGAAAGGACAAAGTAGTATGAGAATAACTGCAAGTAATACAAGAGACATACCAGTTAATAACAAAACAAATAGGAAGGAGAGTCATAGGGGTTATTGCAAGTTTAAAACATTGCGGAAAACAAAAGATTAAGTAAAAAAACAACATTAAGTGTTCATAGATCAGAAATAAGACCAGTGGTAACCTATGCGTCAGAAATTATTTGCTTAACGAAAAGTAATCAGGAAAAATTAAAGATTTTTGGGCGCAAGATAAAAAGAAGCAATGGGTGTACCAAACAAGTTAGGAGTAGAATGCTGAAGTTTATTAAACTATAAGATTATGACACGTTATAAGGCGAAGATATAGTGCGAGTGATAAAAGGCTAAAGATTTATATGGTTTGGACACTTCAAGCATGAGTATAAAGAATTAAGAAGAGTAAACCACAAGGAGAAAGATTAAGAGATAGGCCGAAGATACGATAGAAGGATTAAATGATTGTAGACATTAGAACACTAGAACTTAAGAAATGGAGAGGAAAAATGTAGGATACGAGAAAAAGGAGAGAGATTTTTGAGAAAGCAAGACACATACAAATTTATAAGAGAAAAGTGGAAAGACAACAGTCGAGTGACCACTTACACTAAACAGTTCAATAAGACATAATCAAATGAGTGGCTGGTACTTTATCATAAGTATTCAGACGTCTACATATAAATATTTTTTATTCTTACGTTTTATGTATTTTATCTAGTATTTATTTAAATTCCTTTATTGAGAAATAAATTTTGGTACATATTAAAATTAGGCACTATTCCTTTCACAAATACATTCATCTAATGGTAAATAAAACACTACAATAAGGAGATACTTTAATTTTAGCTAATGATGGGGAAAAATTACTTATGTAAAAATACAACTTAAAAATGCCAAATTTTCGATACGTCTTCTTGTTAAATCCTCGTCTGCAAAGAAATACGATTATCGTTCGACTAGATATGAAAATAAATTTGTAAAAAGTCCTCCAGCAATTAGTTAATTGCCTCCCTCACTACTCAGACGTAAGAATTTTCAAGATCCTATATCTACCCTACACACATATATTCAAACACTATATAGCTTCTCAAGAAGTAATAAATCTAGTGCTCACTGCAATCCTTTTGGCGTTAGCGTAATGAAAAATCGCGGGATTCGTTTTTACCGACGCCAGATACCTAATTAAAGATAAAGTCAGTTTATTTTCCATGATTGCCCGAAACATTCAGTCTGTAGACCCTTTGCGTTTCGAAGGTTTACTTTTCGGAAGCGGATTTATATCGATAATCACGGTAACTTGATGAACAAAATGGGATTGGATACCATTATCGATAAGATGCAAATTACCGTAATATATACCGCACAAAATGTGATGATCCACCATTGGAAATAACTCACATCATCATTTTGTTCAGCATTCGCCTACATACAGTACAGTAATTCGTAGTTTATGTGATTCATTATTAAAATAAAGTCATTTATTTAATGATAATAATTTTAACGAAATGTCATGTTAATATACAGGGTGTTTAAAAAAGATGCGGCAATATTAAAGGGTTAGGGTTGAAGTAAAAATAATTTACAACTAATTTCCAGTATAATCACACTTTATTTAAAAATACATGTTTCGCTACGATGTAGCTTCTTCGGGTATTACATTACTACTAAATATATTCTACAAATTATGATTTTTCCAACACATTTTCTACACACTTGTTCATTACTTAATTACTATAAATCTCTTAATGACTATTTAATGTACTTTAAATATATTCTTAACACTACCTACGTCTTTAACAGTACCAATTTAACAGCGGGGAATTATTTAGATCTATTTGGTCATTTAACAGTACATCTGAATATTTAAGCTTATTTATTTCTAAGGCTTCAAGTAAATTTAATTTTAAACCTTTTTCTTTTGAATGTAATATCTCAAATTCGTTGTTGAAATTATGATTATTTTCTAGTAAGTGAATTGCTTAATTTGAATCTGTTTTCTTATTACTAAAACTGTTAAAATGTTCTTTTATTCTTTTGTCAAAGCATCTCCCTGTTTGGCCTATATATGTTTTAGGGCAATCCATACATGTTAATTTATAGACTCCTGATTTTTTACCCTTGTTTACCTTTGACTTATTGTTTTTTATATATTTCCCCAAAGAATTATTTGTTTTATATGCTACATTTATATCTACTTTATGTAAAATTTTCCCTATTTTTTCGCTTGTTGATCCTATGTAAGTTAATACTTTATAATTACTTAATTTCTCTTTTTTTATTTTTTTATTGGGTAAACCATTTCTATTGCCTTTTTATATTTCTTTTTTCTCAAGATTTGATCTACTATATTTGGGTTGTATCTATTGTTTGTCGCTATTTGTTTTATTATGTTTAGTTCTTTAAGAAAATTGTCTTTATTTAATGGAACTGATATCAATCTATGTATCATAGAGTGGAACGCCGCTAGTTTTTGACTAAAAGGGTGACAAGAGCTATTGTCAATGATAACATCTGTATGTGTTGGTTTGTGAAAAATTGAAAAAACATGTTTGTTGTGTTCTCTTGAAATTGTAAGGTCTAAGAAGTTTAAACAGTTATTTAATTCTTTTTCTATCGTGAACTTAATATCTTTATGTAGATTATTTATATATTTTAAAATTGTTTTAATTGTCTGTCTGTTCCACTGAAACAACCCAATACATCATCTACATCTCTATGCCAATACACAAAGTGTTTGAAATTTGGATGTTCTTTAATTTGATCTTCTAAATGATCCATAAAAATCTCCGCTAATAGCGGGCTTAATGGGTTATCCATTATTAAACCGTCATTACAAGAATATATATTATTGTTAAATTCAAAACAGTTTTGTTCTAAACAAATTTTAAGGGAATTCATAATATCTAATTTTTTAACAATATTAACATTTATGATGGTTAAAAGGTTTTCAACTAAATTAATTGTATCCTTTAGAGGTATACTTGGAAATAAGTTAGTAACGTCAAATGAGACTAATTTAGCATTATCCGGGAGTTTTATCTTTTCTATTTTTTTGACTAACTCTATTGAATTCTTAATTGTAAATCTAGCTGAAAATTCTGTATTTTCTTTAATATGTTCCAAGAGTAGTTTAGAAAATTTGTATGAAGGTGCTGAGACAAACGAAACAACAGGTCTAATGGGATTCTCTTTTTTATGAAGTTTAATTAACGAATATAATTTTGGAGTTTGGGGATTCATGTTAATTATTTTACTCTCATCCTTTTCATTAAATAAGCTTTTACAAGTATGGATACAATTCTTAATCGATGTTTGAAATTTCACAGAGGGGTCTGATTTTAACAATTTATATTTTAACGGGTCTAAAAATTCAACAGTTTTTTTTAATATAGTCACTTTTATCTATTGCTATAACAGTATTTCCTTTATCCGCTTTTGTAAAAATTATATCATTACACTTTGATTTGTTAACAATTGAATTTAATACGAGAATTTCTTTATTTTGGTTTGAATGTTTTGAAGAATCAGCTTTTAAAATATTTGATACTAAATACTTTTTATGTATATTATGGGGTACATTTTTCATTGCGATTTCTGTATCTACTGCTATATTGTCTAACATTTGAGGTCTTGGGTTGGAATATAAATTATATTTGAAACCTTTTCCTAAAAGACATTTTTCTTGATTGGAGAACTCTACTTGGCTGAGGTTTTTAAATTTTTCTGAGAATTGATGATGAGAAAACTGATGTGTATTTTTATACACCGACGTTTTGTTCTTTGTAATTAAATATTCTAATTTGTGTTTTTGTTTAATGAATTTTTTGTTAATTAATGAGTTTACTTTTTCTCTCGTATTGATATCCAGCACAAGAAATTCTATATAATTCAATTTATATAATAATTCAGGACGAACTACCTTTAAATAGATGTTTAAAATTCCTCTCTTTCTAAGCTGTGTTTTCTTTGCTTCTGAAAGCCATTTTTTGAGTCCTACAGTTTGACCCAAGTATGCTTCTCTACTGTTGTTGTTGGTCTGGAGTTTCATATAGTTCGGGAACACACCTTTTTTCGAACACTGGTAGAAAAACCATAAATTTTGTGAACACTGTGCACATTTGAGTAGTAATTTGAAATACGACGTGGCCAGGAAACTTATTGAAGCTTCTTTAATAATATTGATTGAATCAGCCGTTACTTGCTGGAACTCCATAATAATTAGGGTTGAAGTAAAAATAATTTACAACTAATTTCCAGTATAATCACACTTTATTTAAAAATACGACATGTTTCGCTACTATGTAGCTTCTTCGGGTATTACATTACTACTAAATATATTCTACAAATTATGATTTTTTCAACCTATTAAAGGGGTTGATTGTCCAGGTCATTTTATACAAACAAGTTTATAATAAACAAGGTCCGCAAACGCTTCTTTACCGATCTACAGCGTGTGAAGAAAAAAGCTCTCTTAACTTTCTATCATACGACGTACCGTTTTTTTAGTAAAAAAAACACATTTTAGTGCACGTACATTTATTACAGAAATTTTTTTTTAAATAACAAGGGTTTTATTTAAGGGCAAAAACAAATATTTTACCATACCAACAATTTTAGCAAGCAAAAACTACAATAACTGTGCAAAGTGACCACCTCGAGCTCGGATGCAAGAATCCAATCTTCACCTCATCGACTGGTGAACTCTCTCAAAATCAACAGGATCGGTTTCAATTGAGTTGCTCCCAGCAATGATTCGATTTCTTAAGTCTTCTACGTTTTCCAATGGAGTAACGTACACCAATGACTTCAAATGGCCCCACACGAAAAAATCCAGGGGATTTAAGTCCGGGGATTGTGCAGGCCATAAGTGTGGTCCACCTCGGCCAATCCAGCGATTTCCGTATGCTTGTGTTAAGAAATCACGAGTTACTTGACTAAAGTGGGCTGGTGCGCCATCGTGCATGTACCACATTGCATCTCTAATTGCTAATGGTACGTCCTCCAGAAATCCAGGGAGCGTGTTTTCCAAAAAGTTGCGATACACCTCTCCGGTTAGTCCTCTTGGTAAAAATACCGGTCCAATTAGGCAGTCACCCACAATCCCGAGCCAAATGTTCAAAGAAAACTGATGTTGAAAACGATTTTCAACAATTTCATGTGGATTTTCGTCACACCATACATGGTTATTAAGGAAATTGCGTATTGCATTTCTTGAAAAATTCGCTTCATCGGTGAACAGAATCAACATCAGGAATTGAGGGATTTGAACCATTTTCTGCAAAAGCCATTGGCAGAATGCAATGCGAGGAGGAAAATTAGCAGGAAGTAATGCTTGAACGCGCTGTATATGGAATGGGTACAACAAATTTTCCTTCAGAATGTGCCAAATAGTCCCATTACTTACATCCAAAGCGTCAGCAATTTTTCGAGTAGAAGTACCTTGATCTTCTTCAATCATGTCAAGCACATCCTCTTCCAGCTCTACCGCTCTTGCTGTCCTTAGCCTTCCTGCTCCTTCATTTCGTCTTAATGTGCCTGTTTCATAAAGACGCCGATGAATACTTTCGAAAGTTTTTCTATCAGGAGCAATACGGCCAGGAAATCTTTCAGTATACAACCGCCTAGCTTCTAATGCATTTCCATCAGCAAGTCCATAAATGTAGTGCATGTCGGTCATCTCTGCATTTGCATAGCGATTCATGACAAGGAAATTCAACAAATTCGACACATAAAAAATTATTAATCATATGTCATTCAATATGTCAGTGAATAAAACAGGACTGTTTAAAAATATTTTTGTAAGAATGATAAATGTACATGCACTAAAATGTGTTTTTTTTTTTACTAATAAACGTCGTACGATAAAAAGTTAAGAAAGCTTTTTTCTTCACAATTGAACAAAGAATAGAAACATATTTTTATTTTTAGAGAAATCAGCGGCGTCCTATTTTTTTCTTGAAGAATAACACGCCTAAAATTTCATTATGATCTTTAATGCCGTCTTGGAGAAATCTAATTTTTACTGTTTCTTTTAATTAAACTTCAACACGCTGTAGATCGGTAACGAAGCGTTTGCGTATCTCGTTTATTATAAACTTTTTTATATAAAATGACCTGGACAACCAACCCCTTTAATATTGCCGCATCTTTTTAAACACCCTGTATAATAAATAAATTGTACAAAAATTAAATTTTTTTTTAATAGATACACACAAATTTCGATGTGAAAGAAACATAACCAATACCTAAATCCATAGAACCAAAACAATTGAAAGACCTTTGACCCATTAGCCTGCTGCCTGTAATGTCCAAGATCCTGGAGAAGGTCCTGGCTGCACAAATAGCTGTTTTTGTTGGAAGAGAGAACATTTTTTCCTCTACTCAGTCGGGATTCAGGCCAAATATAGCTATAAAACAGCTCTGCCAGCGACAACTGATGATCTGATTACGGCTTCTGATCAGAACCTTGTATCCTGCCTGGTCCCACTTGATTATAGCAAGGCACTTTTCTTTGTATTTTGAAATCTATTGGTTTTAATAGTAGCACTCTCACTTTAATGACAAATTATCTCAATGGTCGTATGCAAGTGGTAAGATTAAATGGCAATTGCTCTGCTCCTCTTGCCTTAGTGCAGGGTGCACCTCAGGGTTCGGTTATCGGGCCAATTCTATTCACTACATACAACTCAAAATTATTACTGTGTATAGAACACTCCAAATCACATATGTATGCTGATGATACTCAGCTTTATTACTCCTTTCCCCCCATCTGAATGGTGAGCTGCAATGCACAGAATTAACACCGATCTTTCAAATCTATTTGATGTATCTGTCAATCACGGCCTTCATATAAACCCGGAGAAATCGCAGGTCGCCCTTTTCGGTCCTAAAACAATTTGCTTCAATATTGGCAGAACTTTAGAGATTGTTATTGATAATATACATTTACCGGTTGTGAATAGAGTGAGGAGCTTTTGTCTCTACACTGACAACTTATTCAGCTCAAGGATCAGATATCCAAATATATTACCAGTGCTTATATTAATCTGAGGAAACTATACCCTTTTAGGCGTACTCTTAGGCCCGGTTGTTCAAGTTTAGTTCAATTTCGGGTTCTGTTGATCGCCAGTTCAAGTGAACCTTGCTTTAATTTCTCTGCTTGTTGTACAAGTTCAGTTTAGTATGAGTTTAAGAAAGCTGTGAAATTTCATAATATCCTACGGTTGGTAATGGTCACGCATGCGCCTGTTACATATATTTTGAAATGTTAATCTTAACCTACAACCACAATACAAAAATATATGTGGTACACTACAGTCCTCAAGACTTACATATCGTAATAGAATAATAACAATGACCGACGAACAGAAGAGATCAGCTAATTTTGCCCTCAACGAAGAAAATTGATTAATATTATTGGTTAAAAACTATTCGCATATATTGGAATGCAAATTGAGTAACACCGACTCTAATAAGAAAAAGAAATTGTGCTGGTTGGGCATTGAAAAACAATTTAACAGTGAAAGCGGAAGAGTGTTTAGATGCCATACTCTTTGAAGAAAAAAGTATGAAAATATTAAAAAAGGACAAAAAAGAAATTTGCTGATGAAAAAATATATGTGCTAGGTACAGGAGGTGGACCGAAAATGGGGTCATCTCTTACAGGAATAGACTTTGAAATAAAAGATATGCTTGGATCCCGAATTCCAGGGATGTCTTCATAGTTCGATGGGGATGCACAGCAAGCACATGTGAAGCTGAAGATGCTCCTTATGCCTTATTTAATGGTAACGTAGGGAGTGAAGTAAATGGTAATTTGTATATTATACAAACAATTTTATTGATTTTGAAAGACAATATTTTTAGGAGCAGGTACAAGTACACAAGGTGCAAAAGCATCTCATCATTGTTATGGTATGTCATCTACAATTATCTGCTAAAATAGTATATTAAAATACAAGTTTCATAAGACACGATTTTTGCGTACGCGTTCAAGTTTTCTAAAGAACAAGTGCGCAAAATGTCTTATGAAACGTGTATTTTATACTATTTTTTCTATTTCGGTTATTAAAAGTTCAAAAAAGCTTAAAATAAGAGACAAGTTTTGTTCGAATATTTTAGAAATTTTGCTTTTTTGAAGTTCGTTACTCTGATTTTTAAGTAGAACGTTTTAAATATTTGAATATCGGTGGTGCTATATGTAATTGTGTTTAAAATTCAGACTGATTTATACAATAAATTATTTCAAATTATCAACAAAAAGGACGAAATAAATAACTGTACGTCCCCAGAGATTCGCAAAATAGCAGAAGACAATTTACAAAATCTTTCGTCCACAAACTCTCTACATATTTATCAAAACAAACTTTTATAACAGTTGTACTATTCAACATAGTAGCATCCGAAAAGTTATCATCCAAGTCTGCTTAACAATTTATATTACTCATTAGTAAGTGAAATGTTAGCATGTGTGCTTTTTATTCTTTGTACAATTTTATTGCACATTTTTGTTACTTTAAAGGCTTATATTTTGACATTTAAATACGATTTGGTTCCATTTTTTTTTGTTACCAACTTCAAAAAAATAAAATTAGCGTGCGATAAAGTAATACTTTATGCAACCAAAACGGGTGTGGTAAAGTGAACTTTATAGCACCGGAATAGAAAAATTAGTTAAACGAAATTCAATTATTTGATTTTTTAGATTGGTCTTCATACACCCTTACAGTATTAAAACGCCCAAAGTGTTAAAATCTGACTCCAGCAAAAGGTGAGGAATAACAGTGATTCTATTATAAAGGCGCCTGATTATAACTTTCTCTTTTTATATCTGTTGATTTAATAATAATATTTTTTTTAACTTTCCGGGCAGATAAAGCCTCTGGAAATTCTATAAAGAAAAAGATCTGCCAGTGGACAAAAGCAAAAACTGCAGTGGAAGAGAGCAAACGTAAAATAACTGAAGAGAATTACAACTTAAATTGACATGTATAAAAGAGAAACATGAAGCAGAAATTAAAATTTTAAAGGGATAAGGCAATTTAATTGAAGAACATAGTTTAAAACTAAAACACATGACTGAGAAGCATGAGAAAGAGGTAGAAATATTAGAAATAAAAAAGAGAACCTACTCTTCTTCGTAAAAAAATCTGTCCTTTTCATAAAAAGTTTTATTCATTATCATTGAGCATGCTTTTTCTGTTTTATATTTATTTTTACTAAGTATATATTTTTTTATTACTGTTTAGAATGTTTTTTTTATTGTACATTGTACGTTGTACATCAGAAGAAGTACATATTTTTATTTTACATAATTTATTTTTTAAATACATAAATAATAAAGACAATTATATTTTTTTAATTATTCTATAGAAGTCCATTAAAATATTCATGAAACAATGGTTGTCTTGCTACATTATTGCCAATATTTCCTGCCATTTTATATCAATATTAAAATAATAGCTGTTCGTAATTGAGGTTATAATTCTCATAAGATAAACAAAATATTGCTGAATCTGTATTGAACTAACCTTAAACCAACGAAATCGGTCGCTTACTTGAGCTACGTATTGAACTTGGTTTTGCACTTGAGCTGGAATTGTACAACGCATGACTTGTTATTAAGCCAAGTTCAACAATAAACCTACCCTAAACTAACATTGAACAACCGGGCCTTAATGAATCGGTAAAGAAAATGTTTTGTGAGGCTTTTGTTTTGTCGCATTTTTCTTACTGTTTAACACTATATCATGGGACATTGGATTTCTTTACCTGGTCCAGAATTTAAAAAATACAAAATGCTGATCTACTATACATTTACGATATACGCAAATTTGATCACTTCTCTCACAAGTTGAGTGATGCGGGTTAGTTGTGAATGGCGAGGAGTAGGAAGTTGCAGGAATTGTGTCTGTATGATGGCATAATCTTACATAGGTCTCCACCATTTCTTTATAATATGATTAGATTTAGGTCAGATGTACACAATATGATCACCAGATTTCGTGAATTGATCTCTCCCACGCCCCATAAGATTTCCCTATATGAACGAGATTTTAATTATCAGGTATACTGTAATTATAATCCCCTACCACCTGAGTTTAAGTCTCTCACCTTATCCAAGTTTAAATCCAGACTCAAGTCGTTCCTTTTATTTCGGTAATGGGTTAACGCATGTTGCTTGTTGGTTATCGTTATGGATTTTCACCTGCAAGTTCATGGTGCCCATCATCGAATTTTAGACTAAGTTAGTTGTAAGCAGTATTTTTTGTTGCACATTGTAACTTATTTATTATCAAGGTCAAGTAGACAGTTTCTACTGGGGTTCGCCTTGCGATTACGGTTCTACATGCTTATCTAACAATTCGTTAATTTTTTCCTCAAATATCTGGTCATTTCCTGATGGTGGTCTGTAAAAAGCTAGTACCACCATATTATTAGTATTAATTTCAATCGCTGATATTTCTATTTCATTTTCAACAGACAGATTGATTATGTCATTCCTATTTGTGGCCTGTATGTCTTCTTTTAGCATTATTAGTTAACCCCACGGGTTTCGTCTATTGTACAATATTGGTTCACCACTTTATAACCTTTTATATTTACGAGTTTTATTTTTTCGTTGGTTAAAAAGTGTTCCGTCAGGCATACAATGTTTACAAGGTAGGTGTTGAATACCGACTCCAATGCGTCAATTTTTTTTAATATACCCTCTATATTATAGTTTAAAATTTTTAGTCTTTTTTTGGTTTCAGTTTCTGTTCTGTTAATAGCATTCGTAGCATTAATAGTATTTATACTGTGTATTATTGTATTTTTGTTTTATTTTTGTTATTTGTACTTTATACTTAATTTTCCTTTATACGAAATAAATTATTATTGTTATAAGCGATTTTTAAAACTATATGACATCACTAAGACAATGGAGTATTTGATACATCAAAACTAAACACGAATATAAAACTTTTTCTTTCAGACTAATAAATAAACAAGAACTGATTAAAATAATGGCTATCATTTCCAACAAACATAGAATTGAATGTTTGTGGGGGTAATTACTTAACACGCGACCTTGAACAATTATTATATATGAAAATAAGTCCGTTTACCTACGCTTTTAGTCACTTACAGCTCTTCCGTTCAAAACTTGTTGACCGTACTCTTTGGTTCGGCGACGCTAGACGTCGATTATGCCTCGAGCAGTTCAGTCGATTGAGGTAAATCATTCCTTGGCTTACGATTTGTCGCTTAGTTCTACAGCCAATTAACTTGTCCTTTTAGAAATGCCCTCGAAAATTCTACCAGATCATAGGCTTATCAATCGCCAATGAAAACTACGGGTGTTGATTTTACAAAATAATAACAAATTTAATACATCTAGGCAATATTCATGACTGAAGCATAGATAAAATATCGAAAATACGTCAAAGTGATAAAAAATAACAGTGATCATCCTAGAAACTTGTTTGTACGTATTACATGAAATACCTAAATTACATGAAATTATAACAATATTTAAATCGTATAACGAGAAAGAAAAGAAATTCTTGGGTGCTTTTTCGCCATGAGTCATTGTAGGTATAGAGATACGAAATTCTCTTTATATTGACATCGAAAAAAATAATAAATGAACCTGGATCGTTAATTATTCTCTTTCATCTCTGTTAATATGGTCGATCTGATATCGTTTTGGGAAACGAGGTATTTATATGAAAATTCAAACGGATGGTATTAGAGAAATGCCGACAGCAGTCTGGAAATGTTGATGAGAGACCGAAGCGAGTGGTCCGTACAATAAGTTGAATATAACCGTTCTCGCATAAATGTATGGACGATGAAGATGAGTTATACTGGTTATGCATATGCATGTGTGTATGGTCATGCGCCCGTTCAACCATTAATGGCATTATTAGGTGGTTTTGACGATACTAACTCCAGGTTTTGCTTCTCTCTGATGTGTGTTTTTTGCGAATTTCGTGTTGTTGACAAAAATATATGACGTTAAATACAGAATGTTAATTTAGGGAAATAAAATACTGCCAACGCAAGTATACAGGGTGAGTCATCTCTGCGGGGAAAGCAGGTTGTTACTTTATATGAAAAGATATGTTGAAGTAGTTTTTTTCCTATAATAGCCACTCATTAAGAGTAACGTTTAAATTTATTTTGTATTATACAGAGTGTTTCATAACCTGGTAGCCGTTCATAGTTATAGTTTTTCAAATAGAACAACCTGTATATTATTACATTTTTGTATTTTCCGAGTTAAAAAGTTTAGAATAGTATAGGCCTAAAATTTAAAATTTTCGACTTATTAACAATTTTATGAAAAATTCATTGTTTTTATAAAATTATATGTCTCAAAAACGCCGTATTTTATGGACACAATTTTTGGTAGCGTTGTTGATATCCAGCCCTATGGATTCCAGTAATACTTCCTTCCTTATTTATTTTGAAAGTGCCTTTTATACAGGCTGATTCAAATTAAGTGCGCACCATTGCTAACTCTATCATGAAAGTAGGTTAAATTAGCAAAGTAGTAGTTGTGTTCAATGTTGATTGATATGCAGTTCAGGAATAAACAATTGAATAACGCATTTCCGGGTAACATTAAAAATATTTATTTTTAAATAGAACACCCTATATATTTTTAAAAATATTGATTAATAATTTAATTTGTGATATAAAAGTTCCTATCCTCTATTGTCTTAAAACGGATAATAAAGAAGTTATACAAATTGCGCACCAATGCTATCTCCGTTATTATTAATTCTGAGCTTGTTCTACAATTCGTGTACGGTATTGTACACCCTATTTTGTAAATATTCCTAAAGAAAATAGTCTAAAGGCGAGAGGTTCGGGACTGTGCTGACCATCGAATCTGACCATTGGTACCAATCCATTTATTGGCAAAGGTCGCGTTGAGATAGTTTTGTACTAGGTGATAGTTGTGTGCAGGAGCACCGTCCTGTTGAAAGTATAAGATTTAGCGTATCATATAATTATGACAGCTGTGTGCTGAGTAATAATAACATTACTAATTATATGCACCAGATTTAAAAGTACGTGAAGAAACGTATAGGAAATAATAAATTTATTATTAATAATTTAATAAGTGAGGATGATCCATAACTTTATTTTTCTAACCTAAATTGTTATTACAATAATCTCAGTGTTTGTATATATATTATATGTATTATATACAGGGTTGATCATCTAAGCGGGTAAGGGCGATTATGCCTTTAAGAGTTAACATATTTCGAAGCGGTTTTCTCCTTGTGATAGCTGTTCATTAGGAGCACATTTTAAAAATATTTTGTATTATACAGAGTGTTTCGTAACTTAGTGTCTAACCATAGTTATAGTTTTTTAAATGGAACACCCTATATATTATTACATTTTTGTATTTCCCCTATAATTTTTAGTCAAAAAGTAATAAGATAGTATAGGCCTAAAGTGTAAAGTTTTTGACTTATTTCCATTTTTATGAAAAATTCAATGTTTGCATAAAACTATATTTCTCGAAAACGACGTATTAGATGGACAACATTTTTTGCAGTATTGTTTACAATAGGAAGTCCTAATAGAAGCATGTTTTATTTTTTTGCAGTTACTAATTGCATCTGCAGAAAACGGGATTAAAATTACATGACACGTTTTTGTATTAAAGTCAATTTTTTTAAATAGAACACCCTGTATATCAGTTCATTTTTGAATTGTTTAAAGACGTTAATATTTTAAAAGTGACTATTACTGAGCTAGTGTCTCTTTTTGATATAATTTTGTCAGTTTTGTGGTTTTAATTAATTTAGTATAGTACTGACAAAATTATATCAAAAAACGACAATAGCTCAGTAATAGTCACTTTTAAAGTATTAACGTCTTACATGTTTTTGATGAAAAATTTAATAAGAAATTCAGAAATAAAATAATATACAGGGTGTTCCATTTAAAAAAATTGGCTTTTATACAATAACTTGTCATGTAATTTTAATCCAGTTTTCTGCACATGCAGTTAGCAACTATAAAAAAATAAAACATGCTTCTATTAGGACCTTTTATCGTAAACGATACTGCAAAAAATTGTGTCCATCTAAGACGTCGTTTTCGAGAAATAAAATTTTATACAAACATTGAATGTTTCAGAAAAATGGGAATAAGTCAAAAACTTTAGATTTTAGGGCTATAGTATCTTATTACTTTTTGACTAAAAATTATACGGGGAATACAAAAATGCAGTAATATATAGAGTGTTACATTTAAAAAACAATAAGTATGGTTAGCCACCAAGTTATGGAACACTCTGTATAATACAAAATATTTTTAAAATGTTCTCCTAATGAACAGCTATCCGCTTTGAAATATCTTTACTCATAAAGGCATAATCGGCCTTACCCGCTTAGTTGACTCACCCTGTATATTATAATTGTACTGTTGCAAATTAATCATGTTTTAGTTCTACAATATGCAAACAGGATCGAATTGAGATTACATATGTGTATATATTGGTGCAGATAAGCAAAACAAACAACTGCACGACCGTATATATTAAATGCGCCGTCTATCATTAAAAATAAGAAAAACAGTCTGCATATGTATGAAGTGAAATTAATTGCCAACAATATTTAAAAGTTTACAGAAATTATACTGTGCCGAGAATATGCCAGTCTTTTTCATCAATATTATGTACCCCAACATCATGTAAAATTTACATATTCGGATAACCGTTACGCATTATAATTTGAGCTTTAATATAAAATTATTCTGACTGCGAAAAGTGTTGTATTCTATACATGCGCATACCATCACTGAACGATTTATTTATGCTAAATTTTTATTGTTTCAAATAACAGTATTTGTTAACCGTTGACATGACAAGCGAGTAAATATAAGTATTCTTAATGTAAGAAGAATCACAACAATCTAGCCAAAGCGAGCATATCACATAGTATAGAAAGCAATATATAGTTTTCTTATAAATAGTCAAATATTGCATAACCCTACAGTATTTGTATTTATGTGTAGGCTGTCTTGTCTAGTAATACGCACATTTTCATTAGTTAAAATTAAGTTTCAAAATCAAATCTACTAATTGAATGACGTATTATGAAAGTAAATTACATTAATGTATGTTTTTACTTAATCTGAAAGGTTGTAATCAACATGTTTGAGAGAAAATGGCCGCTAAGTGACAAACCCTTAGGACATAGTAAATCTTCTGCCAATGCTATTGCTGATACCTAACGTTGCTCAACTACTAGTGCTGCTCCAAGTGATTTTAATTGTGACTCTAAAACTATCCATACTTAAAACGTGCTTGTTTCCTGAGGTATGAAGAAACACTCGGATAATACCTGTTTTTAAGAACAGACATAAATCGGATATACTGAACTATCGACCCATTAGCATTATTAGCAATTTTTCCAAGATATTTGAAAGTGCTCGCACACAAGTGAATGTTATCTTCACCGACTCTGCAAAAGTTTTTTTATTCCATTAACCGGTCGATACCGTTGTTGGAGCTTGACGCGTTTTGTTTTTCAAGAAACCTGTTGCAACCTATGTCTTCGTACGTGAGCTGCTGTTACAATTATGCCTGCTGGAATGGTTTTCATTCGAGGATCCTGTTCATTAACGACCAGTTATTTTCATTAGATTCTGAAATATTAGCTTACCCTGATGACCTCAAAATTTACTTCCTAGTCTCTAAGCTGAGTGACTGTGAACATCTGCAACGGGATCTAGAATTTATTGTTGACTGGTGCCATCAAAATAAATTAACTTTAAAGGTTAACAAGTGTGTGATTGTCACGTAGTCTGGAAATTCCAACCCGTTTCTATTCCGCTATTGTGTAGGCCACACTCCAGTGCTTAGCGCCTATGAGTCATTTTGATTCATAAATGTAGAATTTGTTAATAACCTGCTTACAGCGCCACCTATCGTCTCCTAGAATAGCTTTAAACCATCGTCTCGACAAAACAAATATATTGTGTGAATATGACCTAAATCGGTCAAGTCGTTCAGAAGTTACACGACGCACCAACGATTATATATGAGGAGCTTTTAGCAAAAACAACCTTAGTCCTTTTCGTAAATTTGAGATAATCAAAATAAGATATTCGAACTTGGTTATTTCTAAAGATATTGACATTTTGGTTTCGCTTAGATGTTCGAACAAGTATTTGGATTTTATTAGTTTAAAATAATGTAACAAATAAATTGACATTGCTGAGCAATTTGTTGTTAATGAGCGAATTTTGTAGGACATTGGTTGTTTTTGTAAGAAATATATATTGATAAAAATAAAAGACGTGGCAACATTAAAATTAAGAACATGTTTTATTAAAAAGGAATGTCAAATTTCATTACACATTATTATTCCGCTTCACTGCCGTTGTCTTAATTTCATGTCTCTTCATACTGTCCTTCTGAAACGATGCAGATTGCAGTTTTAAATAATATTGTTAATTTGCTGGCGTTTGAACAAAATTTGCCAATTTTTTTGGAAAAGCTAATTTATTTGGCTTTATAGCCATTTCTTGCCCACACAATAGTTGCAAATTCAATTCTGATGGTAATTTCTTCTTATTTCGAACATGAATGGTCTCCCAGAAACCAGTGTAGTGATGTCTCACTTTAACATGTTCAGCGTTTGCCGAAATCTCCATGCAGCGGATTCCTTTTATTTTTATGGATGGGTGGTTTTGTATTAGAAGAAAGTAAAGAAATCGGACCATAACGTAGTTTTTATTTTGGCCTGTGCAGCCATCACTAAATAAAACCAAAATATCTTCTTCTTCTCCCCGATTATTAAAGTAGTTCAGCAACAACGAAGTGACATCATTTTGCCCCTTTTTGCCTATTTTTTCGTCGTAAACGAACATAGTACCACAACGGGCTCGCGAAAAACACATCACCCGTTCGCAGATGAGGCAAGAGCAGGTTTTGCATATAGTCAAATAAGAAACAAGGCAAGCAGTTTGTAAATGCGTTTAAGGTCATAAAACTTATCGGCTTTAGCTAAGTGAAGAGTTTCTTCAATAATCAGGATCTGTTTTAATTCTAGGTCCTCAGCAGTATTAATCTTTAGCATCAACTGATCACAAATTAGACAGGTATCACTTCTTGGCATACCAAAACCTATGTTAAATTTACTTTTGAAAACTGACCAATATGCCTTATAAGTAACATTAATTTTGTACTTATCTACGAACATTTTTTTAATAGAAAGAGTTTGGGGCAAGTATAGACGATTTGGATTTTTGCGTGTCGAATAATGACTCTGCTGAACTTTGTGATAAGTGTTGCAATTTCTGCGAGTAATTTATTAGGTCTACATTCATGCGTGTCACGTTTGTCCCTAGGGGAACAACCACGGTGTATGTGGAAGTCCTGGAGTCTTCTGAGTCTTGCCCTAGTTATTCCAAAAATAGCCATAAATGCTTTGAAACGTACAGTTATTTCTGAATCAGAAACTCGCATTTTGTAAGTGAAAATTCTCTTGTTCATTATTTGTTTTCATCGCGTTGATTATATGAAGTAAATTTGCTCTGGAATCTTCAGAAATTGTTTCGAAACACTTGAGTTTTTTACACGTGCAGTCTGGTCCTATAACTCTTTCAGTCCTATAACTCTTTCAGGTACTTATTTTCCAACGTGATTAATATGGGCTTCCCCATGTATTTTTTTGATTTTAATAATTTCTTCTTTTTTGTTTTTTTTTCTCTTTTCTTTTTTTCCACTGGGTAGGATTATTTTCATCTGTATATTGTTCAGAATCATGCATTTTGGAAACAGTAAACTAGCACATACGCACCAACCATTAAGTTAGATTAGAAACTGTTAGAAATGTCAAATTGGTTTCTGGCAAAAATAAGCAATGTCTAGGATTAAGGTGGATTTTGCTGAATATCGATAAGACTATGGTTGTTTTTGTGGAAACACCTAATTTTTAGATTTATATAACTTGTAACAATGACTCTTCTCTCCAAAACTAGTTTTATTAAACTATTTTTCGACCCGGAATCTACTTGTCGCACGGTGTATCTCATTTGTACCTTTTTTGGACTATGGTTGTTTTTGCTAGAAGCTTTCATATATAAAGATTTTGCTTCAGATCTTCCAGACTTTTTTGCAAGTGCAAACATTCAATTAAGTTATTTCCATCGCAGGAGCATAACGAAAAAAAAAAGAATTTATCAAATATGTCATTCCTATCGTCAGTTAAGATCGAAAATGCATACAAAAATTATGATATATGAAGTTTGTCCGAATTTTCCGACTTTCCTTTGTAATTGTCCCGAATTTTTTTACCCGAAAACTTTTTTAAGACCATAACGAACGAAAGAAAAAAAATTACGCAAATCCATCATCGAATCGTGAGTTATGGTCTTTAGTTCGTACAAAAATCCTATAGACAAAAGCACTTTCAGTTCTTCCTGAATTTTCCAATTTTCCGGGCAACTTTTTCAATTTTTCTTTCGCTAAAAACGTTATTCGGATTATTACAAACGTTTTTCAAACAATTAGCCAAATCAGTGCAGGCGTTCTCAAGTGATACTCTTACCAAGGAACGGCCTTTAATTTTTATTTATATAGATAGGTATATACAATAAAAGATTTAAAAGTTATCATGCATTTGTTGAAAATTAACTTGCTAAATCACGTAAAAGGAAAATTTTCAAAAAAATAAATCATACGTTAGATACGGTCTATGATAAATCATATTGTTCAGAGTTTGTGCTTGATATTAGATAGATGGTTTGATTTTACAACTATGTGACTAATTGCATAAAATCAACCTGTGTGAAGTTAATGAAGTTTTATCGGCACAGGTTAGTACAGACTAAAAACACTGTAAAATTACTTTGTAAAACACATCTACTATCGCGTTTCACATGTTTTTCGATAAACGAATACAGAAATTTCCAAATGCATATCTGACACATATACACGAAATTAGGAAGTTTGAGCATGTGCCGCATAAATCGACTGATACCAGATTAGGATGCATAACAGAAGAGAATTACAAACTTTAAATCTATATCCTAAAGTTCTAAAGCAGTACATGCCCGCGCTACTTGTATTACAAAATCAGATTTAAAACGTACGTTACAATTTGATCACACGTTTTGCTTTGTTTCAAAGATCATTTACACATACTAAATTTATGTACAAAAAATATAATAGTATTTCTGTAGTTATGCATGCACGGCTTTTCATTTCAGAAAAAAGTTTCAATTTTTTATGTCGCAGGTATTACATTGATGTGTTTCAGTTCATGCTTCTTTTGGCACCTTCTGTAATCTATTGTGATTGTAATTTGTTATAATTTGCTGCTTTTTTATTTCTACAAATGTTGTATTTCATTAATTTTAGTCTAGTTACAGAATTTAGTCTGGACTATTTAGACAGTAGGCATTTTATATTCAGGTTTACTTCTTTTTATAGGTACCAAGGTTTAGTAAAAGCTGCCTTGCTCAGAGATTATTCAATTTTCGTGTATTTTTGAATAATTATTATTTCTTAATTTATTAGTACTTCTTATTTGAGTGTTTTATTTATAAATAATATTGAAATCCATGACAATTCATATTGCTGTAGCTGCAACAATGCTGATGAATAATAAAAAAATAGAATAGTCTACTTGTAAGCTTATTCCTTAACAGCATAGTATTTTAAAAGTTTTTATGAGTTCTTGAAGTGATTTGCTTCTTCTTTTCTGGTACACCTCTTATTCAGTTTTTGTTTGTGATAGGGTTAAAAATTAAACGAAAGGTATATAAAAATTATATTTATATTTCATTAGAATATTAATCGTAAATAGCATTGCTATACTGTATCTATATCTGTTTTTGTTTTACAAATAATGAGAAAGAAAACATATTTACCCATTTTTCGAGTTATAATGCTTGTGTAAGGCTTATATATCTATAATGATAGTTGTAAGAATATTATCCTGTTCTTTTAAATAAAAGAAAATCATTGATTTTTTATAAGAAATTTATTAATACGAAGCTGATTTTATTTGACCAAAACATACATTTTCACATAGTGCCTTGGTAATTTAGAACTTTGCAACGTGAATGCTCTGAAACTGGCCTATACTAATCACTAGCTGCAAACATTCTCACATTTTACCTCTAGCGGCTTAGCACCTGCCCATCAAAAGCATCCCCGTACTTATTTTGTTTGAAATATTAAATTAAAATGAGTATATAATAATTAATGATGCCTAATGATATACTGAAAGCAAATATTCTCACATAGTACTCTCAGCACGTCCAACACCATTAACTATCCTTTCATTACTTTAAAAAAAATGAATTATTATTACTAAACAAGATAATATTCATCTAATTAATAATGCTCAACGTTTTACTAAAAGCAAATATATACACATAGTACTTTCAGCACGTCTAACACCATTAATTATCCCCAAATTGAATCATTTATGTCATAACTTACTTTATTTCGTCATATATTTTATCAAATTCTGCCTTATTCATATCCCCCATCTTAAAAATTAGTAATACAAAAAAAAAACAATTGAATGAAAATTATTTAAACAGGAAAACTAAATTAAAATTGAACTCTAAATCTTAATTCAAATAAACTAATCTGAGTTGAAAGGTAATGTATCGACCCTACTCTCACCCGCGCTATCCCAAAAATTTATTCTTTTTAGAAAAAATCTTTCTAGCTCGAAATCCAAACTTAATCTCCAACAAGTCGATTATTGTTTTTCGCTTATACAAAAAAAAAACAATTGCTATCGGCAATTTATAGCGCCTCTCTTGTCAAACTTGTGAAAATAAATTTTAGGTTGGCATTGATTTTTTTAAACGTTTGTGTTAAAAGCTTTCTTGTGTGTTTTCTTCAAGTTGCCACATTCGCACCAACACGCACATCGTCTTTGACAGTTTATACACTAATGGCGGACCTTGAATTGTTTGTTATTAAAATTTTTTTACAAACTTGTTATGTTTCGTCTTCGGTAGGTATATCTTTTCTTTCTTCTTAGTATAGTCCCTCATTGTACTTGTATATGAATGCATTACTTTTTCATTATTTGTTGTATATTTCTTCTTATGGTGTACTACCATTTGTTCCAATTTTCTTTTTAGGAATTCTTTGTTCTGGTGGCATACGAAAAGCGTTTTCTACGACGGAGATTTTTCTTATCGGGATCGCACTGCATAGATCGGTGGTCTGTCTCACATTCTTATTCCCGCGTTGTTATGTTTTTTATATTCCTCACATTTAATATCTCATATACACTCCTGTTTCTGATATAGTTCCAGAAACTTTGAGACATGATTATCTCTTTATTTACAATATTACATTTTTCGGAAGAACGAAACTTAACTTACAAAACTGAATCACAACAGAGTCGGCTGCGAATTTTTGTTTTCCTTACGCCTGAACGCTCGTTCTGTTTAATATTATTGAATCAGTCTCGTCGATCAACCAAAGTAGAAATTCTTTTCGCTTTTATTGAAACTCAATATTATTGAATAATATTGTTAAATTGATGTTCACATTCCACTATTTTATTTCAGTGGCATAGATTCAACAATTTTGCTCAATGAAGACGACAAGTGAAAACCCGCCTTTATATACTATTTTATACTATTGGGTATGTCCAGCTTTCCGTACATGACCCCATCAGTTCACTGTTGTTTAGCGTGCAAATTGAGCTTTCTTTTTAATTGCTTAGTGATTTTCACCGTCATTTAACCCCGTAAATTTCGTATTTTCTCTAGTAATTATAATTTTCCCATTATGAATATCTTAATATTTTTCTAATTAATTAATTAATAATTAATTTTCTTAATAATTCAATTGATTTTTCTGTTTGCTAAATTTTAAAGCTGCTTGAGACGGCTGTAATATAATATAATTTATTCGTCCAGTAGACTACATATTGCTGTGGTGGCTGCTACATTAATACAAAATGGTAAATTGCTTATTTGAGATAAAATGTAACATTTTGCCCCACGTTGGGTACAGCCATTATATATATGCTGTAGCCTCAATAATTTGAATAATTTAAATAAATGATAATTTTTATTATAAAATTGTTATAGTCTTAATCATAAGCCAGTTCCTAATCAACATAATATTTTAAAATTTCTTATGAGTTCTTGCAGGGATTTCAGCTTCTTCGTTTTCTGGTATACCTTTTATTCAGTTTTGTTTGTGATAAGGTTACAAATTAAAAGAAAAGTTTAAATCTCATATATAAATTATATTTATATCTTTATTAGAAAATTATTCATGAATAGCTTTGTTATATTGTTTCTACATCTATTTTTGTTTAACATATAATAATAAAGAAAAACATATATACTCATTTGGGTTATAATATTTGTGTAGAGCCTATATATCTATAATGATAGTCATAAAACAATTATCCTGTCCTTTTAAGTATTATAAAACCTTGTTTCTTGATAAATAATATTGTTAATACGAAGCCGATTCTATTTCACCAAAAACACATATTTGCACATAGTGCCTTGGTAACCTAGAACTTCGCAATCGTGAATGCTTAGAAATTGGCCGATACTAATCACTAGCTGCAAACATTCGCACATAATACGGCTAGTGTCTTAATACCTGCTCTCCAAGAACATTCCCTTTTATTCGTATTTATTTTGTTTGAATATTTAAATCAAAATGATAAAAATGTAATAATTAATGATGCCTAATGATTTACTGAAAGCAAATATTGGCACAAAGTACTCTCAGCGCATCCAACACCATTAACTATCCTTACGTGATTCTATTTTTTTATAAGAAATTGAATTATTGTTTTTGAACAAGATAATGTACATCTAATTAACAATGCTTAACGTTTACTAAAAGCAAATATTTTCACACAGTACTCTTAGTTCGTCTAGCACCATTATTTATTCATTATTCGAATAATTTCTCTTATAACTTACTTAATTTCGTCATATATTCTATCGAATTCTGCCTTGTTAATGTCTTCCATTTTCTAAAATTAATTACAAAAAAATTACTTGAATGCAAATTAATTAATAATAAAGGAAACTAAATTGAAACTGAATTCTAAATCTTAATACATATAAGTTTATGGTAAGTCGAAAAGTAGTGTATGTTCACCCTACTCTTATATTCGCTACCACGAAGAATCTATATCTTTGAAGATTTTCACGTTTTCTTAGCTCAAAATACAAATTTCTTCTCTAAAATGTTGATTCCTGTCTAGCCTTTATATATCAAGAAACAAATGCCATCGACAATTTGCAACGCCTCTATTGTCGAACTAAAATTGAGGTTGGCATTGATTTTGAACGCTTGTGATGAAATCTTCCTTTTCTTCAAGTTATCGTCCCCACACCAACACACACGCGCTGTTCTTGACAGTTCTCATACTAATGGCGGCACTTGAATTGTTTATCACTGAGAGTCTTTCACAAACTTGCTATACTTCGTCTTTAGTAGGTATATTTTTCTTTCTTCTTAATATAATCCCTCATTGTACTTGTATATAAACACATTGCCCTTTTCACTGTTTTCTACATATTTTCTTTTTCCATTTAATAATTTTAACATTATTTTCTTTTTAGGAACATCTTGATTAGGTAATACTGGGAACACGTTATAGACAACTGGAATTTTTCTCTCTAACCCCAAAGACCAGTCGCCCCCGTCACATTGTCTCCAGATTCTACCCAGGCTTTCTCTTCTGGCAGTATGTTTACTTGCAGAAAGCTGTAAACAACATTAACACTGTTTTTTCTCTTTTGTAGGTTTTTAAACCATACATGGCTATTTCCACAGTCTTTGTTTTATACATATAGAAACTAATAAAAGTATATTCTAATTCATATCAATACTGTTTACATGGAATATTGCCATCGAATATATCGTACTACAAATGTCTTGATTTATATATCCTTTTTTCTGTTCATAGTTATAAGTACAGGTATTTACTATATCTTAAGTATTATCATAAAAGATTTCTCATGAATTGGTACCATTATCCATATCTAAATTTACAGTTATTTATTCAAAATCGTATTCTCATCTCGAGCATACCGAATATGATCTTGCTCATATAACTTAATGGCATTAAAATGATTTACTCTTTTGACTGTTCCATCCTTTAACATAATTGTTTCTCTATTGTTTACTTTCAATATATTTTTGTTTTTAAATAATGGTCCATTTCTTAAAATGTTTAGAGCTGTTCTAACGGCTTGTGAGAAATTTGGTTCTGTCTCTTTATATACTAACCATATTTCGTGTTTCTCTTCTCTACAAAATATAGAATACATAGATTTATTTTGTGTTTGTTTTTATTCCTAATTTTTTTTAGTATTTATTCAACTTAATTTCTATATATATTTATTCTTAATACAAGATTTTTTTTTAAATATAGGCAACATATTGTGCTTCCTCGTATACATTTATATTTAATGCCTACATCTTAAAAATAATCGTTTTGAAAGTAAAATTAATGTTCTTTTTCACCAATTAAGCTAATTCTTAACCTTTTTATTTTTATATAATTTGAAGGTCACAGCAATATGTAATATAGGACATGTCATAGTGTCAATTACAATATAAAATAATGAGGTGTGGCCACCACACGACTTTCTTATATGTACTATGAGTTTCAAATTACACAAAAGTTCTGAGTTCTGGGGTTGTGCTTCTGCACGATAACGCGCGCCCTCACACTGCTGTAAGAACAGGAGAGGTTTTGCGCAAATTCAAATGGGATGTGTTTCAACATCCTCCCTACAGCCCGGACTTGGCTTCTTCTGATTATCATGTGTTCACTGCAATGAAGAAGTGAATTGGGGGACAGCATTTCGCTGACGATGAGGAACTTAAAAACGCTGTGACACATTGGTTCACATCGCAGGCGGCCGCTTTTTATGCAGAAGGAATTGGTAAATTGGTAAAATGGTATGACAAGTGCTTGAATAATGGGGAGACTATGTTGAAAAATAAATTAGAGTTGTAAATTTTTTTCCCCTCTGTGCTGGTATGTTTTTTACAGCGATTCGGAGGTTACTTACCGAATTGCCCTCGTATTTTAATTTTTTGTATAATAATAAAACCGTTAGTATACTATTATTATTATATTTGTTTATTTTTGCAGAGTAGATCGCGTTTTCTTTAAATTATTCCGCATTAGTTTATTCAATTATTTCGTTGGTATATGAATAAAGCAGGAAATCCATCTATTTTTGTTTCATACAACTCCTTAACTGAATTCGATGTCTGCAAAGCTTTCGTTGTAAGTAGTTATTATTTAAAAAGCTTAAATAGGACATTTATATCACGTAATGCTTGACAGAAAGACACGAGGAAAAATGTTACCACGGGGATCCTAAGACACTCCAACTATTCTACAAAGATCTAAAGAAACAACGATATATTTGCTATCTAAATTGACTTGTATGTTCCCGTCTGGAAATGCAGTGGAAATGTATGCGAAGCGAATATTTTTGCATTCATTTCTGGAATAATATTTTACAACAACGTGGCAGAAGAGCGGCATTCCACGTCCAAGTAATAATAAAATTACTCAGGAAATATTTCGAAAACGCTTGTGTTAACTCAGTTTTTCGCGGTTGCTTTAAAATTGTTTTATTTGAATTAGTATTCTGTTTCTTTTTTGTCTTCGTATACATAAGCACGAATTGCGAATATTGATGCTACTGTTTCTGCCAACAATAATAGAGAACGCGGAAATTGAAATATCTGTTACAGAAATCAAACCATATGAAGCTGAATTAAAAGCATAGAGTTTCCATTTAGGCAGTGATGTATTATTCTAGCGAGGAAATCAATGATTCTCTATTTCGTCTTGTTAATATTTGACACATTTTAGGCAAGGACCGCATTTAAAAAAAAAAATTATAAATTAATTTATCGATAAGTAAGATGCCCAGAAATTTATTTTGTATCACGAATCATGACAAATTGTGAGATCACAATAAATATTAATGTTCCAACTAAATTTAAAAAAAGAATAACAACTAATCCTCGCTTCTACTTACTAATGTGCGGAGTCAACACAAATGCAATAGTCCGACAGGCCGAGTTGTGATATTCCCGTCGAGACAATTTTTGGTGTATTATAGCACGAACGCTGGAGAACCACCCAGAATCCAGTTATCGATTATTCTCAGGCAATTTTTTTATTGATTGTTACACATAGGAAATCTTAAAAATCTAGATATACAGGAGTATCACGTATACTTGAATATAAAAAGGTGCCGTGAATAGCCGAGCATAATAATCACTTGTCGATGTTTTTATGCATATATATTTCTATGGTGGGGGATTGATATATATATATATATATATATATATATATATATGTATGTATTGAAAAATTCAAAAGATTCTTGGTAGTAGTGGCATACAATGAAGTAAAAGTAATAACAATATGACAACAATTATACAAATAACAACGACGCAACTATGTAATGAAAAATTAAGAGTAGAACTGTTGATATTATAACAATATAGAATGTAAAATCAGTCATGTATAAATGTAAATGAACGCAAATAAGCGTAGGACAATCGCCATTACCTATGTAATCCTATTAAAATGGATTAGGTTCACCTAATGATGTGACTATATAAGTAATCCCGACTGTCCTATTGCTTATTTGATTACATTTTCAATTATACTTTGTGATTTGCATTTTATATTTGTCATTGTGTTCTAATTGACAACCAGTTGTCATATTGTTATTACTTTTACTTCATTGTATGCCACTACTACCAAGAATCTTTTGAATTTTTCAATACATTTGTATATTTGGCAAAGAATTGTAATATATATATATATATATATATATAGTACATTCAGCATTAGTTGGGATAGCAGTCAGGGGCAATAAAACAAAAGTTCGCTCTTTTGAATAAATTCCAAGCTTTCGGCAATCTTTATTGCCTTCCTCAGGGCTGTTAACAACAAAAAAAAAAATTCTACAATGAGCCACAGAAGATTTCAAATTGACAAAATGACATTTTTTTTTTTTCCTTCCTAAAAACAACAACAATACTTACAAAATTCAGTGAGTACAAAGACTTGGCTCTCATGGCAACAGAAATACACCACTGTTTACACTGATATCATTCATCTTTAAAAACAATAAGGGGTAATATAAAATTTAAAAAATTCTTAAAACCAAAAGTCAAGTGCACCGGCATTTGAATGTCAACGGGGTCAACTCTCTCTTTACATCGGACTATTTCAAATGCCGTGCGTATATATATATAGTCAGCCAGTCATGCATGCGTGTCTTATTTGTTGTAACATAAATCTGAATTAATTAAATATGTATAAATATTACTCAGGTTTGACACATCTGTTTTTTTATTCATATTGTGAGGTTCGCTCTGAATGTGAAACATTTCCAAGAACGTGCGTTTGTGGTAATTTCTTTCAATCTCTAAAATTTTTGTTTTTTCATAATCCATTTCATGTCCAGTCGCTCTAACGTGTTGCGTCAGTGCCGATGAACATTGTTTATTTTCATTCCTGGAGTCACTTTTATGAGAAATTAGTCTGCTGTGCAACGAATAACAGCGTGGTGTTCGGATCCCTCCCGTATATAAAAAATCTAACCCCCAAGCTGATTAAACTGTTTAAAGATAATATTAAAATTGCTAATAAAGTTGTCTTGACGGTTGGTTCACTGTTCAGCAAAATAAAATTTCCGATAGAAAACAAATTTAAATCGGATGTAGTATATCAGGTTCCCTGTAAGGGTTGCGAGTTGAAATACATAGGCCAGTCCTCCCGAACGTTGCACAGCAGACTAATTTCTCATAAAAGTGACTCCAGGAATGAAAATAAACAATGTTCATCGGCACTGACGCAACACGTTAGAGCGACTGGACATGAAATGGATTATGAAAAAACAAAAATTTTAGAGATTGAAAGAAATTACCACAAACGCACGTTCTTGGAAATGTTTCACATTCAGAGCGAACCTCACAATATGAATAAAAAAACAGATGTGTCAAACCTGAGTAATATTTATACATATTTAATTAATTCAGATTTATGTTACAACAAATAAGACACGCATGCATGACTGGCTGACTATATATATATACGCACGGCATTTGAAATAGTCCGATGTAAAGAGAGAGTTGACCCCGTTGACATTCAAATGCCGGTGCACTTGACTTTTGGTTTTAAGAATTTTTTAAATTTTATATTACCCCTTATTGTTTTTAAAGATGAATGATATCAGTGTAAACAGTGGTGTATTTCTGTTGCCATGAGAGCCAAGTCTTTGTACTCACTGAATTTTGTAAGTATTGTTGTTGTTTTTAGGAAGGAAAAAAAAAAAATGTCATTTTGTCAATTTGAAATCTTCTGTGGCTCATTGTAGAATTTTTTTTTTTGTTGTTAACAGCCCTGAGGAAGGCAATAAAGATTGCCGAAAGCTTGGAATTTATTCAAAAGAGCGAACTTTTGTTTTATTGCCCCTGACTGCTATCCCAACTAATGCTGAATGTACTACAATTTATAACAGTCACTATAGTTATTTTATACTATATATATATATATATATATATATATATTCGTATGAAACTACATGACAGGTACAAAAAAAGAAACATATAAATTGCTTGCGTAAAAGGTAATGTTACCCAGAATTTCAATTACTGAATTGTTCCAAAAGAGTTAAGCAAACAAATGGACTTGAGTTTTGTCGCGTCATTAGTTCGCCCCTGTTAACTAGGCGGGACGTAACATCGTTTCTTGTTAAAAATGAAACATATTCTATTTGTAAATTTCACCAGAATATACCGACCATTCAATGAAAGGGGAGAGTATATTTTATAATTCTCCTATAAATGCCTTTTTTGGATGTTTTTACTTTAGAAATACAAAAAAGTGAAAATCATTTGTTTAATATAAATTTTTCAGGAACAGTTGGTCTTTCGCATGTTGAGATTAGAAATTTAAATCAACCTCATTGTTGTATACAAATTCAGAGTCACAATGAAAATACCCAGGAAAAAGTAGCGAGTTGTTTTTTTTTAATTTTCATTTTGGCTCTTTCATTTTTCCTCACTCTTTTTTTATATTTTCAGGCGAGATGTCAATATTGACAAAATGTTCGAGTCATTAAATATTTTGTATTCAATTAGCGTTTGCAGCCGTCGAGAGAGGGGTTAAAAGAAAACTTTCCCAGAAATATTTTCTTCAACGTCTGGCCAACCGAAAAGGTGAAAAGGAATCGGGTTTTCTGTGCTCCGTGTTAATTTAGAACTTTTGCCAGAATTTTAATTATTTTAATTTATGATTCGTCCGGTTTGCAATGCCAATCAGCTTATTGTGAAACAGATTTTTGAGGGTGGCTTAAAGTTTTGCGTTATTAAAAACTAAAACAGTACGTAAAAAGTAAAGAAAAATGCATGCTCTGAATATACCGGGTGTCCCAGGGGAGCGGTAAAATCAATTATTGGTATTTAATAATATACATAGATAGCGAATAATTTTTTGTAAAAAAATTGTAGATAATCATGACCTCAATTTAATAATATTTTAATTTATACGGTGTGTTTCACAACGACGACCCAACATAAACTTGGTTTTGTTTTGTAGATGGAATGCTATGCATTCTTTTACATTTTATGATAGGCCTTGAACAGCTAATCAAAATGACATCAACTTGTATTTGTCGATTTTCAACTATTTCTGAAATTTTTCATTAAAAATTGTACAACATTTGAAAATATGCTATGAAATAAGGACTGATGATAAAATACCCATTTCATGCTCAGTTAGTAGAGACGTCTTTTCTGTATATAAAATTAATGTTTATTTCAACATATCTACGAATGCTCTTTACATACCATTCGATAAAGATATGAATTCTAAAAAAATTAAATGGAACAGCCTGTATATTTATATGTCATTGAAAAGTACTTGAAATTTACTAATTAAAAATATGAGTTGCCTTGACGTACATTACATGTAATAAAGTCTAAAAAAAATAATCGATAATATTTTCTTTTTACAAATAAGCCATTTTTATTAAAATTTTAAAACTCATGAAATGAAAGGTATGGAAGTTCATGAATTAACAATAGTTAAAATATCGCATTCGCTCTGTGTCAAAAAGTTGTTTATCGTCATAATTAGACTAAATTTTAAATAACTTAATTAAGATTAACAAAAATTAGAGAAGTCATACTTCGGTTGAAAAGCAAACCGTCAATACAAGTATTTAAATGTACGTTATTGAAAACTTCTGTAACTTTCGCAATATATTGAAAAACATATAAGCTACTATTTTGAAGCATCACAGTAATTATAAGTTATCATATAACAAAGTTTGGTTTTATAATATGTTCATATTTTTTAGTATTTGAAATATATAAATATAGAAACAAATACATTTACGGTAAAACAACAATTACGAATTCTCAGTGGCGTAAAAATTCTATTTAGAAGATCATTACTCTTAAAAGTAGCTTCATTACAAAAAAAAATCTGATATACAACACTGTGGTTGTGATTTATTTTGTACAACATCGTATTACAGAAGGCAACCCTATTTATAAAACCTTTCCTCTGAAGATCTTGATGTAATACAGATAGAATTTAAATTTCTTTAAGGTTCTCTTAATAGTTACAGTTATAGACTCCCATTTGTAGCTTCAGCTAGAAGATCCTCAAATCGGAAGACAACAACTAACGTCGCCACGAGGAAGACTAATTTCAACCTGAGGATCTTCTAGCTGAATCTACAAATGGGAGTCTGTCATTTGATGGTCTTCCGTATAGCTTACATCTCCAAGGTTATCCCACGGTATTCCTTGACTATACCGTTTTGATAACGACCAATAGTCAGAAACACGTGTCTACGGTTGCTCTATAGCGGAATTTACCCGTTATTATTCTCTTTCTTGTTATTTCATGTATCCGCGTTATTTCCTTTCTTTTTTGATTATATATATAGATAGATAGATAGATATATCTAATATGTCTGAGATTTTGAGCTCTATTCTTTTTCAACTTACATCATTCATGTTTTATCTTAAATGTATTAATTCTACTTTCACATCTGAATTGTTTTTTAAGGTTTTTAATTTAATAACAGTGTTAATATATGCAATTTACGTGAAGTTGGTTGTGTCTCTAATAAATTGAGGATCTTCTGACAGACGTGTTACATTTATTCTTCCGAGGGAATTGTATATTTGAAATTTGTCACTTTCATTCCTGTTGGTAGAATTATCGTTTTATTTTGTTTTGGTTTTGTCATTTTTCCGTATGCAGATTTTCGGTAGAATTATTCTTATTCTTTGTTTATACGCGCTTTGCAAATTATTTTTAATTTAATTCTAATTTCCTCAACGTGTGGACATCTGTCGTTTGCGAGCATTTGTTATCGGCTAGCAGGTGCTTACTTTCCGGCTACTCAGAATTAATTTTTAGTTAAATGCTACTATGTATACGTGTTGTGGCTTTAAGATTTCTGTAATAATAAGCCTCCCCTCTTGCCTCTGTGTGTAGTAATTTTTCTGTAACAATTATCGTCTGTTTCTTTTTTAAATTATTTAGTATTAGTTAAATTCTGGTTATTAGACCGCTCTAAGCCGAGAGGTGGCGCTCGGCGTAGAGCGGTTTGTGATTTATAAGTCGCGACGGCGTACTATAGTTAAGAGTGATGTCTCTGCCTGTCGAATTAGTTTCATGTTTCGTAATTGCAACTTTCTTATCATAAAATTTCTAAGATCATCCCTCCCATTCTGATTTGTCGTTCTATTGAATACAAGCAGAATTGTTTCCGACTGTCATCCCTATTGCAAATTTTTGGTGAACATTACCGAGTTTCGTAAATTTACACGTTAGATACGTGGATGAAGTTGCAATAGAGGTTTAGATTTATGCCATTTGTAATTTTTGACGTATCGATCGATGTTATTGAACAACCGTCGCTGAAATTTTTCTGGTAAGCTGTTTGTAATTTTCTATTAATTAGTTCATTCTTAACGTGTGTCGTACCTCGTTTTGTCTTATAGCTTTTGCTTCCGTGCCGAAATTTTCGTAAATTCATCGACACAAAAAGTGGACCACTTGCTGAGGCCCGTCGCCATTTTGTCATATGTAATCTACTTTGATGTGTGTGTAACCCGTATTAAATTACCGAAGAATGAATTATTTTCTCCGAATCAGAGGTCTTCAACACCTTTCAACGCACCTGGAGTTTTAACGTTTGGGTTTGGAGTCCGTATTGGATCGAATTATCCAGAAGTTCCGTTGCATTCTCCCTCACGTGCTCACAGATAAGTTATATTTAATGTATTTCCGTACTTGTGTGTAAATTCTAAGTTATTTTAATTTAAGTATGGGCATTATATCCCCGAAATTGTAATTCATGAGTTAGAGAAGCGTTGTGTAAATTTAGATCTGAGTCTAGGAGCGCCTGGAGATTTACAGAGCCTTTTGTTTAATTTGTTGTCAGCTAAGCAAAAGAACGCTGTTCTGAATCTTTAATTAAGTTATTTTTAAGTATTTCTGGAATCTTGCCGGTGGTTTCTGCCGGATAGATTTTAGTTTTATTATTAGTTACGAGGGGTGATGCCAAATTTTTTTAAAATTATTGATTTATATTTGAGTTCATACCTTATATACAGGCTGAACCTGTAGGTACACTTGTAAAATTGATGTAGGGCCAAGATCTTTGCTATCTTTAATTAGGTTATGTTCGTATTAACTTTATTTAACGAAATATTTAAGTGTAATACAGGGTGTACGACTAATTCGGTCGCTTTATTCATACTGCTATGATGTATTTAATCTTATCTTTAAATTCCTAATTATTAATATCTGATGTAACTTTTGGATATCATTTAAACTTCAATTGTTTTTTTAGAGTTACCGTCAACTGTTTTTTCTTTTTTTTATATTATCACAACGTTTATTTGGTAATAAGTTTGTTGTTGTTTGTAATTATTTTGGGTTCTGTCTTGTCCTTTTGCTACTTGGGTATTTTTAACTAATTTTCTCCTGGATTTAAGTCCTTTTTGGGTGAGGCATGTTACATAATAGGAGTGGCGTCCAAAATTCATCCAGCTGAGGTTTTATGTAAGCCCACGGCAGAGGCAGTGCCCCTCTCCTTCTTTGTCAGCTGTATCTAGGGAAGTGAAAGGTAAGGCATTCCTGAGGAATAAGCACGGAACCTTCGAAACTTTGGTGTAATATTTTGCGGCTGTGCCATTGTTTTAGTTTAGTCAAACATTTTATAATGCTAATAGCGCCGAACACGGATGAATTAATTTTGTTTTGTGACGGCGGCCATTTGTTGACGGCGGCCATTTGTCTGCGCTCATGTGAAGTTACTAGTTTAAATTCGTGAGGGCGTAGCATACGTGAACAACATACACCATAGTATGATACCTTTAACAATTCAGTCTAATCAGCTTTTCAGTACTCGTGAAAGATTCAATGTTCTCTCACTGCATACATACAATTATAGAACTACTATTAGGTACTAGCCGTTAGGCCTTAGGATTCTTAGGATTCTGTATAAAATTACTGGACTAGCCAACTGAAAGAAATGTCGGATTTAACATTATCCAATGATTGTCCGTCAATTACAAAAAATTTTGGCGACTTTTAATTATTATTAAAACACAGCTTGTATTTCGAATTAAGTTGATGCCTCTCCGCATCGGCATGGAAGTATAGAAAACCATAGAAATATCAATATCAAGAGCGAAATTGCGGGAGTCGAATAAGAGTACACCGGCTTACGAAGAAGGTCTCCAGAATACTGAGCAAAAAGCGCAGCATAATCAGAAAGAGGTCCATGAACTTTCAACATTATTAATGCGCCATGGCATACTTGAAATTGATTCTAGGTAAAAAGAAATCTAACTTGTATAACAGACGGTATCCAATTTATTTCGATCAAATCCAATTAATCCAATTTCACCAGACACCTCACCTACAATTAATTCTGAACATGGCGATTAAGAAATCGAATCTAACAGATAGTAGTTCGTTTCTTCTTGGTGACTGCCTCAATTGGTTCAAACGCCATTGCAATTAATCATGTAACAGTAAGAAAGAGAAGCATCGGTTTTAACCTGACCGGCCGCCCCCCCGACTATCCAATCGGGGTTTGCGAACGATTAGTCATTTTCACGCCGTAATACCGCTCCGTAAATTATTTTTCAACCCTCCGGTTTTCTATTTTGCGCTCTGGTTGTCGTCTAGAGACATTAACCGTGACAGTGATAAGGGCTCGTAACTTATTATACATTATTTACTGATGATATTTGTCATCCTTTCGTGTACACAATGCCGAAAAATCTATTTATAGTATTATAATACATTTTAATTCAAAAATAATCATGGCTTTGTTCGAGCAAATGTGAATGCACATCATATAAATGTCAACAGGAGACTCGAAATAAAGGCAAATGACTTTTAAATTTAATAAATAAAAATTAAATTATCTACAATGAAAAACCACTGGATACGTCAGACATTTTGAATATGTAATTTGTTTTTCAGGGTGACTCATTTCCGCGGGGAAGGCAGATTGTGAATTTAAGAGGCTAGGTATATCAGTTCCACTATGCGGTCCGTTCTTGCTGAACAATTTCTTACAGTTATTATTAATATAAATTGAAAAAGGTTTTTAAACAAATGAATGGAAAAGAAATAAAGAATAAGGCAATGTTATTTTCGAAAATTTTAGTTAAAAAAAGGATTTTTTACTTCTAAATGAAAATAGTTGCGGCAATGTAATTTACATTGCCAAAAAGAGCATTTTTTTCTAGGATTTTTCCCATGTCCTAATTTTTTTTTATTGTGACATTTTTTCATAAAATGCTTCTAAAGTTTTTATTAAAAAATACACCGTACAGGATTAATTTTACTTATTTTCCAAATTTCGGGAAAAGTTGATGTTCGGAGAGAAAGGTTAAAGATCATAGACAACGGAGCACATAAAACAAATGCGCAATATCTAAGCAAAAAGTTGGGCAACTCATCATGACCTGAAGTAAAGTGTGTTTTAAGGTGTTTCAAAGCAGTCAGATTTTCACCTGTCAAAAGGGCTCCATAACAAAGCTGCTAGAGCAAACATGGGCATTTGATGAAACAAACATAGAACGTGGTTGAAACACTTCAGAAAATATTTTAGCGAAAGCTTCTACAATTTCATCCGAAGCAATAAGCTGCTCCTCCCCATGTCTTAACGTGTCGGGAATTTTTGACTTTTCCGTTCTTTGACCAACACAGTGCCAAAACGTCTTGGGATTTTTAAAAATGTTGCTCTCCAAATTGGCCAAGTACGTATCATAAGCTCTACGTGCCTCCAATTTTACCAATCTACTTATCCTGACAAATTCACCCTGGTAGATTAATGATACCGATGATTTCCATTTCTCGTGATAAAAATTCTTAAGATTTAATAACTTGATTAATGAGGAGTCATACCGGCCAGGAAATCGCTGACATGTTGATGAGTATTTTGGAACGTACAGGTCAATAGCAGAATATTTAGGATATCATAATACTTTGAGGCAGCGACGTTGACATCAGAGCATTCTTCCACTTGGGTCCAGTCGACGCCAGTCATTGTATAGGGCAGGGAGATTGGCTTTTCGAAAGTTATACCTGGAATTGATATTGGACGGAAATACTGTTGTGGATTCGACATGAAAATCAATATTAAGAGCAGAGTGATAAGGATCCTCAGGAACCAAGGAACTGCGATCATGTTCTATGGTTATTAGATAGGCCGATACTAGCGAAAACTAAATGCAGCAGTCTATTGTTTATATTCACAATTGTGTTAAGTTGAACTAAGTTAAGCGTGATCATAAAATTGTTCAAGGTTCTACATCTGAAATCATGCATTCTATTGTCGGCACTAAATCTGGGACAATTAAAATCCCCACACATAAATACATTTTTATCAACAAGACTAAGAGCTGAATTTTCAAAACATATTTCAAAATCGTACTTGCTAATATTTGGTGGAACATACAGCATAATGTACTTAAACACTTGATTACGTGAAATTACACTTAGATACAACTATATCCACCAAGGGTACCAAGGCTAATATGTAGAAAACGTCACACGGGACAATCGGAACGGAGTGAAACGCAGCCACCAACACACCACCACCAGCAGATCGCCCAACAGCTGCGAAGTCCCTCTTCTTTCTGAGTAGGGAGTAGTATGAGTCAAACAATTCTTCGCAAGGTATATCAGGGGAAAGTCAAGTTTCGGAAAGCAGAATGACATCGAAGCCCGATAACCGACTAGAACAGAAAATCTCATTAACTTTAGACCGTAAACCACGTACATTTTGGTAGTATAATCGCAGAGGAGTACTCCGTCCGTCAATGTATGTCTAAGTAGTACTGTTGGACAAATCTAGTTTAAATCATTCGTAGATTTCACGATTCTCGGAACATCATTCACATACTTAATTCTTAAGTCACGGTCGCCTGCTGTTCTGCGATCAAGTAGCTCTTGTCGTAAAGTCTTGTATTGGCTTATTTGAAAAGGGGTTTTATCTTTTGAAAGCTTGATTGATTTAAGTCCGTCGACGATGCTTAGATTATGAAAGAGCTCGACTTACGTATGAATAATTTCAATCGAGAAAAAGACTTTTGATTTATTTCAGCGCGTTCAAGAACTCTGGAAGATGTAGTTAAACGCAATTAGATATATTCTGAGCAAGTTTTTTTTAGACATCCAAATTACTTTGTATAATTTAAAACAACTTTATGAATATTTTCCAAATAGAATTCTAATAAATTATTTCGCAACAACACCCCCACTCCTACAGTTCCCTAACGCGGCCATCTAGGGGGTCGTCACCTGCACTTTGGGAACCACTGCTTATCTTAAAAATGCTCAAACAAAAAAGTGTAAATTTTCAAAATATGGGTTGATAAACTATCTCTTTTGACAAATTATATTTTAATTAAAGGTTTTGATCGTATCGGGCTTTAGCGTTTTATACAGTTATGCATTGTTTAACAAACAACTAGAAGCTATTACGTATTTTTGAGTAGCAGTAATAAAAGACATTTTGTAATTAATTTATTGTATATTTGCTAGCAGCGGTACAAATCATACAATAATCAATATTAACGTCACACTTCATCACCAAACAATCGTCTCCTTCCTCCATCGCATCCCAAACAAAGTTCAGAACCGATAGTGTAGCATTCACCGTCGACTTTCCCGGGCAAAAACCAAATTGTTGCCAGTTTAGAATGGAATGTTTCTCTAGGAATGATGTGAGGCGCTATAGGTGGGCGGTATCTATGAGTTTTGACAGCGTAGGTAACATGGAAATAAGTTTATAGTTCTTTAAATTATTGGGATTTGCAATTTTCATGTTATCAGGTAATTCGAATATCTTTTTAGCATTTTCGTATTTATGGCACGTGTGTTCAAAACATCTTTCCCTTTAATGTTTTGAATAATAGTCTGTCTTCCAAATGTGTCACTGGTACTGGATTATACTGAATAGTCCCTCTAAAATTGGTTGATTCATTGTTGTCTTTATGCAATGCCCAAAACTCATTAGCCGTATTACAAAAGGTATTATTTAATTCACTGGCAGATGGTGCTTGATGTTACAAGTAAAACAATAATCCCATAATTATGTCACACGTTTTATAGAAGTTGTTCGAAATGTCCATCGTTATTCTCAAAGCATAAATTGCCATGTCTTCTCGTATTATTGAACACATTGTGGAGTGCTTCCGGTGTGACTTTTTGCAATTCTATTGTAATTGCCTCTTCAAATTCATCTAGATTATGCAGTCTGTTCTTAAACAATTTATTTTTTAGATGGCCAAAGAGAAAAAAGTCCAGTAGAGTTAAATTAAGAATTGGCCATCGACTTTGACTAATCAATCGTCACCATAGATAGTATCTTTGCAAATAATAAATAGTTTGTTGCTCTGTATGTGCAATTGCCCTATCTTGTTGGAAGTACCCCAGGGTTAATTCATCTTCGTGAAGGCTGTTAATGAAGGGTTACAATATTTGTTCTCGGTATCGTACTGCATTAATTGTATCATAGAAAAAAATGGGTTCAATAATCCATCTTTTCGACATTGCAACCCAAACACCGACTTTGATAGGATGGAGAGTATTTTCAACAAAAACATGTTGATTCTCTGTTGACCAGGTACGATAATTCTGAGAGTTGATATACCCCGACTAATGGATCCAAGCTTCATTCGAAAAGAAAGCGCGATTTAAGTCTTCTTCATTGAATGTTTCATTAAACCAGTTGCAATAATTCAATATCTGCTCAAAATGATTGCCCCGTAAATGTTGTAGTACAGAAACTTTATATGGGTGCATATGCAAATTGTTTTTCAGTGCCTTATGAGCACTTCCGTATTAAATACCTACAATTTAAATACATAATGCTGCAAAGCAAATTACGTTTATTTTAATTAGATCTTTTTACCAGTATGAGCAGACATCTTTCGTACAGATTTTGTGGAACTAACTTCCATTCGCTCCCTAATGTCTGCGACAACATTTTCGGTTTAAAACTGTTGGTGCTTTTTCAGGTTTACGTTTACAAACACTCCCCGTTTCCTTAAACACTTCAATCACCCTATTGCGATGACGAGTGAATGTGTCCACGTTTATTTCCAAATTTACCTATTCCGTTACAAATTGCTGAAAACATTACTAACAATTAACATTACTCTTGCAATGTTCCATCACCGAAGCGCGATATTGCAATAAACGTATCTTGTTGTATAGTAAAAACATGGGTATACCATGTATGTATGTCTTGAAATAGAAAAGCGACAATAAAACAATGAAAATACGGCAGTACAAAACATTTCAATGGTTTTGACATTAGGCGTGTAAATTTAGTATGGACAATTCACGGAAGTAAATATTTCCTAGTTGTGGATAATACTGGGATTTTTTGTTACCAATCCAGGACAGTTCAAAATGATCTCATTGTACATAAGGTTATCGCCCGTAAACACGCCTTGCACAGGGCGTCAGAGCTTATGCCTGAAGAATGGAAAATCAAAAACTATTAAAGCAAGTAAAAAACATTTGAATTTATGAATTCATTTTTAATATATATGCTCTACGTGTTTGCTTTGAAAATATATTAATAAATTTAAATCAAAAGCGTTTCGTTTTAAACTAACTTTAACTAAGATATGCTTTTATCATTTCACCCACAACTATTTAGAACTACTCAATGTAGATCCATTACTTTAAAAACCATTTAAAATTCCATTTCAGAATTCTCTTAATCCATTTTCTTTAAGTTAAATATTGAAAGCATTCATTTGAAGATAACACGTCCTTTTGATTTCACTTCTATGATGTCATAATTTTTTCCAATACGTTTTGATTGAGTGATATAATTACATACATACCCGAGATAAACACATACTGCTTGGATAACATTTAATACAAGTAATACGCGTTGCCGTACTTTGGCTGAACACTTGTATATACACCATTACCTAACTTTTTGTAGTATATACGTAGCCTATATACATACATACTTGTATATGTACATATATTACGTTCAACATCAACATCAACACCAGATTACATCTTATATAGTTTGACGCGCCAATCTATTTATAGAGCCGATGGAAGAGTAGACGTAAGGATGAAATTAATTATATTGCTTTCTGCTTAAACCAAGTGTTAATTAGAACTATGAGTGTTCACCCTTTAAATTGGTAATTAGTGATTTACGTATAAGTATTTCCGCGCTCTCTTTGTGTACTGTTAGACGTATGTACTTCACCCATACATCGATCGGCAGAATTAAAACTAATTTCATAGCGGTTAGGTAAATACAATCGCTTTGCCAACCGGTTTTGTTTAAAACCGTTCACGGAGTCTGAATGTGACATTATTGGAGTTGTCTAAATATGGGAAGTTGTAGATTTAGCGTAATAAGTTGAACAACGAAGTCAAAAGCTCCCAACAATGACAATTTCTTATTACTATATTCACGTTTGTGTGGTCAATGGATGTTGTAGGTTTCCTATAGCTAATTTAACATGTTTGTTACGTTACCAACATAATGCTGTGATCTTTATAGTTTAAGAATTATGAAAAATTATTAAATGATTAAGCTTTAGAATAAGAACATAAATTTTAAGTTGTAAGTGTAGTTTTTAATATAGTAAGTACAGAATCAAAAGATTCAAAAGGTGTATAATGAGTTGCATAACCTTTAAGGGGCAATGTCCTTATGAGAAATGTGTATATTAATTTAAGTTTAAAATCATTAAGAAAGGAATATAAATAAACACAAAATAAATTTATGTATTCCATATTTTTTATAGAAAAGACAAACACAAGGTGTGATTTGAGTATACAAAAACAGAACCAGACTTCTCACAGTATGTTAGAATAGCATTAGATATACTAAGAAATGGACCAATGTTTAAAAATAAAAATGTATTAAAAGTAAACAACACACAGAGAGAGAGAGTGATGTTGAAAGACGGAACAGTGAAGAGGGTGAATCATTTAAAAGCCATAAAGTTATATGGACGAGGCGATATTCGACAGGATTGATGTGAAAACGTCTATTCTAATGAATAAAAATAGATTGTAAATTTGCAGAAAGATTTTAAGGTATAAGGGAATTTACGATCATATTTAAGAATACAATAAATACCTTATACTTATATTTAAAAGCATTTTAAAGGATATACAGAAAAAATGTTTTCTTTATCCGAGTCAATACATTACTATATTTATCTATATACTAGATGTATAGGTAGAGACACATATTTAAAATGTTATAATAAATGTAAGGGCATCAAAGATAGCATGACAAATCTTGTGTGGTTCTAATTATCTACAAAGACGAAAGAACATTAACATTATTGACAGTTGTATGGAAATCAACATACAAGAGAACGAGAGGAAATGGCTAGAGCACAGGGATGATACTGTCGAAGTCTGTGTTCCTTGTAATGCAGTCCTAAAGAAGAGGAATCCAGTTGTGTTCAATATATTTCCGATCATATCCAACAAAGTCACCTACAAGAAGAAAATACGAATAGTTTTAAGTAACGGAGAAAGAAAATACATAACCAATAATGAAAGAGGTAATGGGTTCATTTACAAGCATAATGAGGGATGGCGTTAAGGAAAGAAGGTTAACCTACCGTAGACAAAGAATCGCAAGTGTGCATGGACTTTTAAATAAACAATTTGTGTGTGAAAACATTTAGTGCATTCTTGAACTGTCAAAAGTACGATAGATATGTGTGACTAGGGAAAACTTACAGAAAACGAATATGAAGTGGATAATGTCAACATAAATATTAGTATGAGAGCCGTGGCGCTGTAGACGGATAGCCGTCTTTTGTTTGAAAACCGAAGTTATAAAAAGGCGCGAAGAACGAGATAAGAGGAGAAGCTGCCGAACTTCCGAATTTATCAGACATAAAATTTTTGATGGCGTTCGCAAATGATAGGGGTTTCATTACACTACGTTGAATCATATTAGTTTAAATTTATTAAGGTTATTTTTGAATTTCAATAGAGTTTTTAGTTTTCATATTGTTAATTATTTGTTACATTTATAAATATACCTATAAATATCAAAAATGGTAGACATCAATAAAATGGAATATAAGTAAGTTTTCCTAAAATAAATATACAGTTTGAATAATTGATGATGTTAGACGTAAGACGTACTCTAGGAAGTACTATGTGAAAATATTTACTTCTGGCGAGACGTTAAACATCATCAATACTTAAATAAAATATTGTTTTGCTGAATTATATTGATATTTGTAAATTGTGGAAAATTGTTAATGGTGTTGAGGGCACTGGAAGTACTATGCGTGAATATTTGCTTCCTGTGTATCACTAGGCATTATTAATGATTTGTGGTAGAAAATTGAATAAATTTCAAGCAGTTAAATACGTATAGATACGAATATTCTTGATGGATAAAAGCCAAGCTGTGGGGTGTACTATGTGGAAATATTTGCATTCGGCGATTGGTAAAGGTCATTTTCAAGGTGTTCTCGTCTTTGCAAAATTTTAGATCTTCGAAGGCACTACGTGCGAATGTATGCCTTTGTTGAAATAAAATTTAGCTTCGTAGGGGGAAAAATCATTTTTTGAATCTATAAATACAATATTAAAAGATTAAAAATAGCAAAATAATATTTTTCTTGAATCCACACAGAAAAAAGAATTATATTTTGCAATGTTTTTCTATGTTTTTCATGATTATGAAGAGACACTTTTTAACAGCCACATGTAAATAAAAAAAAATGTGTGATGTTTACTGAACTAGAATATGAATATAAATGTTTTATGAAAGTTTAAAAACTTATTTTATTATTAACCTTATCCAAATTAAACTTAAATGGGAAAAACACACCAGATGAATGAAGGAAGGATCACTGCTAGAACTCACGAAAACAAATTGAATGCTAACAGGGATTAGATTTATAATTTATAGGAGTAGTTTTTTTTACAATATTAAAGCAATCTCAGCATTCATATAAATATTATGCAATTTTGTATCGTTAAGGCTACAACGTTACAATTGTAGTTGCATTATTGCAACCACAGCAATAAGTATAATAATAGTCCAGTAAAATTATACATTTTGGTATGCAAGAGGTCACGCAGTTGTTAGTGTTGCGTGCGTAGCAAAAAATCCAAGGTTTTGAACTCGGCGCCCAAAGGCGCACAGTGTTCAAAAAAGTTTAAAACTTCTTATAATGCTATATAACTTATGTATTTGTTTGTACGCGTCATTATACAACTTTTCACCAAGAATTGCTGTTTTATCATTGTCAGAACCAGAGATATTATCAAAAACTGCACAATTAACAATATTTCTGTAGGGTATATTTTCTACCCGAAATTTTAGTTGTGTTTGTAATTACCTGAGCCAGTTATCTTGGTCGATTTAAAAGTAATTATTACAGGTAAAAATAGTTACTTTAAGAATTGAAATGGCATCATTACTTTCTAGGAAGCTGTTTTTATTTCCAGGTAACATCGGATGCCTCTAATTCTATAATAGCTATATGTAAATAAATTTATAATGAAGGGTAACCTTTATTGCTAATACTTGCTAGTCCGGGAATTTTTCATGAAATGAAATATTATAGTGTAAGTAATTAACGAGTTATGGTTTTATCTGCGGAGAGATGCGGAACAGAACCTAAAGTATATAATGTGCAGTAGGTATAAGTCTTTTATTAGAATTTATGAAGTGCAGTCGTAAGTATAGTTTATTATTTTCTTGGTGTCCTCAGAAAACTTTTTAATTTCGCATAATTGTTTCTTCAATTAGTATGTAATCAATTGCAATTAGTATGTAATCAATTGCAATTAGTGTTTACTTAGTGATTTTGGTGTTACTGTTTTTGATATATTTTCGTCGTTTTGCCGCTATGGAAATTACACATCTGGATCTACATCAGAAAATGATGATCGTTTACATTAGGTGAATGGGTAAACTGTAATAGTATCACAGATCGCAGCTGTTTATTTACTTTTATGTTTCTGTTTCCGTTAAATCTGTTTTCGCTGCATTTATTCGGTTTTCATTTAAATATGCACAATTTCTTATCGTATATGTATTCGTTGCATACATTAAAAACATATTTAACATCCTAGAATATTTATGGTGTTGATACACTGTAATTTCACTTGAATAAAAGGTGTTTTAAACAAGATTTAAAATTGTGTCTATAATATTTAAAACGTTAAAATAAGAATAGTAATAGTCCTCCTATGTTTATGTTGAAGATATTGGAACTTATTTACTTTTATTTGTATTTATTTATATTCAAAGATTACAAAGCCTACATTATACTCTTAACTGAAAAAGACCGATACAGGTTGCTCGGCAGAAAGAAGGTAGGTAGTTTTGATACTTACGTGTTTAATGGGGGAGACATTAATTCTGTCAGGCACTGTACATCTATTTCTAATTTTATCACATTACTGGGAAACTGTTATACAATAAGTTAATTATTTTTTTAATAGCAATTTTAACAATTTTTGCTATTGCTTCTTGAAATAATACCGTAAGGAATGTCTGTAATTCCTTTTATCTTACCTAGTTTATCTCGCAAGTATCAATAAAATAATAAATAACATAAGGATTATTTTCCTCTCTTAGTAGACAATATACCTGCAATAACAATTTTAGACGTACATAATTAATATGAGCAGGAAAACCGAAGGGAGACAATTCAGTGTTAGAACATAACACCTGATCTTCCGCTATCATCGCAAATTCAACTAAGTATTATATGAAGATTTGAGGTTAAAGGCCTACAAACTAATCTAAAGCTGTGTTATACCAGCTAATTACATTATCAATAATTGATTTTTGAGTACACATCGAGCAGAAAACAAGACACATTTTAACAAACTTGCATCCATTTTAAATATGCTCCTCTTTTAATATGCAATGGTAATAAATTTATTATATATTCTAGGCTTTTTGTGAACAGAACTATTAGAAATAAAACAGTTCCTCGTCCAGTTGGTGTAATTTAACCCCCAGAAAAACTGTATTTATAACGTGCCATCGAGAAAAATCATAAATGGAGAAGACTTTGAAATTTAAATGTACTATCGCGGCATTTGAAAGTCGGACAATTAATTTGTTTGATATGTACCTACCTCTATTTGCTTCTGTCAGTGTCATACTATGCTGTCATCTACACAACAATTCAACTATTCAATAATCGAATTATAATGCTTAATTATAGTGAAAATAAATATGTAAGTATATCGTCCGGATTTCAAATGCCGCGATAGTACTTTAGCTACTTCCACATAATGAAATTTATTTTTTGACATTTTTATTGCAGACAAAATTTATAGCATCGAAATGATACTGCAACAAAAAATAACATAAATAATTCATTTAATATCGAAACCATAATCAAAATTTACATAAAATTGCAGAATGTGTTAAAAATGTTGTCCATTTACGTCTAAACACAAACGTTCAGCTTCCTCGTCAAATAATAAATGTCATTATGTGGAAGTGGCTGAAGTACATTCAAATTTCACAGTTTACTTCAATTATAATTTTTTTTTCGATCGCGTGATATGTAGTAAATATTAGTAAGAAAAGATATTAATTTATTTTTTTTTTATAATGACATTGCGGACATTGTTCATGCAGCCAGACCGTAACTAATGAAGAAATAACTATGAAGATGCCTCAAGGTTTGAATAAAAAGACATTCACGCCTAGAGACTCTTCAAGGCGGCTTTAACACACAACTAAAACTGAGCCGTGGATAAACAAGGTTTTCCAACGGAGGTATTACAGATATGGGATCGAAAAAAATTTTTTTTTGTTAAATTACTAAAAAAATTATTACAATGTCCTGTTCAGGGTTAGCACATGGCCTTTCTACATTTAGTGCAGCTATATCACCATAGACTTCCCGACAAGCATGGTAATGTTTTTTACAATCAAAAAAGATGTGATCCAGGTCGCCTTCGGTGTTGCAGGTAACAAAGTTATCATCATCAATAATTTTTAGTTTTGCTAAGTGTGTTGGGTAGCACCCATGCCCAAGCTTAAGTCGACTAATGATCGTAATATATTTTCGTGGAATATGCTTTAGTTTGTAAACCATACCCTATTAGCTAACTTAGGGTGTATTGCTGCGTATGTGGACTGAGAGGTTGTTTTATATTCCATTGGTGTTTCCACCTTGCTCTCTGTATTTCTTTGGCAATACATACGGCATCTTCCAGTGTTATAAAAAGAAGAAAAAATACGTTCATATTTGTAGCTGGGTTGTTTATTCAAGGGTTTTCAGAAAAAAAAACGTTTTGAGTCAATTGATTTAGTTCTTATTAGTGTTTTTTATATCATTGCTAGTACGGATACCAAAATGATATCCATTTTTTGTTATCACGTAGGTTCTTTACACAAAACGGTTGCAGTTAATTCCTTATAGTCTTTTCCTTTTTATCCAAGTTCTTCCTCCGTTTTTCCTGTAGTGGATTCCCTTTAACAGGCAACAATAAGCGGATTTCATGACTTTATCTTTCTTGATATCTTCTTGTCATTTCCCTTGTATCTTCGGTGATATCAATTATTATAATTTGCATTACTCATAATTAAGAATTAAATTGTTTTTTAATATTTTCAATTTAATCCTTAAGCGCCTAGCGTTGCCATATAGCAACAGCAATCAGTTTATGAGTAAATAATTATTGTACAGTACTTGCTTAACGTAGGAAGCAGGGAAAGGTCTTGATGTGTAAGTTGAGACTTATCTTTTGTACTGGTGACATTGAATTTAGCGTTTTTGTCGAATTTAGAGTTTAAAGAGTGTTGAAAACTTGGACTTCAGAAATTTTGTGATAAATGATGGAAGTCAATTTTGAATAGGTATGTTTTTTTTTGTATAAACTTAATTATTTTTACTATAATTGTGGTAACGTTATATTATGAAAATTGTGGGCTACACTTGCTTATAAAAGGTGTTTAATTAGAAAAAAAATAACCTGATCTCACATGTTTCAATTTTAGCGTTGCCATATGGCAATACTAGGCGTTTACACTCCGCAAAATTGTATTTCTTTTAGGATGGGATTTTCACTTGCCGAAGCGTTAGAAATGATATACAATAATGATATCGACGGTGAAATTTTTATTGAACCACCCATGTAGGGTCAGATGAAGATTCAGCGGATGAGGATGATGGAGGGTAAAAAATAGTTTCCATAATTATTAATAAAATAATTTTATTGTGATTGTAATTGCTCATTATAGATTAGTCGACAATCTAACATCTCGACAGTTAAGAGCTATCAGATAACAAAAGAATAGGAATTAATGAGAACGATGTTGAAGAAAAGAACGAGAGCGCTGTGAATGACATAACTTCAGAATCAATGGCTCTATCTTCTAATCACACTGTTTGTCACATATTGCCGTGAACCTTGCGTATTTAAAAAATAAGAATAGCATTAAGAATTAGCTTAAGTATTAGAAATAAAGGAAATAGTAAAAATCAGACTTTATTATATATATAAAATTCAAACATTATACAACGTGAATAACACAGGTCTACGATATGTTGCATATATTTAAGTATAGGGAATCTTGATATCACATGAATTAATTGTTATAATTATAGGATGCATATATAAGTATTTAAGAAAAATTAAGTATTAAATATAGGTACAAAATAAAGACAAAATAAGTCTAAGTAATATATTTCTTTTGTAGAAAAGATAACCAGGACGTATGGTTTGTGTACAATAAAACACAACCTAACCTTTATCAAGGCGTAAAAATAATGCATTTAAAGCATACATAATATAATAAAATTCAATAACAGAGATTTTAAATAAATCATGCTTAAAGGATAAAATTTACCTTAACTTGTGACTGTAAATAAAAAAGGATATAAATTAAAATATTCCGACATGATAAAATCAGCAGTAATGTTTTTATAAACGACAGCTGAGCAAATAAAATACACATTCATGAATTTGTGTGTGTAGCACAAAGCTTCATAGACTGTAAAGACTTGTATGGTTTGAAGACCTACAAAAAGAAAATATGGTATAAACTTTGTTTGCAGTTTTTACAGATAAATGTATTACTATGTAGAAGGATTCTGAGTAAGAAATTAGCGACGAAATAGCAGGCCAGACAGATCGTCGTAGTACGAGCGAATGGAGGAAGAATTCTTGTTATTTGTAAAATGTATTTCCAGTTTTATATAATCTTGATATACCTAGTTTGTGTTAGCGTATAAAAAGGAAGTATGTGGGAATAATAAAGAAGGCAACAAGTTTATAAACAAATACAAGGAAGAATTGTATTAAAAATATACCTACTTTTGAAGATACCGAATAGTTTAGGTGAAAAGACTTTTAAATAAGCAAACAAATTTTAATGTGTTGAAGTTTACGTGAATGAACTGTCAAAGACAATAAGTGCGTGTGTGTTAGTGTCACGACGGCAACTTGGGGGCAGAGATTTCACAGATGACGCAGGGTGACAACCTAAATTTTAGTTCAGTGGATGGCGTAACAGGCGTTACATATTTTTTTCCCGGGTATAATTCAAAAACAGGAATGAACAAGATTAGTTACTAACTGCGACTTCGAAAGATAAAGATACTTTGAAAAGAATTAATCGTAGGGTTAGATACACCACGATTAGATGTACATTCGGTCAATTTTGTATTAGCATATTAATTTTATTTTATTTCAATTTCATTCCTTATAATAAATTTTCTTTTGTTAATATACTTTTGTATTTCAAAATGGAGATGCCTATGGCACAATTTGTTTAATTTGTTTAATGATACAAATTAAGTTTTCAATATAAAGATTTATCAATGCTGCTATGCGTATATTGGAATACAACGTGCAAATGTTTATTCAATATAACGTTGGGCAGTGGGGATAAGATAGATATTGTCCTGTATAATGGTGGTTCGTCGCTTGTTTTTATTATATATATATATATATATATATATATATATATATATATATATAACACAGAAAGGATTATTAATGGTGTTGGGTATTAAGAGAATACAACGTGCGAATGTTTATTTTCAAATACCTTTATCAGACATCATTAATTCTCGCAATTAATTTTTGATTTCAAACTTAAAATAAATTACACATTTAGAAAAGGGAAATGTTTCTGTGTGGCGAATTTTGGCTGCAATACGTGAAAATGGTTGTTGCCAGTGATCAAATCGAGCTTTTTCTCCGAACATTGACCATTGCGAAGTTCTAGGATTATCAGGGCATTACGTGAAAATATAATGTTTCTGATATAATAGAATTAGCACAATATTAACAGATTACCGACATTCAATTGAGTTTTTTTTGTTTTAAAACAGCATAACATTTTTATTTTTGATTAAGCATTATCTATATACTTATTCTACAAAGCATTACAACCGAGAATACAGCATAATGTTTTTTTTATTATGTGTTTTCATATAATTTTTTGGTGAACATAGTATAGCGATGCTATCTATTCTTAATGTTTTGAATAAAATATTCAAGTATGTTTTTATATAGACTCAGATTTTTCTTTAACACAAATTAGAACCTTATCCCTAAACAAAAATAAGCAAGAGATTTACCAGGAGAAAGGAAGGTTGAATACACTGCTAGAACTCACGTGTACTTACAAAGTACGTGCTGTTAAGAAAATAAGTGAATATATTAAATATAATAAAAATTATTATTATTTTTATAAATTATGTTGCTGGTACAGCACAAAGCAATATGTACACTTGTTACTTACCGTTATTCTTGATGAGTACCATAATTGGATGACACAAAGAGAGAATGAAAAATCCAATTATAAACCAAGATGGATAAAGAGAGCAAACTTTGACATCGTAAAGCCTACATCGTTTCCTGTCTCAAATTACTCTAAATTTGAAAACATGTCTATCGTCGAAATATTTGAGCAGTTCATAGACAGAATTTTTTGAGCACTTAGTCGTAGAAACAAGACTGAATTACTCAGCTCCAAAAATAACAGCCGCCGACATTCATTGTTTTTTCGCAATTTTATTTAATAGTGAGTACAACAAATTGCCTTCTTAACATCGTTACTGGGAGTCAAACAATGATATGAAAAATTTGGCTGTAAGCCAGTCTATGCGAAGAGACAGATTTTTAAAAATTTGTCGTTTCAAACACTGCTCCGATAATACTAAAATTGACGGAACTGACAAAGCATGGAAGATCCGCCCTCTAATAGAAATGTTGAAAAAAAAGGTGTACTGAAAATTTTATCCCTGATAAATCCATGGTAAAATATTTTGGAAGGCATGGTTGTAAACAATTCATCAGGGGGATACCCATAAGATTCGAGTATAAAGTATGTAGTCTAAATAACAAAGATGGGTATTTAGTAAATTTTGAATTGTAGTCATGTAAAGGGCCAAACGCAAACACCGACTAAGAGAAATTAGCTGGAAAGTGTGCCAGCTATAGTACTACTAGATGAAATGCCTGAAGCTAAAAAAAAATGCAATACAAGATATACATTGATTTCTGGGCCAGCACTGTTTTCATTTTTAACATTTCGTGGTTATTCTGCGATTGCAACTATACGGCAAAAACCAATTCCAAAAGAGTGTACATTGTTAGATATGCAAGCGTTTTTGAAAAAAGACCGTGGATATTTTGAGACGGCAATAGAGAAATGTGATGGACATCTCTACGTCCGATGGATGGATAACTCTGTAGTTACTATGATATAGTCCTCATGCAGCGCAGAAAAAGTTGGTCCGGAAAAAAGGTGTTGGTCCGGTAAAAAGATTTCAGATAATATTCGTTTTGAGAGAACGGATCATTTAGTTCAACGGACCGAAGACAATCGCAAAAGAAGGTGCGCCAAACGTGAGTGCAAATTTATTGTAAGAACCATGTGTCGTAAATACGACGTGGCATTATGTATAGATTGATTTTCTGAATTCCATTCTCGGTAGTTAATATATTCATTATTCGTTTATTGATACATACTATCATTATTATAATTATCTACTGTTTTGTAATTTTGTTCGAAGTTAAACATTTGCATTTCAATCTCAGTTATTGTTTTTAAGAGAGTTAAGTAGTATGATTTTCACTAAAATTTCATAAAAAAATATGTTATTGTTCAAACCCCTCCTTTCTCAAAATATAGGTAGCGATAGCGCCTAGCAACGCCAATTTTTTCCTTTACTAAGAAATTTATTTTTCAATATAGTTTATCATTTTTAAATATGTTTAGCGCATGTACTTAAAAATACAAGTTGATTAACTAAAATAATTTCGGCGCTAATGGGTTAATAATCCCATTTAAAGGGAAAAAAACGGCTGTAGTGAAGTAAAAACATAAGACCATTTTTTTAAGATATCTTATTTGCATTCATAGATTTTAGATAATATTTTATTATTCCGCGTACTCTATTGCCCATCGGTTTTTCTAAAAATGGTTTCTTTACGGACTCTGTCCACTACTCTCACTACCCCTTTACATGATGCCCTCACCACCATCTCACTACCCCTCGTAGTTACGTGATTCTTTTCGTGATACTCTGTATCTAGTACCGGCTTCTTCCTTGGCTTCTGCCCCCTATACGTCAATTTGCCCGCTTGATACATTTTACATTTACTTTAGATAAATAATTTAATTTTGAGACGACTTGTAAATAATACATATGTATGTACAGTCCGCTAATATAATAATTTTCCTACTTTAAGCTATTATTGCTTCTTCTTTATACTACAGCTATATGAACCCTTTTTTTTACATAGGTACGTACTTTAAAGGCCCTAGTTAATAATTCATTTGTTGTTCTTCATTCTTACTTATCACCTAAGGACTAAAAATGGATTTACACAAGTATTAAGCGAAACACAAACACAACACAAAGTTTCGTTCAAATTTCGGGAATTTATTCAAAAAGTTCGATGAGTCTTTACTTGCTTGAAGTCGTTTGATCCTTTCGGATTTCTACTTAGGGGATGTTCCGTGGCCGAGTTCTCACAAAGAATCCTTGTTTTAATAGTATTGTCACGTCCAGTGTTTACAAGGGAATATAGCTTTGTTAATTTCATGGTATACCGCCCACGATCTAAATCAAATCCAACAGTGACACCCTTTAGATATAGAACAGGTTAGAGTTATGACTGGATTGTAAATTGCAACTACAATTCGATTTCCCTTGGTTCTACTTGTGGCAGCCGATATTGAAATATATACCTCAATAAATATACTGCATATAATTTTTCGTTGAAATGTAGTACGTGTAAGTTCTCATTGAATTCGATTTTAAAATTTAAGATTCTGTAAAATTAATGACCAAAATATTCCAGAATTTATAGAAATTATACCTTTTTTTGATAAGTAGATCAGATGAAATTGTGTAAATTATATACAGGGTCCGGCAACGAAGCGGGTACGGAAAATTAATGCTTATTTGAAAGTTAGTCAAATATTTAGTCATCGGATATTCTTGCGCACCATCAAGCGCACGTTTTAAAAATATTTTGGTTAATACAGGATGTTTCAGATGGAAATGCCAGACTAAAGTTGCTTTTTTTTAATGGAACACTCTGTATATTAATAGGCAAAATGATCCGCGCTTGAAAGCTGGTTACATCGATATAATTCTGTATGGGTCTAAAGTTGATAATTTCTGTGTTAATAATTATTTTACTTGATAAATTAATACATTTCAGTAGGCTATGCTGCATAAGGAAAAACTAAAGATTCGAAACCAACAGAATAGAATATTTTTTACTAGTATTGAGTTTCGTTGCTACGTGAAATACAGTGTGTAACTGTTCGCGTTATACAAAGTGTTCACAATTTCGCAAAATCGAAGAAATCTCGTAATTTTTAAATGGAACAACCTGTATATCAGTTCATTTTTGAATTGTTTATTAAATTTCATGTCAGAAACATGTAAGACGTTAATACTCTAAAAGTGACTATTACTGAGCTATTGTCTCTTTTTGATATAATTTTGTCACTTTTGTGGTTTTAATTAATATAGTATAGTACTGACAAAATTATATCAAAAAGAGACAATAGCTCAGTAATAGTCACTTTTAAAGTATCAACGTCTTACATGTTCTTGATGTGAAATTTAATAAGAAATTCAAAAATGAAATAATATACAGCGTGTTCTATTTGAAAAAAAATACTTTTTTGCAAACACTTACAAAAGCATATAAAAAACGACAGTAGCTCAGTAATAGTCACATTTAAAGTATTAACGTCTCACATGTTTCTGACATGAACTTTAATAAACAATTCAAAAATGAACTGATATACAGGCCACATAAAGGCGTGCTATTCACAAAAAAAAACATCGCCATAGAAAATCAGTTCAATTGCCATTCATTCTCTAACAAAGGTTGTAACTATTTGCATTTTATCGTTTTTTGTAAGAACTTTTAACTGGAATTACTAGTGGTATTTACGTAAATGCGTATAGGATAAACAAAGTTATGGACCGACTTTAACTACATTTTGGCCCTAAAAATGTAGTAATTTTTGATGAGTTACAAATAAATTTCTTGTTTGATTTCCAGTTAGACATTTATACATTCTTCAGATTCGCATAGCCTGGTACCTATTTAGCGGTAACCCTGTATATAATAGTTGAAAATATATGTTCTTCATGTTTGTGTAATTCATTTTTGCACTTACCGCCCTTAAAGTGACATTTGAATCATGCATCGCTTCACCAGCAACGAGTGATTATTAAATTTCGTACTTGTTTTCTCGACGTTTAAGCCTTTTTGGGTAAATTTCGTGTATTTTTAGAATTACTGATGATATTATTTCAGCTACAGATTTTGGTTTGGTTACTGTTTTGGTTCTTCTTGATTTCTCCAAAGCTTTCGGTAGACTCAATCATCAGATGTGCTTTCGATTTTATATTGTATCGGGTTTCGTGATAGTGCTGTTTACTTATTTTATAACTACTTGTCCGATAGAGTACAAAGAACTGTTTTAAATATTGACTTTTATGACTCCAGCTATTTAAAATCTAGCATTCCTCAGGGATCTATTTTATGTCCATTGCTATACAGTTTATACCTCGCAACTCTTTCTGTTTGACTACTTTAATTGCAAATTTCACTTCTATGCTGACGACACGGAATTGTACATTTCTTTCACCATAACCGATGTCGTTGTTTCAACGCAAACTATCAATGCTGATTTAGATAAGTTTTATAAAATCACCTGTTGCCATAATTAGCAAATTATGAACAGAGGTCATATATCATTATTTTCGGTAATGTTTCGAACAGATTACAGGTGTGTGATGCGTTGGGCTTGCGTATCAATAAAGTTGGATTGGTCCGGACGAGAACTTAAGACTCAAGGATAACACTACCAACCTCATTAGGTGAGCTTATTGCAATTTGAAAATATTATATCCTCACAGATGTTCCTTGAGCCTCCACATTAAGACCATGACTTCATTTACGGCCTGTCTTGACAGTTTGGATAGGATGAGAATATAAGGTGCTCTAAATTCATGCTTGCGGTTCATTTCCGGTATAGATAGGAGAGAGAGAGAGAGAGTTTCTTTTAAATTGTCAGAAATTGGCTGTCTTAATATGGAAAAGCGTAGGCTATTTCAATTGGATTGTTTCCCCTATAAAATCATTACGATCCGCACGCCGTCGTAATTACTAGACAAAATTAGATATCGCACTGACGTCCACAGCATTAATGTTCGGAGAAAAAATTTGATCGATATAGCTTGGCACCGTACCACACACGGGTATTTTGCCAATCTATGCGGCCAAAAGTCATTTTCAAAACACCCAAAACAAGTAGAAAACACCTACTTAGGAGGTTAAATAACCGGAGACCAGTATGCAAGCTTTTTTGGCCTCTTATCGGCTACGCACGCGCTATAGCTTTAGCTGACAGTTTATCGTCACTTCAGGTGCACCTATCTCTCACGGCTTGTCAAGTGTAGAAACTTCAGTTAAAACGTATTCTTTATGTTGAGTGGTTCTCTTCATAAATACGGTTCCATAACCGTATTTATGCTGTTTCCATATCCATATCTGGAAACAGCAGGTAAGAACAACACTGTTGATGTAATTATTGTTTTATTAGTTAACGTATAAATAATATTATGGCTGTTTCAAAAGGATATAAATTTTTGGAATTTACAACCACATTTCAGTATATTAAGTAAGCACAGACTAAACAACCCAGACCGGCAACTACTTGAAATAAAAATATTCAAGATCTTCTATTCTTGTCACACATCAGTGAACTTGGTGCGAAGATGGCGCTAGCAGCATATTGGCGCGAAATTTGAAATGAGCTTGTTTTAGAATACGCTTATTAAATAAGTTATTTATGTAACAGAAACATGCACAAAAGTTATTAAAACTATGGTAATAAATATTACTTACTGTAACAATTATAGCCATAGTTTGAGCATCTTATGTGTAATTTTGTGGTGTTACATATTAAATATGTGATACGAAATATAAATATTAATCTTTTACTTATATGTATTATAACATCCCTCTTACGGTGACCTATTGGACACAATAAACTACTACTCTATATAAGATTAAGGGTAGTATAATAATGCAATAAGTGAAAACTGTCAAGGAAAACATAGGGATATAATAATAGTTTTTATTGATACATATACAATAAAACATAATAAAATTGAATTACACAACCAGTATTGAGAAGACAATAATAATACAAATCTTGTGTAATATGACAAATAAAAACAAAACAATATGTACCAAAAGGAACAAATTCAGCAATAGTTCATTACTAAAATGCTGATTTTAAATTTGTCCCTTAAACTAACAGCAAATGAAATATATAACAGAAAAATATTGCAGGTGTAGAAAATTAATATTACAAGTCTATAGTATATAAAATTGATATTATACAGATTGCCAAAAATAAAATCAACAACAAAATAGTAATAATAATACTAATACACAAATCAAAAGGTATCAAACCTGCAAGGCAAAGAGCATGTCAAAAATGCGCTTCTTAAACAAAGGAAATGCCAATCTTATCTTATTAACTTTTAAATAATGTTTATAAGAAATTTATACATTTCTTAGATTAGCTATTTTTCTTTGTGTAGCACGAACATCAGATCTAAGCTGCCACTTCTGTTCATTTTCCCGCTTACAATACCAAGGAATAACTATTTTGCACACTCCTTTATCAATAGTTTCCTTCACAAAACCGTGATGTACTTCACAAAGGAAAGTAAACTGAACAGCATTAATAAGGTGATTGACAGATTTTCTTGTTTGTTTGTCTATCAAAGTTGCTGAAGTGGAGGGCTTTGAAACTTCTCCTGTGGTAACAATAAAAACACATTTACTTTGTTGTATCACTATATTTAAACTAACGGTGTGACCGCGGTTTCGACCAACATGGCCATTAACGAACACATTGTTGAATGAGACACAAAACTATGTTAAACTTAGTGTTAGGCAGTAATTATAAAGTAGAGGGGAAATACATGGGATAATACACAATACATTATAACAGTTATTAGTTAATTATAGGGAAAACCAGAAATTAGAAATATGAGGTAAATTAAAAATCTAAGTACAGCAGGTAAACAGAGGTGTATATATCAAATCAGTCTGGTCGTTAAGTAAATGACATTCGAAATTGCGGGAGGCTTTGAATATTTCGAGGGCCTCTAGGAGGTTTAATTTCTCACCCTGTAAGATTTTTACAAAATTATTAGTTGTTGTATGATTATTCTCTTTTATATGGGCCGCAAACGCAGACTTAGGGCATTCATTGTCAACTTCTTTAATATGCTCTTTAACTCTACTATTAAAACTACGACCAGTCTGTCCGATATATACTCCTTTACAATCAGAACATTCAAGCTTATAAATACCAGAAGCTTGAATGTTCTGATGGTAAAGGAGTATATATCGGACAGACTGGTCGTAGTTTTAATATTAGAGTTAAAGAGCGTATTAAAGAAGTTGACAATGCAGCGAAAATCAGGTCGACCATCAAAAAATTTTACACAGTTGAGTGAAAGAAGTAAAAGAAGAAAAACAGAAGGACTTCGTAGTGCAAGGGATGGAGCATTGTTAATGTATGCTGCGCAGATTAAATTACAAACTTCTGGAAAACGAGATGCTTCGAATATAATGAAACAAATTATATGTTCTCCAAAGCCAGTTACGGAGTTAAAGAAAGCGTACAAAAAAGTCAACGCCTTTGTCAGCTCTTTCAATGTTCGTGTATGCTGACTTGTCTCGGAAATTATACGAGATAATTAGAGGCACAAATAAAGACATTTACCCCAGTTATAGCCTGCTGCAAAAAGTGACTGCTATCCGCGGAAAGAATGTTTTGAAGTGACTGAAGCGTGGGCACAATAGTTGTCATTTTCAGAGCTTACTTTAACAATGTTAACTTTTCCATAGTACAGTAACTGTGACATTTAACAAATAGAAAACGGTTTAACCCATAAAGGACTGGCGTTGCCATATGGCAACGTAAAAAGTGTTGGTGAGAGAGGAATCTGTAGAATTAATTTTCAATGATGTTGGGTAGATGTCACTACTAGCGCGTAAATAAACCCACTGTTCGTGTACTGTCTTGCCAAAGTTGCTGTAAAGCTCTTCATATAGTAACTATAACCTAAATAGTACGCACGTGTAACTTGTTGGTTGGAAAATGGATCTCAAGCTGGTGTAAGTATTTATAACTTTAACAAATACCATTTATAACGCCTGAAATGTTTATGTTAGATTCGTAAATGTATCCAAAATGTGTTACTTTTATATTTATAACCACAAATACAAAAACTATTTCTGCACACCCTATCAAACTTTGGTGTTGCCATTTGGCAACGCCAGTCCCTACGAATGTAACATTTTTATATAAAATACAAATTGTTACAGTGGAGGTTTAACACTAGAAGAGGCAATACAAATGGCCTATTCTGAGGATTTAGATATTGAAAACATATATATCGAACCACCCGATTTTGACGAACTTACAGATGAGGATTCTGCCGATGAAGATGGAGGAGGATTAGTTGACAATTTGTCCAGAAGACAACTGAGTGCTGGGGCTGAAATACAATTTCATCATAATGAGGCAGAAGATTTGTCAAACACATATCAAGAGAGTTTATCCGAATCTGTAGAGGAGGATACTGGTGAGAATGCTGTAGAGGAGGATACTGGTGAGATTGCTGTAGAGGAGGATACTGGTGAGAATGCAAGAAATGGTGTAGCGGTGCTGGAAAAAATAGATAATTCAGCGATTGAGTGGATTAACGGGGATCTTGAAAGAAAACAGAAAAATTTTACCAAGCCGGATTATGAACGCTTCAAAAGCCTTACCCCTGTTGAAATGTTGGAGTTATTTTTAGATTATGACATCGTATCTTTTTTGGTTTCTGAGTCAACAAAATATGCTCACTTTAAAAATTGTCCTAATCCGAAAATCACCTACGAAGAAATGAAATGTTTCCTCGGAATTTTGATTTTGTCGGGATATAACACTCTTCCGGGTAAAAAATTTTACTGGGACACTGATGGAGATATGGGAAATAAATTGGCTATTGGCGCTATGAGAAGAGATCGTTTTATAACCATTTGTCGCTATCTTCACTGTGCTGACAATAGTAATCTTGCCCAGTCTGACAAACTAGCAAAGTTGCGACCACTGATTGACAAGCTACAAAAAAAGTTCCTTCAGCACTTTGAACCTGAAGAAGAACTAAATTACGATGAATCCATGGTAAAGTATTTTGGCAGGCACTCTTGTAAACAATTTATAAGGGGCAAACCCATAAGGTTTGGGTACAAGGTATGGAGTGTCAACACAAAAAGCGGATACCTCGTCAATTTTACGATTTATCAGGGGAATGATCCTAAGGCCAATCAGAATTATCAATTAACAGTTGGAAAAGCGGCAGCACCCTTTATTACAATGCTAAATGAATTGCCTGAAGCCAAGAAAAAATTGCCGTATTATTTATATTTTGATAATCTTTTCACCAGTTTCACTTTGCTTAGCCACCTAAGAAGTTTAGGTTATTATGGTACAGGAACCATTCGCGATAATCGGATACCAAAAACTTGTCCTTTATCGTCAAAAGCACTGATGAAAAAGAAGGAAAGGGGAACATATGAATCCACTATTGACAAAACCAATGGTATTATTTTGGTCAGGTGGGCCGATAATAATGTTGTAACCGTTGCCTCAACTTCTGATGGAGTTTCTCCTATTGGACAGGTTCAGCGCTATTCTCAAACGCAGAAGAAAAATATTCAAATCCAAAGGCCATATGTTATAGGAGAATATAATGCTGCGATGGGAGGCACTGACTTGATGGATGAAAACATATCAAGATACAGAATTGGTTTACGCGGTAAAAAGTGGTGGTGGTGCTTATTCACCTGGTTAATTGATGTAACCATCCAAAACGCTTGGATATTACACAGGAAATCTGGCAATAAACTAACACAACTAGAATTTCGACGAGAAATTGTAAAAACCTATCTGAACAAATTTGGTTGCCCCCCAAAACCTGGTGGACGACCATCCACAAGTTTATCGAGCAGATCATTTTGTAGGGTTTCTGATGATGTTAGATTTGATCAAACTAATCATCTGCTCACGAACACAGCAGACCACAAGAAAAGAAGATGTGCCGGTGAAAATTGTAAATCAATAATAAGAACAATGTGCACAAAATGTGACGTGGGACTATGTCTGGCTTGCAATATAAGTTTTCATACTAATTTGTAATTTTTTTGATATTACGTATTAAAACTAAATTGTTTTTGTGCTTTTTACTATTTTGTCATATTTAGCTATGAGTGAGGACTAGCGTTGCCATATGGCAACGTGCTGTTTTTCTTCTTTTATGCCATTTGAATGGGTTTTTATGCAATATATTGCACAATTATAACAAACTAACAAAAAATAATAGGTTAATAATAAGATTAAAAAGAAAAAAAAAACTTCGTCCTTTAAGGGTTAAGATACCGGTATCATATATTATATTTTTGAAATCGGAGTAAAAGGACCATTATAGGAATTTAATAATATACAGGGTATTTCATTTAAAAAAAAATATTTTTTTATACCGTTGTATATGCTATAAAAACACAGCGGCATGACCACTGTGTTTTTGATAGCATGCAAATAAAATTCAGAGTCAGCCACACAACTTTTATTTGAAACATTTTTTTGAATATTCAATAATAACGATGATAATTTATAATGAATAACCCTGCATATTAGATAAATTTGTAGGGAATGCATAATTTAAGAGATATTTGCAAAAAACTGTTTTCGACAAGACAACAAGTCCTATATTCGGTAGGAATTTCGAAATCTTTTTTTATAAAATCTTTCTAAAATCCACGTTTTACTACTTTTGTATTTTTAAAAAAATTCCAATCCTAGTAGATGGCAAGCTATTGGTAAAATTTCACTATTTCACTGAAGTACGCTATTACTTCCGGTCAGTCGAATTCACTGAAAATCTAATGAGATCTCATTCAGTTTAATCCAGATTCTTGTTTGTAAACTTGTTTATATGTTTTAATACAGTCTTAACACCTTTTATTCATCAATATCTTACGAACCAAATTTAAAATTTAATAAATACCTACATACTCTAAAACCTTCGTTGTTACTTTCACTTGAGTCATGGGTTAATTAAGCCCTGCATGTATACAGATTGTCGTAGTTAAAAGTTAATATGCATTTTCAAATACACACACATAAACATGTACCTATGTATGTATGTATATAACACCGGTGGTGTGGGGAGATAGTGGGGAGATCGAGAGCGCAGACATGGCATTCGTTCCGTAACTTTAGAGCGTGAACGTACATACATTGTATCTGAGCAAACTCGCAAATATTAATACCGCTGAAGGAAATAGAGCGATTGATTTGGATGGCTTAAGAGAACAAATTCTTAACGCCATACAAATGATTACTCCTGAAATGCTATCGAATGTACGAAATGGGTTTTATAATCGTTTAGGGTACTGCTTGATGCAAGAGGGACAGACATTTGAACATCTTCAACATTAAATTTTGTATAGTTCATTAAGTATAATATTTTGTTTCGTTTTAAATGTGAGAATTTTATTTAATTTTTTATAAGAATTTTATTTTAGTTACAAATTTTATAGAGTTTTGTTTCAGTTCAATGTTAATACACTATACATCAGTTACCAAAATATTATACAAAAACCGTACATAGCGTAGCAATTCCTTAAAGCAAACGTCTGCATACTAACTTTCAACGTTTTACACTAAAGCCTCGGTACCCCGGTGTCCCGATATGAACTCATCTGTACTCCCCTACTATCGTACCCCTCCATTTCATGTTTGCACAACGGTATAGGCGAGTGAATATGTATGCATGTGTTGTAATGGTAGTAGCTACATAGTTTTAATTACGAATCCACGTTTAATAATTAACTTATTAAGTGTAGTTTGTCCTCGGAATACAATAGGGCCAGTTTCAACTAACCGTAATTCGAAATTAATGAGCGTACGAAATAAATTTGCTTCCCTAATATTTGGCCGTTGTACCGCAATTTCAATTATTAATTGGATAGGATAATTATATAATCTCTGAAATAGTAACGCACCCATGTAATGAGGGATTTCCTATCTAGATGCAGAAAGGTATATACTAATTAAGAAACCATTCTTGAAACTGTTAGGGAAAATCGAATTTATGTCTAACACGGTGTTTTGATATAGTGTCCAGGAAAGAAATCACTAAAGGTAAGATTATTATTTAAGACGTGAAATACAGATTAGTAGTGTTGCTCATGGTCATAGTACAGTATGGACTTGTACAAATACTGTGTTCGTGGTCCTGTCGAAATTTAACTACTAGTACTTCCATTAGTACACTCACAGGCAAAACTATAGGAACAACAAAAAATTGTGTTTTTTAAAGAAAAAAATTAACAAAAATATCAAAACATAATAAAGTAAAACACAATATCTAAACAGAACGACATCAATTTAATGAAAAATGTAACAGAAAACAAAAAAAGTGTTTCAAAATTTTTTCTTTGTTATTTTTTTGTGTATATATATTTTAATAACGTGTGTTTCCTCCACGAGTTCGTTCGTCTTGATACCATTGTCATTAACTGTTAAGGCGAATTTTCCCAATCTTCCAAGAATATGCTCTGCAAGTCTTGTGAAGTTTGGGATGCAGGAATTCTAGCCTTAACCCTACTGCCCAACATGTCCCATACTTGTTTGATAAGATTCATGTCGTGAGACTTAGCAAGCCAATTAATGTTTCTGATCCCTGTCTCGTTAGAAAGTTATTACACAGCGTGTGATATGGGCACGAGTTGTTCTGCATTAAAAGAAAATTATATCCAATATGTTGCGCAAAAGGTACTGCATTATCTTGTAAAACGTATGTTATGTCTGATCACAAGTCAAAGTACCCCTGTCAATTACCGATAATTCAATGCACGCTCCCAAGCATATTCCAGTCCTGACCATAAAGGCTAATTTACACGGTGCTAGTAACTCGACCGAGTTACTAAAACCGAGTACTGGAAGAGAGTATTTTGCAAGATAGTAGCGTCTACACACATTCTAATAAAAATTACGACAGTAGAGTAGATCTTTATATTTTAAGAAACTTTGAAACGAAAACTTTTTGTCATGTAAAATGAAATTTAATCGAAACAGTGCTTTAAAACTAAAAAAGAGCAATAACTACATGTTTGGAAATGTTATGTCAAGAGATGATAGACATCTTGGAACAGGAACAAAATCACCCAAAAAAGTTGTGGGTAAGAAAATGGCTAGCTAGGAGAAACACACACGGGCTTCGAGCATGCTTTTAAAAGAACTACCTGTTGAAAATGTTGCAGAATATAAAAACTGAGAATGTTTCCAACATGTTCAGCATGTTTCAACATACTTCTACAAAATCTTTTAATCCTTGTCAGTTCTTGGTTGTACGTCGATCTTAAATTTTTAATTTTATTTTTTACTTCCGTGGCTTTTAAATCTGTGATATTTATTGCTTTCCCAATGCAGATTCTCTTGACCTGTTCTCTATACAACTCTATAAACTTAATTGTAGTGTCATAGAGAGAATATATATAGAGAGACCATCAAATAGGGAAATCGGGCAACATAAAATTTCGAGTAAATCCTGCTATAATGTGCTGGCATCTGGTGGTAGAAAGCAGCTAAGACAACTATTACCATCTATACACTAAGAACGAAACTAAACCATACGGAATTTATTTGTAACTGTAATCCGAGAACTAAATAAAAACACCAAAAGAAGATTATGAATGAAATATACACACATAAGTATCCTATCAAAGAGATTTATTGCTTACTGTCAACAAAAAAATTTATGGGTTTTCAAAAAAACTTTAAATATATTCAGACACCAGTATTTATATCTTATAAATGACTTGCTTTTTACTTTTTTACACCCATATTTTCTGTCTTAAAAGTGTAAGTAATCTTTTGCTATATAATTACTTAACGGTACTCTTTGAAAAGCCTGTTCAGAATCACGGTTTAGGGAATAATATTTCGAATTGACATCAAACATTGATGCTTTTGACTGATTTATTGCTTTTTAATTATCCATTGCCCTTGTCTTAATAGTAATTTTTAAATTCAACTGTTAAAGAATTGCACAAATTAAATTGGGAAATTGCACATACTGTTTTATAAAAATTAGAAGTTTTAATATCTGTCATCAAATATTTTACTGTTATAACAGGTTTTTATAATAATAATAATAATAATAGCTTTATTTGTCCAACGGTTTACCCAGTTATAGGACAGTATTAAATATACACATAATGTACAACGTACTACTCAATAACTTATAGTAATAACTCAAATATACAACAGAATTGTGAGTAATAATAAATATGAAAACAATATAATTAAGTAAAGTAAAAAAAATATGTCAAAAAAATATGTCAAAAAAATATGTCAAAAAAATATGTCCCCATAGTGAAGATTAGCGGCTCTGCACATCACCACCAGCGGAGATCCTTTAAGAAGGTTAGTGCGAGAAAAGGGATGTAGGAAGGTATGGGTAAAACGAGAGGAGATTCTAGGAATGAAGAAATCCAAACATGAGAGCAAATAAGGGCAGTCAACACGCCCACTGGATAGTTTCCATACAAATCGTGCACCATGTATCTCACGACGGTAACTCAAGGCTTGCATATCATGTGCGTCTAATAAATGTGAATAATCTATGCCACGCTGAGGATAAGTACCGGAACATTTAAAAGACAAATATTTCAGGAATCTTCGCTGCACTCTTTCAATGGAAAGTTGTAAGTAAAGATATTGAGGAGACCATACTTGAGATACATACTCCAATTTGCTCACAACTAGACTGAAATAAAGTGTCTTCATCAACTGAATATTATTAAAAAATTTGCAACAACGCAATATGAAACCCAACGTCCTAGACGCAGATGCACACATTGAGTCTATATGGTTAGAGAAGCTGAGCCGAGTGTCAAAGTATACCCCAAGGTCCCTAATACCATTAACTCTAGACAATGTATTTCTGTTTAGGATATATACTGATGATACATTGTTTACTTTACGTGTGTAAGATATGAAGCAACATTTATCAATATTTAGCTTTAAATTGAATTTGCGACACCAGTCAGTCAAGACACTTAAATTACTTTGGAGTTGGACCACATCATTCCAGGATTTTATAGAACTGTAAATTTTCAGATCATCAGCATAAGCAAGTACCGGACACGTTAATTGCATCAGTACGTCGTTTATGTACAATATGAATAAAAGATGACCTAGATTTGAGCCTTGTGGCACCCCAGATGAAGGAAAAAATTCTGGCGACTTGTACCCATTATAAAAAACGTAATTAGGTCTCTTAGTCAGATAAGAATGGATAAGCTTGAGCAAATTCGGCGTTAATCCCAGTGCATATAGTTTGTTCATTAAGAATCCATGATCTATCGTATCAAATGCTTTGCTGAAATCCGTATAAATCACATCCACCTGTCCTGAATTGTCCAACTCTCGGCAGGTAAATTGTGTTAGCGCAGTCAGGTTAGTAACTGTCGAACGCCCCCGCACGAATCCATGTTGGTGTTGAGAAATCAATGATTTAGTATTAAAATATATGCATGAATAAAGTACACTTTCGAATACTTTCGCAAACTTGCAAATGATCGAGATCGGTCTGTAATTCTCCCCTTTGGTATTGTCATCTTTTTTAAAGATGGGAGAGATTCTTGTTCTTCGCCAACGGCCAGGAAATTCCGACGTCTTGATGGATAGGTTTATAATAAGCGCCAGCGGCTTTGATAAGGAGGATCCTGCTTGACGCACCAATTTGCTAGGGATCTGGTCATCACCTGCACTGAAATCATCTGGTAATGCGGACATAATTCTAAGCAATTCATCCTCAGAGGTACCATGCAAAGTAAACGGTAAGTGGTTGGATTCCGAATCTTCCACGCAAAAGGGGGTACTAGGATGACAAATAGATGAAAACATATCCGCAAATCTGTTGACTATGCCTTGAGGGGAGTCTATTGGGGTATCATTGAAAGTTAATGTACTAGGAATACGCGAAGATCCAGTTTTGCTTCTCATATATCGAAATATCTCTCTAGGATTACTCAAAATAGAACTTTCAACTTTGTCCATATAGGATTTATAGGATTCATTAATAAGCGTCTTGCAGATTCCTCTCAACCTTTTAAATTCACAATTATAAAATTGATTCTTCGTAGCTCTCCATTTTCGTCGGTAGTAAGATTTTATCTTCAAGTGATGTATAATCTGCTTAGTGAACCATGGCGGATATACAGATTTGTAATTGATTGAACTTTTCGGTACTGAATCATCAAATATATTGTATAATGTAGTGTAGAAGTCATCAAGAGCGCAATCGACATTATTATGCTCTTCAAGGAAAGTCCAATCAACATTCGAAATATCCGAGCAAAGCTTTTGATAGTCAGCTTTTTGAAAATTATATATAAGATTGTCATTTGACGGAAAATTTGGAAAATTAGTTTCTGCAGTTGAAACTTGTAAAGAGATAGATAAAGGTGGATGATATGGGTCGACAGGTACGAATGGAAATTCGTCAACTTCAATTGAGGCTGAATGTATTGTATTAGACAGTAGCAAATCTAAAAGACGATTATTGCAGTTAACAATATTATTGTATTGTTTCAGTTGAAGTGAGGCGCATAAGAGGTGAAAGGTTGTAGATTTAGCACAGGCAGAAAGATTGCAAGAAAATTGTGGAATATTGAAATCCCCAAGCAAAACGCATGGTTTATCTATAAGGAAAACCTCCAAGACTTCAGACTTTTATGAAATGTAATTGTGATTTTCAGTAGACCAGTGATGATAGTTATGCCTATTGAACACTCGACAGTTGGTAAACCGTGTTTCATACGTCCAAAGTATTTTCCTAGGAAAATCAATATCACCTTCACATTTTTGTAGGAACCACCTGCTAAATTGGAATTGTATGGGTGGTATTTGTTTTTTCTCAACGTTCTGTAAACACCAGATTTAGGAATTCCAGTTTCTCGAGCCACTCGACGTACTGATGTACTTGGCTTGTTCATAACATATTGTAAAATATTATTTTGAAGTATATCAGCATTGCTAACTTGATAGATTTTTTTGTTCGAAGCTTCCATAGTTCACTAAATTTCTGATTATTCTGCTAAAAATTGTCCGGTGTGGTTGTGGTCTTTCCGGAAAACGCTGAGCGTAACTTGTGCAAGCATTTTCAGAGATTCTGTTCACTTTGAAATAAACTTCCAACATATCAACCTTTACTTCATTTGAAATTGTGTGTGCCAATATCAATTCTCATTTATTTTCATGCTGAATGGTAATTACTTACACAAAGTTCTAAATCTCCCACCAATTTCACTGCACTTTTACATGTCAATAAAGACAGAGCTTATTTATCGTCTGTTTAACACTGCCATTTATTTCATAACCAACTAATTCCGTATTAGAGTGAATTTTATTCAAATGTTCATAACTCTCAATAAAGATTTATTAGGCATGTATGTTGTACATTATTGAAAAGCTATTTTTAAGGACTATGTAAATAATTAAAAATCCAATATGGCCGCCTTAAGAAAAACAACAGATAGCGCTAAGAACTTGGAAACAAATAAAAATCGGGGGTTACTGTTAACACCAAAATATTTGTCTTAAAAAAGTGCCTCAACAATGTTAGAGTTTAAAAGCGATCGCATTAGGCGTTATCGACTTATTGAGGAAAATTCAAATCGGCAAATATTGATTTTTTCAAAATATCTCAAAATTGGCAAAAGTCCGAATGAATTTGAAATGAGATTGGTTGCGAGCATTGAATTCTGCAAAATATTCCCTATTTAACCGTTCTTCTATGTCTTCTAATAACCAATATACCAATGGTGAGCATCGAAATCTGGACATACTGTATATAACTCGTATATAATACGTCGCATATCGGCAGCAACACTTACAAAATAATTTTAAAAATGTGGCATTTAACATTCGATTTTTTTCATAAATTGAGAGATAATATGTATGTCTTCTTCACCATATGAATTAGTGCTATTCAGTAACTTACGTGTTGTTTACATTATTCCTTTGCTCGATTGTATCCGTCGTATCATTTTTTTCCTTGTCAGGAACAGTCGGTCTTGATTTTACACACTCATTCAAAGTTTTTATATATACGCATTTTAATAAGGTTCTTATCTTTGCTATATACCGTGCTATATACGAATTTTGTTGGAATTTATATAACAGATTGTATTTATTTTATTTCTAAATCTAAATGATAAAATTTATTATTAAATATGAGTACTATTTTGTCTATATAATAATAATAATAATATGTATTAATACTAAAAAATATTTGAAAATACTGCACGACATCTACCAGGCATAAACTTAATCCCATGAGCAGATGCTGCCGCTAGTTCTGGACTTAGCCGTTCTTTCCTCCACGTCCACAATGGCGTGCCCAAAAAATAACATTGCATGGGCTCTCTATATATATTCTCTCTACGGTAGTGTCTTCATTCCACTTAGCCATTGTCTCGTAATAACCTGTGATAACTTAATTTATAATTATTTACATGATGTAAATTACATCTGACACCGGCCGGTACTGCACTTGATTGGAATCATCACTAAAAAACCCTGTCTACATGACTTTAGTGGTCTAGACAGTCGAGAAAGGGCATAGTGGGGGTAACCACTCGCTTCAGTAAATAGGATTGTTTTCTATTCACTCGACTGGAATGAACACTGGAGCGAGTACTGGAATGAATCACTAAAACGCTTGTTTACACGAGGAGAGTCCTAAAATCCAGTACTCGGTTTTAGTAACTCGGCCAAGTTGCTGGCATCGTGTAAATTAGCCTTAATTGTGCCTCCATTAGATAAAATCTTGGCAAAAGCTGTTGGTGGTACTCGATGACGTATCTCTTGCTTTGGAATCATTCTTGGTACTATGTGCCTAGTTCAACTTGCGTGAGTTTTCTTTTCATTGTTCGTTCACTTATCTCCACTCCTCGGAACTCTCTCAAAGCAGTTGTGATTTGCAACACTATGAAACGGTGATCCCTGGCTGTAGTTGACATTACCCTGCCTTGTTCTCGCCTTCTGGCATAACGAACCTGTCTCTCTATACCGTAAAACTGCGATTAATTGTCATTTTTGTAATTCCAAGGGCTATAGTCACTGCGCAGTAAGTATGATTATATTCACTCATATCGTAACATTCCCACTTGACAAAATCACAATTTTAGAGAAGGATGAAAATACATATTTGCTAATGTAGAACAAATGAGCATATAGTGATTTTGCCAAGTGGGTTACCAATTTTTTCAGATCAAATGAAGTGACCTTTGATGGCATAAACGAAATTAAAATCTAACTTTTTCAAAATTATTGAATCAGTAAAATTCTTGACAAATATTTACAATGTACTAAAACTCCGTCGTAAACGGTTGTCAACTGTCAATTTTTTATAATATACTAGCAACATGACAATTTGATTTCTTGAGGCTTTTCTGTTCTTTAATGTTAGAATTGCTCTTTGGATGTTGTCTGTTCCACTGTCCTCCTTACTTTCGCTCCAGTTTATTATTGTAAAATATTGTGGGTTATATTCATCTTCTTTGTATAGGTTTTCAAAATATTCCTCCTATTTTTTGTTGGTAATTGGATTTACATATTTTATTATATTATTTATTTCTACTTCTCTGTTCCTTTGCTATTCTACCTAATCAATACCATTTGCTATAGTTGCTATCGACTGCGATTTATTCTGGATATTTTTAAAGTTATGATTTATAGCCTCTTTAGGTGTGCAAATAAATTCATAAGATGATAGCTTTCTCTTGTCCCTGGGATCGTTAGGGACCCTCTCACTGTCGCTTTATTATTTGGTGCTCTTACTTTTCTTTCCTTTGTGACCTCACTTAAGGTTTTTTGTCAAAACTCTACAATTTTTGATAAATTAGTACGCAAATTTAATGTTTGTTTCCACATTACATTACACACTACTACACTAAAGTTAAAATTTTTAAAAACTAACCAAAGTATTCTCCTCTTACTTTCTTATACGTAGTATAAGGAAGTACTGTGATGATGAAAATTTTCGACCTCGAGATTTTTGCAGATGTAGACGCAGACGTTTTAAAGTTCCCTGATACCGAAAAAATGATTTTAAAAAAATGTGTGTGAATGTGTGTGTCAATGTGTCTGTGTGTGACCACGTTAGCGGTCAAACTGCTGTAGATATCAATTCCAAATTTTGTATGTACGTGTATAATCTCCCTCTTGAGATCTGATTAGTTTTTCAGTAAAATCGGTAAACCGGAAGTAGTAGTTTAGGTCAGTGAAAAAATTGAATTTTGCCAATATTTCGTCAACTACTAAGTTTAAACAAATTTACAAAGAATTTATATGTACTTAAAATTAAAATTGACAACAATTTTATTAAAAAAGTTTTTCGAAATTCCTACCGGAAGTAGGTCTCTTACTCCTATCGAAAATCAGTGTTTTGCAAGTATTTTGCAAGTCATGCTTTTTAGACAGGTACGTTACGAGTATAAAAGTATTTAGAACTTAATTTTCAATACATATTGTATAAAAAAAAAATTCAAAATTCGAACCGGAACTAACACTTTTACCCTTATCGAATAGCGAGTTTTTCTTAAATGTCGTAGATTGAGCATTCTTTATATATATATTTATCAAGAGTACAAAAGTATTTATAGTTGAATTTGGAATATTTTTTGTATAAATGAAATTTCAAAATTCGAACCTAGAGTAACACTTTTACTTTTAGCGAGTAGTACTTCATTTCGAATATCTCGCAAAATATGCATTCTATAGAGATTTATAAGAGAATAGAAGTATTTATAATAGGATTTTGTATAATTTTTATATGAAAAAATCTTAAATTTCTATAATTTGAAACTCTCATACGTATAAGAAAGTCGTGTGGTGGCCACACCTACTCATTTTCTTTGTTTGGTTTTTACGGGTACTATAACAATTCGAGATACCTAAAATACCTTTTACATGTTCTCAAATTGATCGACGTTCCATATTTCCTTCACTTGTATTTATCTTTGTTCTAGCATATATTTTCAGTCATTCTGTTTATTTTATCTATGGCAGTTTCGCTTCATCTCTAGATTATGATATATCATGGTTTACTCCGAGTGGTTGATATTAAAGATGTTCATTACGTTCAGCTAAGATCTTTCTTTCTTCAACAGAATGAATAATAATTTTATCAGTAATTAGCTATTTACTAATATCTTAACTATTGTCTACTTCGTTGCCTTCGTCGTATTGATCCTCTTCCAAACGATCTTTAGTAACCAATTGTTGAGCTCTTAAATCTTCAACCTTACTACGTATAACTTCAACTTCCTTCTCCAAACATTTGGTTCGCTGTCAGTTTGACCTTTCCTTGAATACGCAATACTTCCTATTGCTTAGTTTGAACTTCGTCCTCTAATTTCTGTCCTTCAACGGTCTCCATGTTCTTCGTTTCTTCCATGTGTATCATCATTTCTTGGCGTCCTATCTGTTTTTTTAATGTTCGTCAATAGCCGTCTGCAGCTGTTTCAATTGATTCTCCAATCCTCAAGACTACTCTGACTTCTCATCAGTTCTTCTTCCATTTTTTGGAATGTGTGTGCGTGTATTTTTGTGGTTTCTTTCTGATGATGCTCTCCTAGTTACTTAATTGTAATATTTCTCTCTATTGTTGATTAGCGAATTTCTCTTCTCTAGCTTGAGTCATGCCAGTCAAAAGTACTAAAATGTACTATTTAAAAATACCTACTTGCTTACCTATTAATATAAAAATGTAAGTTGCCATGCACACATAGCATACTTTTAAGTAGTTTGAAAATATCGTGCTCACTGTGCCATAAAAAGTTGTCGAAATTCCAAATTTACATCTATAATTTTAGTTGAAAAAGCAGGATCATCAGTGCAAGTATTCAAATTTACTTGAATTAAAGATAAGTGTCATGAAAAACCCAGTATAGATTACTGTTTCAAGCATAACAAGATCACTGTTATTATGTTTCTACCTAAAAAAATTAAAAATGCGTGCAGGCTTTCGACAAAACGGCCTATTGTATAAGCTAGGGCAGAAGCTACCAGATCAATTATATCTACTAATAAAATCCTACCTCTCTGAGAGATACTTTCAGATTAAAAGTACCAAACGTTCTCAACACATCAACTAACACAATCAGGAGTACCACAGAGTAGTATGATGGGGCCATACTTGTGTCTATTATGCACCGCTGATGTGCCAGTTAATACAGAAACCCACATTGCAACCTTTGCTGACGACGCAGTTATTTTAGTAACAAATAAAAGCACTATAGGGGCTATCTACAAATTACAAGATCATATAGAGCTCTGGATGAACAAATGGAGAATTAAAGTCAACCCAATTCACATTTACCACCAGGCGAATCTTATGCCAACATGCAAGTTATACAATAAGCCTTTATTAGTGAACACTGACTTGAAGTACTTGGTTATTTATCTTGACCATAGATTATCCTGGCAAAGCTTACATCAAGTTGAAAAAACAGCAACTTACATTGGAATCTAGACAAATGAATTGGCTATTGGGCAGAAGATCTCAGTTAACCATTAAGAACAAGATTCTTCTCTACAAAACTATACTGGTACAAATATGGAGCTATGGAATCAAACTCTGGAGTTGCGCAAAACCATCACACTTTAACATTCTGCAAACATTCTAACTTAAAATGCTTCGCGTGATGGCTAACACAGCTTGGTATATGACAAACCTAACATTACATGAGGAACTACCTAAATAAATAAATGTAATCCCCTTCCAGCTAAGCATAGAGCCTTCAATTTTCAGTGGCGTACTGGGAAATGAATAGTGCTAATTGTTAAACTAAACTAAATGAAAATAAAATTGACTTGTCGGTTTTATTATATCATATCAGTTTTCAAATTCGCACTTAATTCACACAGTTGCGCAATACCTTCCTTCTGCCTAAATTAAACAAGACAATCTTGAATAAATTTAATTAACATTTTTTAAGTATTATACATATTATCCAAAGAAGAAAGAAATAATTTTCAAAATATATAATCATGGGACATTTCAGGGCCACAATATTTCAGTAGAAAACTTATATTTTTAAATGTCAATACTTTTTTACGCATATATGGCAAAAGCACTCAAGCGAATTACCTTGTACCTCTTGAACTGACGGCATCAAACAAGAAACGTGTTCCACATACTTAGAAAGGTGTTCTTGTTCCATATATAAGTACTAACGAGCATGCTATTAATGTATATTAAATGTAGATGATTCTAAAACAAGGCAGACGCAGTAACACGCATAACAATTATTCCAGTGGTTCAGTCGTTTTGATTTGCCAAGCACAAATCTACGCACATATTGGCTTAATTGTTCTCCTTTTTCACCTAAATAACAGCGACCCCATGTTTTGTGAATGCGGTGCGAGTGGTGTAGTACATGGGATAACATCCTAACTGCTGACGATGGCATTTCACTCTAAACGTTTGTGGTGCTTACGTTTCAATTTGTCAAAGTCAAATAATCCTTTTTCACTTGACGATGACGTAGTATATACACGGTTAAAAAACTAAAGCCGAGTTAAAATGTAAAAGTTGCAAGTTAAAATTTTCGATTTGATTTTCTAATGTTCTGTATTTATTTCTTTATTCCAACATATACTAAATACACACGTAAAAACTCTTCCAATATAAATTTAAATGTACCATATATACCGGGTTAGTAATCACATGTGAAATTACTCCCATTTAAAAAAGATTTTTGTTTGCAAATACAACAAAGGTTATAATTACTTTTAAATTTTTGCTCTATACAGTGCCACGTAACAGAAAACGGCGAAAGGAATCGTGGGCATACACTAACAGACGAAGTGACAAGCGCTAAATCCATTACAAACAATGCAGAAGTTATGTTATCAACTATATAACCCTATACTACTCGATATTAAAAGAAAAAACAAAGTAATCCCAATCTGAAATTTCTTGTGGGGTAAAAAGAAGTTTTTCAAGTTTTCACTGACGACAGAGGATTAATTGGCTATGTAATTAATAAGATGTTTGACATATACTTTGGATTAGATGCCCTTGAAATCCAAATATTTGTCTTTGAATACGCAACAGTTCTAAAGAGAAAAATTCCATACGCGTAGAATACTAACAAGATGGCTAGAGTCATTTGTTTTAAAGCATTCATGAATAGACACTCTGCTCTTAGTATCAGAGAACAAAAAGCATTAGTTTGGCTCGAGCATCCAGTTTTAATAAATTGAATGTGTTAACGTTTTTTCAAAATTTAATCACTGTTTAGAATCGTCATCATTTTGGCCCAAGTGATATATGGAATATTGACGAAACTGACATCACCACCATGCAGAAACCTGACCATATTGTTGCTAGAAGAAAAGATAAGCAAATAGGCTCTATTACTTCAACAGTGCGTGGAGCTTGCTTACTATGGCGTTTCAGTAATTGGAAATGCTATTCCTCCTTTCCTTATATTTCCACGATCACATTTCTTAACAAATAAACCACTTGGATTCCAGGACGTATTTGACAAATTTACGTGTCACTTTGTCGGCATTCAAAATGCAGCAAATAGCACCCATTGCTGCTATTCTTAGATAATGATGACTCACATGCTTCGATTAAAACATTTGACTTGTCCAAGGAAAATGGAATTGTAGTCTTATCCTACCCGCTTCACTGTTCACAACCATTGAATCGAAGCGTTTATGGACGTTCCAAGCACTATGAAAATACGGCAGCGGACGACTGTGAACCCATACTAGTAAAACCATGGCAATATACGACGTTCCAGGAATTGTTTGGACGATAAGTTACAACAATATAATGGCTGGTTTCGCTTGTACGGGAATTTATCCATTTAATCAAAACATCTTCACAGAACTAGATTTAGCCTTAGGTGATTCTACAGATAGACTAAATTCATCCAAACTTGACGCTGCCACGGCAGAAAATTTATTGGAAGGAGCATATGAATCGAGCAAATCACAAATTACTTAGCCAAACAGGTCTCTATCTCCCCAACAACGCACACCAAGGAGATACCCATTTCCACAATCATGCACATCTGACACCGATCACCTAAATTATCTCTAAAGAATTTTAATGTTATATCCTCTAAGCCTACATATTGGAGAACCGACAACAGCACCTCATGATTTATTGTGTCAAATGGTCAACTGTAAGGGAGGGGGGGGGGGCAGAACCGTGTGGTTAAGAACAATAACTTGTAAAATATTTGTTTATTTAGTTATTGTATTTTTAAAACTATTAATATAAACACTAAAGTCTTATGTAAAGCAATAACGTTAAATTAAATCGATACGTGTATTACAAAAACAAAAAAAATGGTAAAATCCAACATCTTGCAAAATACGTTTCTGCCCCGGGGGTAGGGGCAGATCCGTATGGGAAGATGGGCAAATGCGGGTATGGTATATTAAAGCTTAAATTCACAATTTATACAGACATGGTCATCCAAATCGTTGTTAAGTCATCCCTTTACATCCCTCATGTGCCCAATATGGCTTTCCATGTGCTGGACATAGCCGTGAAACTGAATTTCTTGTTCTTTTGGGAAATAATACATTTATACTTTCCCATTCCTAAAAAGAAACTTATTGTATTGCATTACAAATAATTTATCTACCTTTAGAAGAAGCCTTTTGCGCCGAAGATCCGTTCTTCTTCATCTTTTTTATCCTATCTTCCAAAGTAGATTGCGGAACGTTGTACGTTTTCACAGCTTTCCTATACCCTATTGCCCCAGATAGAACTTAGCTATTAGTTTCTTCATATTGTCGCTCGTGAAGACATTCATTCATCAGTACCAAGGGCAAATCGTTCTTCGGCGACTAGTTAAGGAAACTAAACTAGTATAAATGGTAATAAGAAAATAAAAACGACTTCGACAGCTGGAAGAAGATTATAAAATCGGCAGCAAATGGAGTGAGAACAGGCAGTTAAATGTGCACTAATATATGTAGTAAAAGTATGAAGAAGCCCAAAAATGCAATGGCACACGCAATAGAAGCGTGAAAGGGTGTTAAAAGTATTACTAGTATAGGTAATAAAAGTATGAAGAGGCCCAAAAATGCAATGGCACACGCAATACAAGCGTGAAAGGGTTCTAAAAGTGTACTTGTCAAAATAATAAAATTATGAAGAGGTCTTAAAAATGCAATGGCACACGCAATCAAAACGTGAAAATGTCCTAAAAGTGCACTAGTATAAGAAATAAAAGTGTATGATATGATCCTATGACTGAAGATATGGGACAATGAAGCACTCCATGTTGCAACATAAGTAAAAGTGGAAGCCAAAATTTATTATCCGATGGTCCTGAAGGGTGTCCAAAACCGGTGGAGGAAAGGTCATTTCTTTCGCAAAGGCTCAACTCATGAAGCCATATTCTCATGCTGCACCGCAGGATAAGAAATCTCACAAGAAGAAAGAAAACAGAAACGCAACAATTCAGTACAGTACAAGAACAAGGTCGAAGTTGAAGATATTCTTAACAGCCAACAGCTAAATTAAGCTAGTCGTGCTAGGAACTGCCAAGATGCTCTGATGAAGAAACCAAGGTAGATCAAGAAGTGAAACCAGTGACAGTGAATAATTAGGGACAATTAAGAGTGTAGGAATTAAGGTAGAATTATAATCTAGTATAAGTTTAGTTGTACGGTAAAGTGTTGATTTGCGATACCCAAAGTTCTATTGGTTGTGTATATGCCGGGGGCATATAAACTGCAGGAGGGGGATATGTCGCGAATCAACAAGCGTACTAAAAGTATTGCCGCGGTAATCTGATTCCGGACTTACCTAGCATCCTGTCTGCCGTTCGGTGAGTTCAATGGAAGTTGATCGAACGGAGGAATGTGCAATTCAGCGAGGTAAGGACGGACTCGGCGTTACCGAGGTAATAAAAGAAGCATATTCCGAACAGGATGAATAATTCATAAGTGATCTTCCGATAGGAGGATCACTTGTGATCCTTCGTAGTAAATCTTATTGTTGTCATCTAGTGGTTATTAGTATTTAATAAATAAATGTGTTAGAATTAGTATTTTATTCAGACAACTCAATCTCCTCGCCCCTTGAGAGTCAAGACACCCCCCAAATAAACAAAAATTAATCAAATGTGTGACAAATTTAATAATGTATGAGCAACATGTCCTGATGAAGTTAATACCAATATTAAACTGAATAAATAAAATACGTAAACTTGGTTTCAAAAATTATTTTATAATATCACTACAATATCGTTTCGCCAAACTTTGGCTTCATCAGGCGAAACGATATTGTAGTGATATTATTAAATAATTTTTGAAACCAAGTTTTCGTATTTTATTTATTCAGTTAAATATGGAGTTTCAACATGTATCAGCCTCATCAATTAACTATTTAATACCAATATTATCAACCCCAGTGTCGTTTGTAGATATTCCACTTATAATCTGTACGACCTCGCTTTCGCTTACAACTCTGAAAGTTCTTGTATAATTAGGGTGTTTATTATTATTGTAAAAACATTTGCGTTCGTTGATATTCCCACTAAAGAGGGAGTACTTCCACATCAGCAAAATGGTTAGGCAATGATGGTCGATTCTGATTGTAAATATTGTGCCTGCGCAATTGTTTCCACTGGTCTCTCTTATTAACTGTATTTAATTTAAAGTTAAATTACACCTTGTGTTCGTTCTGAACAACGGTGTTACAAGAAATGCGCTATTTAGTATATAAATTCGTATTACTTTGGTGTTAAATACGTTTTACACTGTACTTACAATTGATGCAAATTCCAGTTCATATATTTACATTCATCAGGATCTTTCCGCATTCACTAAAAGAACCGCTTCTGAAAATATGACCTAGTAACTAGTCTATAAACAGAAATATTACATCAAGACTATATAAACTTTTTCTATAATCGTTGTTTCCTGTCCGCAGCATGCAGACCACGAAAGCGTAATAATTTCTAAACTATCTAAGCTCCACGCCAGAGCTGAGTAAATCTTTTCAAATAATCGATGTTCAACTGACGCTATTATAGTTTTCCTTTGAAATTATTTCGAATTTTTATAGATTTAAGGACATAAATTACAACTGCACTTCCTATTGGAAGCACATTAGATGACAGGATCACATTTTGCAATTTAACCTCGCCTCTATTGTACGTTGTGGTCCGACGTGACCTGGATGTAAGATTTATTAAGGATCTCGCATTAAACGAGGGTATAACATATAATTTACCCCATTTGGGATTACGTATATTGTACGGAATAAGTAACTGTAACTAATATGTCTTCTGAATAGCTATTAGTTAATTACAGGGGTAATGATATACTGAAAAATAAACGATTACTAATTGTTACGTCTATATGCTTAAGGAGTATTCTAATGAACTTCACATCTTTCTTAAGCAATTCATATAAACTGGTTAGCATAATTTGGAACAAATTTTTGATAATAATTTAAAAATCCTAAAGAACCTCTTAAAGTTTTAATATTCACTGGTCGATGATATTCTTTTATTATGTCCATTATACTCGAATCTAATCAAATTCCATCTTTATCAGTCACAAGACTTAAAAAACTGACTGACCTTTTAAATCACATTTGTCTAAGCTAAGCTTCATAGCAGCTTTTGCCAATGTTGTAATTGCTAAATGTAGCATCAGATAGTAATCTTTTTAATTTCAGAAAAAACCAAATGTCAAACGTTTCATACAACTTACTAAACTACTTGAACTAGTCGATACTCCGCAAAGAACGACACAAAAGCAATATGTAGAGCCATCTATCGAGAATCATGTATACTTCCTACTGTTTGTGTGTTTGTGAAGTGGAATAAGGTAAAAATTGCTTCGTAAATCTGATTTGGTTAAATATTTCTTTCCACAACAATTACTCAACAATGATTCAAATGATAAAGGTAATACATGCTATATTAAAAAGATTTTATTGATAACTTTGACATTTCAACTTACTTTATTTTTTTATTGCATAGTCTTAACTTTCATTGGCGAGCCACCAAAACTATTGCTTAGACCTCAAAATGTATGGAAGATTGTATACGCAAGAAGTCGATTCTATATGTTTTCTTATTTTCTGTTTATATTTCGAAATTTGGTGTACGTGATATCTCAAAATCGATCTCAATTCAAATCTCACCATGGTAAATTTATCTAATTAAATGTAAATAATTAAAGTATGTCTTCAAAATAGAAAATCATAGTTAGAAATTTCAAACACATTAAAACTATTTTTCAATTATTTAAAATGTAGTAAATATGTCGAACTGTCGGCATCTTATGTTCTGTTACTCGTTGGGATTCAGTACAACCAAATAGTCACCAACCTCGATGGCCCGGAAGCAAACGGTCCTTACTTGCGATTGAGAAGATTTGGGTACGAATCTCACCTATGGGAAAATCCTTGTAATTAAATTTAACTTATTGAATGATTAGTACACAGCAAAAAATTATTACCGATAGTTTATTAGATACTCAATAAAATAATAATAATAATATTTTGTTAATAACAACTGTTTAAAGTTGATATTTTTTGTCGAAAATTAAACTTTTCTGCCAAAGCGGTGCAATTTTGTACTTTTCTAAAAAATCGGTTGGTTTCGTAACTTTATCGTTGTACTGAGAGTAGATGTTTTAATTTTTAATTATCGATAAATTCCTTTGCTGGAATCATGTATGGTATACGCGAATGAGCTATGCGAAGACTACAATTGAAAAATAAACTGTAACAAGCCAGGACTATGTAGTAATTGCTCATCCTAATACCCGAGTTAAACATAAATATAGAAAATCGACCCGTGTTTGTAACTCCAACTTGTGCATTCGTACCTCTTACGACAGCTAGTTTTTCGACAATTCAAATCTAATATTATAGACGAGTTTTTTTTAAATAATAATTCATTTATTAACTACCACAAACTAACAATATTATTACAAAAAGTATAACTAAATATGCAATATACATAAAATTAGAAAGTTTCATCTAAGTGAATATGTCAATTCCCAAAATTATCGACACTGGTCATCTGTAAACCCACATGTTTTTATTGAAGCTGATATGCATCCTATTAAAATAGATGTTTGGTGTGCAGTATCACGAAGAAGAATAATAGGGCCCATCATTCTTCCATGATACAATAAATGCAGAACGATATAACATGTGCTTGCCGGCGACCTGCGGATACAGCTTACTGTAAGATAAAATGACTACACCGAGAGTTTGTATGAGTTAGTACGAGAAAGCAATATACAAACTGCTTTTTGGTCGAGTGTAGTGTTGGAAAAGAGGGGATTCGAATACATTTACGCTGAGGGTAGACGGGCTAGACTGACTCCCGTTTAATCAGGGCAACAAGGATAGATAGCAGCTGTACTGCAGTTTGTATATTGCTTTGTCGTACTAACTCATACAAACTCTCGGTGTCGTCGTTTTATCTTACAGTAAGCTGTATCCGCAGGTCGCCGGCAAGCACATGGTAGAACACTTCTTTTAGAACCATTTATTAGACAACTTGACGACAACGAAAGACAATTTGGCTATTTTCAGCAGGATGGTGGTGATATTTTTAATTATTGAATGTATTTCTTGAGTTACTAAAACGAGTAAATTTAAAAAAAATCCTTGAAAATAGTTCATACGAAAAATAGTAGATGTCGCACTTACGAAATACAATTCAGAATAAATATGATATAGGCGGCAATTATACCATGCCTATCAAGCGGCACGGTCAACCATTTACGATCTGTCTGTATGTAGAACGCATGACCTACAAGATATTCTCGAAACATTATTTTTCGATAAGAGTGAAAGACCTACTTCCGGTAAAAATTTCGAAAAATTCACTTCATAAAGATTTGGAAATTTCGAGGTCGAAAATTCCGATTCCGAAACTAACTCCGATTTGGTACATTTGGAAATTGGATACGACTAATCGAACACTTGAATAGGTATTCGAATATTCAGATATTCGAATATTTTCGTTTTGAAATTATTCAGAGTTGTATATTTAAATATGCGAATATTTGAATTATTCATATTCGATTCCCGGTCTTAATTCAGACTTCGTATGGCTTTTATGGTTACTATTCGGACCCAAATTACATTTTACATTAGTTTTATTGATTTATTTATTTTAAACCACCCTAGTTTATTACTTGCGATTGCAAAATCATAGATTATCTTTGACCTCCTGTTCTTCTTAAAATTTTATTTTAGTACCTTGCTGCACAATTTTTCTCTGATGTTAATTATTTGAATATCCGTTCTAACGGTTGTTTATTGTTCATACTAGCTTCTCACAGATCTCAATTTCAAAGCCAAATAGCTGCAAGTGTAAATGAAATGTAAAATTTGGTATTTTCCATAAAATAGATTTAAATCTACATGAACATGCTAAAAGTTTTATGTGTATAAACAGCATAGAAAGTAAGCTGTTTTCTATAAAACGCGACCGCGCAATGTCCTTAAAGGTCCGCAGAATTGTTTATATTCTCTTCGAACGACAGAGCATCGCTATCGCTTATTTTTACTCTTCCACAAACAGTATCAATCTTTTGACACATAATATCTATAGTCACAACAGATTTTACAATGTTCCTCTGAATTTGTTAACACCCGTTCTAAGGAATATAAACTTTATGTCACTTATCATATACATATAAATACAGCGTGCAGCAATAGTATAAAATAATGGTTATCACATTTTAAATCGAAAAGTTACAAAAAAATGTTTTAGACATACATAAGTTGTTTGCTTTGTTTAAGTTTTTACGTTTTTTATCTGTTCATATCTACTTTTCAATGTTTCAATGTTTCGCTGGTGTGACAATCATCTTTTCTTTTGCAATATTATATAAGCGTATTTTTCTCTATTCATCAATATTTTATATATATAATAAAAAGTGTTTAGTTTCAAAAATTATAATGTTCACATGACATATGTTTCGCCATACTGTGGTTTCATCAGGTGGATGAAAATACAATTTCAAATTACATATTTGCTCCTATATATATATATATATATATATGTTGTCACTGGATTCCGGGTTTTCTTCCGCGTTTCCACTGCTTGGTCTTTGGAAAGACCGATGCTGGTTTCTTGACGACGTTTCGGCAAAATCACACTTGCCATCTTCAGGTCTGCGATAACTGTCTGCTTCTGCTTCTTGTTATTCGTAAACTGACGTTTTCGGGATTCGGATGGTGGTTATATACTTCGTTAGCGTGTCGGTTGGTTGCCCTTGGACGAGTGTGTGCATGGTTCCGTGTCGTTGGGCTCGTGTTTGGAGTGTGACGGCTGGTTTGCGATGTAGAAGTATTAGTTTGGTGTTCTTTGTTGGTATCTGTTCTTGTTAGTGCTGGTTTCCATGCTGTTGGTAACCTCTGGGTATCATCTCGTGAATTCAGATTGTTCGGATGTTTTTCAATTTCGATGGCTTCCCTGATGATTCTGGTTTTAGTATGTTCGATGTTCGCTAATAGCTTGGTGTTACTATTAGCGAACATCGAACATACTAAAACCAGAATCATCAGGGAAGCCATCGAAATTGAAAAACATCCGAACAATCTGAATTCAAGAGATGATACCCAGAGGTTACCAACAGCATGGAAACCAGCACTAACAAGAACAGATACCAACAAAGAACACCAAACTAATACTTCTACATCGCAAACCAGCCGTCACACTCCAAACACGAGCCCAACGACACGGAACCATGCACACACTCGTCCAAGGGCAACCAACCGACACGCTAACGAAGTATATAACCACCATCCGAATCCCGAAAACGTCAGTTTACGAATAACAAGAAGCAGAAGCAGACAGTTATCGCAGACCTGAAGATGGCAAGTGTGATTTTGCCGAAACGTCGTCAAGAAACCAGCATCGGTCTTTCCAAAGACCAAGCAGTGGAAACGCGGAAGAAAACCCGGAATCCAGTGACAACACATACTACTACCCGCGGAAACCTGAAAGAGAACATATATATATATATATATATATATATATATATATATAGAAAAAGAAAAATATTGGGTATAAGGTGGGATAACCTTGGAGATGTAAGCTACACGGAAGACCATCAGGTGACAGACCCCCATTTGTAGCTTCAGCTAGAAGATCCTCGGTTTTGAGGACAACAACTAACGTCGGCACAAGGAAGACAATGTCAACCTGCGTGCCATCCGAGACCTAGGAAATGTAAATCAAAGAATAAGGAGTTATCGCGGATACATAAAATATCAGAAAAAGAAATATATAAATAATATAAATATTAATACATAACTACACAATAATATGTAATCTCATTTTGAAAGGGGACGGACAGAATTGAATTTTTAATTGAATAGGGGGGGCGTTATTTATATCTAGTTGGTCATTTAAAATTACACCTAAATTCAATGTATTAATTTCAAAACTTTCTAGCGTATTAAGTTTTTACGTTTTTCTAAAACATGTAAAGTTGTAAAATTGGTATTGAATTTATGCTTCTGTTCTAAGCAATGATTCGCAAAAGTTGAGTCTGTCTTCTTATCCTTATAACATCTTTTGTGTTCTTTAATTCTAGTATCGAAGATCCTGTCTGTCTGTCCTACATTCACGTTTTACAGTCTTCGCATGTCAACTTGTACGCTCCTGAATTTAATCTATTGTCCATCTTATTTTTATTCTATTTTATTGCTTTTTGTATGGAATTGTTTGGTTTGAATGAAACTACTGTTCTTGAAATTTTACCATTGTATGTGATGACATTCTGATCACCTGAGAGAGTAATTGAAGCGATAAAACGGGTATAATACTTTCGTTTCTTTTTCTTCGGTGAATGTAATAGTAAAAAAAAAGAAGAAATGTGTAAGAGTTCAGGTGTGGTTTTTGATTTATAAAATGTGAAACTTATTAGATATGCACTGTTATTACCAATTATTACTGTTGTATCGTTCTTTTCTAATATGCTGATAGCCAATAAAATTAAAATATTTATCACATGTAAGTATAATAACAACAACAATGAGTTTTCTATATTATGAAAATTGACTTTAATGCAAAAAAAATATCAAATACTACTGCCACATTTACTTATGTAAACACTTACATTCCATTTGACAATTAGGTCTTGAAATAGATGTTTTGAAGTTTATAGGAACGAATAAACGTCAACCTCTGACGTAATGACAGTTTGTGAGAATGTTTAAATTAGACGTATATACAGGGCGGGTCAAAAGTTCAGAAAATCAAACATTATAAAAACCATCATGGTAATGCTCGTGTTTTACAGGAAATTGTATTAAAGCAGTAAGCGGGTCAAAAGAGGCGGATTCGAGCTCGAAGAGATTGACAAATTTAGCTAGTAATGACTAAAATGTATAACTTTTTTCTATCTTGTGCTCGTTAGACCCAATATAATCAAATTGAATTTTGCACTGTCTAAATATGAAACACGTAACTGAATTTTCTGACTTCTAACTCTAAAACAATCCTTGCTTCTGTTCTATAAAAGCAAAATATTGTTTGAAAACATCGGTTCCTACAGTTGTAGTTCTATTTAATGCTCTCGATGCCAATAACTTGGTTATTTAAAAGAATTTTGTGTATAATTCACACAAAATTCTACTGGACAATTATAACATACATGACATTTTGTGTTTCTGAACAGCCCCTAAGTACCTAATTCATGCGGCAATCTAGGTTACTCTCAGAAATAATAATATGTTCCTTGAAAGAAATCAAGTACAACGTGTTTTAGAAAACTTTATGCCATAATTACATCACTAAATATTATATATATATGGCAAAAAAATGGAATGAAACAACAAACCTGTGAGGATGCACGTTACAAGTCGTGGGATGATGCCGTCCTTGTGAAACCAAGAACAATGCACAACGATAAGGACTCTTCACTAGAATTAAGGTATTCACTAGATTTCAGAAAGCAAATTTCAAAATACAGCTGGATAAAAGCGAATTTCTGCATAAAGAAGTGGCTTATTTGGGACATATTATTACAACAAAAGGAGTCCAACCAAATCCAGATAAAATCGATGCAATTAAAAGATACCCTCTGCCCAAAACCACAACAGAAATAAAAAACTTTTTAGGACTCGTGGGGAACTATCGAAAATTTATTAATAATTTTGGCAGAATTACCAAACCTATCACGAATTGTTTAAAGAAAAATCAGAAAATAATTATGAATGATGAATTTAAAGCGGCATTCCAGAAGTGTAAAAATATATTAATCAACAAACCGATTTTACAATATCCAGACTATAGTAAAACATTCATTTTAAAAACTGATGCATCCAACGTCGCACTTGGAGCAGTTCTATCACAGGGAAAATTAGGCAGTAACAAACCCGGTTGTTATGCTTCACGAATCCTTAGCGAACAGAAAGAAAATATTCGGTTATCGAAAAGGAACTTGTAGCCATTATTTGGGCCACCAAATACTTCCGCCATACTTGTACGGAAGAAAATTTGTAATCTATACAGATCACCGACCTCTTGTTTGGTTATCATCACTAAAACAGCCAAATACGAAGTTATCTCGGTGGAAGATAAAATTGGAAGAATACCACTATGAAATTATTTATAAGAAGGGCAAATACTATACAAATGCCGATGCTCTTTAAAGAATTAAATTAAATACATTGGAAGCTACTTCAACAAAAGGTAATGTGAGTGATGACACCGAAGAACTTCTGAAAGAATTGAACAACGATCAATTACTACTATTGGATAAAGTACTAGATAAAGTATTAACCGAAACAGGTGAAACATCTGAGAAAGCCAATGAAGAAGCAGATACAGCCGACGAAACAGGTCCAACGCAACCAAGTACGTAAAATACAAGACACTCAAATATCAACGATGAACCAAAAAGCAATATCCCGTGTATAGATGAAGCAATCGACATAAGAACATCACAGTATCATGTGGAATGGACATATTTACAAGAAAACAAAATTCTATTTCAACAGAATCAAGGAAAGAAAATATATAAAGTGCAAATACCGAAAACGGAGAATTACGAACAAATATTTAAATTTATACGACAATATATGAGCCAAGGCAAACACTTCCTGCTGTTTAAACAAGAACAATTATATAAAGACTTTTGTAAGGTATACGTATAAAATTTTAATTATTAAGGGTCGTAAATTATATCGCTGTGTGTGCTAAAATTAGAAGTCATAGACAATGTAGAAGATCAAATTGAATTAATTAGACAAAACATGAGGTAAAGCAAAAACACCATTAACGAGACAGTAAAACAATTACAAAGAAAGTATTTTTGGAAAAACATAAAAGAAACCGTATCGATATTTATAAAAAAAAATGTGAACTATGTAATAGAAATAAATACGACAGAAAACGCCCTCATCACCCGTTAGATGTGACAGAATTAGTTAACATGCCGTTTGAAAAAACTATATAGATGTATTTACAGTAGATGGAAAATTATTTCTTACATTAGTTGATCCATTTACTACATTAGGAGAGGCGATTAAAGTAGATACCAAAATCGCTATTGAAATTTGTGACGCTCTTATTACATACTTTTCACTATACGGTACACCGGAACAAATAGTAACCGATGGAGGACTTGAGTTCAATAATGAAGGAATACACGAAGTCCTAGAAAAACATAAAATAAAACTCCATGTCTGTACACCACGCAATCCGAACCTTAATCGAACATTTAAGATTACTCAAATCTCAGAATAAAAAGGATAGTATTGAAAAGCTAATGAAATTAGCTATAATAGCTTACAATAACTCGATTCACACAACAACAAATTTACCCTTTTGATATGTATTACGACGAAAGATTTTACAACGATTATATTAAAGAACATGCTAACCGTCTTAAATTATTATATGAAAATCTAGGCGACAAAATGCAAGAGAACAAAATAGAAACTATTAATAAACGCAACGAAAATTCCAAATTAAAGCCGTTTCAAATCAACGAAAAAGTTTATGTCAAAAAAATTTCAAATACAAACAAAATATCCGAAGCTTATCAAGGTCCATTTGCCATTAAACAAATTAACGCGGACAATACTGCAATCATTATTGACGGCAAGAACAAAGAAAGAAAGAAAGTTACATTGTTACAGAGTCTGCACCCTCGCCTACGGAGCTACAGGAAGCATAAAAATAAAGATATTAGAACAGACGCCAGAATTATTAGCTATAAAATTGGGAAAGGCCCACAACATACGAACTCAAGAGTTACTAAGCGAAATTAGAAACTTGTCATTACCTGAAAATATAAAACCACCTATGGAAATTAATTTACGTAAGATACATTTAATAGAAATTATTGTAAAAGCAAAAGCTTATATAAAGGCAAATACAATCACTTTTATTATCCAAATCCTATTTGTCGAAATCGAACCATATACGTATTATCATTTGTATCCGCTTTCTATCCAACTATGATACCAAATTTACTGTAATTAACCCTATGACCCAATATTTGATTATAAACGATAACAGTATGTAAATTCAAATTTAAAACACAATGGAATTAGTTACGAAGAATTTCTATGTGATACGAAATGAAGATTGTCAAACAATGTGGAAAAGAAAATAATATCGAAATTATCAAAGGAACGTATACCGTTTGACTGAAATAAAAGTAGATATAGGGAAACACAGACACGCACACATGTGCATGCAAACATGAAATGGAGGCGTACGATAATAGGGGAGTACAGATGAGTTCATATCGGGACACCGGGTACCGAGGCTTCAGTGCAAAACGTTGAAAGCTAGTATGCAGACGTTTGCTTTAAGGAATTGCTCCGCTATGTACGGCTTTTGTATAATATTTTGGTAATTGATGTATAATGTATTAACATTGAACTGAAACAAAACTCTATAAAAATTGTAACTAAAATAACATTCTTATAAAAAATTAAATAAAATTCTCACATTTAAAACGAAACAAAATATTATACTTAATGAACTATACAAAATTTAATGTTGAAGATGTTCAAATTTCTGTCCCTCTTGCATCAAGCAGTACCCTAAACGATTATAAAACCCATTTCGTACATTCGATAGCATTTCAGGAGTAATCATTTGTATGGCGTTAAGAATTTGTTCTCTTAAGCCATCCAAATCAATCGCTCTATTTCCATCAGCGGTATAGATTTTCGACTTCACGTGTCCCCACAAAAAAAGTCACAGGGTGTTAAATCCGGGGAACGTGGAGGCCAACAAATGTCTGCATCCCGACCACCAATACGTCTTACCGGAAAAATGCCGTTGAGATATTCCCCGGCAAGCCGGCAGTTGTGAGCGGGGCAGCCATCTTGTTGGAACCAAACATCATCGAATCTAACACCTGGTATTACTCGAATTACCTGATTTTGCAAGAGATCGAGATACCTTTCTCCATTTAGCGTGCCATTAATAAAGAATGGTCCTACAATATTATCCCCCAAAATAGCAGCCCAAACATTCAGTTTTTGCGGGTATTGTGTGTGAGCGTTGTAGGTTAGGTGAGGATTTTCCGTAGCCCAACAACGGGCTACAGATGGGTTATGTCGACCGTGTAATGAAAATGTCGATTCATCAGTAAATATAATGTTACTAATAAACCGATCATTCCTGTTAGCGATTTCCATTACACGTTCACAAAACTCCATCCGACGCCAGTAATCATCGGGAAATAGTGTATTTGACCTATGAAGTTTATATGACCTGTAGCCACACTTCTTCAAAGTTTTTAAAACCATTTCTTTACTAATATCAAACTTAGCGGCAATTAGCCGACAGCTTAATGAAGAATCTTCTTCGACACTTGCACAAATAAGAAATTCCTGCGCCTCTTGTTCTTCTGTGACGTTACGGTGTCTTTTAGTATGCAGTGAATTAACACAACCTTCTGGACGAATTTTGTTTCACAATCTTATGGATAGCTGGCGCAGAGGGAGGTGGACGATTTTCATACGCCGCAACAAATAAATTTTGCACGTCTTTGTACGAATTATCCTTCGCATACCATAACACAATCTGTATTTTTTCCTCGACAGTTAAGGGCATTTTATTTTAATATTTGCGAGTTTGCTCAGACACAATGTAAGTTCACGCTCTAAAGATACGGAACGAATGCCATGCGCGCATGGTGTCCGCGCTCTCGGTCTCCCCACAACACCGGTCTTATGGTGGTGTGGGTAAACCGAGAGCCACATTCTTGAACTGTTGTATACATACATACATAGGTACATGTTTATGTGTGTGTATTTGAAGATGCATATTAACTTTTAAATACGGCAATCTGTATAACCGAAATAGCGAGCGAGTGTCGTATCAAAATAGAGGATACAACGATGTGATACCCCATAATCACCCAATTACCATTTGGAGCATATTAATAATTTTAATTCTGTGTGTTATAGGTATTATTTTGTTGTCGAAAAAAAAATAAAATGTAAAGAATATACAAGAGTAGTCGAGGCGCAGGAAATTCCAGGAAACCATCCGTTGACCAGTTGATAAGCTCGTCAACGTAGTTTTTGTTTTTCATCTGAGAGGCGAGGAGTTACATGTCGTGGGATGATGCCGGCCTTGTGAAACCAAGAACAATGCACAACGATAAGGACTCTTCATTAGAATTAAGATAGCATTAAGAAATTATATAGTTAGCACATATTTTATTAATGCATTATTACAATGTGTTACAAACGTAACACATTGTAATAATATCATAAGATTTATGCTTCAGTTAGATACGAGTTCTCGACCGATAAACCTTTCGAACGGGAACATATTATGTATTTTGCTCAACAAATATTTTTAAAAAAGAAATTCTTTTTTAAAATATTTAACTTGCACATTCATATGACGTACATTATTATTCATTTTATTCATTTAGCTCTCTAATATTTGTGTATGCAGGCTTGCTTTTGTTACGGGAGTAAGCCTAATGGATTTCACGTGATTTGCACTATCCACCAAGCGCACATGTATATTGTGAGTGCTGTGCTAAATAATTGACTATATAATGTAATTGAATACAGGAAACTCCTCCCGTTTTAGTAGTGTATGCATTAAATGACGTGTAACGAATACCCAGTTCATCAAAAAAAAAAAAATAATGGAACCCAGTGACCTATTTAAAAGAGAAGTGTTTAGGTTATAAAATCTATATTACATGGAGACAGCAATTTTTCTTCTAATCGTTTCTATAATGCTAAAGATAAATTGATAGATAAAAATTATTTATTACAACAAACCAATAATTGATAATAAAATTATATACACCTCTGTAAGCTCATATTGACAAATCAAAGATTTCTTCTTTGTTTAAATCACACAGGAGGATGTAAGGAAAGAATAATGTCAAGCCTTGATTAACCCTGTCAAATTCAGTTAGCAATAGATTAGTTTTTCTATTTAACATTAAGTAAATTAAATTTATAAAACTAATATTAATTATATTGTAACGGAGTTTTTCTTGATCGGTCAGAAGATAAATAAATACCCTTGCTGTACTTTTGGAATGCTTATTTGCTTGCTAGCAGTACTAACATATTTCTCTCATTTTCCGTCGTTTAGTCTCCCTTCCACTTCAGCAGAAATTTTAATCCCAAATATGCAGAAAGTTGTTAATAAGAATGCTTCGGATGACGCCGACGATTTGATTGAAATTACCAATTTAATTTACAGTCATTTTCTTTTGCTTTTCCGCTTTTGTCAATTGCGTTTCACTATTAGTCAAATGACTTTCCATGATTTTAAACGTCAGCTGAATTTGTCAAATGGAATTCCCTTTTTGTCAAATTACTTTCACTTTATATCAATGGCTTTTCTTATTTATATGTAGGTATGTATACCTCTACCATTTTATAACAAATATAGGGATTTACTCATTAAAGAGAGAATTTTTTTTTATTTAGATACAAACACCATTTAACAACATTTATGTAGTATAAACACATTGAGAAAGAATAGGTAGGGAGACGACGCCACGTGATCAAACCGTTTACAGGTCCGCCATATTGATACTACACTTACGTCAAACAAGTAGTGTTGGTAAAAAGTGGACTGTTTGTTAAGTGTATCGTGTATTAGAGTTACATAATAAGTTAAATATTAAAAGACATTTTGGTTTCTTGTGCTCTACGTAGCTGCAACAACAGAGACGGCGTTGATAAGAAGAATTCGTCTGGAATAACATTTCATAGGTTAGTGTAGGTAGGCCTGACAGGTGTGGGATGACAGATTATAATTTTGAGTAGTCTGGACTAGGTGAGGCAGCCATATTGGTCCCACACTAAGCCCCGTCCAATGCTCCCGTTTTAAGAGTACAGCAAAGTTGCTTTATAGCATCTCCATAGTATATTTCCTCAATGTATAAACATAACTCAATTCGAAATTTCATTTTTTTGTAAACAGTTGTGTAAATATATCTCCATGTCTAGAACATAATTGAAACAATATTGTGGACGTATACGCTCAGATGCATTGTGTGCCTCTGCGTCCACTGGTTGAGTAACTCTTCTATTGGATTTAGGAAAGGGCTATAAGCAGGAAAAAACACTGGAAAATGACCAAGACCTCTAATGAGGACCAAGACTTCCTCACTTCTACGGAATCTTACATTGTCCATAACAATATGAGCCCCTTCTACACCGTCATTATGTAAATGTTGAATTAACGTTGTGAGAAATTCAAAAAAGTGCAGTACATTAAAGGACACATTTTGAATTTGAAACAAATACAAGGAATTTACGTTCATTAGAGCGGCAACAGAATAATTGCGCTCTCTTAACTGTGCTTTTATTTTTGATGCTCTGGCATTTTTCACAAATTTTTCGTATTAACAGCAAATATACAGGGTGTCCGGGAAAATGTGGGAAATCTCTTGGATGCAGATAGAACATGAACAAATAAGATGACAAGTTCCTATAAAAAAATTTCCTACAGTCCCCTCCTACAGAGATATGCGTCCCTGGAGGACGACGCTGGAAATCGGTTATTATTGAATTTCTTTTAAAGTAATTAATATAAATATAAACGCAGTGGTGTCTTCGGAGGCACCTTAACGGAATTATTGAAAAACTTCATAAGAGGATTCAAAATGGACTCATTGAAGTCTGATACACTCGCGGGTACGACGAATAAAGACTGTTGTACTCGCAACAATAACCCAGCCATATCACAATGAAACGTGTTTCTCTGAAGAAGTTCCTCCCAAGTGTCGACTGGAGTGGAAAACACCCTTTTTTTTGAAGTGTCGCCACAGGTAAAAATTCAACGGCGTTAATCAGGAGATCGAGGAGGCCAGGCATTGGTCCTCCTCTACCTATCCAACGGTTTGGATAGACGTTATTCAGGTGCTCCCGCACACTAACGTTGAAATGAAATGGTGCCCCATCGTGCATGAAGTACATGTGTCGGCGGGTTTCAAGTGGTAAGTGCACTATTAAATCTCGAAAAGCGTTCTGAAGGAACTCCATATAAAGTTGTCCATTCAATCGTTCCAGCAAAACGAATGGTCCAATCAAAGAATTGTCAATGATTCCTGTCCAAATATTAAGTGATTGGAACTGATGTTGATAATGCGAAACAATAGTGGCATGAGGATTTTCATCAGCCCATACATGCGTATTGTGTAAATTGGTGATTCCATTTTTGGTAAACCTTGCTTCATCCGTGAAAAGAATAATGCTCATGAAGTTAACATTATTACGTTGCTGATCCAATACCCAGTTTGCAAACTGCATTCTACGAGGAAAATCTTCAGGAATCAGTTCATGTACTTTTTGCAAATGATATGAATATAACAGCTGTTCATGAAGAACTTCATGTACTATTGTTTTCGATGTATTAAACTGTGCTGATAATTGTCGAGTGCTCGTTGATGGTTTGCCATCTACAGCATTTAAAATACGCGCCTCTAATCGCAGCATATGTACGGTTCTTCTCACACCAGCATCAGTACTACTTTTTCCAAACTTTCCTAAAATTATGAAGATAGTCAATAATATGTAATATCTTATATTAACTGGAATCGCCCACCATTCTCCCTTAGACGTAGGTCAACATGTTGGAATGTCTTATGGTTTGGTAGAGCATGATTAGGAAATCTGTCTTGATATAATCTTCTGGCTTCTAAAGCATTGCAAGACGCAAGACCATACATCAGATATCTGCATGCTCAATGAACGTGTATTCCATACTTCGAATAAATTCAATGTGTCAACGATGTGATGACAAGTTCTAAAATGCCGGATATTTTATTTATTTCGTGCCATAGAAACGTTTGCAACAGCAATAGTTTTTTTTTTTGGTGCTGATAAAAACTAAAACGCACATTTTTTACAAACTTTTTCTAGTAAACGGTTCATTTTAACGACAGTAAGCAAGAGTACCTTTTTTAAAATCTATGGTTCAAGCTATCCAGTTTAATATTTTTAAAGTCTATTTTAAGAGGTTCTTACTAGTGTCCAACACATTAAATTTTTATTAAATTATATTAATTACTTTAAAAGAAATTCAATAAAAACCGATTTTCAGCGGCGTCCTTCAGGGATGCATATCTCCGTAGGAGGGGGTCTATAGGAAAAATATTTATAGGAACTTGTCATTCTTCTTCTTCATGTTCTATCTGCATCCCACATTTTCCCGGACAGCCTGCATATTTGTATTCCGTATTCGTCAATGAAAAACATGTTTTCTCTTTCCAAAATCATTCAGTTATACTGCACTACGTAATCAAAGCGAGCTTGAATAATGTTTAGTGTATTTCTTCTTTCAGGAACAAATGATACTTTTTTTAACAGAATAATGAATGTTGCTCTATTAATCGTAGATAGTGATATTTGTTGAGGAAGTGGCCATTGGTTTAAGCACTTTTCTTGCAACTGGCGAAGGGTTCAAGAACAACCCAGGTCAACCCAGTCACAAATCTGTTCTTTTTGAGCATCTAATAATTTTTGTTGCCTATGTCCTGCATTTACTTTTGCAGTATTATTATAGTGTATTTTTAAAGTAGCGAGACGAATTTCTGAACATACCCCTGTCCCAAATTACATGCACGAACATCTTGAAAACAAACTTACGAGTATATCTGATAACGAAGCTTCGGATAAATATGCATTTGCATAACTGCATATTCTAATGCATAATTAAGTAATTTTTGAGTTGAAATGCATATTTTAGTCATTTTCAGTTTTATCTGCATATTTCCCAGTTATTTTTTTTTAAAACATAATGTAATGGTTTTTATGGGTCCGAAAAATAATAAACAATTCACTCACTATTTATTTTTAAAAGTCTATATTTTAAACACCAAATAAAAACATAATTGAAAATTAAATTAAAGAACACTTTTGAAACAAACGAACTATATATAAACTAAATTCAATAAAACTATAATTATTGAATCACAGTAACACAAAATACTATTTATGTACAAATTTATCTAAGAATATTTATGTGACAGATTTACGTAAGAGTATTTATTTGGTACACACTGTTTACATAATCGACTCTGAATGAATGAATGAATGCTTTTTCTGTCCGGCTGCCTTTTTAAAGAAGTCCTATTATTCTCGAATTTACATTACATAAACATATCTAATAGAACTGTCACCGTCCTTCGAAAATATATGTGGTAAATCCCAAACAGCTTTTATGACCGATTATCAATCCCAAACAGTTTTTATGACCGATTATCAGGTACCCAACCAGCAAGGAGTGGAATATTCTATAACTTTGTTTGATTTTGAGAAGCGATCATCCCAAGTGTTAAAAATGCCGAAAGAAAAACGATCAGTTAGCGCAATTTCAAACCAATTTGTCAAAGACTTCAGCGATTTTACAACTGATGGAAGTGTGCTGTTTTGTAAATACTGTGAAGTGAGTGTAACAGCAACAAAAAAGTGCCAAGTGACGCAGCATTTACAAACCAGTAAGCACCAAAAAAAGAAGAACCGAAGCGTAGGAAGTAAACAGCAGATGTTAGTATCAGCTATATTAAAAACTGGTCCCAGTCGTTCACCATTTAACGAGGAATTGTGTGAAGCTCTAATTTCTGCGGACATACCGTTGGCGAAATTAAAAAATTAAGCATTTAAAACCTTTTTGGAAAAACATACCATGCAAAATATTCCAGATGAACCTACACTGCGAAAAAACTATGTTCTGCCATTATATAACGCCACAATACAAAAGCTGCGGGAAAAAGCTAAAGATAAAAAATATTTGGGCATCTTTACATGAAACAACGGATGTAGAACAAAGTAGCATAGCTAATTTTGTTTTTGGTATTTTGAGAGTTGAAGAAGAAAGAAATAAATCATATCTTTTAACAATGAAAGTGTTGGCAAAAGTGAACCATACAATAATTGCCACATTTTTCAATGACGCGCTAAATTTTTTGTTGCTAACAAGCATTTGCTTCGAAAAAGTGTTCGTTCTGTGTACGGATGCTGCTCCATACATGTGTAAAGCAATGAGTGGTTTGAAAATACTTTATTCAAAAATGACTCACGTTACTTGTGTGGCGCATGGCTTACATCGAGTGGCCGAATTAGTTCGTTCCGTTTATACAAATGTAAATTTGTTAATATCATCGACCAAGAAACTGTTTTTAAAAGCACCTTCTCGCGTTGCCAAGTTCAAAGAAATTGCTGGTGATGGGATTCCACTTCCGCCGTCCCCGATTCTTACAAGATGGGGCACCTGGATTGAAGCTGCAAGCTATTACGCTCAACATTTTGAGTTTATTGTCCGTATTGTGAACGATTTCGATCCTGAAGAAGCGAAAATCATAAAGGATGCTCAAAACGCTTTAACACAAAGAGGATTGCGCGAAGATTTGATTTTCATTAGATTAAATTTTACTTGTATTTGCGTGGCTATTTTGAAATTGGAAACCAAGGGACTTCCTTTAGAAAACAGCATAGAAATTGATGAAAATATTTTTGATAGGTTAAGCGAATTAAAAAAAATTGCAGTTTTGCAAAAAAAAAATTTTGACAGTTTTAGATAAAAATACTGGATATCAAATTTTGAAAAATATTTCTAAGATTTTACAAAATGAGGAAACTGCTGTTGCTCCCAGTAATTTGAATCTCACTGACATAGTGGATTTATCATTCGCTCCTATTGTATCATGTGACGTGGAACGATGTTTTCAGAATTTAAAAATATTTTAGATGATTATAGGCGTAAATTTATATTTGACAATGTATTACATCATGTCATAGTGAAGTGTAATAGTAAAAATCTGTAAATTTATTGTAAATAGACCAATATAATAACCTTTAAAAAATGTTTTATTTAAATCTAATAAACGATTTTTGAATGCATATTTAAATGCATACTTTTAATATTTTAGATGCATATTTGGATGCATATTTTGTACATTTTTAATGCATATTTATCCGAAGCCTACTGATAACTATTACTGTCGAGCTCTGAATAGAACTGGTAAAGTATATAATGAAATAACGGAGAAATAATAGAAACAACAACAAGGCTTAACCATAAACAATGTCAGTTGACAGAATGTGAGCAAGATTGATACGGTGTCATTGCCTTGCTTTCAACCAATGAGATTTTACTGTCAAAGTGGTCTGTTCAAAAATTCGTCTCACTATTTTAAAAATAGACTATAGTGCTATTTGTTGAAGAAGTGGCCATTGATTTAAGCACTTTTATTGCAACTGGCGGAGGGTTAAAGAAAAACCTAGGTCAATCCATTTACAGACATATTCTTTTTGAGCATTTAATAATTTTTGCTGCCGATGACCTGCACTGAATTTTGCAGTATTATTAATTTTCCTATATGTTGCATAAATTTTTCTAACCGTATCCGGCTAAACGAAATGAAATTTTGAATTAAGTTATGTTTATATTACGTAGATGTTACACTGTGTTTGTATCTAAATGCAAAATAAATTTCTCACTTTAATGTGTAAATTGCTTTTTTTTTTTATAAAATGTAAGTAACCTACATTTAAACAAGTAAAGCAATTGATACAAAAGGAAAGTAATTTGATAAAAAGGCAATTCCATTTTACAAATTCAGCGTTTAAAAACATGGAAAGTCCTTTGACAAATAGTGATACGCAATTGACAAAAGTAATAGAAAATCAATCTTGCTATTAGGGCCTTCACTTTTCATGACAAGTCAAAGCGCTCCAAGAAAAATTCCGTTTAACAAAAAATAATAGATATTATATAGAAAACAACAGGTCCACTTCAGTTCTTTTTCTTACCTAGTAATTGTTTTTCATGTTAGGTTGCATTAGATCAGGGATGTACAAACCTATAGGGAACAGGGGCCACTCGGGAAAATTATAAGCCATGGATGGGCCACTACAAAGAATACGTATTGACACAAATATTTTCTATTTTTAAATAGTATGAATTACTACAAATGATAAAAATGAAAGGATATTCAAAAATGTTTGTTGTAATTATGTAATCGTTTATTTCATGTATTATTATTTCGATGCATGACATTGCATTGACCTAACAATTTTGTTTATGTTTGGTTCCACATTACTTGTCGCCACACGTAAAATTGCCTCCAGATTTTCATTTGCCGATGGTTTCGATTTTTTGTTTTGTTAAAATTTCATCACTGAAAACCTTTGCTCACAAATATACGTCAATCCAAATAAGCTTGCGTATTTCAATGCATTTATTCGCAACTCTTTATAAGCGGTTTTGTCAACGCAACGGTAAAAGTTGAGTAAATTACCTTCGTTAAACTTGTTTCGGAGATTATCATCATTTAGCATGTCTATTAATTGCAGCTGTATTGATTCCGGTGCATTTTCGGGTGAAATGTTGAAAGGATTGCTGAAAATGTCCAATACAGGTTCAACTTTTTTGAAGTCTACAAAACGATCATGAAAATCTTGTATCAAAATATCAATTTTTTCAACATAAGCGAAATTGACATCAGTTTTATTGAATTTCTCCATAATTTTTTTGTAGTTTGGAAAATGGCTGAAATTGGCTGAATTGATTTCTGTCTTGAAAAGACTCAATTTGCATTGAAAGGACGAAACATGAGGATATAACTGCGAAATCAATTGATCTTTGCCTTGGAGTCGCGTATTTAAGACATTCAAGTGATTTGTAATGTCTACAACAAACGCTAAGTCACCCAGCCAATCAGGGTTGTCGAGTTCGGAGACGTCCTTTTTCTTTTCCGCCAGAAATATTTTGATTTATTCAATCAAGTTAAGAAACCGCTCTAGTGTCAACCCACGACTTAGTCACTATACTATAGTGTAAAACAGGAGGTCACCATATTCGCTTTCAATATCCTCGAGAAATTGTTTGAATTGTCGGTGATTGAGACCTCGTGATTTTATGAAGTTTACAGTAGGTACTACAACTTTCATCACATTTTCAAATCCCAATAATTTTGAACAGAGGGCCTCTTGATGTATAATGCAATGAAACTCCATTAATTCCTGGTATTTATATTTCTAGTTTGTAAATACTCTTTTAACATAGTTATTATCCCAGATTTACTTCCAACCATTGAAGGTGCTCCATCAGTCGTAATACCAGATAATTTCGTTAAATCCAAATCCATTATAGAAAATTTTTCCAGAAGAGCTTTGAGCATGTTACTCGCTATATTAACATCTATTCGGTTTCTCTGTTAGGTTTTTATTACAAACATGGCTGAAAAAGCCTTTTCACATAAATAGGATGTCGAAAAATTTACTAATAATTTGATAGCTTTATAACCCAAATTTGGATATTCTTTTTCTAGCGATATCCAAAATTGAGGCAATGAATGCATTTTATGTCTGGAGACCAGAGCGACATCAGAAGACAACTTGATCAGCTTTTCTTTTTCATGAAGATCAAGTGCACACGAGTTTATATCTTCCAAGAATGGATTATTAATCCAGAGGTTACCTTTACGAGGATCTTTATTTTCTGGGAAATACTTATTCAAATTTTCAGCTAATGCTCTTAAATGTTGCTTTATTATGTTAAATATGACTTTCGTGTTCACATTAGCAGCAATTAAAAATTCATCCAAAAGAGAAAACATTTCTACATCTTCCTCTTGTAAGCGGCTATTCCAAAGAGCTAGCTTCTTTTTGAACGCATCCATTTTATTTCTTGAAGTAAAAATATTTGTATTTGACCCCTGCAGAGAAATATTAACTTCATTAAGCAGACTAAATATGTCCGCCATGTAAGCAAGAACTGCCAGCCATTCTTCATTCATCAAAGGCTCCAGTTCAGATTTTCGCTCTCGCAAAACCTGCTTTACTTCTACTCTCAGTTCAAAAAGTCTGGAAAGAACCCTTCCTCTCGATAACCACCTCACTTCTGCATGGAGAAGCAGATGTTGGTGGGGTGAGTTCATGCTCTCGCATAGTGTCGCGAAGAGCCTTGAGTCCGTAGCTCGGCTACAAATTTCTTAATAATCTTCACCGCGTCATTCACGATGCATTTTATGTCTGGAAACCAGAGTGACATCAGAAGACAACTCGATCAACTTTTCTTTTTCATGAAGATCAAGTGCACACGAGTTTATATCTTCCAAGAATGGATTATTAATCCAGAGGTTACCTTTACGAGGATCTTTATTCTCTGGGAAATACTTATTCAAATTTTCAGCTAATGCTCTTAAATGTTGCTTTATTATGTTAAATTTGACTTTCGTGTTCACATTAGCAACAATCAAAAATTCATCCAAAAGAGAAAACATTTCTACATCATCCTCTTGTAAGCGGCTATTCCAAAGAGCTAGCTTCTTTTTGAACGCATCCATTTTATTTCTTAAAGTAAAAATATTTGTATTTGACCCCTGCAGAGAAATATTAACTTCATTAAGCAGACTAAATATGTCCGCCATGTAAGCAAGAACTGCCAGCCATTCTTCATTCATCAAAGGCTCCAGTTCAGATTTTCGCTCTCGCAAAACCTGCTTTACTTCTACTCTCAGTTCAAAAAGTCTGGAAAGAACCCTTCCTCTCGATAACCACCTCACTTCTGCATGGAGAAGCAGATGTTGGTGGGGTGAGTTCATGCTCTCGCATAGTGTCGCGAAGAGCCTTGAGTCCGTAGCTCGGCTACAAATTTCTTAATAATCTTCACCGCGTCATTCACCACAGTGTTTTGTTCAGTAGAAAGCTTCTTTGCAGCTAGTTGCTCCCGGTGGATCATACAGTTAGTAAACAAAACTTCAGGGTGCGCGACTTCTTTTAATTTAGCAATTACTCCTGAGTGACCAGTCATGCTCGCAACACCGTCAGTGCACACTCCGACGCATTTGCTCCAGTCTATCCCCTGCGCCTTAAAATACTCATTAAGAGCAGTAAATATTTCTGAACCAGTGGTTCGTCCAGGTAAGTCGAGACAACAAAGAAGTTCTTCCCTTAAATCTTCATCTTCACTATACTTCACGAAGCAAAGTAGGATAGCATGATTAGTCACGTCAGTCGATTCATCAAGTTGAATCGCAAAATATCTTGATTTCCGTATACCCGTTACGACTTGATTTTCAATATCGGTGGCCATCTCAACAATTCTTTTCATAATGGTGGTGTCCGAAAGCAGTAAGGTCTCTAGTTTTACAGCAGCTTGAGGACCTAAAATTTCTCGAACGACATCTAAGATACAAGGCTTTACTAACTCCATTCCAATAGTAAACGGTTTTTTCGATTTAGCTATTCGAAGCGCAACTAAATAAGACGCTTGAAGCAGCGAATTGTCACTAATACTCATCATTTTTATTTGACTTTTCTGCATTTTTATCTGGTCACGTAATCTTTCAAAAAAGTCTAATGGCTTATCAGTAAAATATTTATATTTCAAATGCAAATGACGAGCAAGTATGGAAGGTTTCATAGCTTCATTTGACATAATTTCCGAACATACTACACACAAAGGCCGTGGCGACAGTTCATTGCCACGGGCTACAATGAAACCAAGCTTTAAATACTCTTTATTATAATGCCTAATATTGTCTCCTTTCCTCTTTTGGTTTGTATTTTACATTCCGAAGTACCAACGTATTTGTTTTTATGTGTTTCCCCTAAACTTGGCAAACTTTCAGCACTATCACCATCTTTCTCCTGAATATTGTCCTTGTCTCTACTAACTAAAGAACGTTAAAAGATTTTGCTGTTTGACTTTTTTTGTCTCCATAATGTGAGTAGGGTATCAAATTTTACGAAAAAAGTCACTTGTCTTTCACAACACACAACAAAATATACGTACTAGCACAACAAATCAAGATTACTGTTATGTGTCACCAGACGTCACCAGTAGACAATCGGTGCTATACGGCGGACGCTCTGACGCGGCGCCTGCGCATTGTTATAAGCCGTATGCAGTCGACAGCATTTATTGGAGCTAGACTTGGTTTCATTAGAGAACAGGCCGTCATAATTCGCAGTAACCTATCTTTGTAGACGAGCGGTCGTTGCTTAGCGGCCATTTCAGTAGCGGCGTCCATAATTTCTGCTGTGTTTTGTTAGACAATAACTTCTTTAAACAGTATTTTTCTAATTCATAGTTTTATAACTATTTGGTAAGTAATATATTAATTTTTGATATTATATTGTTATTATAGGTACATTGTATTTGTATAGTTTTATACATAATACCACCGTGGCAATTTACGATTTGACCGAAATTTTTCGCAGACCGGCAGGAAATTTCTACGGCTCGGTACCGGGCCGCGGACCGGCGGTTAAAGAACACTGATCTAAATTATAAAAAGCTAGTCTAATTTTTGAAGTAATTTAAATCAACTTAACCTGGAAAAGTTTGACAATTATCTAAACTGTAAAAGCCAATCGAAATTTTTAAGTTAAGAACAAAAATGGCACATTTAACTGAACAGGAAAGAATAGAGAATTTAATAATGGTCGGATACGGCGATAGACTAGAAACTTATGGGGAAGCTTGTGAGTTATTAAATCAAGCACATCCTAATAGGCCTCCAATTGCAAGATCTACAGCAAATAAATTGATCGCCAGGTTTACGGAAACTGGAAGTGTAAAAGATTGGTCTCGAGAAGGTCAACGAATAAGTGATGAAACAAAATTAAAAGTATTACTTGAAGTAGAGGAACACCGTCATTATTCCACAAGGCAACTTGCCGTAGATAACAAAGTGGAGCACAGTTTTGTTGTAAAATTATTTAGAAAAGAAAAGAATCATCCGTACAAAGTGCACCTAATTCAAGAGTAAAACGAAGATGATCAAGACTGCCGATTGCAATTTTGTGAAGAATTAATGTCACATTGTGATCAAAATCTCAATATTTTAATCGACATTATTTTTTTATGATGAAGCCACTTCTTTCCTCAACGGATCAATACATCACCATAACTGTAGATATTGGTCACGGGATAATCCTCACTTCATTCAGGAATCACACAGTCAACATCAAGACAAATTAAATGTGTGTGTGGGAATGATAGGACGGCGTGTTTTAAGACCTTACTTTTTTGAAGGAAACCTGCTGGCCGATATTTAATTTTTTTGCAATTAGATTTGGTGCCAGCAGTGACAGCTCTTTTTCCTAATAATGAAGATGGCGACGTACCTCATAAGAATATTTGGTTTCAACAAGATGGGGGCGCCTTCTCATTTTGACATAGAGGTCCTTGATGCTACATTTACAGAAAAATTTATAAAGTGGCGGGGATCAATTGAGTGACCAGCGCGTTTCCCCTACCTAACGCCCTTAGATTTTTATCTGTGGGGTTACTTAAAATCAAAAGTTTATTTCAATAGACCCAACAACTTGGAAGATTTACAACAGAAAATTCGAGATGTAATGCAACAAATTAGGCCAGATATTATTGAGCGCAGTTTAGAAAGTGTTTACTGTCATGCTGATTAATTCCAAATTGTTGGAGGGGGGCACTTGTGGAGGTACCACCCCACTAAGATGTAGAGAAGCCCCTATCTCTAAATTAAGATATTTAGTTTGTTGAACTTTAGAAATAAAATGTAAGATTATTTGTTTTGCCAGCTCAACTCAAATTATCTCAGGTCGATTCGAGTTAATTGAAATGATTAAGAAAAAGGGGTTCCTGTATATTACCAAAAAAAATACCATTTAAAAATTTTAATAATTCTCATATTAAAATCAGTGAATCCTGTATCTATAATTTTACAAACAACACAAGAAGTAACATATATTTAAAAACAATTCTAATACATTTGAATTAGAATTTTTTTAATAATTCTTTAACTAACACAAGCATTTCTGTAGGTCCTTTGTTCGATTCAATCGTAAGCTATAAACACCAGAATTTATTACATATAATGCACGTTCTATATTAAACGTGTTCATATCGATACTTGTGAACATATCAGGTTACTTTACACATATACTTATTAGACTATATTTATTTAATTACTTTCTGTTTGAATTTTTATTTTTTACAGTCTCTCCTCCTTTATTACATAAAACATTACAGTTATTAAACAATAATCATTTAAATAATACCTTATTTAAATTCTTCCTATTCATCTTCTTTTTTGTACTGTTTCCAGCAGGAACTTCGGGCTGCTTATTATCGACGAAATCTTCTTTATTTCTACGATGTTTTCAACGGCATCATCTGCTTGTTCTGCCACTCGAAATACAATCTTTATTTTAACAATATAACACGTTGCAGAATTATTTCTTAGGTACAACTTTGACCACTACTTTACCACGTTTTCTCGGTAGTAATTTATTTATTGAAGTTATATTAACAATGACTCTTATGCGTAGTCTAATGTTAGGAGTTAGCCTTTTGATAATATTTAACGTATCTTGCTGTCGACTCTGTCTTTTCTCACGCGTATTTCCCTTTTATATTAGAATGTCTGGGGTTCCCCGCTTTCCACAAATTTCTGGGGTTCCCATTCACATTTACACGCACATACACGTTTATTTAGCCGCGGGATTGTATATTGCTACTGAAGTGTTTATCACGTTAATATAAACTATATTCGGCATCACCCTTTTTTACTCATAAATATATACAAAACCTATGACTAATATCTAGTTAATAATACAATAACACATTCATTGATTTTAAATATTATTTCCCTTCAAAATATTAATAAAAAAATATACTTAATTAAATCCTTAAAAAAAATAAAATTTTACAAAATTAATAAAGTGGAATGGGCTGAACCAATACACACTTTGAATTTGCGTTAAATTCTATTGATTAATTTGTTAAATATGTTTTGTATATTCTTTTTTTTGATTATTATGTTTACTAAATTATTACTATTAAAGTTATAAAGCAACTGTCATTTATTTTTAAAAAAATGTGATGTAACGTACCAAATTTTGTACATCACAGTTTTAGCAGTAAGAAGATCTATTAAAAACTGCAAAAACTGTTGTGGTTGTCATTTAAAAAAATAGTGTTGACGTCATTGTGTAAAAACCAATTGCGTCATTCAAAAAAAAAAATTTGTTAACAAAAGTTGACTTGTCCGAGCGATTTTCTTAAAAACGATATAGAATGATTTTATGAATTTTGTTCCAAACTTTATCACCACACGGTATAAGAGTAATAATAAAGTTCTAAAACGTCGCACAAAACAAATTGTACAAAGCAGCGGTTTGAAGTTTGTGTTTCAATTTGAGAAACCTTCCTCTCCGCTCCTCTAAAGTGCCGAAATGTACTGTAATATTTGAGGTTTTGCACGTGTCGTTTGTCGTTCTCAGTAAAAGGAATCGAGAAAATTCGCAATTTCAACGTTGTGTCAAAAACGTACGGAAATATCCTCCACATTTTCAGTAAGTACCGTCGTGTCATGTTTGAGCATATTCTAACTTCTCACTTCACAGCGAATAATTTCCTCTTTCTAAGTAACAGAACTACAAACACGACGTACAATATCCAGGGCGTATTTGCATTGCTTTGTGCCATCTCTGCTCAGTAACAATAGTCGCATATTATGTGAAGATTTGACGGTGCCACGGTAATTCTCTCTCCGCCGCTTGTACATACATAGGCGCGGGACGACGCGACACACTCTAAAACAAGACGCCCCCCCCCTCTGCCCTCGAGCTACGAATTCAAGGAGACATCATTGCGCCTCCATTCCTCAACCTCCACCTCGCTTATTGTCCCTTAGCTTTTAGAGAATAGGGAAAGAGGGACCCTTTATGCGTATGCGTGTACGTGTATGGTTGAAATATTTTGAATATTGTTTGACCGGCTGAATCTGCGGGATTGGGAACAGTAACTTGGCGTTAATTTACATTCCTCTGAGATATCCTCTACCAGATCTAACTTATAGATTAATATTATATGTAACGCTATAGTTGTGTGTTTACTAACATATACAGGGCAGTTCAAAACTTAAAATGCAAATTAACGATGTTATTTTGTTAAGTAGTATTTTATTATTTGTATAGTGAGGACACATTTCTATCGGCTCCGCAAAAAGTGCAGTGTCGATAAGTATAATTATTGTAGTTTGTTATACAGGCTGTTCGGCGACTCGGCCGACAAACTTATCCCATATATTCCGGGGGTCATTACAATCAAAAAATGTTATATGAACTATAAGTGCATTCCTTTTTGTTTCGTAGATATTGAAGGAATTTAATTAAAAAAAAATATTCATAAATTGATACATAATTAACACAAAATTACAGTAACTATTCAAATTGAGAACCGTCATTTTCTAAAGAGGCAACTATTCTTTGTGTCATATTGTCGCGAATAAACACTCTGTATAGTACTAGAAGTATTGCAGCGGTAACCTGAATCCTGACTTACCTAGCATCCTGTCTGCCCGTTCGATGAGTTCAACGGAAGTTGATCGAACGGAAGGAATGTGCGATTCAGCGAGGTAAGGACGAACTCTGCGTTACCAAGGTAATAAAAGAACGATATTCCGAAGAGAATAATAATTCATAAGTTTTCTTCCGCAAGGAGGATGACTTGTGATTTGTGTTAATAAATATAATTATAATTGTTAACAAGTAGTATTATTGAAACGACTCAATCTCCTCGCCACTTGAGACTGAAGCCAGGGCGGAGAATTAAAGGTAGGTACCTTTTGCATTTGATATTTTATAATTATAAAGCGAGTGCTTCCCCCAGAGCAACCCCTCGTCACGGATTAGAGGCTTGTGACCGTAAAGTTAAAGGCCACCGTCACATTGTGGTGGAGGCGCGTTAATATCTTCACCGTGACATTGTGGTGGAGGTCGCCGATTCGGTTTAATAAAAAAAAATATATGCGACAATAGAATATTGCCAGTTATTTGATACCAATTCATTCTTTAGAGAATTAGTAGCTTGAACTATACGACCAGTCAACTCTTCGGGTGTATCTGATTTACCATTAAAGTACACACGAGATTTAAGGCAAACCCATAGAAAAAAATCTAACGGAGACAAATCAGGTGACCGAGGTGGCCAATGTACAGGACCACCTCGTCCTATCCATCGTTTCGGAAAGTTTTCATTAAGAAACACCGTCACTTGTCTCCCAAAATGTGGTGGTGCCCCATCTTGCCCCACATGCCACGACGAGCTTCCAAAGGAATATCTTCCATGTAATTTGGCAGTTCTTCCTCCAAAAAATGAAGGTAACTTTCTGCATTACGACATTCTTCAAAAATATGAAGCCCAATAAGATGAATATTTAATAAGCTGCACCACAGGTTGACAGAAAAACGATGTTGATGGTTAACCGCGATTGTCACGTGTGGGTTTTGATCTACCCAGATGTGAGAATTACGTGTGTTGTTAATACCATTTCTTGTAAATTGGACTTCATCCGTAAAAAGAATGTGTGGAATAATTTCCAAATTATTTTGTAACCACTGGCAATATCGTACTCGATTTCCTAAATCTACAGGAAGTACATGCTGGACTTTTTTTTTAAATGATAGGGATAAATTCCATTATGGTGCAGAATTCTCCATACATTGGTTTGAGGAATTCCCGTTGTATGAGATATTCTACGGATACTGGTAGAAGGACTTCGTTCAACTGCATTTAAAACTACTTCAGCGTTCCCTATTCCATCTTTTTCTGAACGACGATTTGGGAAATATCATGTCTCTCTTAAACAGCGAAAAACGTTTGAAAATATTGTGTGGTGAGGAAAAATGCGATCTGGGTATGGCCTGAGGTACTCCGCAGCTTGAGCACGTCAACTTCCATCGCAAAAACCATACAAGAAAACCATATCGGCATATTCTGCATTAGTAAAACGCCGCATAATGGCTTAAATTAATATTACGGCTCAAAACTCATTAATTTGTCAAAAATACGTCAATTCGTCAAGACTAACTAAATTAGAGGAATTCACTTATAGGTCATATAACATTTTTTGATTGTAATGACCTCTGCTATGAAAAAATGTAATAAATAATTTATGTGAAAATTGTATATTCAGGAATTTCATTTATATTTAGAATCTTAAAATTCAATTTACACAGTAATTATATATGTTTAACTTGAGATATATATATATGATGAAAGGAACAAATTCGTTTAAAATTCAGGTAAATATTTTGCAGAAAAACGCTCGGACAGGTCGATTAGTATTTTTAGTTTAGAATTTTTGTGACTTAAGAAAATTATATACTAAAGAAGAACATATGCAGCAATCATTGGTTTTTTTAAATGGAACACCCTGTATATTATGCCATTTTGGAATTGTAGGGTAAATCCTAAACACATTAAACACATTTTTGTGTAACATACCATATCCCCAAAATCAGCGGTTTTCGGAATAATGAGTTTTGTGATAAATTAAAATACACATAGGTAATGAAACAAATGTTTAAATTGAACAAGGACACCTTGAACATTTTTTTTAAACGCCAAGAAAAACAACCTGGTATTGCAAATTTTATCTTCAACAAAAAACTCTTCTTCAAATTAATCGATTTTCATGTATTTTTTTTAATTTATCACATTTCAAACGTCATTATTCCGAAAACCGCTGATTTTGGGGATATGGTATGTTACACAAAAAGTGTTGAGAATTTACCATACAATTCAAATATGGCATAATATACAGTATGTTCCATTTAAAAAAAAACAATGATTGCATATCTTTAGACAACCTGTATATAATTTTCTTATGTCAAGAAATTCACAACTAAAAATACTAATCGACCTGTCCGAGCGTTTTTCTGCAAAATAATAACTTAAATTTTAAACGAATTTGTTCCTTTCAACATGAACGCACTGTTTATAACAGTGTAAATTTGCAACACTTTGTATATGTTTTGACATCATTAAAACCTCAACAAAACGTCATGTAACATATTACTTGTTTAATAATGTATTCTACAATGTCATGCAAATATTAATGGATAGACATCCTTGTATCACAGGAATAACAAAGGATATTCTTAATTTTATCTCTTTAGTTATTATTTAGTAATTTTACTTTTAAAATGCGTAATTGTTTTGGGCAGCTACTCGTGCAATACACCAATTAATGGTATATAGTATAGGCGTCTGTGGAATGAATAAATGTATTGTGTCTACTGAGGATAACAGAATCAAGCGTGACAATACAGCGTTGTGTAATATACCAGCGCATTAACATAGTTATGGGTTTGGTTTAGTTTTGTTAAGATGATTCGTACCAACGGGTTTCATAAACATTCCAAAAGGTGGCGTCTGATTACCGGTTTGCTTGAACCAGAAATGAAATAGTTATTCATGTTTTGCGAACTAATTGGGGCAAAATTTTTTATTTTTTTTATTATTTCTACATTAAATAGCTTAAGGTCATGCTAGTTGGATCTTATATGTAAATATTTTCTCATGAATATTATTTTATGCATTAAGATTTTTAAATAATATTTTTTCTCTTTGAAATGCTTACGTAATTGACGAAACGGTCAAGAAATTAATTTAAACAGATATATATGCAAATGTATGCGATATTTGTTGTAAACTGAAAGTACATCAAAAATAGAATAAAACAGAAAAAGTTAAGAATTATCTCCAAACAATAGCAGACAGGGAACAGTAAACGCCAAATTAGTTGGCGAGCGGTGGGATTAAGTCCGCGCATCATTAGAAATAGTGGGACAAATATAGCCCAATAGTCTGACTACTATTTTAGTAAGTGGATGTACGCGTTTTTAAAAACGACTACAGCGCATCCCCACCTCTCGCCATCTAATTTGGCGTTTACACTACGCTAATTAATAAAATGTAATTCGAACACCGAAAATAAAACATAAAAAAATTAATCATATAGCGATTTATTAAAAAAGACTAAATGGTTTAGTAATTGTAAAACCGAAATTTATATACTAAAAAATTTTGCCGAAATATACACAAAATGCATTAAAAGTAATCAATAATCTTGGCGTAACGGCATGATTCAAAAGTAATTAATAACAACTTGCTAAATGGAAAGCAACTTGTCATCTAAATAGAACACTCGCTATTACTCATGTAGTGTCTACAAAAGACCTAGATCAATCATAGACATGTATTTAACTCCACCACACAAATAATATAGTCGCATTTTTTTGTAATTAAAGGAACACTATGGAGTTTCACATTATTACTAGTACCCATGTATTCTAACAGTTTAAAGCCGATGTTTTTGACTTTTTTGATTATTGTATCACTTGGATTATGTAATGAAATTTTGTCTGTAATCCACAATTAAGTACTACTATACAATTCTCTGTTAGAAACTGGGCGTTGAGTTGGTTAGACACGAAAAAAGACGATATTAATAAGCTAGGGAAAAATATCTTTATGACGTATTCAAATTCAAATTTAGAAATATTAAAGTATATTATAATAGCATTTTCAAAATATTTTAATTCATATTTTTCATTGATATTTTTTAAGAATACGTTCATACCTTGCTTTGTACTATTAATATCAAATCAAAAGTTAGACAGGTATTTTTGTAATTATTCATATTTAAGTACATGTCTTCTTTATTTAAACCACAATTTATAATAAAAACCTCACCTTTCATGTCTACAACACTAGGCATTAATAATCTTATGTTCGTTAAATTAGCACTTCATTTATATGTTGTATTAATGATCTTTCATTCTTGTCAGGTTTCTATAGAGTTATATGCCTTATATTGGATCATAATTGCTTTTCATGTCATATTTTCATGTAAATTCTATAATGTAAGTTTAAAATTACGCAATATCCTATGCATGTTACCGTATAAACATTGTTTTTTATTAACATGGATTATGGCCCCACATTGTTGGGCGCCAATTTTTATATTCTACTAATTTATGTGTTACAATATAATAATATGTGTATCGTTTTTATATTTACAGGCTAGAAACTATATGACAATTTAGCAATAATTTTAAACTTCAACTATATTCCTATTTTAATTAGTAATTTTAAAACACTTCTAAATTAATTTTTTTTCGCCTGAACCGGTAAAATGCAAAGACAGACAAACACACACACACGTCATCGTTTATCAAGAATATTGGCACAAACATAATTTGTCTGAATCAATTTAATCAATGTGGATGAAATTAATCGCCGATGCAGCCTTCTAGGAGCATCGTTCATAAAAATTCATCAGACGTAAGCCGGAACGTCGGTGCCAGTATCGGATAATGATGATGGATGACCGAAGAATGAAGTGTGTAAGAATATACAACAACAAAAAATACAGGAAGGCAGGCGCAAATCTTATACATAAAAACATTAATAATGTGAAGAGGCAGCGAATTTATGCCAATTTTGGAATTAAATATTCGGCCTTCTAATGTCAGCAAGTGATTATAAGAAATTTTCTAGATATCGGTTATTTTTCAATCATATTGGTACGATAATAGTATATTATGCAATGAGCATTTAATGATAACTATTAAGATACGAGTAAGAGAATTACAATACGAGGCGAAGCCGAGTATTGTAATGAATACGAGTGTCTTAATAGCCATTAAATGCGAGTTGCATACACTATTTTTTCTACGACCACATAATAAAACATTATTTTTTGAACATTCCATTTCATAAATTGAGCGTAAAATTTTCCGTACATCTTTGCGATTTTAGCTGGTAATAATTTGTTCGTGGCTACTAAGGCTTGTTCCATAATTTCTGGTGTAGTCAAATATTACATTTTACTGTCATTATCCCTCATTTTTACCGTTTATATTTTCAAAAAAGCACAAATGTTAACTACTTGCTTGTAAATTGCAGAGAACTGTCACATTTAATTAATTTTTATATCTGTCAGATAAACAGTCGCCATATTGAATATTGTTTGAATATTGGAATGTCGCATTCCTATTGGATATAAACTTGTATCGTAATGAAAAATCTGTATTTCTATTGGATATAAACTTGTATCATAATGAAAATCTGTATTGTAATGGACATCATTAAACTACAGGTTCAGCATATCTAATAATACAATTAAAGTATAGGAGTAGAAAAAATTTACATGTTTACTCATTACTATTTTAATTTATAGTAGTTGATTACAAATGTAAATAAAAGAAAGAATTATCGGTATTAATTTATCCAATTCTGTTTCTGCTGTTTTCTTAGTGACTAGTTAACAAACTTTTACAACAATAAAACTTCATCACTTTTTGCAATTTTCCATGGTTCTTTCTTCGAGGTAATATAATAACGGACTGATAAATATGAGTATTTTTGAGGACAGATATCAGAAAGTGTACTCAATATTTGAAGATTGATGCAATTCTAAAAGAGTCACAGTAGATACAAAAGAAGTCATCTTCGTTTATTTTGCAGAGAAAACGAATAGAAAATTTTCTCCATGTTAAAATCTACCTTGTTACTGAAGAAGAACGTTGATATTAAAAAGTTTTCCAAATTAACTGCATATTTAAAGAAAAAATTCGTTGGATACCAAGCAAAAAAGTCAGAGACACTTTCCGGATCAGAAATTGGGCACCTTCTTAGAAAAGCTCCTGATAAAGGTTTCCTGATGACGAATGTATATAAAATATCTACGCATTCGTTAAATTTAATTATCTTATTTTTGCTGAAAGTGGTGATAGTATTCAGGCTAGCAGGTGCTTATCGGCGTGATGAGCTAATAAAAATATCTACTGATAACAAAGGGGACATATTAGTTGTCAAAATTCTTGATTCCAAAACACACAAACCTCGACGTTTTATTCTTGTTAATAAAGGTGAGCTTAATATTGCTCTATATACAATGTGCTTGGCGCTACAATCAGCTCAAACCACACACCGCCGCTTATTTGTAAGATACAGACAAGGTGTTAAGGTCGTTTATTATTATTATTTTTCTTTTATTCTTTTTTTAATTATTTCTCTGTTTTATGTAAAACGTATATATGTTTAGTTTTATCTCAATTTGCTCTATTTTACAAAGGTACAATTAATTAGAAATGTATATTTCTGTGTATAAGTGCTTACAGTCATTTTATTACTTCATAATCGTAAAATAATGTATATTTATAATTAAATCTGGAAAGACCAAGAGGGAAATCAGTCTCCTGATGTAATCTCTTTCTTAGAAACGCCTCTATTGTCCGTTCTAGAAAATCGGTAATATGCTTTGTCTAAATTACCATTTATTTTCTTTCTTTTATTAACATCATGCCGTAGTAGTGATTAAAAATTCATAAACATTTGCCGGATTTCAGAATTATAGATATTCTGTAATTGAAGAAACCCGTAAACGCAAGAGGGCGTAAGTATTTATATTAGATCATTGTATTGCTATTTGCTCCTTCCGAGAACTTTAATGAAACTTACAACCCATTAATGTTCGGTTTTTCCAGGCAACAATAGAGGAGATACGGTTTTGTAAACTTACCACCCCACTCTAAATACTGAATTTGTTTGTAACAGAAAATTGAAATCAGTTTACCAACGAAACTCAACTTGTTAGCAGTTAGCTATCATGTACGGTTCAACTTGCCCAATGCAAGAAGTCTCCATTTATTCGCATTGTTATTTTATTTAATTGTAAATAAAGTTGTGTATAACAGTGTAGTGTTATTTCATTTGTGAATAACCACGTATAACGTAAATTCAGTGAGGAGTTATTCTTAACTACTTCTAAAACAAAAGGATCCAAGTGAATGAAAAACGATACAAGTCTTTCAAAACAGGAAGACTCAACACAAGGGAAATGCATTGTTTAGTGTGTAGGTCTTCATACCTTTTAGGGAATTCCGAATAAAGCTGCTAGTTACCTTGGTTTAGTAAATCCTAAGGATTACACTGGACACTGTCCATGGCGCAATCCAGCAACACTGCTGATAGATGCTGGAAGAGATGTAGCCAATTTGAAAAGGCGAATTTGACAGTCTATAAGTGTAGCGGAAAGTTACGTTGCAAATTCAATTCAAAATAAACTTGAAACTGCTAATCAAAGAGAAGTGAAGAAAGCAACCGATTTTGCTAGTGCTTCTGGTTCAGCTTTAAATTAATCTATCCGAGATCATAATCCAGTAAAAATGGTGATTCTAGTGTAGTTTCAAAATTTTTACCTAATATAAAAATTTTAAATATTCGACACACAAATATTAGTATTAATAATACGCATTAAGTTAATAAAATTTCGCATTTTGATATTTCTTTCAAAAATGACAAAATGACGTTGCAGGAAAATCACACTAATCTTACTAGTCTGGTTTTTACTTCTGCAGACACTGTCGTCCAAAAAGTACTGAAATATACTATAGTATATTTTAGTAATCTTTAGACGACAGTGTCCATAGAAATTTCTAACTTTGTTAACGGAATTTTGAACGTGTCTTCTTCTTTCGATAAATCAACGTCGTCTCTATAAAAAAAAACACGTTTTTCAATTTACAAAAATATTGTCTAACTTACCAAAATATATTTCAATGTTATAAACTAATAAACTTTAATTATTACACTTTTCTTCATTAATATTTTCACCAAACTATATATCTATGATATAAAATACTTGAAAATATTTCCTTTGGTAGCCTAGATGGCAAAAGCACGGAGCAATTTACTTATATCTAGAGCAAAAAAAACAGTATGTTAGTTTTCATAGGTTGTGGAAGAAATATCTTCAATCAAATGGCTTCATATTAATAAGAGCAGCCAACCGCGTTCAAGTTTATTTAAAAGAAACTTATTCATTTAGAGACCACTTCCTTAGTTATTCTTATTTACTTTTGAGAACGTAAATCACCGGTTGCTCAAATCTTGGAATATACTATATACAGGTGTGTCATGTCCGTGAGGAAGGCCAATCGTGACTTATGCAAAAAGATATTTCAAAAAGCGGTTTTCTTCTTATGATATCCACGTATTCTGAAAAATTCAACATTTTTATAAAATTATATTTTTCGAAAACGGATTATTAGTTAGACTTTGTATTCTTGTTCATAATAAAAGCTCCTAATATGTCAATATTTATTCTTTTTACTTTCTTCTAAGGAAGTATTGTGATGAAAATTTTCGATCTCGAGATTTTTGCAGATGTCCACGTTTTGAAGTCCCCTGATACCAAAAAAGTGGTTTTTAAAAAATGTCTGTGTCTGTATGTCAGTCTGTGTGCCTGTGACCACGATAGCGGTCAAACCGCTGTAGATATCTATTCCAAATTTTGTATTTACCTGTATAATCTTCCTCTTGAGATCTGATTAGTTTTTCAGTGAAATCGGTAGACCGGAAGTAGTAGTTTACTTCAGTGAAAAAATCGAATTTTGCAAATATTTCGTCAATTACTAAGTTTAAACAAATTTTAAAGAATTCAAATGTACTCAAAATAAAATTTGAGACAAATTGTCTTAAAAAAGTTTTTCGTAATTCCAACCGAAAGTAGGTCTGCTTTTTGCAAATATCTCGGAAGTCATGCTTTCTAGGCAGGTATATTACGAGTATAAAAGTATTTAGATTATAATTTTAAATATCTTTTGTATAAAAAAATGTCAAAATTCGGACCGGAAGTACCACTTTCACTCTTACCGAATAGCGATTTTTGCAAATATGTCGTAAATTATGCATTCTATATATATTTATTAAGAGTACAAAAGTATTTAGAATTGGATTTGCAATATTTTTTGTATACATGAAATTTCAAAATTCGGACCGGAAGTAGCACTTTCACTCTTAGCGAGTAGAACTTTTTTTCGAATATCTTGCAAAGTATGCATTCTATAGCGATTTATTAAGAGAATGAAAGTACTTAGAATAGGATTTTGAATAGTTTTGTGTAAAAAAATTCTTAAAATTGTATAATTTTAAACGCTTATACGTATAAGAAAGTCGTATGATGGCCACACCTCATTTTTTCAATTGAGAATTGCAAAGCGGAAAACTGGATTAAAAATACACGACACTTCTTTCTCTAAAAGTTATTTTTTTGAATGAAACGACCTGTATATATCTTCATTTTTCAATAACTTACTAAATTTCGCACCAAAAACGTAAGGCGTTATTACATTAAAAGTGACCATTACTGAGTTAATATTTTTTTATTTACAACCATACGCGTAATGTTGGCATTTCTGACTTCTTAAAAGTTGGGAAGTGTGACTTTGTTCACGTTTACTTCCCGCCCTCTTATTACTGCCCTCATTTACTTCCCGCCCTCTATTACTCCCCTCGTTTCTTAACCTCAATGTCAATCACAAAACTGTCAACTCGATATGTCAAAACCGTATCGGAATTTTTATCACAAATAATTATTAATTGTATGGTTGTAAATAAAATTAATTGTTACACTAGAATTATTGGAAGCTTGAATCCATGTAGATAGGCCGCCCTGCTATTGCTGATATTATGAAATAGTGATTTCTTGTCCTACATTCGAGCCAAGATATCTAGATTGCTAAGGTAGGATAGTTTCCCTCAGTTCAAGTGGAGTGCAGTCCTTGAAGGCTTTACTACTCAACATTTCTTTTATAATCTATTCACCGTAAAAAACTGACGTATATTTATTTGACGTTTACGCTAGAACAACACAAATCTGACAACTTAATATGTCAAAACTTTTACCGGAATTTTTATCACAAATAAATATAATAATCATGGTTGTAAATAAAATAGTATACAAACCTCGGTGAAAAGTTTCATTCCTGTCTCGAGATAAAGTTAACCTCGACGCTTCGCGTCTCGGTTAACTACTTAATCTCTCGACAGTAATGAAACACTTTCCACCTCGGTATGTAATATACTATTATTTACAACCATACGCCTAATGTTGGCATTTCTGACTTTTTAAAAGTTGGGAAGTGTGACTTTGTTCACGTTTACTTCCCGCCCTCTTATTACTGCCCTCATTTACTTCCCGCCCTCTATTACTGCCCTCGTTTCTTAACCTCAATGTCAATCACAATTTAAAACTGTCAACTCGATATGTCAAAACCTTATCGGAATTTTTATCACAAATAATTATTAATTGTATGGTTGTAAATAAAATTAATTGTTACATTAGAATTACTGGAAGCTTGAATACATGTAGATAGGCCGCCCTGCTATTGCTGATATGAAGAAATAGTGGTTTCTTGTCCTTCTCCATTCGAGCCAAGATATCTGGATTGCTACGGGAGGACAGTTTCCCTCAGTTCAAGTGGAGTGCAGACCTTGAAGGCTTTACTACTCAACATTTCTTTTATAATCAATTCATCGAAAAAAAGTGACGTATATTTAATTAACGTTTACGCTAGATCATCACAAATCTGACAACTCAATATGTCAAAACTTTTATCGGAATTTTTATCACAAATAAATATAATTATGGTTGTAAATAAAATAGTATACAAACCTCGGTGAAAAGTTTCATTCCTGTCTCGAGATAAAGTTAACCTCGACGCTTCGCGTCTCGGTTAACTACCTAATCTCTCGACAGTAATGAAACACTTTCCACCTCGGTATGTAATATACTATTAATATTATGTTACCAACTTTATGTTTTTTATTTACTGCGAAATTGACAATTAATGACATTATTGCTTCTCAGTTGACAAGCATGACTTTATAATAATTTTTTCTAAAAATGAGGAAAAGTGTTTACTAGCAAAAGAGCTTCAATTATTTATTTTACAAGAATAAAAAATATATCATTACCTTTCTTCTTTTCTTTTACTTATATAATCTTAGTAAGTATCTCATATCTATACCTACCTACCTTTATATGAAAATTGAGAGATATATTTTATTTAAAATAAGTCTATGCCAACAATATACAGTGTGCTTGCCGACGACCTGCGTATAGGGCTTACTGTGAGATAAAACGACGACAACGAGAATTTGTATGAGTTAGTACGAAAAAGCAATATACAAACTGCTCCTTGGTCGAGTGTAGTGTTGGAAAAGAGGGGATTCGAGTAGATTTACGCTGAGGCTAGAACAGGCTAGGCTGACTCTCCGTTTAAGCAGGGCAACGAGGATAGATAGCAGCTGTACTGCAGTTTGTATATTGCTTTCTCGTACTAACTGTCGTCGTTTTATCCTACAGTAAGCCCTATACGCAGGTCGCCTGCAAGCACATGGTATATCATAAAATATGTGGAATTTGGTACAATAAACAAATTTTAAAGTCAAACAAATTAACAACTTGATTTACAGTAGGCGCAGAAACAGGAACTATTATGTGAACTATAAAATAACAATAAATATGGACACTAAAATCGGTAAAAGTTATTTCAACAAGTGTTCAAATGAATATTCATTCACTTCTACATATTTTTGAACGCACTCGGAAATAATAAATCAACAATAATAAGGAATTGAGGACCTATATTTCTAAATATTTGTCTAATAAGTTTGCGCATAGCTTCTTTACGTTTACATGTATACTATATATTTGCTTTTTTACGTAGCCATACTGTATTCAAGTAAGACATAAAATTGACAAAATCATATCAAAAAATGATAATCGCTCGGCAATGGCCACTTTTTAAGTAATAGAGCCTCATATGTTTTTTGATGTAAAATTTAACAAGCAATTCAAAAATGAAGCGATATAGAGGTTATTCTATTTGAAAAAATTGATTTTTGGAGAAGAATATATTCTGTAATTTTAGTCCAGTTTTCTGCTTATGCAATTAGTAGTTGAAAAAATAAAGCTGCTTTATTACCAAAAATTTTGGCCATCTAATACGTTGTTTTCGAGGTATATAATTTTTAAAACATTGATTTTTTTCAGAAAAATGCTAATAAATCAAAAACTTTACATTTTAGGCTTATACTATCTTAATACTTTTTGATTAAGAATTACACGGGGAATACAAAAATCTAATAATATCCAGGGTGATCCATTTAAAAATCTATAACTCTGGTGAGCCACCATATTATAGAACACTCTGTGTAATACAAGATAAACTTAAAAGGTACTCATAAGAAAGAACGCTTTAAAATATCTTTTTTCATAAAGTCACAATTTGCCTTCCCCAGAGAGATTATTCACCCTGTATATAGTTGTTGAACGCACAGAAAAAAAATTAAAGAGTAATTTTATACATTTTGTATGTGAGATTTCAAAAATTGTGATTTTTTTCTAAAATAGGCATTATGTAGATTATGAAAGGAACAAACCAATGAAAATATTGATACTTTAAGAAATACATATTAACAATACTTTTTCCTGAAAATTATTACCTAATTAAGTAAGATGTTTATCAAATAATTTTGTTCTTTGTTAAATTAAACACTTAAAATTTTATAATGGAATTTTGTACTTGATGGGAGTGTATTAGTGAATTATGTACATGATAAATTATTACACTGAAATATTCAATATTCTCAAAGCACAATTTATGTGAAAGTTGACTCCCCTCCACCCTTGACAAATATAAAGTTTTGTTTTGTTCCATTTACTATGCTAATAATGTTAGCACCCCTTTAGATTTAATGTGAGTTGTGGGCTGTCTCCCTGCTCAGATGTTATTAAATTTAATTTAAACTACATATGTGTCCTCTGGTAAACACACTTCACCTGTTTCGGCGCTGTTGTCTAATTAATCAATTTCAAAGATAATCTTTCTGTATTAGACTTTGTAGATAGCTGTTACTTAACTGAATAAAGTATTTTCTTGAGTAAACTACGGCGTGCAAATTAGAACATGCGATAATAGGAAAATGGAATAAACCACTCAACCACCTTGGTATAGCCGATGATATATTTGTATAGAGGCGTAGAAGAAAGAAATATGAATAATAAGAAAAAAATTAAAAACACTTTTTATGCTGGATAGTTATATTTACAATATTTATATCCATACATATTGCGTCCAAGTTCGATCATTGTTTAGTAGGTAGTAGAGCACTGGTATTTCTTTGTAAAATACTGAAGAATATACAATGCGCGTCAAAAGTATCACATAAATTCATTTTCAACTGGGATATTTTTCTTAAATGACAAATTTTTTATGGCATACTCGGGTAGATCTTAAAAACACGAGGGTTTTGTAAGGAAATTTGACAAATACTTACCGCCATCGTGATCAGTTATGAGATTTCTTTTTCGGGACAAAAAACAAATCATGTATTCCTGTGTCACCTAGAGTGCGACCAAGAGAATCTGTCCCTCGGAATATATGCGAACTAATATAACAGCGTCTTGCTTTGCACCCCCGTCCCCCCTAGCCCACACTTTTCATGCTTGACAGCTGTGTACATTCCCGTTTTATGTATTGATTGTTTACTTGTTTATCAAATCGTTGTTTTAATTTCTTCCTGCATTTTCTCTTGGTTTCTATTATTTACTCTCTCCTTTCGAATATCCAAACAGTTTTCTTAAAACTACTTCATTTTGCATTGTGAGTTGAAGGTAAGTAATAATATAACCTCAATTTTGCAGTACGCGTCTATTTATGTTGCAAATGTTTCGTAGATTATCTATTATCTTCATTATGGATAAACGTAAATCTGTAAAAGATGACGTCTTGACTGTATTGGAGACAATTATTGAGTTTTGTGTGGAAGAGAAACGAATAGGCCGCTACGTTTTTCCTGTAAATCAAGTCATTAGACGAGTGGCTGTTATGACAGTAAAATCAGAAAAAACTATAAAGCGTGTCGAAAGCAAATTGTTTAAGAGTTTGGAAGACCAATCTTCATCTTCTGCTACCCTTATAGAGCCGAAAAAGGAAAAGAAGTCTAAAATTATATTAGATGATGCGGACAAGTAATATATTAATATACCGATAGGTCCAGCCCGCGACGGGCCATGCATAGGCAACAATATACGTATGGAACGTAATGCTATGTGGCAACGTGTGTACGATACCACTCCGCGTGCGCAACCTAATTCCGATGGTCGAGCGCAACAGATGTCCCGTCATTCGTATTTAGCTGTGCAGCCTGTGCATACGTAAAGGTAGTTATCATGTCAGTGTATACAACCGCAGAGAAGGTACAAATAGTTTTGTGGTATCTTGCAGGCAATTCCTGTCGAACAACCGCTGATTTATTTGCTGTAGAGTACGTAAATAGGCCTATTCCTTCGCATTCGACGATTGAAAGGATCGTAAATGCGTTTAGGAAATATGGCTGTGTAGTCGGAAATTGCCGCAAATGCCAACAAATTGACGAACAGCCTCATATCCCTCTAATACCTGCCGATCGGGAGGAGAGAGACGTGAGGGTTTGTTCGTTAATTGAAATGGGCAACCTTAAGTGTACACGGCAAATTGCAGACGAAATCGGTGTTAGTAGAAGTACAGTAAAGCGGATTCTAAAACGCAACAAATATAAAAGTTACAAAGTTCGAAAGTGCCAGGAAATTTTTCCCGAGGACAATTTTGCAAGAATAGAGTTTTGTGAGTCCGTGATGGAAAAGGCTAACAGGGACGAATATTTTATAAAAAATATTCTGTTTACCGACGAGTCTTCTTTTCCACGTCATGGGAAGCATAACCCCTCAGTCGTGCAATATTGGTCTCGAGAAAATAAACATCTAACTCGTAACGTTAAAACTCAATACCCCGAAAAACTTAACGTTTGGGCGGGTATCTTGGGTGATAACATTATAGGGCCATTTGTTATCGACGGCAATTTGAATGCACTAAAATATTTAGATTTGCTGCGAACACGAATTATTCCTGCTGCCCGTCAACTAAACATCGATTTTGATGCAATTTGGTTTATGCAAGACGGTTGTCCCGCGCATAACAGCAGATTAGTAAGAGAGTTTTTAGAAAACACTTTTCCTAATCGTGTTATTTCCGGGAGGGGTACGATAATATGGCCACCTCTATCACCCGACCTCAATCCCTGCGATTTTTTTCTGTGGGGTTATGTAAAAGAAAATCTTTACGGTCTTCTAACAATCCCGAACTTGCAACAGTTACAAGTTAAACTGTTTCGCCTTTTCGAGACAATAACCCCTAGAAATCTCGAGGGAGTGAGGCGGGAGTTTTACAATAGGCTCGGCTATTGTTTGGCAAGAGAGGGCGGTATTTTCGAATCCTATTTTGAGTGACTTTCTTAAAATTTGAATTTATTTTGCAGAATTATTGATTTTTTTACTTTTATCTTTTAGAAAACGTTATTGTTTTTTTATTACTTAAAATTACTTTTCCGTAGCAGCTAAGAATACAATAATAATAATAAATTGGACCTTATTATGTCTGAAACAAATGGGCAAATTACGTATACAGAACGAATATGCAAACGACTATATCCTTGCGCGGTTTAAGTCTTACTAAATTCTTAACTGCAATGTGCTGCAATTGAAGCTGCTGCGGGTAGAGGGGTTTCGGTGTTGCCACTCATTGCTGACTATGGCCCATTCCGAGCTGGACCTATCGGTATTTAACATACTTTACATTTATTCTAATGGGATACAAGTACAAGAAATGTGAATCGAACAGAAAAGTATTGATGGAACGACAAGATATAGTGGCGTGGCGAGCACGGTATTTCCGATTCAAAATCTTTAACGATAGTCTTGGTGAAAACAAGAGACCCTTGGTATATCTGGATGAGAGTTACGTGCACAAAAACTATACTGTGTCAAAGTGCTGGCAAAGTTCAGATGAAAAAGGAGTGCTAAAGAAAGAAGGTGCAGGACAACGATGGATTTTGTGTCATGCTGGTGGTGACATGGGATCCATTGACGGAGCTGTGCTTCTTTTCAAATCGAAAACAAAAAGTGGGGATTATCACGATGAAATGAACTATAAAAATTTCTTAAAGTGGTTCAAAACACAATTAATATCAAATTTACCACAAAATTCAATTATAGTTATGGATAATGCACCATATAACAGTGTCCAAATCAATAAAGTAGCTACAGCTTCATCAAAAAAAGCAGATATTATATCCTGGTTATTTTTGAAAAATATACCCTATCATCCCGAAATGTTAAAGTGTGAATTGCTCGAATTAGTGAGACGCAATAAACCAGAACCTGAATATGCCATAGACAATTTGCAGCAAGTTTAGGTTATTCGGTGTTAAGGTTACCACCATATCACTGTGACATTAACCCGATAGAAATGATTTGGAGCATAGTGAAAAGAATGATAGCCTCAAAAAATGTTGATGGGAGTTGCAGTGTTGAGGCTTTAACTTCGGGGTAATTTCAGCAAACGCTTGGCTGAAATTACCCCGAAGTTGTGGCAAGCAGAATGCAAACACGTACAGAAAATAGAAAAAGAAGACATCGAAAAGGAAAAATTAATGGATGTTCATGAAGAATTTATTATTGAATTAGGTGAATCAGATTCAGAAACTGATTGGTTACAATCAGATAATGAAACATAATTTTAAAAATCATGTAGTATACAGCAAGAGCGCGCGAGGTATGATCACCCGATGGTATACGTAAACTCGCATCTAAACGTGGTCCGATAATACATATTAGAGTTACGGCACAACATACTAGCATTGCCTGCTCATATTCGAACTCATAGTGATCTGATTATTTTTTCGCAGATTGACAAAAAGAACAAATTAAATTTTCTCTTTAAGTGATGACGATTGCTTAGATAACTAAGTCGATAATAACGCGAAGATTGTAATACTTATAACGTAATTATGAGTATCCTTATGAAATTAAATAATAATGTAGTTGTGTAAAAAGTTATAGCAGTACAACTGGGTTTTAGAATGAAATAAAAACAACCCGCCTGAAACATCTGCAGAATAAACTAAGATGTCTAGAGAAAAATAAATAAATAGAAATTTCATTGTAAAAAAAAACTATAAATAAGTATAACAGAAATACCATAAAATAACATAAAAACGACCCTTGAAATAGAAATTAAAATTAGAGATTCTCTCCAGTAAATATAACGAAATAACAACTCTGGAAAAATAAGTTGAATACATTTATGGCAGAATTATGCATTCAAAAATAAAATAGTTTTTTCAAACTGCGTTTGAAAAGAAAGCATGTTTTGTCGAATAGATTGACCACGATGATAACATTTTACAACAAACTTTCGTTCTTCGATGGATAAAATGTCCATACTTAAATTTATAAAATGAGCAACCACTAAGAAAAATAATATTATGAAATATTATACTCAAACAGTGCCAAGTATAAACCTGCGTGCATTCCTCCTTTGCAGCCAGCACGCAACTGATGTAAATATCTATATCTGGCGGAGATCAATTTTCCGAATATACGTCCGAAGAATATCGACTGGCATCGGGTGATCATACCCAGCGCGCTCAAGCTGTATATGTATATGTTCATATAGTATAACCTCATATACCTTTGCAAAGTTTGGTAGGGTTGGTATCAAGTAATATGAGTTAAAAGTTGATATAATTTTTAGCTATACTAAATAAATCTAATCAGTTAAAAAATGAAAAAAGCTTATAGCGTAAAAAAGGCATTACGTATTGGTATGAGTTACACGACCTTTCGTTATGACTAAAGGGTGGAATATATGCACGTCAATTCAGTTAAAATATGCGCATATATATGCATCGTTTTTCTCTGAAATATGCAACAATATGCATTTATTTGTCAAAATATGCAATTATATGCCTTGAATATAACATGGAAAAATGGAAATAAAGAAACGCCGACTCTTACAAAAATTATTTATTTTAAGTAAAATTAAAAGAAAAACATAATAGGTACAATTTTCAATCTGAAATAGTATAAAATGCATTTATAACGATATATTTTTCAAAATTTTCCAATAAAAATGTTTGCCTTCTGTCTGTAAAAATATGTTTGTACAAAGAAAAAGTTCTTTCAACATCTACCGATGTGATCTGGCAATATTTTAATTTGGGTAGTAAGTTATAAGGCCAAGGTATTACTTCGTTGGATGGTTTACTATCAAAAATATTTTTGACTTCCATTAAATACTTAAAGCCTTCATTCTTTCCCACAATAACTTCGAGCTTCCTTCTTACTTGATTTCCTACATCACCGGGAACTTTTTTGCATTTGTCGGAAAAAGTTTCAACAATACTAATTGATTCTCTTAAACTTATATTCTTACTTTCTAACGAAGTTATTATATCTGGTACAAAACTAAAATTAACCTTAATAAAAACAAATTCCTTAGCTAAATTTACATTTTTGAATAATGCTTGACTTTGCACTACACACTGCGAATTGTCTTCTAAATCTAAAACTATGTCTTTAATGGCTTCAAAATGGTCTGCGTAGAATATCGCGGCCTTAATCCATGTTCCCCATCGAGTAATTACGGGCTCTGGAGGTAAACAAACTCCTGGCAATTTCTCTCTATAGATCTGCACTCTTAGAGGTGCTTTCAAAAACACTTTCTTTACATTTGAAATTAATTTGTTCACCAAGGGATATGCTGTTCTAATAATTTCTGCAACTCTGTTTATCCCGTGTAAAAGACAAGTGACATGTACCATATTGGGATAAAATATTTTTAAGTTTTGGCCTACTTTAACCATATACGGCGCTGCGTCAGACAAAAACACTAAAAACTTCTCTACTGGAACTGGATTTGGTAAAAAAAAATTTGATAGAGACTGCTGAATAAATCGAGTTACGGTCTCATTATTTGTTTTGTCTAACTGTTTAGAAGATATTAAATATGGTTTCCCTGGCTCATTTTCTTGAAGCCCTCCAATCATAAGATGTGCGATATATCGACCACATGAGTCTGTGCTTTCATCAACAATAATATAAAAATGTTCATCGCCCAGTGTAACTTTAATTTCTCCCATTACGGTTTCGTATACTGTTTGCACATTCTTCTTTCTAAGTGTGGATTCGTCAGGGATGTTTTGATTACAATATTTTTGCAAAAAATCTCTGAATTGTGTATTTTGCAGTTTCTTCAAAGGTATATTTGCTGCGACTAAAGCTTTGCATAAGTCTTGATGAAACACCTCCTTTTCACTCTTTGGTTTGACATTTTGAAATGCGGTTTGCACACACTGCTGAACAGGCACTGATTTATTTTTCTGCAACTTAGCTTTATGCATAGCTGTTTTCAAGTGTTGATCAACTTGGAACTTCTTTTCACAAACAATGATTTTGGCACAAACTTTGCAAAACACTTTATCCCCACTAAACTCCAACTCAGGAAAATTTTTAATCCACGAAGCGGCTTTCGGCATTTTAGGCGTTTGAAATAAAATATTTTCGAAATCACTCTTTTCACACTGGAATCTATCGACAAACTAAACTATACAATATAAATATAAAAGAATAGACGACATCTGCTCTCCATTAGGCAAGCTGATTACTTGGAAATTCCTAAACACCCAATAAATGCCGGCAATAAACCATATAATAATAAAAACTATACAATATAAATATAAAAGAATAGACCACATCTGCTCTCCATTAGGCAAGCTGATTACTTGGAAATTCCTAAACAGGGTCGCACTTAATCTTTTCATAAAACGAAAAACATAAAAATATGCACACAAATTTTATTTTTGCCGAAATATGCAATTTTTTGTGAAATTTGTTAAAATATGCAAAATATGCAAATATATGCACTTTGCATATATTCCGCCCTTTAGACTTATGACAAATAAATAAATTTAATGACAAATGTCTTCATTTAACATGAATGCACAAACGTAAATTTTAATCGAATCAAAACAAACTTTCAGCAATATGAGGAACCAGTGAAATTAATGCCCTGACATATTTTATTATTCACCCCCATGGCTCAAAACGATCTGCTACAGAAGACTTGGGCCTGTGATTTTATTCCGCACAACAAACTTTCAAGAAACATAAAATGGATGATATCAGCCGATGGAATTTGTACATTCACTTGGTAAATTTAAATAATAAAACAAATTTACTTCGTTAAGTATTCCGCAATATTTAACAACATGAAGTTTACATCAACCGCACGAAAAGAGAGAAAGCCACTGTTTCGTTCACCTATCCGTATGCGAAAAATAGCCAGTGATGAAATTTAATTTCGACGAAACAATACTGGAAATTAAACGCTTGAGCCGCCCGCGCTGTCGGTACACAGTCAACATTTTCGAGTTTCGAATTAATTAAATTATAAATTTGTATTTTATTAATTACCGTCGCCTTAATTAAGAGTTTAAATATTTCGGGAGATAATCCAGTGATCTGGGCGAACGAAACAAAATACGGGTAGTTAGTAGCAAGAGGACGGAAAGTTCAATGGAAGACGAGAGAAAAAGTAGGTTGGGGGTACGCGCGAAATATTTGGCGACGTAATTGAAAAATTCAGGATTCTCGTTTGGAAAATTGGCAAGATGTTAATATCACCAAATTGGGAAGCTTAATTCCTGATCGAATTTCCAGATTTTAATCGAAACTTAAATTCTGACGCGACATGTTTTGACAAGCATGAAAATTACACACAAAAAAGGACGAGAAGAGAAGAGGATTTTATGGAATAACATCGAAAATTTAATAAGTGTACCTCCCATTCCGCAAAAACATGTTTGTCTATACTAAAATTTAATGGCGGCTCCCTCATATTGCCTCCTGCAGGGAGGACAAGACTACCCCTCGTGACAAATTTCTTTTAACAGAAAAATTAATTATAAACATCTAATTTATATGTAATTTTTCTGTTTTCTTTGATAACAAATAGTATGTTTTCGGAACTGATAATCTGACTCCATCAGACTCAGCGCCGAGTTCATAAATCGCAGTCTGTCATAGGCCCCGGGACATTTCGCATATTGTCGTTAATCTGCAACGTCTATGTTGGGAATAGAGCTATAAAAACTGTTCTCTGTCATCGCAAATGCAACTATAAATTCCGTTAGTAACATGACATTCAGATAGAATTAAAAAAATCTAGGTTCCCCTAAACCAGATTTATTGATTAAACTAGTAGATCACAATTCAAAACATTTACAGTTTATCAGAGTGAAAAAGTAAAAAGACATAAATTAAGTGAAAAATATCTTAATAACATGATAGAATATTCAGTTTTGGGGAAGGTAAATATAATGTGCTAGCTGAAAACTGCATATGAATTAAATATAATTCAGCACAATGGAAACGTCATTAAAAACAAACATATTCTTAGAAAAATAATAGACTGCATTAAGTTTTGTGGCATGTTTGAAGTCGCTCTAAGGAGCCATGACGAAACACCAGACAGTGCAAATCCGGAGATTTTTCGTGAATTAGTTCATGTATTGGCAGAAATTGACAGCACCCTCAAGGACCACAACGACAAATCTAATAATACTTTTGTGTTTTACTCCGTCTACTATTATAAGTTAATATGGATGTCCAGCAAGTATCGGCCAACTCAATTAATATTCTAACAATACAGTTTTTATAGGTTTGTCAAAAACCATTCAAAATTAATTGCTGGACAGTATCTACGAGGTTTATCGCACTTTGATTCTAGACGAAATTAACAAAGCTCACTACATCACTATATAAGCAGATGAGAAGACAGATTCGGCTACACTTTTCCAGTTAGTTTCCATATTTCGAAACGAGTTGAACGGAAAAATACAAGAACGGTTTCTGGAATTTTCTGGTTTAATGGAATAACTTGGAAAAATTAAATTGTACCAAACGCCAGCAAAATTAATCCCCCCAAGCTACGACGGCGCCACAGTAATGAGTGGTGAAAACAAAGGTGTTCAAGCAAAAATTAAAGAAATTTACAAAAATGCAAATTATATTCACTGTTACGCGCACTAGTTAAATCTGATAGTTGAATGGGCTGCCTCACAGAACAAACAAGTTAAAGTTTTCTTTTGTAGTCTGGGTGGTTTTTCTACTTTTTTTTACAAGATCCCGAAAGCGTACTGTTATACTGGATGAGGTTGTGAAAAATCAACTTCCGCGATCTGCACCAAGCCGAAAGGACTTTAGATCAAGATGTGTTGTGAGTGTCTTCAGATATAAAAAGAAAATGGGTGTGCTTAAGACCACACGGCCGAAGTGAAAACTTCATCAAGGCGAGGTTAATAATACGAAATACAACTTTTTTTTTTGTTCTATATTCATTGACATTTACATTTTCCATTTTCGTTCTATATTACATTTAAAAAATATATATTTATTATTATTCGGTCTGATCAAGTTTTCACTTCAAAAATTCATACGTACGCATGTATATACCGTAGTCGACATATTTTAATTTCTGATACGAAAGTAGAAAGAGGAAAAGAGCGCGACGAAATAAACTAAAGATAATCGTAAGCGAGGCTGCCAAGACAGTACACTCGACGAACCTTCCCTATGAAATGTAAGGCGTGAGGGTCCCGCGACACTGCGTTGCTCTCCCACCACTGTTAGCAAGCAGGCACCGCTGCATATTATAAGGTCATCTTCTGCATGGGATAGAAGTGTAAACCGAAATTAAAATTTGACGACTACGGTATACAAATAGACGATATGATAATTCTCATACGAGAACCCGCGCTGGTCTAATGGTAACGTGCCGGCCTCATACCCGGACGGCCCGGGATCGCATCTGCACACGGACAAGAATTTTTCAGAAAATAAAAATACAATATTTTGCGTATTTATTCTAAATTTCAATTTAATTGAAATTAAATACCGCTAGTTAGTGTTGTAATACAAAGCCGAGCGTGAAACGGTTGCCGAGCGAGTATAGCAGAGACCGGCAGAGACGCGTTAATTATATCTCTCTCGCTTCCTTAGTCGACTCGACTCGAGCTGACTTTACCCGAACGAGCGTTACATTCCGAGCGTGACGGCTCAGTCTCGTTCAGTGCCCAACAATCATTGCATCAACGCGCCCATAGAAGTTTTCACTTCAAAAAAGATCTTATCACATGGCTGACGTGGATCATACATGATGAATCTAGTGACCAGTCGACAATAAGAAAAGCTGTAGGCTTGAAAACATTTTAAATGATTATGATTTCAGTTACTGATTATCTTTTTTGAATAAAATCATGCCGTATTGCTCTTCAACCAATTACAACAACATCAAATTGACAGTATTAGTAATTTGCATCATGCCGATGACAACAGCTGAAAGCGAATGGTGTTTTTCTACTTTGAAGAGAATAAAGACATGTACTAGAAATACTATACGGGAAAGCAGACTATGTGCCTTAGCAATGTGTTCCATTGAAAAACAATTACTGACGTCGACACCAAACTTTAATGACTTAGTTATCATTATCATTTTGCTAATTGCAAGGAACGGCAAACGGATTTTATTTCTAATTAACTAAATAACATGGTGAGTTTATTCTTTCTAATTTTTTTTCTGTACTTAATTTTTGATATTAAACACTTTAAAAATCGTGATAAAATTCGTGTTTTGGAAGCGTATTTTGCAAAAACTTTCCGGGGGCGCGGACTTTCCAGATCCCCCTGTACCCTTCCGTCCCAAAAAATCACGGGCTCTCACTGCTAAAATTAAAGGGAGAGACATTTTGTATGCGGTCTTTTTGTTACCCTGCTTACCAAAGATAACCTTCTAAATTACTAACCAATGGGAAGTACGTTTCTTCCAGATTAACATAAGCCAGATTTTTTTACAATAACTATAATCGAAACAACTGTATTTGACACTCGGTTATTATCATCATTTCCTTTCGGAATTTTGTTTTTGTATAGGTGTGTGTTGTTGGTCTTCCTTAGATCTCTCACACAAACTTAATTGACTAATGAATTTCTTATTAAAGACTCTGTATTAATATACATGTATCCAATAATGTTCAAGCTTTTATTGGTGGTAACGCCGAGCCCCGAAGAAGGTTTATCGGGCTATGGTGAGATGGTTGTCGACAAAATTCAGCGTGGGTAGTGAAGTCTACGACTTGAATTCTGTGTTATAGACACTTTTCTATAATCAAATAGACGACAATAAACACATTGTAGACGTAGAGTTATTTCATAGGTATAAAATAAACATGATATTTTCCATTACCAAATAACAATGATTATACAGAAGCGACAAAGATGTAAGAGCATGTCTTTATTTTTTCGGTAGGCACGGCGTACGTAGCTGTCTGCGCGGTCATCTGGCTAGACAAGATATTCCTAAAAATAAAAATGTTTTATTCTTTCAAATACCAAACTAGGCAGTTAAATTAAAGAAAAAGGCTGAAATAAAATTAAAAACTCTTTTTCGGATATGTATCTAATAATATTTAGAATATATAAATGTATAAAAATAGTTTTTACTTAGATCAGAATATAATAAATGAATCGCTTTTTATGGGACTTATAAATTAGTATTCTGTAAATTTTACAGCAGATTTACACTGTGCCAGTGATTTGTTTTTGCTGCTATCGCAAATTTACATAAGATGACATTATTGGTATTAAATAGAATGTAATTAACAATATTAAGAATATAGGATAATTTTCAGAAAAAGACCAGATGATTTGAAAAATATCACCTAATATGTTTCGTAAACAAACGCACCTGCTGTAAATAATTTAATAATGATTATTATTTTGACAGAAACAACTACTTTTTTCGAGTTTAAAAAACTATCACGGTTCTTCCTCCGTGTGTCGTATATATTAAGAAGTACATAAAAGATGCATTTTAAATGTAGAAACATATTTAGTACACTTTATAATTCTAACTAATTAAAATTTTTTATTATTATTACAATAATTTGTTATAACATTTTCCAACGTATTATAGAAGCAACATTATTTCAGTGTAAATATAAATAAGTTTTCTGAGTATTTGGTGGTTGTTTATTACTGGAATACTACGAGACAGAAGTGGGGCACGAAACATTAAGATACCGACGTTACTGTCGCTTCTCTATAGTCATCGTTGGCTGCTATTACTAAGATTAAATACGTAAATTTAATTAAAGGAGCAATTTACCTGTTATATTATACGCTAAAAATGTGAAAGTCTAACGATTTTAGTATAATTTTTTCATATAAATAATTTTGAATTTAAATTGAGTCTATATACGTACTAGTAATGTTGGATTATGTATAGTTAATGTATGTATAGTTAATATATGGTACAAACGAAATGTTCATTTATATACTAATTTTAATATATATTACGTTAAATAAATAAAATTCGTCAAAAGTATCACACAAAACATTCCAAATCAAAATTAAAAGTAAAATACCAAAGCCTAAAGTATTTTTAAGGAGTCCCCAGTTTATTTACGATAGGCGAGATATTCTATCATAGAACCATAAAAATCCCCGACTTTGATTTTAAATCACACAAATAAATGTAGAGTGTTGTACATGGCACAAAATTTATTTTACATTGCATCAATACAATAAGTTCAAACAAAACTTTTATAATGGACTCGACCTACGAAATTCAAGTAATACTAATAAATGATTAAATTCAAATATTTTGTACAAAGTTATTTACTCTAAATTATATTTTTTAATAAAATATTTCAGGCAAGAATGTATTCTAAAAGTTATATATTATGAGAGTAACTGTTTGAAAAAGTAACGATTATTTGAAACCAGTATTCGTTACTTCGGAACTTATCGAGTACCGAATACTTCAGTAACGGATAGTTACATTTGCAACACCACTAATACATACCTCCAAATTTCTTAAAATTGGTAACAATTTTTTTAACAATTCATTTGAATCTCTGTAGCTTAATTATTACTATTAACAGTAATAAATATAATTAAAAAATATTAAAATAAATACGTATTTTATCAAATAAGTTACATCACACGAATGATAAAAAAAGTATATTTAATTGGGGAAATTCAAGAAGTTGCGTAACTGATAACTTTAAATCCGTTTACGCTTTGAAGTCCTGTTAAAATGCGTAAAAGCTTTTCCCAAATGACGACAAAGTTTCCGAGATTAATGAGATTTTCTTAAAAGTATTTATTTAACTTCAAATTGATTTAATCTTAGCGCCATTGGTACCATAATTTGCAGGGAATTCCTAGACACTCGAAGAAATATCATTGGATATTAATAGGAGAGTGCCAAATAATCCTTAAGAAAATTTCCTTTTTGTACTCACCGTCTGTAAAGTGACATTTGGAGCATGTGTCGCTCGACCAGAAAAGAGTTTTTTCCGGTCGAGGCGACTGTAAAATTGAAAAAAACACTCGCTCTTTGGGACATTTAAAAAAATCTAACTTGATAGTAATAAAATACAGTCTATAAAATACTAATTCCCTCGACTATTCTTCGCTAAAAGTTGGGGAAATAAGAGTAATAATTAAAAAATCTTCCAGATTTGTGGCGGCATCTATTTGACGACATGTTAAGCGACATTCAAGCGCCATCTATTTGACCACATCGACATTCATATTGGCAGTTCGTAATAAATTGTAATTAAACCAATAAAAACGCAATAAATTTACTATAAATTTATAAATATAAGAATAAATATCTCATGTTTGCCATGTATAAGAATATAATAACTTAATTTTAGGGAAAGGTGAGTAATAGTTATGTAATGAAATGCTTAAATTAATTAGGTAATCTATTTTAGGTTAGGTATGATACTAATGACATTAATCAATAATGTTTTTTTAATTTAATGTTCGTACAAAAAATATTCTACAAACCACTTGCGTGAAGACATCTTCCACGCACTCGGGCAATTAAAAGCACTCGCTTCCCTTTGATCGCTCGTGCTTTCAAAGTGCGCTCAGGCGGGGAAATAGTCTTCCCGCACTTGGTTCGTAAATAACTATTTCCTACCAATTAGTAATTGTCATATGAGGATGATATTTGAATATAGCAATGCTATTCAATAAATTTCAAAATAATTATAGAGGTGCTTTACCTTTTTGACGCTGTAAATCGAATTTAATAAAACAGTTCAATGAGTAACAAATGTTCAACTTCTATAAAAAACGGAATAGTTTGGGTCAACTTATTTACAAGAATCTGTGTTTTCTGCAATGAAAATTATTGTGTCATGGTGCTTCCGATTGTGTATCAGTTTTCACCTTTGATTACTTAACAAAGATAATATCTATATTATCGAAATGTTCTAATCTTTTAATTATTTTTGAGTTAATTTTACAGCAGCTAAACCACGAAAAGAAAACGTTTTATCAAACGGCTAAGAAAAGTAGTTAGTTTTTCTCAGTGTTGAAAATTATATTTTTCTGCTTTTAGCACTTATAATTATTTAATTAGTTAAATTTTTAATTTTCAATTCTAATTTTAAAGTAATTTAAAGTTTAGTACAAACGTTGGATTGTCGATTTTAGTAGATATTGCATTTGTTGCTTGATATAGTTCAGCACCATATAAATACTCTGACCCAGACACCCGCGTCTAATGATAGCTAATTAAATAATTATCAGTGCTAAAAGCAAAAATTATAATTACAACGTATGTAACATATTAGATATAACAAAGTGACAAATTGGCTGTCATTTAAGAAATTACTACATTTTTTAATCTACACATATTATTGTTTTAACATAGACCTTCTTACACTGACGAGATCAAACAAGGTAGAAATATATACATATATCTGTAGATACTAACACATATTAACGCTTTCATGTTTTGATTTACTTACACAATTCTATATTATATCTTAGACACATAGTAAGTATTATTCTGTGACGGGATTAATCGTTCGCTAAAGATTCACCTTGGCCTTCTAGTTGACTCTCATGAATAATATACAAAAGCTTTACTCGTAATTTTTAATAACACAGTTTGCGTCGTTATTACTTGTGTATTTGCATTAAATGTATGCTCATGGTAGACAAAAACCTCTTGGTAAGACTGCGTAAGTAATACCGGCTGTCCTATGCTTATTAGCTTACATCTTCACTTATACATATTTGATTTTTATATTCTTTCTATATTGTCATTGTAATTTTTTAGATTACAGCCAATTTGTCACAAGTATAAGAAGAGTAGTTCAGTAAACGTATAAGAGGTCGGTATGTGGAAGACAAAAACACCTTTGCTTATATATTTCGTATTTTATTTATTATACATTAATAGGAGCGTCCCCTACTATTTTCTTGAACAGCCACACAATTCCCTACTACATACAATTTACGAAGATAATCCCCCTTCCATCCACCCTCTAGTCAAGATCTAGCTTAAAAAGTGTTAAATGATAATTTAGCCTTTTAAAATTGAATTTGATAGAAAATTTACAAATTATTAATTTACCCTAAGAATTGCGCTTCCATTTCGAAATATTGAAAATATTTTTCTTGACATTTTCTTGGTTACTTTTTCTATCGAGATTTTCTGCAAGATTGTACGATGAACGTTTGACGAAGTATGGCCGGCGTCCAAGCGAAAACGGACACTCAATGTATACAGGCAATAGCAAAAAAAATTTAGAAATAATTTATAAATTTAAAAAAATTTACAACTAATTTTCAAGGTGGTATTTAACATTAAATTAATTATAACAAATTAAATTAAATTAATAATTTAAGTTTTTAAAATATTAACTTATTGCTTTTGTTTATTGCCCAACATTAGTCACCATATGAAAGCAATTTATACAGTAGACAAGTATTACTTAGGCTTGTACAGGGTGTTTCATCGGTTGGGGTATCGCGAATTAAAGTGCCGAAATATAAAAATGTCGACTTCAAATTTTAACCACTTATAGAACTTTTAAACCGCTACCAGTAGGTTAGGTTGTTTTTGATAATATTATTTTATTTAATGCGTAAATAAAAAAAAACCTTCGTTCAAAAAATCAAAAGTACTCAGATTTTATTGAAATTCAGGTGTTAAAAAGATATGTCTATAAAATCAACTATGCAATTGAAAAAAAAATTAAAACTTAATCAATTATTGAATATTTTACAATAATTTCAAAATTAAAGGCAAGACGTTGAAGAATCTATGGGTTTTTTATTACAGTGTTGTGTGTTGAGTTTATAATAAATTTTTATTTATTATCCGTCATAAATTTAAAAGGACTACCTGTTTGCGGACGTTGAAGAATTTATGGGTTTTTTATTACAGTGTTGTGTGTTGAGTTTATAATAAATTTTTATTTATTATCCGTCATAAATTTAAAAGGACTACCTGTTTGCGGACAGCACAATTAGAAAGTTAAGTACCATAAATCTGTCGTAAGAAAAACGACATTATTTAATATTGACTTTATTTGACAAACGGTTTCGTTTATAAAAATTCTGATTGTGAAGTTAATATGGGTGATATTTCCACGTATCACCATTCAAATTTGAACATTTTTTGAGCACTTTTAATTTTTGATAATACGTCTTTTTTTAATTTACGCATTAATTAAAATAATATTATCAAAAACAACCTAACCTGCTGGTAGCGGTTTAAAAGCTCTATAAGTGGTTAAAATTTGAAGTCGATATTTTTATATTTAGGCACTTTAATTCGCGATACCCCAACCGATGAAACACCCTGTACAATGTGCGTTGCTGGCAAATCGAAATGAATTACTGACTACATCTAAAACGAGCGTTGGCTTGTCGTCTCTAATATCAATTCATCCTCGTTTTTGCCGTAGTAGAACGCCGTAAAATAAAAGAAAAACATGTGAGTTTGATGTATGTTGTACAGGCTTTTCAGGCCATTGCGTTAACATCATTCACTTCAACTAATGCGTCGATTATTTACTATAGAGTTTTTCGCTGTTTTCGTGGCAGTTTTCTTTTTTATTAGAAGATGTTAGTCTTCGTCTACTTCATAATTTATTTATCCTTTAAAACGTAAGTGGTGTTGTCTACACTTCTACTATTTATATAGCCAGAGATATAAAGACATTTTTTAATAAATTTTGTCATTTAGTGTGTTTTCAGTCGTTTTTATGGATTTCCGTGGATAACAATGGATTTATATGGCTTTCTTGTATCTCGAAATGACAAGTGCGCATGCCCATAAGCCTTGGTTTTCATGTTTTTGGAAAAAGTTTATTATTATTTATTATTAAACAAATATCACTAGGCATTTTTTTTTAATAGCTATTGTAAAAATTGGTGTTGAATTCTTACAGCCTTTAACTAAAGGCATAACCACAAACCAAATCTTTCCACCACGTCTAGTTTTAGATTTATAATCATACTTCCCTAATAGATAAACAAGAATATTGTATTTAGAAAATTTGTTATACAAAAGTTATAAAAAGAAATAGAAAAGTACAAAATCTTGACATAACACATATTTGAATGTTTTAATTAGTGTCAAGAATACAAAAATGCACACAAAGAAATAATGCTGATATGGTTCAATTACCCAAACAGACGATACACGTCACAAACAATAACTTCGGGCCAAGTAACATTAAACTACAATAATACCTACTAATCCTAATATTATTCAAGTAACGTTTTATGTTACCAGAACTGTAGGCTGTTGCAACATATAAGATGGTAACATTTTATTCTGTCAAATGTCATACTGTCATAGTTGTTTACATTTTTCATTCACTTCATTATCATACGTATTTCTTCCATTTTTATATTTATACGCCGATTTTATTTTTAGCAATCAGTTGTTTTCACAACTAAATCATGCCTAAACCGTTAAGTAAACAAGCGAAAGAAATAATTCTCTCCTTAATCGGGTATTTTGAAAAAGAACGCAATAATAATGCGCCATTGCTCCCCCTGACAGCAGTTCAAGAGAAAATATTTTCTGTTATTTATAGTTTATACAATAAACGTTTTAATAATAATATTTTTCATTTAGAAAAAAGCAAGTGCTTTAAATATTTACATTTCAACTGTAAATAAAATACCATATACATCAAAACAGGGGGTTGGACCATCTAGTCCAAATCGAAAACGGCCTAGAAGTAAGCCTATTGTAAATGTTGATGACTTTACTCAGTGTGCAGTTAGAAATACAGTATATGACATATATAGAAACAGTAAATTCTTAAGAATTTACGTTTTTAAAATTAATATTTGAGTTTTTTACATAACAACATATCAGGCTTCATTCACTAAATATTACTGTTAAAGAAAAGGAACTCTTTTCTGGTGGCAAGTCATCTTTACGGACAGTATTGCACAATATTGGTTTCAATTACAAGAAGGATGATCCTAAACGAACTCTAATGGAACTACCACAAATTGTATTAAAACGTGTTACATTCTTGCAACAATATGTTCGTATGAAACATGAAAATGTTTCCCAGTTTGTGTTCCTTGATGAAACTTGGGTTTTCCAAGATGGAACAATTCGTTAATCTTGGCAAAATGTATCTATAGAAACCACAAAAGCATCAAAAGTAGGTGGAAAAAGGTACATTATATTTCTAAGAAAACATATTCTTATCTTATGTATATACATTACATTATCTTGTTTTAGATATATTGTATTACATGCAGGCAGTTCTAATGGATTTATTCCTGGAGCAGAATTAATATTTCCGACAAATAGTCAGTATTTAGATTATCACGGTGATATGAACGAGACAACGTTCTATACTAGTTTGAACACCAACTTCTTATAAGTTTAAAAGAGCCGTCCATATTGTTTTGGATAATGCCAGTTACCACAGTACTGTTAAAAATAAAAGTCCAACATCATATGCAACTAAAAGTGAAATTCAGACATGGCTCACCAATAATAACATTGACTATGACAGAGATGCTTTAAAATACAATTGCTGGATTTACTTAAATGGTTAATACATATATATTTAATTACTTTATTCAATAATTTCATTTATATCTTTATGTAAAAGCATAAACTATCAACTATATATGAAACCGATGATTTAGCAGAGAAGTATGGGCACGTAGTTCTTCGACTTCCACCTTACTATTGTATATTTAACCCCATAGAACTAGAGTGGGGAATAACGAAAACATATTATAACAATCACATTGGAAAATATGGTAGAAAAGTGGACAAATGCATAAAACACAAGTAACCCCAGATATTTGGGCAAATAGCGTTAACCACTGTGAAATTGAAATTCAAAAATGGTGGGATAGAGAAATAGGTTTTGAAAGACAAGATATATTACCTTTTATAATTAATGTAAATTATTCCGATTCAGAAGACATTGTAAAGGATGAAGAAAACTAGCATTTCAACTTTTTATCAAGATGAAGAAACCTAGCATTTCAACTTCTTATCATATGCTTATCGCAATGTTATGAGTTTTTTAATCACTAATATATAGATGTTGTGTATATTATTTTTGTGAATTTAATCTAAAATAAATAAACTCACATGTATTTAGAATTTGTTTATATTTTTTGTAGACATAGTCGAATAATTTAAAACAAATTAATAGTATTTGCTGATATTTTAAAATGTCAACCTAATCCTAACCACAGATTATTTTCGAAGTACAGCTTGCTCAAAGCAACGTTATTTGCCAACACTGTTATGACATCACAGTGGCGTTTCATATGACGTGTATCGTCTGTTTGGGTAATCGACCTATATATCTAAGTCTCGCATAAATAGAGTTATTTCTTTCTTTTATGTTGCCTGTTGCCTTCTCTAATGAGATTCGACCAAAAATTTCCCCTCATGACGGGATCCCACCTACCTTGATATCGTTTCTCCATTTCTACAATCTTTTGATGGAACCTTTTCCCCTGTTCATCACTCGTCTTTCCTAAATTAGCAGGAGAATAATCCAAATTTAAGTGCAAAAAATTAACTTTCAGCTACATACGGCCCCCTAAATTTTTATAGTTTTCTAGCAAATTAGTCCACGAAATCTTGGTAGCTTTCACTCTTTTGATTTTCCAGAAAATATCTGCAAAATTTTTTAAAAGAAACCCATGCTGCCAGCTCAAAATCATTCACGGTACGTTCAAAATTTTTATCTTTGAACAGCTTCCTAACTCGTGGACCAGAAAATATTCCAACGCGAACTTTCGCCTCAGGCAGCTTTGGAAACTTATCCCTTAAGAATTTAAAACAGTGGCCTTCTTTTCCTAGTACTTTGACAAACTGTTTAATGAGTCCTAATTTAATGTGTAGAGGGGGTAGAATCACTAAATTAGAATCCAATGGCTAAAATCTTTTATTAAATTCTGCAGGAACAATGCTAGTCCGTGACTGGTCCACTGCTCTTAACGGTATAGCCGCGAACATGCTCGAGCCTGTTACAATACTTAATTTTAAATTTTACGTTAATTTTAGTAAAAACAGATACAATTAGATACAGTTTTTATGTTTAAAACTAGTAGGATTTTCAATCTCTTCGAGCTTGAATTCGTGTAAGCTTCTGCTTACAGTTTTATTAGAATATCCTGTAAAGTGCGAGCATTGCCATGATGCTTTTTATAATGTTCGATTTTCTACTATTGAGAGACCTAATTGTCAAATTGAACGTCATTATTGACATTCAATTTTAATTGTGCATTACATATTATTAGTTTTATTGACAATTTATAATTGGTAGTAACAAAAATACATATCTAATGTCCGATCTCACCGACCTATCTTAAATTTTAAGCAACACTTAAAGTACTAAGTTCTACTTATTCTGTTGCACGGTACGTTTAAGGAGTACTTAAATATAAAATGGAATCTTAAATTTAAGCCGACGATATCGGAGGCTTAAAGCTTACTTAACCTATAAGTTTTGGTTGACAACGTACCTACACAAGAACATAATTGTGGTTATATTTTCATTAAAAAGATGGAACGGGAATATTTTAATTTAATGCAAATGAATAATGATATTATAGATATAATTGTGTTAGATTTAGTGGTTAATGGAATTCCACGGCAAAAATTAATAATGAAACGATCATTTTAATAGTATGCCCGACTTAATTTTTTTAATTATATTCGTCTGCGAAAAGAAACCGTACTAGATTTATTACCCCGATTAGAACCTACATACAAATCCAAATGATGGCAATAATGAAATGTTCGAGCAACTCATACAAAATGGCGATATCCTTTAGGCATTAATGCTTTTAATAATAATGGCAAAGGTTTTCAAGTTAGGAATTGATAAATTATATTTGATGTAGATAGAAACTATAATATGCATTAGCAGTTTTAATAAATTATTATCATGTCTTTTTATTTAAAATAAGTTTTAATTCAAATACAAACGAAAAAAATTCTACATTTATTTATTGGCATATTAAATATGCATATTTAAATATGTACACATATTTTTGAAAAGTACATTTTATTAGAGTTAACAAAATTGTCCACCCAATTTGGGTTTATTTTCTTCAATTCCTCTAATTTTAATTGTAATTCAACTTGTAGAACTTGTACATTTGACAAACATGTGCAGCAAACGTGTGTTGAGGGTAGGTATTCGTTGCTGTAACCCAACTTTTACTACTATACGTTTTCTATAGAGCGGAGACTGAATACACTATTGTCATTGCTAGCTTCTATGGTAAAAATCTTTTGCCGCTCGATATGCATGTTTTCAGTACGTATAAGTTTAAGTCGGGACTTAAATCAAACGGTGCAACTAAATAGGAAAATAAGTAACACTTATATTTAAGCAGTACTTAAATTTTTCATAGTTTAAGGTTTGTCGGTGAGATCGGGCATAAGAGGTACCTCATTTCAGTAAAGTATCACACTTGAACCTGCATTTCTTTGCCATTGTTATCCATACAATGACTATTCGCGCCCATATAAATGTTTGACATTGTTTATAATCCGGAATTCAATTTTCGTAAGACTGTCGTTAACAATCAAACTTTAGTTGGATGTTTGACGTATCTTGTTACTTTAAGGGATATTCTACACTTAAAATTAATTACCTACCTAACATTAGCACTTCTTTAAATGTTTTTCTTCAATGTATGTTATTCGACAACGTGCAGTTAAAGTTTTCATACAGAAAAATTAAAAATATGCATATCTTCTCTATTATATATGTTTAGTTTACGCTTTGTCGTATAAATACTAAATTCGTGTTTGATGGAATTAATGCCATTTAGTATATTCCTTAGTGCTTACGTATTTGATTCCCTCGATTTATAAATTTATTTGCCTTGGATTTTTCCAGTATTTCTTACCGTATAAACCCTGCAAACGTTTAATACTGTAATTTGGGGCTTGTTTTGCCGTCTCTCCTCTAAATGTCGATTCTTCTACCTTGTGGACGTCCTGATAATTACAAATCGGGTACGTATGATAATTTCACGGTCTGTTCGTACATTAAAATTCTTTTACTATTAGAAAACGTTAAGACATGAAACTGTCAGAAATAAAGCTTTCGAAATGTGATGTGTTTGAATTGACGCGAGCTGTCGCCTACCTTTTTCTAGCGAGATTTTTTTACCGGATTCGCCTGCAGAGAAGGTTTAAATAACCTGTTCCTTCGTTATAGAAGTACTTGAAAAGTTGAAATTGCTGTCACACGTTGCGTAAAAGTCCATTTTATCGGTTTCCCAGCGTTCATCTGCACGCGAAACCTTGATAGCGTTGAATTCTTTCGTGAAAGTGAGAACCGTGAACTTTTCGATGTATCTGTCATATCTGACAATTTTTGATTTTTGTAGTGTTTTAATTTTATTATCCCTGACATAAGCGCCTAATTGTCTTTACGTAAGCCCGCGGTCCATTTTCGGAGCCTCGGATTTCGAGTGTGGTGCCACCAGCAGCCACCAAATATAGCACACGCAAAGGAGAAATGTCCAGCCTATACGTACCCAAAGAAGGAACGCTCCCGACGCGATTTCCTGTTAGGAGTTACACATATCCTTTTGCCTTTTTTGAGGGTTCGGTTAAGCTATTTTAACCAAGGCGATTAGAGCGGATCACTCGAACGGCTTTTAGTGTCTATAAATACTAAAATATAGTGTATGTTTTAAAGTAATAATGCAGTTACGTATAGCAACCCCATAATAATAACGAAACAATTGACATTCATGCGGCAACTGCCACGTTTTTGAACTGGCATAGGAAAATATTCCTGTTAATAATTTATAAAAATAATACTCTGAGAAACGGCGAAGAAAAACAAGAGAGAGAGATAAAAGGAGACGGTCACATTTATTCAATGTTAAATGAACATCCTCTTCGCCGCGGATAAATATTTATTAAACGGCGAAACGTAAAAGAAAGATCCGCTTTTTAAATAACCGTTATTTTAATTTCTTCACTCAACAATTAATACATACTGTGAAAGCGATCATTTTTTTTCTGAAATTCTTATCTTATTCCGCTTAACTTAATGTTGCTGTAGGCATTGTAAAATTATTATTAAGATTGGGAAACCTTGAAAAAAAAAATTCTTTCGTCAAAAACGCGGGATGTGTTAGATATCATTCAATAAACATATTAATAGTATGGTGATCTGTCAATGTGTTACGTAAACATATGTGTATGTATATGGTTCTTATTATAAATCAGATTTTTTAAAATAATTAATTCATTAATAATAAACTTTTGTAATTTAGAGGAGAGTGTTTTAATGTTAGATATTTTTCGCTAGTCATCTTCTATTGAATTGCATATTCACGCTTTCAAGAGAAATTGTGAGTAGGAGTTTCAAAGAATATAATATAAAATTGTAATGGTGTAAAGCTCTTCAGAAAACTTGTTAGAAAATTGCAAAGTTAGATTAATTCAATGAAAAGTTGAAAATGTACAGTTCAACGTCGTATTCCACTTTTAAGTAGTTTATAATAATCATAACAATAACAATATATTTTACTTTTAGAACTTCTCAACTTATACTTGCAGGAAATGTTAAAATTTAAATTCACAAGTAAAGTTTACGGTATGAAAACAAATGACCAGTCAACTACCTGGTGAGGTGAGTTATAATTATAATAGGGGGGGGGGCAGGTTGTTACAGGGGCAAGTTGTTACACTACAAATAATTTCCACATTTGTCATTGAAGCTCCCTCTATCCGACACAGTTAGAATCAGTAGTCAAATGCAACCTACTCGTGAAGTTTTATTAGCTAGGAGACAAACCAGAAATAGGTGCAAAAATTATTTTTTCTATTCCGGTGCTATAAAGTTCACTTTACGACACCCGTTTTGGTTGCATAAAGTATTACTTTATCGCACGCTAATTTTATTTTTTTGAAGTTGGTAACAAAAAAAATGGAACCAAATCGTATTTAAATATCAAAATATAAGCCTTTAAAGTAACAAAAATGTGCAATAAAATCGTACAAAGAATAAAAAGCACACATGCTAACATTTCACTTACTAACTAGCAATATAAATTGTTAAGCAGAGTTGGATGATAAGTTTTCGGATGCTACTATTGACATTTACTTACCATGTTGAATAGTACAACTGTTATAAAAGTTTGTTTTGATAAATACCTATGTAGAGAGTTTGTGGACGAAAGATTTTGTAAATTGTCTTCTGCTATTTTGCGAATCTCTGGGGGCATACAGTTATTTATTTCGTCCTTTTTGTTGATAATTTGAAATAATTTATTGTATAAATCAGTCTGAATTTTAAACACAATTACATATGGCACCACCGATATTTAAATATTTAAAACGTTCTACTTAAAAATCAGAGTAACCAACTTCACAAAAGCTAAATTTCTAAAATATTCGAACAAAACATGTCCCTTATTTTAAGCTTTTTTGAACTTTTAATAACCGAAATAGAAAAAATAGTATAAAATACACGTTTCATAAGACATTTTGCGCACTTGTTCTTTAGAAAACTCGCCTAGCGACTCGTTTTCTAAACTTGAACGCGTGCGCAAAAACCGTGTCTTATGAAACTTGTATTTTAATATACTATTGACGCACGTGAAGTAAGTTAATGGCATGTGCAGTAATCACTTTATATCTACTAGACGGTAGGTAATAGGATTCATCGGGAACATTTCGACCAGTATACTTTTGAAGAAATGTTTTGAAAGTGGGATTGTCAAGTTTATTTAATGTGATATTAGCCGCCATTAAAGCTTCACAGAGTTCTTCGTTAAAATTATCAGCCTTCCAAATTCTGTGTATGTTTTAGCGGTGCTATACGACGTTGTCATTGCGGTTTTTGGGCATTCTGTAACGATATTTTACAGACTTTGCAATAAATTTCGAAATCTCTGACAACAGATATATAATCAGTATGACCCTTAATCCAACTCGCCATTGGTTCACGATGTCATTCTCGACGTTCTTTAATATCATAGTAACATAAACAATGTTCGAGATCTAAATAAATGATAACTCAAAATGTATGCGTATGTTATTGAAACCTAACGAAATCCAGTGCACACTTAAGTCAAGATAATTGGGAGAAGTAGATTCAATGAAACGGTATTAAACAAGAACTATTACAAAAATTACGAAGTATGTAATTAACAGTCAAAGCAATGAAAAAACGAAATTAAAATAAATATGAATAGGTATATACATATATAACTTTATTTATCTTAGGAAATATAAGGAAAAGATAGTAAATTTTAAAAACCCCTCACGCCTCTACCTACGCCCATGAAGAAAGAATTTTACCCATAAATTCCTTTCTTGATGGGCATTTCTTGTTGTCGTTTTCGAGTAAACAACAGATGTTGCATTTCACCATATGAATAGTGATATTCATTAACTGCGTGTTGTTTACATTATTCGTAATTTAAACCTGGGACGTTCGGTGTATAATTATTATTGTCTGGTATAAGATAAACATATACCATGGTATGTAAAAATGTGCTTGAAAAAACAAACTAATAGTTATTGTGACTATAACAGTGTAATATTTTCAAATTAATCAGGTGATAAAAGTCTTATCATGCCCATATTTACAATTTATAAATCTTTGTAAATTTCACACTAAGGTAATTTAAAATTTTCGCGTAACATTTTAATTCTCGACAGCTACATTTTAATAGACGGGTGTATTCGATAGCGTTTATCCTTTTAACAAGATAATTATTTAGTGTATAATCTTTGGTGTATGCTATTAAGGTGCTGTGATTCGATTTCAGTAATAATACATTGTAATCGAATCGTTTTTTTCAACAAAAAATTAATTGTTTTTTTTTAGAACGAAGAGAACTTTTTTGTTTTTATTATGTGTACGTGTCGGTATGATTGCAAACGACAACATAAAAATTACGACTTAAAGTTTTACGTGTTACATTTATGATTGGTTTTACGTTCATGTTTATGTTTTTTCTATAACAAGGATTCTACCCTCGTGGAAAATTCACAGATGTGTATACATACATTTCTCTTGTATTACTTCAAAGACATACATATATTTTCGGAACTGTTGGCATAACAATTAATTGCTCCATTGTTTAACGGTGTTTGTAATCGACGGTCTATATACATTTTCGTTTTCTTTTAATTACCTTCTCAAAGATACACAATGTGGAAATTGAGTGACGTACAATTTTGTTAATAGTTATTCATAGGGAAATATGTCCAAGGAATATAGATTATTGAACTATAGAGAGTGTTATACCATTATCAGTGCCTTGCGTACTTACTTCGTTTTTTTTTATGTTATGACGCAATCGCCTTCTTTATAGGCAACCAATATTTTTTTATTGATTTCATTCTTATTCCGTTTCCAAGATTTTGAAATTTTTATTTGAAAAAAAATAAGTCAGCAAAATGTATCTGTACTATGTGACAAAAACACGAATCATACACTTCTAACGAATTTTGGTTCATTAAAGTATAAAAAATCTGTTGATGTATATATTAATGCTAATGACCAACACCTTATATGTAATTTTTCTGCAGATTTAAATTTTAATTTTATTTACCTCTATATGTATCATGTAAACAGATATGTGTAATTTAAATTTATTTTGAATAATAAAAAAAAATTAAACAAACACCATGCATTGAATTATGTATTATATTATCGTCCCGCCAAAATCAAATAAATTGGTTACTAATCAAAATAAACCTACCTGTAAGAATCTCTGCTGTAGTTATCCGTTTTGGTAATTAATGATAATACTCTGAGTGCATATTCTTACAATCACCATCAAAAATTTAAATATAGAAATACAAGTGTCATTTTCTTTTCGTATACGAAGCAGCGCCACCATACCAAGCGGAGAACCAGCGAATTATTCAACCGTCAATATTTCCGCCTGAAGTAAGTACAGGCGTTTTAATGTACTTAGCATACCTATCCTCGGTACAAAATTAATAGAAATAAAACCGTGGATATCCTCAGAAGTTATACAATATTTTTGTCTTTATAACGTCATAACCAGTAGCAAGTTTATACACTAAAAGAGTATATTTTTAACCAAGGAAAAGAGACCCTAAAATTAAAATAAAAATTGAAAACACCCTTATTAATAAACAATTAACAACAAGAATCAATAACGTATCTTAGCAAACGAAAGAAGTTAAACGTCCTGGACAAACTAGGTATATATAGATGAAAGATGGATTATATAAGCATAAAAGAGCAACTAGATTCAGACAAAACCTTACATGATAAGTCATACAAACGAAAATAAACATCAAAATGTATACTATCTATATGCAAAATATAAAAAGCATCAAAAACATATCCAACGATGTTTAAATATTATCAGTAATAAAAAAAAATAACCAGGCGTAGTAGTACTGGTGGAAACTTGGTTAACCCAAATAATCAGAAATTATATCAACCAGACTATTATAATTATAGACCAGACTAAAAGGCGCACCAAAAACCCAGAAAAAGGCACATAAAAAGGCATACAATTCAGGCAATAAGCATTAAAATGGCATAATATTCCAAAAAGGCATACAAATTTTTTGATGCTGGTACCCCTTTCCTTGTAATGTTTGTCGACCTATCGAAAGCTTTTGATGCTGTCGATCACAATTTTCTGCTCAATAAATTACAAAATTATGGTATTAGTAGTGAGGCTTACTGTTGGTTTGAGAGTTATCTGTTAAACGCAGACAGAACAGCTCTCGTCTGATACCAGAGTTTCGTGTAGGAGGGTTCCACAGGGGTCAGTCCTTGGACCCACTCTTTTCTTAATTTATATCAACGACCCTCCTTTATTTCTCGGGATGGTCTCTGATCTTGTACTATATGCTGATGACATTAATATAATAATTCGATCTAGCAATTTGGCTGGTTTGTTTGAAAGTCCTAATTGTCTTTATGAAAGATTGTGTGAATGGCTTTGTGCTAATGGTTTGGTTGTCAACACCCAAAAACCAAATGTATTTTGTTCCGCAATCGGCATAGATGTAATGTGAATAGTTTTTCTTTGGGTGGAAATGAGGTGAAATTGAACAGGACTTCCAGACTTCTTGGTGTCACCATTTATGAGGATCTTTGGTGGATTACCCATATCGATAATATCTGTAACGAATTATCTAGAACATGTTATGCTTTGTACAACCTGAGAAGGTCTTGCAGTGCTCATGTTCTTAAAACTTATTACTACTCGAATTTCCATTCCAGGCTGAGGTTTGGAATAATTCATTGGGGATGTACCTAACTAGTAACATTTTTATTTTCACCAAATATACAATTTCAATTCCAAATTTTGTATTTACGAGTATAATCATCCTCTTGAGATCTGATTAGATATTCAGGAAAATCGGCAGACAGGAAGTAGTAGTTTACTTCAGTGAAAAAATCGAATTTTTCCAATATTTCGTCAACTACTAAGTTTAAACAAATTTATAAAGAATTCATATGTACTTAAATTTAAATTTTAGAAGAATTCTATTATGAAAGTTTTTCGAAATTCCTACCGGAAGTAGGTCTTTTACTCTTATCGAAAATCAGTTTTTTGTCAATATTACGAATGTCATGCTATTTAGACAGGTATGTTATGAGTATAAAAGTATTCAGAACTTAATTTTCGACAACTTTTGTATAAAAAAATGTCATAATTCAGACCGGAAGTAACACTTTTACTCTTATCGAATAGCGATTTTTGCAAATATGTCGTAAATTATGCATTCTGTACATATTTATTAAGAGTACAAAAGTATTTACAGCTCGATTTGGAATATCTTTTGTATAAATGAAATTTCAAAATTCGGACCAGAAGTAACACTTTTACTCTTAGCTGCTTAGATTTATTAAGGGAATAGAAGTACTTATAATAGGATTTTGAATAACTTTTATGTAAAAAAATCTTAAAATTTGGCTTATTTTTATAAGAAGATAAAACAATTTAGAACAATTTTGTATAATTTGAAACGCTCATACGTATAAGAAAGTCGTGTGGTGGCCACGCCTCAATTTTTCGTTTTAAGTTCCTTTTTCTGGTTTTTAGTGGCATTTAAGTTCGGTCTTTGATTACAATGCTACTTACAATTCTAGAAAAAGTATAAGAGGAGGTTACGTCAAAATACAGAACAAGAAATATTAATAAAACAAGTGAGATGAGAACATCACACGACTTTCTTATAAAAGTTGTTCCAAATTAAATTTTAGTAAATTTGTAGGGAATCCATAATGTGCGAGATATTAAAAAAACTCCTTTACTTTTTTAAGAATTATTCGAAATCAGGCTAACACTTTATACTATATATCACTTCCGATCAGAATTTAGAACATTTTCTTAAAAAACTTCACGCACGAGTAGTTTTATATACTTTAGAGATATCACAAAGCTTTGTAAATTGACTAGATATTAGTAAAATTTGATTGTTACATAAAGTAAAATAATACCTCCTGTTTACCGAAAACCTAAATGGATATTAAGAGACAGATTACTTTTCTGAATATAAACTTTGGTATTGATATCTTTAACCGTTGGCGGCCGCTATCGTGGTCACACACGCAGAGAGAGAGAAAGAGTGTTGGGAAAGGTAGAAAGAAGAAGAGAGTGGGACTAGGGATACTAGTTTTTCGGTATTATGGAACTTCAAAACCTGAGCATTTGCAAAAATTTCGAGGTCGAAGATACTCATCATCATAATACTTCCTCATAATTTCAGAAATATACATCCCAAAACATGGAACGATTCAAACAATAGTTTCAGCATTAATTAACTTTGTTAATATAGGAATAAACTCGAAGGGACTCAACTATCTCCACCAAAAACTTTATGACGACCACAGCAAGCGATATTATATAAGATTTACTGGAAATATTTATTGTGTTGATAATAAAAATTGATTAAATATTCATTGAAAAATTCGTACCAAGTTCAAACAGATTTTATTTTTAGATCAGCAATTGTGGTAGAAACATTAAACTAATATGCAAATCATAAAGTAATTATGGAGCGAAACTAAAGTAGTTCATCACGTAAAAAGTAGAGAAATTAAGGTCAGCGTTGTATATATGTATATATTTCGAGACATTACTAGCGTAGGTCTTTTAAATCAAAAGCTAAAGTTTCTGTAGCAAAACTTTCTTAATTGCTGCAGTGAAATATTATTATACACATTAAAGCAAGGTCAATTTAACGACTAATATGATTTCTTTTAACATTTCTATTAAGTGTTCGCTGCTAAACAAGAGAAGATATAATTAACTTGAATTTTATTAGAACGTAAATAAAGCACTAGATAACAAAGTTCTTTCCAGATCGCTGATGTTAAATTAATGTTAGGAATGTGTATATTAATATCAATAATAATAAGAAATATTCTTCATTGAAATACCTTTAAGATTTTATATCTTGGAATACGTGAACGTTTATTATCCCTTAGTAACCTTTCAAATTTGAAGTTTCAATTTATATTTATTACACTGCTTTTCTGTACATACATAAAGCATTGTTTTTCGGATTTCTTTTAAGATTTTTATTAAATGGTCGCTGCTATTCAAGAGAGGATATAATTAACTTGAATTTTATTGCAACGAATATAAAGCAAAAATAACAAAGTTCTTTTCAGATCACTGATGTTCAATTAATATTAAGAAATTAAGTGTATATTAGTAGCAATAAAAATAATAGCAAATAATCTTCATTAAAAACCATTCAAAATTTTATATCTTGGAGCGTTTATTACGCAGTAACCTGTCAAATTTAAAGCTTTATCTAATATTTATTACATTACTGTAATAACAATATTGACAATACTATTATATATATTATGCAAGGAAACATCGCATATATGAAATAATACATAAACACAAAAGAAGGATATTCGGAAAATTCCACTGTTGAGCAATCATAGATATGTGTTTCAGACTCGTTGGTCATCATCAATACGGTGTAGCCATGGAATAAATTGGGATACTATAGGAGTTTTCAACAGGCGAAAACTAGTCAAAAATGGCCACAGTGTGTTCTTATCAGAAACTGCATTGAATTTGGTTTTATTTGTGTTATTCCTTTAATTTATTGAACACCCTATCTGATTTCGTTAACTTAAAGAGTATTAAGAAATACTCTTTAGATATTTCTCAATACCCTAATATCTATGTTTCAACACATTATCCACTAATGGCATCTATTATAAAGTTTTTTCTTAGACCTATGTCGTCAAAAGACTCAGCTTACCCAATTTCGGCAACTTAATAATTTTAAAATTGCCGTTTATGAAGCAGCTAATCATACCAATACGACTTTCTGTCTTTAATATAGATGAGAATGGAAGAGAACTTCAGCTATTTAAAATCTGGTTAATTCATTCAAGGTTTCGCTATTCAATGTGATCAAAATATATGAATAAACCTACCCAGAGCTATGGCTTAAGAAATCGAAACATGGTTAGGAATACGAACAGCTTCTGGGCCTCTGATTTGTGTAATTCTCTGGACAAGTCCTGCAAATTTTTGTGAACAGAATTTGGCAGAAGCTGGATTTATATATATTAGGAGATGTGACATTCTTACACAATTTACAAGATTCATTCCTTGACTATACCGTACTGACGATGACCAACAAATCTGAAACACATATCGCGGTTGCTCTACAGCAGAATTTGCCCATCATTTGATTTCGCCATGGCCAGATAGATAACATAAAAATCTTCTGTCGTTTAATTTATGGTATTTCGGCTTATTCCAAATATAATCTATATCAGAATAGACTACCGAAGAAGTTGCGCTTTTATAGAGATTGTGGTATGGCATTTCTTGGACTTGTACTTTGAGAAACAGCACCATCACTAATACTTAGTCAATATTATTACTTAGTCAATGTTTTAATAGTCACGTAAATCATCTTTGTAGAACGCAATACTTATTTCATAAATTGTCTGACGTAGAGCTTTTTTAATTTACATGTGCATTCTGTCATAAAAAAATTCAATAACTAATGTTAGTAATGGTAAAGTTGTCATATTTGAGCTTATTAATCAAACATTTAATGGTTTACACAAACAAAAACTTTGTTGAATTATATAATATTTTTTAAGATATCTCATCATTAGTTAAATTCTGAACAGTAAATGTCGTGAAAGTTTATTTCGGCTATAATACTATAAAAGTTTTTCGAAAGTATTTGAAAAAGTGATGGTTGTTATAGTAATGAGGCGATATTATTACTAGGGCGCGGACACAAGCGAATCATGACTCATCGCTCATGGGCGCACTATTTAGATGTATTTTTAAAGAGGTTTTAATTTTATTTATATAATTGGATAACAAGTGGCTGGTGATCTATAAAATAAAAAATACCTTATTATTTGTTCATTTTCTCTTCTGTAAGACTTGTTCTCTTTGAATTAAGTACATCCATGTATGTAGATAGAAAACGTCCTTTCTACATCGCAACTGGTTATATGTGCGTCCTGGAAATATTCTTTTATTTCAGCGTATTTAGTATACACAATTGCTGCAATGTTATAAAATCTGAATTTCTATTAAAAACTGGGTCTAACTTTTGCCGAAGGCCACATCCGAAGTCACTTGGAATACTTTTGAAATTATTAATAGACACATCTGATGTGGTTAATCCATTTTTACTTTCTTATACGTAGTATAAAGAAGCATTGTGATGTTGAAAATTTTTGATCTCGAGATTTTTGCAGAAGTCCACGTTTTGAAGTCCCTTGATACCGAAAAAGTGGTTTTAAAAAAATTTCTCTGTGTGTGTGTGTCAGTGTGTGTGTGTGTATGTGTGTGACCATGATAGCGGTCAAACCGCTACAGGTATCAATTCCAAATTTTGTATTTGCGTGTATAATCTCCCTCTTGAGATCTAATTAGTTTTTTAGTAAAATCGGTAGACCGGAAGTAGCAGTTTTTTTGCCAATATTTCGTCAACTACTAAGTTTAAACAAATTTATAAAGAATTCATATATACATAAAATTAAAATTGAGAATAACTTTATTTAAAAAGTTTTTCGAAATTCCTACCGGAAGTAGGTCTTTTACTCTTACCGAAAATCAGTTTTTTGCAAATATTTCGCAAGTCATGCTTTTTAGACAAGTACGTTACGAGCACGAAAGTATTTAAAAAATAATTTTTAATATCTTTTGTATAAAAAAAAATTCAAAATTCAGATCGGAAGTACCACTTTTACTCTTATCAAATACCGATTTTTTGCAAATATGTCGTAAGTTATGCATTCTATATATATTTATCAAGAGTACAAAAGTATTTAAAACTGGATTTGCAATATTTTTTGTAAATGTGAAATTTCAAAATTCGGACCGGAAGCAGCACTTTTACTCTTAGCGAATAGCACTTTTTTGATATCTTGCAAAGTATGCATTCTATAGAGATTTATTAAGAGAATAGAAGTACTTAGAAAAGGATTTTACATAATTTTTATATAAAAGAATTTTAAAACTCTATAATTTGAAACGCTCATACGTATAAGAAAGTCGTGCGGTGGCCACACCTCATTTTTTAATTTGAGATTCGATTTTCAAAATATGTGATTAATTTAGGAAAATTTCCAGTGTTCCTGAAGGAATAACAACTGATTTTTTAAATTTGGGATTTGTGTTAGTTCCTTGTACTCAGAAATACTTCGAGCATCGTCATTTAAACATGTAATGAAATTTTGTAAACTATCGAAATTATCTGCATAAAAACTATTTATGTGTATGTTTTAGCAAAGCTAAGTGACGAACATGCGATATTTTGGGATTCTTTAACGATATTTTACAGACTTTGTAATAAATTTCGGAATCACTGACAATTCATTTTCATATTAGAAAAAGGAACATAAACAACGTTCTAGATCTAAATAAATGATATGTAAGTATATTCATATTTACATTATTTCTCTTGCGAAATATAAGGTAAATATAATAAATTTTAAAAACCCCTCAGGCTATCTACGCCGATGTAGAAAGAACTTTAGTCATAAATTCCTTATTTTATGGGAATTTTTTGCTCTCATTCTCGGGCACTTCTCGGGCGTAAACAGATGTTGCAGTTCACCATATGAATTAGTGCTATTCAGTAAGCGTGTGTTGTTTACATTATTTCTTTGCTCCGTTGTAACTTTGTCGTAGTTTAACTCGCTCATTTCCGCGCCCTAATTATTACTCATTATATATTTATAAGTGATTTAACATAAGGATAAACTACAACGTTTTTTATAGTGTTTACTATCTTACATAGCATTTTTATTCAAAGCATCCTTAGTACAGAAACAATTTATGTTTTCGAATAATAGAAGAAATTGAGTAAAAGTTACGTGTTAAAAACTGAAAGAAATGGTAATGAAAATATTATCAAGCAGAAACACTTAATCAGTCCAGAGCAGCGATTCTCAACCTATGGGGTTCGTCCCCCTGAGGGGTGTGATAAAACTAAATGGGGGCACGAGTATATCAAGAAAAAATGAGAAAAATATTTTTAAAAAACTTATTTAATTTACTGAAAAAAGCAATAAAATGCATTCTGCATAACCAAAAATGAAATACACATTTACATTGATATAATACACTTATAAATAGCATTGTATGAGTACTGTATGTAGTGCATAATGTATAATAATTAACTTAACAATATTGAATTAAAAACAAGATTAATAATTAGAAGAATTATTAAGTTGAAAAACAGCTAATTGCTGAACTTCGCCTTGTGATTGATGCCTAACATATGTATGTATTCCTTTCATTTGTTTATTATCTTGTATTAGTTTTTGTATCACGGTATGTTAACGTATCAATAAAGGCATTTATTATTATTATTATTATTATTATTATTATTATTATTAAAAAGGGCAGTTGAAAGACCTTCCGAAGTGTTTTGAAATGGGTTCCTAGCCCACTCGTAACTTTGTATCAAGTTGAAGTCAGCATACTAAAATACTTTTTAAAATTATTTGCCAGCATGATTAAATGATTTCAATGGTTACAAAAACAAATTCTACATGTTGTTCTGCAGCCTTGTAAGTTTTAACATTTTCATTCACATTTGCAGACATTTATAGGTTATTTTGCTTTACATTTCTTCTCCACAATTCCAGTTTTCTACAAAAAGAATTAACTTGTGTCCTTGTAGTTGAAAATTCAAGGTATTTAATTTCTCGACTATGTCGACCAAGTAGGTCAATTTCATCACTAGTAAATTATCTCAAAACTTCTCGGCATCCGGTCGGTTTTCTTCTTCTAGAAAATTGGCAATTTCATCCCTTCATTCATAAATACTTTATAACATTTTCCACATGAAAACCATCTTTTCTCTCGCAATAAAATAGTAAGCTGAATGTCCTGGACTCATGTCTTTACAAAGTGCAGAAAAGTTTTTTGATTTTAGGTGTCTCATTTTTATATAACTTTCTAGGGTTACCACCGTCGCTAGCACAATATTCAGACCAGGACTAATTTCTTTGGAAGCCAGAGATTCTCTGCGGATCGTGCAATGTGTTCAGATACACTGTGGAGATTTTTGTTGCTTGTACATTTTGGAATCTTCCCGACATTGTACGAGCAGCAAGGGTGGTGCATATTCCTACTCAATTTTTGTACTCTATATCTACGTTGTTTAGAAAATCATTTGAGATAGCAACTATGAAATTTGATTTGAATTCTATTGGTTTGCAGAATAGTAGTTCTTCTACTCGATGACAATACCAGATGCTGTGGGGTCTTTCACCTGCTTCCATACCATCTTCATGAGCATGATCGAGCAATACTTCCCTGAAAAGAAAGTAAGGGTACCGAATGGCAGAAGGAGTAGTGAACAAATGCATAAGGATGAATTTATCAATATGAAAAATACTCTGGATGCCTGGGCATTGATGGCTAAAACGACTAAAAATCAGAAAAGCTCTACCTTATATCGCCAACTTAAACAGGAATTTTTGAAAATGATATCTGACGACAAGCTCCACTCGAATGCACAGTATATAATGGAGGCATATAACAAAAGCAGAGCAATATGGGATGTAATACGAAAAGAGACAAGGAGTGCAGGAGAGAGGAAGAACAACCTGACACTGGAGGCCTCGAAATTGAATCAATACTTCTGTTCTATTGGTGAGAGAACTGTAAAAGATATTAAAACGACTGACATACCAAAGCGATTCCTGCAAAATCTGCCTTTGGAGAATTCTGACTCTTTTTATCTTGAGCCAGTTACTAATGAAGAAGTACGTAAAATTATCATAAACCTCAAAGCAAAGCATACCAGGGATGTATACAATGTGTCAAGTTATTTACTGAAACAATCAGAGACGAGATAAGCACACCTATTGCGGATATCCTTAATAAATGTATTGAACAAGGCACCTTCCCAAAACAACTGAAATTAACAAAGGTAATCCTTATCTACAAACACGGTGATACAGGAAGGGACTCTCTGTAATAAGTGGCATGGCAGCAACCTTAGATTACATCTTTGAGGCACTAGATAATAGGATGTGTGCAGAAATGTGTATGCTCGATCTTAGCAAGGCTTTCGACTCGGTAACTCTAGACATACTATTCGAAAAATTGGAACATCACTGGGTGCGTGGCCTCCCATTAAAAATAATAAAATCATACATGTCAGAAAGAACTCAGATGACGGCATGGAACGATAGAGTCTCTGATATATCCGAAAATACGGAGTGCCTCAGGGGTCAATACTTGGCCCACTTCTGTTTCTTGTGTATATCAATGATATGCCAGTCAATATTAGGGATGCGGAGTTGTTTGTATATGCCGACGATACGTCGCTGCTGGTCAGAGCTGGGGAACAGGATGAGCTGCGAAGAAAATCCACTGTAGCCGTACAACATGCCGAGGGATGGTTCGCAGCAAACATATTGAAAACGAATCCTGACAAAATGCAATCCTTGACATTTACCACAAAAACATTAGAAGAATATAGGAACACCAAATTCTTGGGCTTGACTATGGATTCATACCTAAGGTGGAATCTACATGTGGACGATCTGGCTGGGAGATTGACATCCGCGGTGTTCGCTATTAAAAGATTAAAACATATTGCTACATACGAGGCAGCTAGAGCGGCGTACTTTTCGTACTTCCACTCCCTACTAAGCTATGGAATCCTTTTTTGGGGACATACGGCGGGTGCGGCTAGAATATTCGCTCTGCAAAAGAAGGCAGTTAGATCGCTGCGCGGCTTGAAGTATTTTTGAAGCTGTAGCAACTACTTTAGAGAGCAGGGGATACTTACCTTGCCATCGGCATTTATTCTTGCGGCGGTGGTGTATGTTCACACTAACAGACACGTGTTCGATACCAATGGGTACAATCACCAATATACTACCCGAGGGAGAAACTAACTAAGAACTCCCCATCACTGATTGGCACGTTCCCAGCTGTCTGTGGACCATTGGGGTCCAAAAGTATACAACTACATAAGCCCAGATATAACAACGCTACCTATAACCTGCTTCAGGAAGAAGATGAGGGATATACTGATTGACATCGAATGCTATACAATCGGAGACTTCCTTGCCTGAATAATCATAATTGTCATTCACTTCTTGTTGTAAATGTTATCTATTCATTTTGTTTGTATTGTAATGTATTATATTTTATCATTGACGATGCTCTGTAATGTTTTAATTACGAACTAATAAACTACTAGTACTACTGCTTCTGCTGCTGCTGCTGCTGCTGACATACCATCACAAAATCGATCATAGGCTATTAAATGAGCATCTTTACTGCTATTTATTTATTTATTTTGAATATTGATAAGTAGAATTAATATGATAATTGACTAAAAAATGAGAAAATGTTGTATGCTTACGCTTACGTTTATTGCAATAGACTTCAGTACAAAACTAATTTGTAGTTTCTTTATCAAACCCTTAGTATAGCTTTAGCATCAAAATGCAATTAACTTAAATAGAAACTGATATTAAAATTACAACACGATTTCAGTGAAAATTATTCTAGAAAGGGGAGGGGGGTGGGTCGATGAAAATTGTAGTTAAAAACTGGGTCGCAAATACAAAAAGGTTGAGAAACCCTGGTCTTCTTTTCATTCATAATGTGCTTTAGGAATTTTATATAACGAGTGTTCATTTTAAATTTTGCATTTTTCATAACTCACTTATTTAAATATAACAGGAATTCCCCAGGGTACGGCCCTGTTCCTCCATGTAGGCGACAACAGCAAAAGCATATTTATCATTCAGCAAGAATGTCAGAAATTTAACATTTATTTACATATTTTTTCAATGTGCACAATACTTTTCATTTTAATTTTATCAAAAAAAAAAAACTGCTACGACAATAATTAAAAAAAGACAGAACACATCATACCGAAACAAGCGACAAAAAATTAGCATAATGTAAATATCTGTGGGTTAAAACAGACTTGTGTATACTGAGATTGAGATGTATATGCGTTTAAGGGCATCTCCAGAAAAAACTCCGGACTAAAAAGGCTCTCACGAAGTTATTCAGATATTGAATTCCCCGAAGCTTTAATAGTCCTACGTTAGAGCCCTTCTTCTGCGGGTAGCAGCAACTTTCTTTCACAGACTTATTTTGCAAAAAAATACGGAATCTGGAATAAAAAAAATTGACAAGGATTTCTTTCTGTAATGTCCTTTTTATTGTGTTCCCTATTTTGTAAATTTGTTCAAAGCCTCATTTCTGAAACGAGTACGGTTTACTCCACTTTGGACATAACGGATGACGAAATTAACTGAAGCATGTAGATAGCTTATCTCTTATTCGCGTATCCATGACAGTAATGATCAATCTGCACAATGCATCAAAGTAAAAATTAGATAATTTCTAATTAGTACATAGCCAACTAAAAATCTTAAAGAACTTCTCTAAAATTATAAATCTATATATCGAGTTGAAGAGTTAATGTTAATTATAGTTCAGCATTTTATAAATATATTGTTGTGGGGTTAATAAACATACAGTTCTGTAATCTCTCTTAAACTAAAGTATTACATAACTTCGATTTACATTGTTGAAATTCATTCTGCTAACTTCAAAATATCAATCTTTGAACGAAATAAAATTAAAGAAGTGTTGCTGAAAATTAAGTTATTGGGTAGTATCAAGAATACCTAACAATTTTACTTAAATTTCTAATTTTTAAGTCAAACGGTAAAACTGATTGGGGTTTCATTATGATCTAAAGAGGTGTTTTGGATTTTGTAGATGACTTCCGAAGTTTAGATTTAGTCATAAAATATTCAGTCAGTCTGGCGTCGGTAGCACCATTGCGCCTCCTTTAAGCCTAATATGTGGAAACATTTCTTCTACAGTATCGGAACTGAGGATATAATATACCATACCATTACTTTATTGTGCAGTGTACTCAAATATTACAATAAATACATGCATGTGCACTAATATTTTCTGAACCAATTTTTTCATTGTATTTGTATTGTACATATTTGATGAATTTTTTTTCACTTTGGCACTATTACAAATTGCTAAATTTGTTCCTTACAGTGGCACATTTTTTGGTGCGTCGTATACCAAATCTATTGTATTTCTATACACATATTTCAAGACAGAGCAATGTTTGCTTCAACACTAATCTTTTTCTTGTTGGCATTTTTCAACTTTACGATGGTTATAATTGGTAATAATTACAGAACAAAAACAATCTAGGTCCCATATTATTTGCAATATTTATCAATGACATCTGTTCTGAATTGGGCTGCCATAGACTTTATTTGCAGATGATGTAAAGCTGTTCCAGAAAACACGTACCATTACGGATTGCTTGTATCTGCAGAGACAGGTGGATGTCTTGGGAGCGTGGTGTACTGTGAATAGTTTGCATCCCAAAATTTTTAAATGCAACGTATTGACTATCAGTGGAAAGCAAGAACCTCTCTGTTTTAATTACGCCTTTGATAGGATCTCTATTCATCGTTGTACACTGGTAAGGGATTTATGCGTGCTTTTTGACTCTAAATTAACCTTTTCTGATCACATCAATAGCACTCTTTCATCGACATTAGCAACACTAGAATTTGTTATTAGAAATATCAGGCAGTTTGCATCCATAGAGACCATCACTACCCTTTATTTTTCTTTTGTTTGCTCTATGCTTCATTTGTTTGGTCACCAATATATAAAACTTATTCAGAAGCTCTCGAAAGGGTTCAGAGACGTTTTTTGAAATATCTGTGTTTCAAAAGGCGTGGTTCGGACCGCGTTCAGGGAACATACTATAATGTCCTTCTTGAAGAACTCAAGTTTGACTCTTTGGAGATGTGAAGGCATGAAACAGATATCAAGATGTTGTACCTCAGTTGTCGCACAAAGAATATGTCTTATTTTTCAACGGCCAAAACCAATATTTTACTGGGATCCCCGCTATATAGGGATTGTAGTTGTTGCAATGCCACATGCGGGGATGATCTACATATACATTTTTCTCCACTATCCCAACTAATTAGTAAGTGACACTATTGACAACTGCTATGGTGTTACTTATACTTTTACACTGCATTGGCTTTTGTCTTTTTTTCTTTAATTCTTGCAGTGTATAAAATTAAGTTATACGTATACATATTTATTTGGTATTGTATTGTTGAGTTATCGATTTGTTTCATTTTTTGTCCTGTAATTAGAAGTATATCTATTGAGCAATAAAGATATATTATTATTATTATTATTATTATATTCAGATTTATTGTTAATATTAGTGACCAAATAACGTCTACCAATGCTGCTTCACTTCAGCTCGGCAATTTTTACTTCTTACCAGCTTGACATTTACTACTTGCCTTTTAGCAGAGACTATTTTTGTAAGAACTAAATGACCACAACAGCCACGTATTTCCCGCGGAAAAACTATATACCGCATGTGTCAAATATCATTAGGTATAGGGATTCAATGCTTACGTGCGATTTATACGTATACAAGTAACACGTGGCAACGTGGCACCCCTACTGTCCGTCACCAATCCAGGCAACAATCGACATCACAACGATTTTCTCCGATCTTCCCACTTCTCCCTACCAGATTTTACATTCAATGTTTAGCTGCGAACACGTTGCGATCTAGTTTGCAATAAAAGCCGTCTTATTACTGGAACGGGAAACATCAAATGGCCGAGGCGATCTCCTGATCTAGTAGTTTATTATTATTTTCAGAATCCTTTTTTAATTACCTTATTAGGGTTATTTCTTAATTTTATTAGAATTACGCTTTTGTTTGTGTCATGCAGCGTGAACGCAACTTAATAATTCTCTGCATTTACTGACAGGAAAAAGAAAAACAAATCCTTGCAGCTCGTGAATATTATTTCTGAACGCATTACAAACACCCAAGTCAGTGGTCCAATAGCTACTGCTAACTTGTATTTTCGAGCTTGTATCGGTCGCGCTGGCATTGGAGAGGAAAGTAGGGGTGCCACGTTGTCACGTATTTTGCATGAATTGATCGCCTATGGCTAATGAAAATTGACACATGCTGTATAGTATATATATATACAGATTTAGTGTGTGCTATATAGTAAATATGTAGCACACACTTAACGAAACGGCTGAATGTTTCTACTATTAGAATTTAAGTAGAAAGAAATATACAAAATAAATGTGAAATGTCGATAACAGTAATAATAAATTAAGTGTGAACTGGATTTGATATAATCCAATCATATTACATATTTTTAGCACGTGATTTTAAAGATGCTCCGCGATGGTATGCTTTGGATAGATGACGTTACTTAAGGATCGATATTTTCAATTTTCTTAAGAAACTTTAAAATTTTCAATTCTCTGCAATAGTCATTTTTCAAATATAATACATTTTCGACTATAAAATGCATATACGGCAGAAATTGTATTGCCATTATAAAGAGCGTTCACATCCTACTTCATTATTAAGGAGCGTTTACATACTGAATTTATGCCTAGTAACATGTTGAATAAAAACAATAATAATTATATGATTAGTATTTCAGTTTTTTAATATTTTTTTTTGATCGTTAGTCTCTTGAAAATTCAATGCTGTACAAAATTTGGTGATGTTATTTATAAGGAACTATTAAAATTAACAAAACATTGAAAATAGCTTTATTCTTTTAATAAGATATCAAATACAACATTTATTTATTATGAATTTAAGCTAATTTAATGTCTTAAAGGTGGGACTAATTTCTAACTCTTCCCAAAATTGTTTTCTACTATTTGGAAGAACATTCTTTAAATTTCTTAGAATTTGCGTTTCTCTAATAACACTCCACATGGTGCTGATAAAGGAGATGGTGTGCTGGCATTCCATTTTCTTAATGTTCTTTTTACACAGAAGATCTAGCGTTATATAATTATTCTTTGCCAAATCATAACTTCCCCTCACTGCTTTTATACAGGGATGTTTGCTAATGTAAACTGTTTGCCACCTTTTGAATTTTTTTTTGAGACTTGAAGTTTTTCCAAAAAAAAAATCTTTTTGTGTCTCTTTTTTTATGCCTAAAGTTATTTGTTGCATTTTCTCTTGCACTTCTCTTGGTCATACGACGGCACCAGCTTGTGATTTCCTCTATTTGGTTTAGTTCCATACATTTTTGTGTTTCCTTTGTATTTTTGACGTTTTCTTAGGTTTCCCTCTTTTGTTTATAAATCTGCGGTTTCTGGTGCATAGTCTATAATGTTGTTTGCTAAGACTGTGATTTCAGGTAGATCAGCGTTAAATTCACTTTCATTTTCTAAGCTGTTTTCATAAGCGCCATTTCAGGCCTGTTACAATAAATAGTATTCATACTGCTTTTGATATCTATTATAATTAGCTGTAAAACACAGTAACTGACACGTGCTAACGAAGAGTGCAGTATATACACAAAATATGCTGCCCTCTTGTTTAATATACTGCAGACACTGCGTTTTTATCTAGTATTTAAAGTAAATTTTGTACATACGGCAAATAAAATCAAAGAATATTTTAACTAGTTACGACTTATTGGGTATTTTTGTTGGGTAACGGCCTTATATCGAGCAGCGATAGCGCGATGCACTTGGCTTTGAAATACGTATACAGCAGTGCCATCTATTATTTATGAATACACACACACACACAAAATAACAACATGGATGTTGCAGTTTCCTATTTATCCGGCCTTGCATCTAGTTAACTGTCAAAACTAAAAAATCGTGGTGCTGCATTGTGTCATTAATAGTTTATTTTTGTTATTTTGTTTTATATTTGATTGTGGTATTTGTTAAAGTGATGTTTAAGTTATTTACTATATAATAATTATAATTGAAGGCTGTAGCTTAAAAAAAAGCTAGCCAGATAAGTCAGATTTCTTTAGCTACCTGCCATACATAGACATGTCCCGAAGTTTATGGATGGCACCAGTATAAGAAGGAAAATATGGCGTTTTCAGCTAATTACTCTGTAAATACAGTATTTTAGGAGGAGCTTGAACAAATATTATGTAATCTTTGCCAGTAAGATTCATCATTGACTGTCGAAGAAAGACTGTAAATAATTGTTGGCGTACGAACTGGAACAAAAAATAAATTGTAAATTCCTTATTCAAAGACAGAAAAGAAAATGGCTGGGGAAGATTGGCTTAAAGGATGTCGTAGAAGGTGGCCAAATTTCTATTAGAAAACCTGAGGCTACGACCTCGGCCAGAGCTAGGAGTTTTAACAAACATACGGTTAACGAGTTTTTTGGTAATGTAGTTTGAGTGTACAAAAATGTCAGAGATCCAGTGCGACCAGAAAACATGTATTATTTAGATAAAACCGGTTTTACAACTGCCCATAATTCGTCAAATGTGTTATCCCAAAAGGGATTAACACAGGTAGGACTAATTACTTTTGGAGATAAACGTATTCTTATAACTATTTGTTATTTTATCAACACTGTACTACCACCGTTTATAATTTTTCACGAGTTAACTTTCAAGTGCACATGCTTAAGGGGAAAGTCGATTTGGTGTTGACCCGTAGGAGGAGCCAAATGCAAGCCATCTTATTCTGATATATTTGAAATGAATGTGTTGTTTTCTGTCACCCGAATACAGAGAAAAAATACAGCTGAAGGCGCTGCTAAAATACAAATAATTCAGTACCGCACCATTCCGGAATTTCTTAATTTAAATACTTAAATTAAACTTTTTTCCGCAATTCAAAAAGCTGTCTCTCACAAGAAAACATTGGTCTACACGGGAATTACATCCGTTTTGATCAATTTCATTTAATTATTTCTGATTTTGATCGAGAAACACACGTAAATTTTACTCTAATTTGGAATAAAAAAAAATAGATGGTTGTGACAAAAAATTACATAATCTGACAACCTTTCCGTGTACGCATATCTATATTGGAGTTGTACAGAAAAGTTCACATTTCTATCTTGAACAATTGTTAAAAAAACTGATAAATTCGATATATTGCTTTCTCGACCGCTTTAATATCCCCTTAAGGGTCCTCGCTAGTGGATCTGTCAACAATGGCAAAATAGCAGATTTTAGAACCCAGATATTTTTGTTGATTTTAAAGATGGAGAAAACCTTTCAACGTCAACTTATGAAGAATTTAGTAATCTACCCGGCTGAAGAATCAAATTTAGAAAAAAAATATCGGATTACAGAAAATTAATTAATATGTCAAAATATTAAAAACCAGTTTTCTCAAAAATCCTTCGGAGGAGATTTGTTTGCTTGGGTTCACGTTATAAATTGAATAGAAAGCTACCCGGCTGTACACTTATTTTTCGTTCAACTATTCTTTACTTTGTTTTAAATGAATATAAAATAAATTAAAATTAGGCAACCCACATTACAATGAATTGTCATTCTGCTATAAATATTTCCCGCAGTTACAAATGTATAAATAGATGGTCATAAATGAATTTTTATTCGCTTAGATATTGAGTTATTATTTCAAATATTTATTATATGTTCCCTATGTGTAAAAGTACTCGGACATCCTTGGCTTATTAAATTATGTGCTATGCAACCAATATTATTTCCCATTCACTAGCGAGGACCCTTAATGGATTTCCTCCTGACAATGAAAGCTGCAGGAGCTGCAGTCATGAAGAGCAGTCAAAATAATCATATATTCATATTTATGGGTAATCATGTATCACACTTACAGTGTTAAAAGCTGTAAGTTATAATAAAGAGGAGGGTATTACTTTAATTACTTTTCCTTCACTTTTCCGCATACCGCGTTAAATTACAACCCTTAAATAGGATTGTGCAAAAGTCGCTTAAAAACTATTATAACATTCCTTTAAATGATTGGATACTAGCAAATACTGGTCGTAGTATATCCATTTATGATATTGCAGGACTATTTGGCCAGACATATCTAAAAGCGGCAACACCAAAAAAATATAATTTGTGAATTTCGAACCACCGGAATTTGGACAGTAAATTGATATATTTTCGCAAAAGATCGTTTATATTCTATTTTTAGTTTATTATTGTTATACTCTGCTTTATCTCTGCTTCACCATCTTTCATTATACATTCGATTTTCTTTAATAACTTTGTTGTCCAAAAGAAAGAAAATTAACCTCGCAAAATATTTGTTGTTTTTGTAAGAAAAGTTACTGTACCTTTGCGGTATATATATTTAATAAATCCAAATATATACATATTACTTTATTACAGACTTCTGCCGCCAGACTGAATTTTCCTTGTATGTATTATTAGTGTATCTTATAACATATAAAAATGAAGTATCTTTGTGGCAGGTATATATTTTGATATAACGAAATTCCTTGTAAGTTTCTCATTTCCCACACAGGCTTACATAATAAAATGCGTGGTAAAATTATACAGGCGAATATAGAAATATATTTTGAATAAAAGACAACGAATATAAGAGATAAAATTAGAAATTCAAGAACTTCGATACTTATTATAGTAGGTAGATTTTCAATTTATTATATCACAAGTACAAATTCGTAAACAGTGCCAAATCAACAAGAACCTATAAAAACATCAAATTAACTTTAAACAAGCAACGAAAAAGAATAAAAATAGAAAACGATTTTTCAATTATTTAGAGAGTATGTTAAAGAAGAGAAGAACGGACTTTATAAAGAAAGGTTATAATAAAATGAAGTTTTGTAAATGGACATACGCGAGAGTTTCTAAAAATAACACAGAGAAGCATAAAACACTAATACAAAAACTGAAGTGTGGCCACCACACGACTTTCTTATACGTATGTGCATTTCAAATTATATAATAGTTGTTCTAAAATATGTTTAAAATACTTTTTTCTATTCCGGTGCTATAAAGTTCACTTTACGACACCCGTTTTGGTTGCATAAAGTATTACTTTATCGCACGCTAATTTTATTTTTTTGAAGTTGGTAACAAAAAAAATGGAACCAAATCGTATTTAAATGTCAAAATATAAGCCTTTAAATTAACAAAAATGTGCAATAAAATTGTACAAAGAATAAAAAGCACACATGCTAACATTTCACTTACTAATTAGCAATATAAATTGTTAAGCAGAGTTGGATGATAAGTTTTCTGATGCTACTATTGACATTTACTTACCATGTTGAATAGTACAACTGTTATAAAAGTTTGTTTTGATAAATATGTAGAGAGTTTGTGGACGAAAGATTTTGTAAATTGTCTTCTGCTATTTTGCGAATCTCTGGGGGCGTACAGTTATTTATTTCGTCCTTTTTGTTGATAATTTGAAATAATTTATTGTATAAATCAGCCTGAATTTTAAACACAATTACATATAGCACCATCTATATTCAAATAATTAAAACGTTCTACTTAAAAATCAGAGTAATCAACTTCAAAAAAGAAAAATTTCTAAAATATTCGAACAAGACATGTCTCTTATTTTAAGCTTTTTTGAACTTTTAATAACCGAAATAGAAAAAATAGTATAAAATACACGTTTCATAAGACATTTTGCGCACTTGTTCTTTAGAAAACTCGCCTAGCGGCTCGTTTTCTAAACTTGAACGCGTGCGCAAAAATCGTGTCTTATGAAACTTGTATTTTAATATACTATTTTCTATTCCGGTGCTATAAAGTTCACTTTACGACACCCGTTTTGGTTGCATAAAGTATTACTTTATCGCACGCTAATTTAATTTTTTTGAAGTTGGTAACAAAAAAAATGGAACCAAATCGTATTTAAATGTCAAAATATAAGCCTTTAAAGTAACAAAAATGTGCAATAAAATTGTACAAAGAATAAAAAGCACACATGCTAACATTTCACTTACTAATTAGCAATATAAATTGTTAAGCAGAGTTGGATGATAAGTTTTCGGATGCTACTATTGACATTTACTTACCATGTTGAATAGTACAACTGTTATAAAAGTTTGTTTTGATAAATATGTAGAGAGTTTGTGGATGAAAGATTTTGTAAATTGTCTTCTGATATTTTGCGAATCTCTGGGGGCGTACAGTTATTTATTTCGTCCTTTTTGTTGATAATTTGAAATCATTTATTGTATAAATCAGTCTGAATTTTAAACACAATTACATATAGCACCACCGATATTCAACTATTTAAAACGTTCTACTTAAAAATCAGAGTAACCAACTTCAAAAAAGCAAAATTTCTAAAATATTCGAACAAAACATGTCTCTTATTTTAAGCTTTTTTGAACTTTTAATAACCGAAATAGAAAAAATAGTATAAAATACACGTTTCATAAGACATTTTGCGCACTTGTTCTTTAGAAAACTCGCCTAGCGGCTCGTTTTCTAAACTTGAACGCGTGCGCAAAAATCGTGTCTTATGGAACTTGTATTTTAATATACTATTATCTTCTTAAAAAAGTTGGTACTGTAAGTAAATGTGTTACTTGATGCCCGACATTTGAGATATCCTATTCTAAGTACTTCTAGTCTCTCAATAAATCTCTCTCTATATATATTTGTTACTTCCGGTCCGAATTTTTAAATTTCTTTTTTTTATGTTAAGGATTTTTTTTCGAAACCCGTGCAGCTTAATTTGGTGCACTAAAACAATCGTTCGTTATTTTGTTTTGAGTTTGTTACTTGTTGTATTATTAATATTTTATATATACATTACATTCATGTTTGTATTTGTATGTTGACGTGTTCTACGCTTTGTATAATGGAATAAATCTATCTATCTATCTATCTATCTATCTATACAAAAGTTATTCAAAATGTAGTTTTAACTGCTCTTGATAAATATATATTTACATGATTTTTGACAGCCAACTATTACCGTGGTCATGTATGCAAATAGTTTGGCATTTGAGTTTGTTGCCGCTATGAAATGGTCCGATAAAGAAAATCGAATCGCAGCTATAGCATTGTATAAATGCAATATCAAAAAAGGAGATATTTTTGAGACCGTTAGATCACTCGGGATAAGCCGAATGTTTGTTTATCGGTGCATTAAGTTGTTCGAGGAGTCTCGGACATCAAAGACCGCCAGCGATCCGGAAGTCCTCATACCGTACGTACACCGCATGCCTTTAAAGCAGGTCACAAGTTCTCGAAGTAACGAATTATGGCTTGTGAAAAGAATATGACTCGAAAATCAATGAGTGCCATTATCAAAAAAGGCCTTGGGGGTCTTCAAATGTTGGCAATTGTTGACTGCGACTCTTAAGAAGAATAGTACGCGCACGATCGTCACAAAAAATCCTTTTTACCAATGAAAATAGGAAAAATCATTAAGCGAAATAACAGTGTTCATGTACGTTCATCTAAAGAATCCATCGAAGTGGTCTCATGAGTTAAAAAGGGTCACCACTCAGGCCCACTGTTATAGGACTTATATTCACCAAATCTCATTAGGTAAAATTACCACTTTATCTACACGTATATCTTTGGTGGCCTATATCTACACGCACGATAAGCGCGAAGGTTGGAATGGTTCCTACGGTGACAGGTGGTGCTGCGGCTACGTCCACTTAATGACAGGTACTGTTAAGGATACGCGGACTCGTGATGTTGTTTGAGGTTACTGAATATGAAAACACAACGACCTTTTTCTCAGCGTAGAATTATCAGGGTGAGTACTTTCTTTGTTCGTAATGAACTAATTAATCACTAGATGCAGTTCCTGCAGTCTAGTTTGCATGAAGAAAAATATTGAAAAGACATACGGCAACTTGTTACAAATAATATTTATTCTATACGACACACAAATAGACAGATACATATATATATATATATATATATATATAGAAAAAGAAAAATATTGGGTATAATCCGCTGTAGAGCAACCGTAGACACGTGTTTCTGACTAATTGGTCGTCATCAGTACGGTGTACCAAGGAATAAGGTGGGATAACCTTGGAGATGTAAGCTAAACGGAAGACCATCAGGTGACAGACCACCATTTGTAGCTTCAGCTAGAAGATCCTCGGTTTTGAGGACAACAACTAACGTCGCCACGAGGAAGACAATGTCAACCTGCGTGCCATCCGAGACCCAGGAAATGTAATCCAAAGAATAAGGAATATCGCGGATACATAAAATATCAGAAAAAGAAAAATATTGGGTATAATCCGCTGTAGAGCAACCGTAGACACGTGTTTCTGACTAATTGGTCGTCATCAGTACGGTTACACCGTACTGATGGTGGTCTGTCACCTGATGGTCTTCCGTTTAGCTTACATCTCCAAGGTTATCCCACCTTATTCCTTGGCACACCGTACTGATGACGACCAATTAGTCAGAAACACGTGTCTACGGTTGCTCTACAGCGGATTATACCCAATATTTTTCTTTTTCTGATATTTTATGTATCCGCGATATTCCTTATTCTTTGGAATATATATATATATATATATATATATATATACATACACATATTCATATATATATAATACTGGTAATTAAAATCATCTTTATTAGCAACATTGTAGTGAGACAAAGTTAATACAAAGAAAAAGAATTTAATTTTCTAAACATGAATGAGCGGTTTGTCAGTTAGACACATAACCTTAAAATACAGTTTTGATACATTGCGGATTGTAAACAGGGAATATGCTTTCCATAGATTGAACTTTTACATTCGGCTTTAAACAATAATTTGACTATCTTACAGTATGTTCATCGAAAGTTATTGAGAAATCATAAGTTACAAAATAAATGAGTTAATAAATAGTTATTGCGGAAATTTACTTTAAATATCTACGTCAAGGAAGTCTTTATTTAAATACGCGGTCTGAGTCTCGTACGATGATCTTAAATAGTTATAGATATACGGTGATTAACGTTCGTTGCGTGATCCTGGAATAAAATATACGAACAAATTTTAATAATGTTTTTCAGGCTGGAATCGGTAACGAGGTAGGACGTGTTTAGCGGAAGTTAATCCCTCCACGGAGTTTTAATTGCCTGAATAGGATTAAGCGGATAGTTTTAATCTCTCCACGGCGTTTTAATTGCCTGAATGAGATTAAGCGGAAGGTTATAACCTCCTCACGGCGCTTTTGCCTGTGTGAGGTTAAGCGGAAGGGAAAGAAGTTCCACAATTCAAAGACCTGAAACAGGAATGAATTGACAGTGCTGGAAGTCGGCCTTTTATATCATCCGCATCACGTACGTATGTTGACAAAACTAGTTCAATACATTGACTTTGCACACGAGACTCGAAACTAAAAGATCGGGCGAAAATGATCGTGATAGACAGCTGGTACTTTTCCGCATACAAATAATAGACTGCTAAGAAATAATTAAATGACTTACTAAAAATAATAGGGCAATATATACAGGAAGATTCATTGTTCATAATGAAATGCTAACGTTTGAATAAAATATCATTCATATATAATTTAATATTTACAGATAAATTAGATATGAATTTAAAAAAATGGTATTTTATTACAATTAACGAAGGGACTTCGTTACCAGTTACGTTTTGGTGAAGTGCCAAAGTGTATCAGGAATCTGTCCTGGAATCCGTTGCAAAACCACTAAACCGATCCCTCTTCCAAAAGCAGACGTGGATGTTCCAGCAAGATTGTGCACCAGCTCAGAAGGCCAAAGCCACGCAGACTTGGCTCGAAAGCAATTTACCGGATTTCATAAGTAGCGAAGATTGGCCCGGACCTGAACCCTTTAGACTACAAATTATACGCCGTTTTGGAGGACATTGTATACCACAAAAGATACGCTTGAAACAGGCCCTGATCCGAACTGTGGCTACCTTTCCGATGAACGAGGTGCGTGCAGCAATTTATGAATGGCCGATACGACTTAGGGCTTGCATTAAGGGTAAAGGCGGTCATTTTGAACGATCTTTCGATTTTTTATATACCATTTATGTCTGCTAATAAACTACGAAAATTTGATCATAAATGAACTTGTACTTTTTATCTTATTTCGTAATATGTGTGCAACAGTATTTATGTCTCTGCTAGGTATATATACATGTGTTGTCACTGAATTCCAGATTTTCTACCGCGTTTCCACTAGTTTCTGGACAACGTTTCGGCAAAATCACATTTGCCATCTTCAGGTCTGCAGGAACAGTTTGCGCCTGCTTCTTGTTGTTTGTAAACTGACGTTGTCGAGGTTCGGATGGTGGGTATAATACTTGTTTAGTGTTTTGGTTGGTTACCCTTGGATGAGTGTGTGCATGGTTCCGTGTCCTTGGGTCCGTGGTTGGAGTGTAGTATCACTTAAGATATTCTATCCAAAAAAAGTTTCACACGTTTGATTCAATTAAATTCATTGCAATATTGTGCAATCATATATAAAAGAACTACTTAATAGAATAGATTACCTTTAATACAATTCATATTGTTTCTAATATAACAAGAATATGTATATCATGAATTTTAAAAAATAATTTCAACATTAAACTTGTACTTCAAATGATTGACAAAAATGGAATATACATCCAACGGTTTCCTAATCCAATTATGGTTAATGTAAAAGTGAATAAGGTAATTCAATACTTTGTTATATAAAATTGCTTCTGTAAGTCAGGGTAGCAAGATTTCATTGAGATATTATTCATAGAATCAAAATTATACCAACATAGTATTTTGAATCAGCTGTTCTAAAATAAATTGATTTACAAATAAATCAATATCAATCCTTAATATACAAAATTATATCTATAGAGAAATATAAACATCCGTTAACAATAGATATACAAAATTACATTTCAACATAATAATTGAATTTTATCATAAATCAAGAATTTTAATTATGCTTTCCATTAATTTTTATATAGATTGCGACACTAGCTTTTTAAAACGATGGATTTGGAATCAGCACGTTACAGTCCATAACTTGTATAATATTAGTTCGTCAATTTTCTCCTTTAAAATATATGCCAAAAGAACTACGGAGAAAGCCCTCCGGTAGATGGTATCTTTTATGATCTCCTATAGGATATTAAAAATGATCCTCTTCTTGGTAAGGGTTCCTCCAATGAACATCTTCAATTATTGTATCAAATCAAATCGTCAGGAAAATATATTGTAATATAATCTCTCTTCCTAATGAAATTTGCTGTTTCTCCACCAATAATTAAGGTAAGCAGTTAACCAATACTCTGTATGGTGACTTGTCTCAATGGTATTTCACAATTTTTAGCTGGTCCTGTGTTTGATTCGTTTTTTTTTCATATCAATAGAGGATTATTCTTATAAAAGTTGAGAAACAAAAATGATATGTTGGTCTGTTCTTTTAAAAACTAAAGTTTTCTCCTTTTACTTTCTTATACGTAGTATAAGGATGTGATTGTGATGATGAAAATTTTCGACCACGAGATTTTTGCAGATGTCCACGTTTTGAAGTCCCCTGATACCGAAAAAGTGGTTTTTAAAAATGTCTGTGTGTCTGTCTGTGTGTCTGTCTGTGTGTGTGTGTCTGTGTGTCTGTGTGTGACCACGATAGCGGTCAAACCGCTGAAGATATCAATTCCAAATTTTTTATTTACGTGTATAATCTCCCTCTTGAGGTCTGATTAGTTTTTCAGTAAAATCGGTAGACCGGAAGTAGCAGTTTACTTCAGTGAAAAAATCGAATTTTGCAAATATTTCGTCAATTACTAAGTTTAAACAAATTTATAAAGAATTCATATATACTTAGAATTAAAATTGAGACAAATTATCTTAAAAAAGGTTTTCGAAATTCCAACCGGAAGTAGATCTTTTACTCTTATTGAAAATCAGTTTTTTGCGAATATCTCGCAAGTCACGCTTTCTAGGCAGGTACATTACGAGTATAAAAGTATTTAAATTATAATTCTAAATATCTTTTGTATGAAAAAAATTTCAAAATTCGGAACAGAAGTACCACTTTTACTCTTACCGAAATGCTATTTTTTGCAGATATGTCGTAAATTATGCATTCTATATATATTTATTAAGAGTACAAAAGTATTTAGAGTTGAATTTGTAATATTTTTTGTATACATGAAATTTCAAAATTCGGACCGGAAGTGGCACTTTTACTCTTAGCAAGTAGCACTTTTTTTCGAATATCTTGCAAAGTATGCATTCTATAGCGATTTATTAAGAGAATGAAAGTACTTAGAATAGGATTTTGAATAAGTTTTGTATAAAAAAATTTGCAAAATTGTATAGTTTGAAACGCTCATACGTATAAGAAAGTCGTGTGGTGGCCACACCTCATTTTTACTTTCTTATGCGTAGTATAAGGAAGTACTGTGATGATGAAAATTTTCGACCTCGAGATTTTTGCAGATGTCCACGTTTTGAAGTCCCCTGATACCAAAAAAGTGGTTTTTAAAGAATTTCTCTCTGTGTGTGTGTGTGTGTGTGTGTCCGTGTGTGTGGGACCACGATAGCGCTCAAACCGCTGTAGGTATCTATTCAAAATTTTGCATTTAGTAGTACAATCACCCTCTTGAGAACTGATTAAATTTTCAGCAAAATCGGCCGACCGGAAGTAGTAGTTTACTTCAGTTAAAAAATCGACTTTTGCCGATATTTTGTCAACTACTAAGTTTAGACAAATTTATAAATAATTCATATGTACTTAGAATTGAAATTGCGAACAATTTTATTAAAAAAGTTTTTCGAAATTCCTACCGGATGTAGGTCTTTTATTCTTATCGAAAATCAGATTTTTGCAAATATTTTGCAAGTCATGCTTTTTAAACAGGTACGTTACGAGTATAAAAGTATTTAGAACTTAATTCTCAATACCTTTTGTATAAAAAAAAATCAAAATTCGGACGGGAACTAACACTTTTACTCTTACCTCAATAACGATTTTTTGCAAATATGTCGTAAATTATGCAATCTATATATATATTTATGAAGAGTACAAAAGCATTTAGAGTTGCATTTGGAATACTTTTTGTATAAATGAAATTTCAAAATTCGGACCGGAAGTAACACTTTCATACGTATAATAAAGTCGTGTGGTGGCCACACCCCATTTTTTATATCCCCTTAGCAACTTTCTACATTAACCAATTATATATTTCTTAAATGAAAATCTTTCAAAACACATGTAAAAAAATTGTTAATTAAATAGATTTACAATTTTTTTTCATATTTACATCTTTAATATACTCCTCATCGATAAGCCCGAATTTTGATAGTATTGAAAATCAGTTTTAAATATGTATTAGTCAAAATGTTCGTTAAAGGTAATATATTCTACTACAAAAGTTGAATAATTCTAAATCTTTATGTTTTTTTAGGTTTATATAAAAGATAAAAGCATAAATCTACCTAAGAATTTAATTAAATTGAGATTAGAGATTTCGAAATGTTTTATTACATGTTCTTTTTTTACGAAAATATCAGCACTTATTCAATTACACTCTAGAAACTTTCAATTTAAAAATTTCCTCTATACATTACCGGAATATGCCCGTTCTGAGACATGAATACTTGAAGAACTACAAATGGAAATATTTTTCTTAAAAAGCAAAATCTATTTTGTCAGATTATTAAAATGAGTTTGTATTTGCACTCGTATACGTGCAAAATTGCAATTGCTCCATTCTGACACGAATGCACAAAGGCTGCATCATCAAGTCATTTTCATACGACGAAATATAGTAATCATTTGCATACGTCTTCTTATTCCCTGAATATTTTCCTTATTTCCTGTCCTTCCTTTTTTCCAATTGCATCCGCACATACTACATGCACTCGGCCAATCAGACGTCGGTATCCGACGTCAGCAGATGCATCACAAGGATTCGCCTCTCCAACTTTTTCTGTCCGCTTTTCTTTTACCCGCATCACACTTTTTCGTCTTTTTTTCAGTTCGATTTCCCGCTATCGTTCTGTGGTAGGATGAGCGCACGATAGAGGTTTCGCCGTGTCGTGCTTGTGTCTGACACATGTGCGAATGCTCTACCATTGTACGGCAGTCTTCTACATCGTCGCAGGAGCATTATTTCACTTGAAAAGACGAAGTCTTTTCAATGCGCGCAAGTTCTCTGGAGAATGCATCGGAATACGACAAACTGGGATTCGGTAGTGATCCAATTTTCTAGGTTTTAAGACGACCGGTATAATAGACGTAAATTAATGAATTTTATTCGATTTTCTTTGTACGCAAAAGAGATTTGACTTGATTAGAACGTTCTTCACATACCGAGCCTGCTTAGCATCGATTGCGGTCAATGTGAAGCTCCTATTGTTCAGTTTGATACATCGATCGAGCTTTCTGAAGTGTACTATGTGTGAAGTAGCACAATACAATGTGAATTTTAGTGCATTGTACGTTGGAAGTTACGATGACGTTTCAATGTTCCATGTATGGATTTATTAGAATGTTGTTACCCGTAGTTGAAGAATCATTTTTACTTTCTTATACGTAGTATAAGGAAGTATTATGATGATGAAACTTTTCGACCTCGAGATTTTTGCAGATGTCCACGTTTTAAAGTCCTCTGATACCGAAAAAGTGGTTTTTGAAAAATGTCTGTCTGTCTGTCTGTGACCACGATAGCGGTTAAACCGCTATAGCTATGTATTCCAAATTTTGCATTTAGTGGTATAATCTCCCTCTTGAGAACTGATTAGACATTCAGCAAAATCGGCAGACCGGAAGTAGTAGTTTACTTCAGTGAAAAAATCGAATTTTGCCAATATTTTATCAACTACTAAGTTTAGACAAATTTATAAAGAACTCATATGCACTTAAAACTGAAATTATGAACAATTTTATTAAAAAAGTTTTTCGAAATGCCTACCGGAAGTAGATCTTTTACTCTTATCGGAAATCAGTTTTTTGCAAATATTTTGCAAGTCATGCTTTTTAGACAGGTACGTTACGAGTATAAAAGTCTTTAGAACTTAATTTTCAATACCTTTTGTATAAAAAAAAATCAAAATTCGAACCGGAACTGACAGTTTTACTCTTACCGAATACCGAATTTTTGCAAACATGTCGTAAATTATTGTACTCTATATATATTTATGAAGAGTACAAAAGTATTTAGAGTTAGATTTGGAATATTTTTTGTATAAATGAAATTTCAAAATTCGGACCGGAAGTAACACTTTCATACCTATAAGGAAGTCGTGTGGTGGCCACACTTAATTTTTGTATCTGCTTGTGCATTAACTAAAGAGTACAACACAGCACAAGCATAAGTGTTTACATTATAAGGGATATTCTATAATTGATGGATAAAAACAAACCTTATATGTATAATAATAATTTATTAATCCAATAGACAAAGTTGATATAGGATAAATCACAATACAGTATATAATATACAGTCTGTGTAAAAAATGTCTCAAAAGCTACACGCAGCGATTCTGAATAAGAAATGTTATTGTTAAAATGTCGTATCATGCTTCCTATGCGTTCAGGAACGATTTGAAAGAAACAGACAGTTGACAACACTGTAGCCGCATACTATTGTAATTGTAGATACCGCTATAATTTACGTATTTCGAATTTCGAAAGCATTTTACTCGTCATTATCAAATTATTTATTCTCAAAATAATAAATATAGAAAAATATTGTCAAGAGATGAAATTAAAACAAGGTCCAAGGTCCCACAGATTCTTTATTTTGATTACGGCGACAGGTTTCGTGAGTTTGAATACTACACTCACATCCTCAGGCCAAACTTAAACAAGAAGCAAGCTCGTGACACCAAGGTACATATTACAAAATCGATGATAAAATGTGTTTAAAAAATTAACTAATTAATATAACAAATTGTACAAGTCATATAATGAAAAAATTCGCGGCTGATAATGCCTTCTTTAAGTATGTTTAGACAAATTTTATTTAGCAAGAAAAAGAGCGAGGAGATAATATATTTTATTTTGCCCCTGATACATTTGATATACCACCTCGTTTTCAGCTTACCTGATACTAGGGACCTAATTTGAACTGTTAAATGCTATCATACCAGGTGGTTATAGTAACTTTAAAATATTTTTATTTTTATTACAATTATACATATATGTATTCTTAAAGTGTTAACTGAGAGTATTTTCCTAAATTACACTCTCTTAAAAGAATTAAATTAAAAAAAAAATATTCTCTGCCTTTAAGGTAATTTTAATTATAAACGGAATCGGGGCGGCAGATAATGTCTAAATTTTGTCTAGACAGACTTTTTTTTAGTCTGTCAAGAAAGAATTATTTCAAGTAACTGAAACACTGCACATTCGTTTGAAATTTCGTCCGTAGTATCAGGGTAGCAGAAACGCGAGGAGGTATATCAAATGTATTAGGAGTGAAACAAAATAAATGTGGCGACATCTTTAAAGTAGTAGCCACACTATATCGTGAATATAGAATTCTATATTCACATGTATTAGGAGTGAAACAGTATAGAATTCTATATTCACAATAGTAGCTATATTTAGGATATAGTCCAGCTACTATTGTGCAGATGGCGCCAATAAATTTAATTTTACTCCTGATATATTTGATATACCTCCACGCTTTTCTGCTGCCCTGATGCTACGGACGAAATTTCAAATGTACTAATTACCGAGATAAATTTCGTAAATTACAGTTTCGCACTTAAGGTAATTTTTAATTATGAACGGAATCACGGCTGATAATGCCTACCTTAATTAGGTTTAGACAGACTTTATTTGGCAAGAAAAAGAGCGAGGAGTTAATATATTTTATTTTACCCCTGATAGATACATTTGATATACCACCTCGTTTTCAGCTTACCTGATACAAGGGACGAAATTTCACCTGTTAAATGCTGAGATATCATATCAGGTGGTTATAGTAACTTTAAAATATTTTTATTTTTATTACAATTATACATATATTGTTAAAGTATTAACTGAGAGTATTTTCGTAAATTACACTCCCTTAAAATAATTAAATTTAAAAAAAGTTATTTTCTTCATTTAAGGTAATTTTAATTATAAACGGAATCGGGGCGGCAGATAATGTCTTAAATTCTGTCTAGACAGACTTTTTTTAGTCTTTCAAGAAAAAATATTTCAAGTAACTGAAGCCCAAAACTGCACATTCGTTTGAAATTTCGTTCATAGTATCAGGGTAGCAGAAAAGCGAGGAGATATATCAAATGTATTAGAAGTAAAACAAAATAAATGTAGCGACATCTTCAAAGTAGTAGCCACACTATATCGTGAATATAGAATTCTATATTCACATGTATTAGGAGTAAAACGATATATAATTCTATATTCACAATAGTAGCTATATTTAGGATATAGTCCAGCTTTTATTGTGCAGATGGCGTCAATATATTTAATTTTACTCCTGATATATTTGATATACCTCCTCGCTTTTCTGGTGCCCTGATACTACGGACGAAATTTTAAATATGATGTTCGCTTGCATTTTTATCTTGACAGATTAAATAATGTCTGTCTACACAGAATTAAGACATATTATCAAGGTAATTTTAAATTATAAACGTTATCGGAGCGGCAGATTAATGTCTTAAATTCTGTCTAGACAGACTTAACTGAAACCGAAACACTCACTGCACATTCATTTGAAATTTCGTCCGTAGTATCAGGGTAGCAGAAAAGCGAGGAGGTATATCAAATGTATTAGGAGTAAAACACAATAAATGTAGCGCCATCTTCAAAGTAGTAGCCACACTATATCGTGAATATAGAATCTATATTCACAGTAGTACTCCTAATACATTTGATATACCTCATCGCTTTTCTGCGTCCCTGATATTACGGACATGTGTAACAGTAATTGGTTCCATTGAAAAACAATTACTGACATCAACACAACATCAATGAATTAGTTATTTAATCATTTTGCTGATCGTAAGGAATGGCGAATGGATTTTATTTTCAAACAAGTTAAATAAATAACATATTGTTTATTTTTTTGTCTGTACTTAATCTTTGATATTAAATACTTAGACCCCCCCCCCCCGGTGCCCTCCTTTCCCAGAAAATCACGGGCCGCCACTGGTCAGCAGTTTGTACTTTTTAGTAATATTGAGGAAATACTTTATTTCAAGAAACCTCCTAAATCAGAGTATATTATTTAATTTCGTCCCATTAAATATGCATTACGAACACAAACTCTTGCAGAACATTATTTCATGGAAGTAGTATGGTCGTGAGTACATAATTATACAAAATGCTCCATTCAAAAGGAAAAGGTATGTAGTTGAAAATCAAGGCCAAGAAAAAATCCATAAATGTGTTATTAATTTAGCCATTTCGCATAATATAACATAATGTACGATGTAAATATACATATTTTGCTTTTATGCAATTGAAATTGTGGAAATAAAATATAATAAAATCTTTGAAAATTAGAAATAATAATAAAATCGGATTTTATTATTTCTAATGTTCAAAGGGATCAAAGAACATTGAACGTACTGCATCTCCGATATATCGACATTACTAGGATTTCGCCACACGTCCCAAAAATAATTAAAAACACTTTACATTATTACTGTAAGTTGAGTTTCTTATATTTAATTTCATAAAAATATCATTTACATTTTTACTTAATTTAAGTAATATTTTGTGGAAATCAAAAGGACTGAACCACCATGCACGTAGGTTTTTATTCTTTTTAAATAAAATTTTAGATTTGTCTATTTCTATTTTGCTACGTGCAAATGTAAATGTACAAGTAAACTTACCGATGAAGAAAACAATTAGATAATTTGAAAATTATACGATGGAAAACCTAACAACGAACAGTGCACTTTTTTCCAAGGTTTAATTGCAATAAAGCCCATTTCAAGAAGACGCATACGTGTTGCAGTGATCCCGAGCGAGAACAGATACCACAGTTAACAACAGATAAAAACATTAAAGAGCTGATAAAAAAAATCCGCAAAGTTGTAGCGTATTTCAAAAGATCACCATTGAAAAATGAAACAGTACTTCAAAGATATGTAAAGATTGAACACGAAAAAGAGCTGTCACCTCTTTAGGACTGTAAAACCAGGTGGAATAGTCTTTTAACCATGCTGGAACGATTTTCTCATTTAAAAACCTGCATTCAAAAACCTCTTATAGATCACAATCATCAAATCCGTTTAGAAGATGATGATTTTGACTTGGTAAATAAAATTGTTTATGTGCTGACCTCCATTAAATTAACAGTAGAAGCAATCTGTCGGTGAGATGCTAATTTACGCACAGCTGATGCCGCTTTGAAATTCCTTATAAAATACTTGTCTAGCAAAAACTCAGCACTCGCCAATAAAATGAGAACATCCTTAGTGGAACGTATAAAGCAACGACGAAGTGATGATTTAACTGGTGTGTTGAATTATTTACAAAATCCACGAAAAGATGATGAAAATCAGTTATTATCGGATTTAGAATGGCTTGACTTATTTCCAGTTCTTACACAGGCTTTAGTGAGGAAGCAAATAAAGAGTATTGTTAAACGACTAAATAGTCGAGATGACACGAAAGAGGAAGAAAGGTCAGGATCACAAACAGATGATGAGCCAAGGCAACAAACCTTTCAACCCCAATTGACACTAAAGTAAAGGTTACAGCTGGAAATTAATAAGAGCATGGAATCCCCAGATGCTGAAGTACAAAATGAAATATTTGTAAATAATATTAGACGCGAAATGAGCCTGTTCGAAAATGGAGAAGTTTGTGGATATCACTTAGAATTAGCATATAAATATCTATTGCCTATTCCTCCAACCAGCGTAGAACTTGAGCAAGCGTTTTCAGCTGCTGCTTATGTTGGCCATAAACTACGAAACAGGCTTGGAAGTCAAACATTAGATGCTTTGCGATTGTATTCTCGAAATTCTACATAGTTTTTCGTATTGTCTTTTTTGTTCCTTATTTTAGTATATTGTGTATTGTGTTGTGCAACAATATTAATAAATCATGTTTAAGAAATTACTTTTTTTTTTCATTTGAGCCCAATTAGAAACCACATAGTCTAATCCCGGGATCCCGGGATTGTATTCTCTAACAGATCAAAATAATGCTAAAACAAAATCTGCATTTTTTTAATACTTTATTAAAAAAATCCAGAACGGGTGCCGGTATGCAAACAAGCCTTTATAAATGTGTATGCAATGTCTCATTTTCGTGTCCAGTGCTTGAATTTGTTACTTAGTAAAGGAGAATTTCCTAAAGATATGCGAGGAAATCACAACAATAGACCTACATAAATCACGGAAGAATGTAGATATAACATAAGTATGCACATTGAATCTTTTTCTTATAAAACATCACACGATGCCACAAAAGACATTAAGTACCTGGACTCAAAGTTTAATGCGAAAATTATATATGAATTTTTTATAAAGAAATATCCTGATATAGAGAAGAAATTAAATATGAATTCCTTCTAAAATTCTTTAGTGAAAATTATTTTTTGAAGTCCTGACGACCACAAATGGATATTTGTAGTGAATGCGAACGACTCGATACGGGATTACGAGATACCAGTTTAAATGAAAATGCCAAAAGGGTTTGTGCAGCAGAACTTATTGTTCACAAAAGGCGAGCCAAGAAGTTCTGAACTAGAAGAAGTAGAGAAATTGTCAAAGGAGCATCCTGAGATTTTGGGATTGATTATATGCAGAATTTACCCATCCCAGTGTTACATGTGTAACAGCTATTTTACTTAAGGCAGCTTGGGTTTATTGCTTTGAAATACACAACCTAAAAACAAATGCTGGCTATTTGTATACATATCATAAGGGTCAAGCCTTGAAAGGGTTCAATCAGCTATGTAACTTCTTGAATGATAACATTAACAACCAAATATCTCAAGAAGTTCAAGAACTACATATTTTTTCTGACGCATGTCCATGCAAAAAAAGAACAACGCAATTGTAATATTTTTAAGTTTTTAATATTTCATTTTAATAGACATGTCTGTTGTGTATAAGTGGCAATGTATAAGAAAAATTGTTAGTACTTTCTTTAGAATTACCACTTTACGAGTTGTTTTAAGAGTCGAAGAGTCTTCTCAGTACATGTTTTTATAAAATAATATGTTGGGTTTGGATTTTTCTACGCGGATCCATTTTATTATTTTCCAATTTAAACTTTTCTGTTCCTGTTCGACTACTTGTTATCTTTGTTTTTTGATGTAATTCCTTGTAATTAATAAAATATTGTCACGCAAGTATACATATACGAAAAAATTTTTTTTCGTATATGCATAAATGTATGAATGCACATCTGCCCTAAGCCGGCATTGCGAACAAACAACGTGCAGACAGCTGTTTCGACCTTACATTGGTCTCATCAGTGCACGAACGTGTTTGAACACAATCCCTCAAAAGCTTAGAAAACCTGATATTGTCAAACTACGTACCAAACGCCATGAGAGATTCTCAGCGGCATCTGTTACCCAAGTGCGACATTGTCAATTACTTTAAACGGTTTTCTTAGCTGCCAATTTGATAACGTTTATCCAGTCCTTTAGCCAATTTATATTCCGATGCATGCTCGATCGTGGCATGCGTTAAGTCGCATTGCATAAGGGTATGCCCAGACTCCAGAAATTTGTCGTCAATAAATTGGATGGGGTTTATGATTTAGAATTAATGGTAGAGCGTGTGCACCAGAATCGAATTTTTATTTTGGCCTGGGCAACAGTCCGAATGCTCAACAACATGGTTTCTTTCGGTAACTCTTCTAGAAACATTTAGAGCAGTCTGAATTTCTGTTAGCGTCTCTCTTTCCTTCAAACTCTGGCCAAACAAAACAGAAACCTAGCTTTTGGCTTTCATCATAAACGATAGGATTAAAAGTGGCTAGTTTCCACTTGTAAAAAATAGATTTAGTGTGAAATAAGGGACTATAGAGGATTGCTTGAATATTGAAGTTGGTAGAGATATTCAATATTCTCTTTTCCCTTCTGTGCATCATTTGCCTTTTTATTATTTGCTACTACTTTCATATTCAGATGCAAATAATATTCATTATTTACTGGTTTATATCACTTTCTGCTGGTATTTCAAAATGCTGACACCAGAATTGATCTTCTCGCGGAACATGTAATGCTATATTCTGCAATAAGAAGTTCTTTATAAAGTGCGTAACTGGTTTCTTACAATGTTCAGCAGAATGATTCTTGTAGAGGTTATACATTTCGTATTTCCTTTTCGAATCCTTTCTTCACCAGTGTGCAGGTACTCGTGGGAATGAATCGATGTAGTCATTTGCAAAGTGCTGATTTTCTTCTACTTACTTTATTCCTGGTGCGTACTTTCGTCTTCTGTCTTGTCATGGTACACCTGCTCCGCTTCTTCTTGCTTTTTCAACAGCAATTCCTAGGAATTTTTCTGATATGTCCAAAGTTTGAAGGAAAGAGGGCTTACAAACTTTGTAGTAAATCCCGTCAATTGTACTTCTGTACAACAATAAACAATAAACAATAAACGCTTCAAAATGATTTACCACCATTTTCCAATTCGTGGGTAGTCCTTCTTGCTCTGCGACAGGAATTTTGGGAGTGCAAAAGGATTAATTAGAAAATGTGTATACAGTATGTCCCCGGATCGACTATAAAAGAGGTAAAAAAAAATATTTTTGATTTCTCAGAAAATTTCACTCTTAATGATTAATCTGCTTGTTTTTAAACCCCCAAAATACAAATTACTTTTTATGTAACTCGAACGGTTCCAGAGATAATATCATTTTCTTGCTAGAAAATATACAAATTGGACTCAAGTTTTATTTAATAAATTTAACAAATAATCATAAAATAAAATAAAATTCTCAAAAAACGAAACTATTAATTTTCTATTCAAACAATGCTCCTCCTTTTTCTGCACAGATTTCAATGCGAGCTCTAAATTCATTGAAACTTCGTCTTATTTCTAAGATTGATAAGGACTGGACTGCATTTTGTACCCTAGTTTTTAATTGCTCTTCATCATTGTCTAGTGGCTTACTGTACACAATTTGTTTTAAACGATCCCACAGATAAAAGTCCATTATTGTAAGATCAGGACTTCTCGGTGGCTTCTTTGTTGTAAAGTCAACATTATATCATAAATACTGTTCAAATTAGCGAAGATTTAATTTGCACTTATACTAACTTATTAGATTTGTCAACTGCCGAAATCAGCATACTAGAGTTACTTCTAAAAATTGCGAATAAAAACTTTTAAGTCCAAATTTTGAAGAAAAATTATATTATCTCGAGAACCGTTCGAGTTCAATAAAAAGTTATTTGTGTTTTGGTGGTTTGAAAACAAGCAGAGTAAATCATTAAGAGTGAAATTTTGTGAGAAATCAAAAATAAAAAACTTTCCTCTTTTAAAGTCGATCCGAGGACATACTGTATGATCCCGAGGAATATGAAGCAACGATTAAAAATTTCAGAGAAAGAATCCATTTAAGGTAAATATCATTTCTTACAAAAATATATTGGATTTTACGAAATGGTCGCAGACATTGTATAAAAAGACTCGCTCAACTGTTGCAAATAAAGTAAGGGAAACTTTTACAATATCAAAATACATGCAGTTTGTGTACGACGTATCCAAGCTACGTTAAATGCTTGGACTTCATAGATGGAGCTACGTCTTATACTTTCAAGTTATTAAAAGAAAATCAACATCCAGTGATTCCTGCTAATAAAGCCTGTTCTGATGTGGTGCAAATTAACAAGAAGGAAATGAATAATATAATAAAAGAGATAATGAAATATATTGAGCCAGAAGATCTAGACTTTTACTACCATGTAACACCCTTGCCAACCACTAATACAGACGGTGATGATGGTGTTGGTAACAATATCTGATTACTTTTTCTTTTTTGTACAATAAAATATGGTCTACTATCGGTACTCTTTTCTTGCAATTATTCTGTCACAAAATTCTAATAATACTGACATTGAGATCAAGAACAGTACATGTCCAGGTTCATTTTTTGTGAATATATAAAAAATTGATGAACTAAAAAAATTCATTTGAATTTAAAGGACGTCTAGAATGATACACTTCAACACATCTGTACAACCTGAACCTGAAAGAAGCATAAATGTAATAAAATATACATATATTATTAATAACTATTTTAAATAAAAATAAAACTCTTGAAAACTTTCCACAATTTTTATTTAGTCTTTGCGACATATGTTTCGGTATTTTTCATACCATTCTCGATCTGAACTAACAGGTCAATTTGTGTGTAGGGTGTTATATATGCTGTTGATTTATCGTCTCTTTGTAGATAAGTGTCAATTATGGGTGTGTGTGTGTTTGTAAAATCTCTGTGTGTGTTCGTTACTTTCTCTTTTCTTTGAATTGATTTTTTAATCTCTAATATTTCTAACAAACTTATTTCGGTCCTTTATTTACATTATGCATAAGTTTACAACTATTTATCTCGGGAAAATGAAGATTATCTATACAATGTTCGGCAAGGCCCGTATTTCTAATGTTATGCAATGTTGATGTTCTTTTAATCTAGTTTCGATCTTTCTGCCACTTTGTCCGATATAGATAGCTTTACAGTCTGTGCAACTAATTTTGTATACACCTGATTTGTCGGTAAGCTTAGTTCTTTCCTTGTTATTGACTAATATAGCACCTAAATTGTTTTTAATTATGTTGACTGCTATGATTCCTATTTTCTTAAATATTCTGTTAATTTTATAATTAATATGTGGAATGTATTGTATAATGTGCCATATCGTGTTGTTTATTTCTATTATTTTAGGATAAAAGTGTATATAAAGTTTTTTCTTTGTTTATGTTTGATAATGTCGTCTACGATATTCTCTTTAAATCCATTATTTCTAGCTATGGTTTTAATTATGCCTAATTCTGTGTTGAAATCTTCTTCACTTAGTGGTATGTTAATTAGTCTGTAAGCGAAACTATGTAGATCTGCTGTTTTTGTGCACCAGGATTGTTTGGAATTAGCTGGTATGGTCGTATCGGTGTATGTAGGTTTCCTGTATATACTGAATTTTAACTTTTTATTGACTTTTTTGATAGTTAAATCTAGAAAGTTCAATTTTGTTTCTTTTTCTATTTCTATAGTGAATTAGATCTTTTCATGAATAATGTTTAGATAAGTTAGGAAGTCGCGGGCCTGTCTTTCAGTGCCTGACCATATACAGAAAATGTCATCTATATACCTGATTCAATGTTGATGTATTTATTATTACTTTTAAACAGCATTTCTTCATATTCTGCCATGAATATTTCAGCTAGTAGAGGGCTTAGTGGACTCCCCATCGGTAAACTATTTATTTGTGTATAGACTTTGTCATTGAATTTTAAGTAGTTTTGTTTTATGCATAAATTAAGAATTTCCAGAGTGTGTGTTTTTTCTTTATCTTCTAAATGGCTGTTATTAATAAGGTTTTCTAAGATTTCTTTTATTTCATTTATTGAAAATGATGTGAATAAGCTTTTTATCTCAAAAGAAATCAGTTTTGTACTGCTATTGATTTCAATATTTTCTAATTGTTTGACTAATTCTATACTGTTACTAATGGCTTTCTCAGCAGTACAAAACTAATTTCACACACCCATAATAGACACTTATGTACAAAGAGGCAATAAATACAACGGCATATATAACACACAAATTGATCTGTTAGTTCAGCTCGAGAATGGTATGAAAAATACCGAAACAACAAACAAAGACTAAATAAAAAATTGTGGAATGTTTTCAAGAGTTTTATTTTTATTTTTATTTAAAATAGTTATTAATAAAATGTTCCACCAAGAACCGTCTGCAAAGTCAACTAATAGAATCATATATTATTATATTTACAAATACCTTTTAACGGATACAATATACAAAACCATAAACAAAAAATATGAACAACCATAAGTACCGCATAAAATTAAGAAGTTAAAGCTAGGGATATAAACCAAGTCTAAAAAAAGCCATTGCGGCATTCTGAAAAAAGCAACTAAGGGCCTTCAGTGCTGCTCTTGCGGGACCCTGAAAATAATCAGTGTCTTGCAGTTAGGTTGAGAACTGAAAGTGGAAAAACAATCACATAACAAAGATGCGATTCCGCACATGTGAAGTAACACAATTTTAACAAGAACAAACTAAACACATTGCCTAAGTTTCTAATGCGATAAAAGGTTATCGCTGTGATTATGTATTTGAATTTTTCGTCTACAATTAACCTCAGAAGTTATGCCGTAGTATTTTCAGAAATGGAATGTAAAAGATTTCAGTCATATAGTATTAAGGATTTTACAGGATCAGACACTGAAATAATGTTTGAAGCTTTCTCCTCGTTACGTTGAAATCCGCCAACAGACAATGGAAATTTATACGCTGTAAGGTCGGTAACGTTCTCACTCTCCTCTGGTAATGGGGTTACCGTTCCTCAATTTTTCATCTCTAATCATGTAAGGTGAAAGGCATTAGAACTTTCCCGCATATAATCTACACTAGACGGCCATATTTATTTTGACAGGTTTAAGCTTGAGATAATGAGCGAGCTGTACTACAGTAAAACAGAGTAATATGAGATTGATGTGATACCATCAGTGTCATTTCCCAATCTAAATACTATGTTAACTTTAAATTTAATTTAATTTTTTATACACATTACCATATATCTATTACTGACAATAATTTTTTTATATATTCTACAAAAATATGTGAAATAAGGAAGTAAATCTATTTATTTTAATTGAGAAATATATAATTCAATTTTGAGATTGTCATTAATTCGGTTACTTCTTAATAGAAGGAATAGTTTAATGCAACGATTCTCAACCTGCTAGGCGCGCTCCCCTGGAGGAGCGTGATAAAACTAAATGGAGGCCGCGAGTACATCCAGAAAAAAATGAAAAAAAATATTATTACAAAATTTATTGTAATGCACTAAATAGACTTTAATAGGTTCAGGTTCGCAATACACAGGTGAAGATAATACAAAATTGTAATCTGTTCTGTAACGACATTACATAAGTCCATTTTACAGTTTTGAAGGAGAGTGAATATATTATATCTTGAAATATTATAATCACAATTCCAAAACAAAAGTAAATTAAAAATTAGCAATATTCCTAAATAAAATATATATAGTGAGTCATCTCCGCGGGTAAGGCCGATTATGCCTTTATGAGTAAAGATATTTCGAAGCGCTTTTTTTCTTGTGATAGCTGCTCATTAGGAGCACATTTTAAAAATATTTTGTATTATATAGAGTGTTCCACAACTTGGTGGCTAACCATAGTTATAGTTTTTTAAATGGAACACCCTATATATTATTGCATTTTTGTATTCCTCGTATAATTTTTAGTCAAAAAGTTATAAGATAGTATAGGCCTAAAATCCAAAGTTTTTGACTTATTCCCATTTTTCTGAAAAATTTAATGTTTGTATAAAATTATATTTCTCGAAAACGACGTCTTAAATGGACACAATTTTTTGCAGTATTATTTACAATAAGAGGTACTAATAGAAGCATGTTTTATTTTTTTACAGTTATTAACTGCATATGCGGAAAACTGGATTAAAATTACATGACAGGTTTTTGTATAAAAGTATTTTTTTTTAAATGGAACGCCCTATATATCAGTTAATTTTTGAATTCCTTATTAAATTTCAGATCAAAAACGTATAAGACATAATACTTTAAAAGTGACTAATACTGACCCACTATGCAAGAATACTTCCAATAAACGTCGTGTTAACGTTACATTGTAACCTTGTGACTTTACGTTTACACCTTCTGTGACGTTACAGGCACTTAGCCTGAAGCTCTTATGTCTGTCCCAGCGACTTTATCACATCAACGTCGCACCAAAAAGTTATTATGATGTTTGAAATGCGACGTTCTTCGCAGCAAATTTTTGGGAAGTTAATTTAACGAATATTGGAAAACGTTTTAACAACTTTCTATTTTTAATGTGCTCTGCACGTTGACATCGAGAAGTTTGGACAACTTCCTTTTTTAAGGTGCTTTAAACTTACTTTTTACAAGTTAATAAAAGATAAACTGCAGCGGTCAAGGGCACTTTTACACACGACGTTACGTTAACTTTCAAGAAAACACTTTCTGCAACGTCGCATTTGAAAGTTTAATAAACCTTTCCTAGCGTCAGTTTTATAATAATTTTTTAATAATTAATTAAGTATTTCTAGGAGAAATGAAAATTTGTATTATTGAAATATAAAATATTTTAATAAAACAGTTGAATAGCATACAATCCCTTAATAATAATAATTTTCTAAATTTAGGTACATACAATAAATCTAATTTGAGATTAAAAAAAAATTCAATTTGTCTTCGCCAGCTGGTATCCTTGGTTTGCATGTTTCATACATTCCATCGTTGCTAGCTGGAAACGTCTATCGGTAATTTTTGGATAATTTTCTTTTACCCCGCTAAGAAATAATTATTAGCTTCGATTTTACAATTCAAACATAACTACTTTAGAAAATTAGGAGTACCTTTTATGATACATATAGATTTTAAGCAGGAAAGCTGAAAATTATTTTTTTGGCTCGTCCAGGTACAAAAAGGTGCCATATAATTGGTTAATAAATTTTGTTGGTATGTGTTAACAAAATTCCTTTCATTGTATCCACCTATGTATGTCATGCGTTGCAGCTAAAAATCAAAATTAAAGGTTTACTCTCTCTGTTTTCAATTTGTATGTTGTTTTCTTCAGTACCTGACGCAATCGGTTGGATGGCATGAATTGCAATAGCTCCTTCCGTAACTTCTTCTAGGGCTAGTAACCTACCAGTGGCTAAAATAAATAGTAAATAAAATCGTAATTGAATGGTTCCCAAAATATATGTATTAAGTACCATCAATTTCCTTTCGCAAATTATCAAACGATTCTTCAATATTAAATATTTGGTTATCGGTGTTTTGTGGGTCACTGTCACCTGTAAGTTAATATTATTATAGACATAGTTTGAAAAGTGAATATAAAATGTAATTTTTTTATTTACCAGAAATATCTTCCTCAAGTTGGGGGTAAGTCGTCGTCAATTGGATTTTTAATTTTTAATTTTCTTTTAAATTGTTTTCTATTCGAAAAATTAATTTCAGGAGGAAGAAGAAGAGGACGATGAACTTGTAAAATGCTTTTCTTTATAAAATGATTCTTCGTAGAAATCTAAAATATAAAAAATATGTTGTATTGAATATGAAAAAGTTAAACGTCAGCTTACCAAAAGTTTAACTTCGTGTAGTTTCCAAATTGATTCTGGCTCTACTGCACGAACTATTAAGTTTCAAGGACCTACTATTCAGCCAATAACAGGATTTGCCATTTTCCTAAAGCCAAGATGATGGTATGATATAGAATACGACGTATCGCCAAATTGTACTATAGCATACGAAAACTAAAAAACCGGAATATAAAAATAATATAGTAATGACTTTTACACAGTTTACCTCATTTTAAAATGTGTATAATTACATACATACGCGTAGGTACTAGTTTGGAATCTCTTTTGCAAGTTGGAGATATGTTCGGAAGTTTCTGTTTCGCTATATTTTCTGATTTGATCTACTTTATTAATAAGTTGTTTAAGAGGTCTGTTTGATGTTTTCATATATAATTTTATTTCAAGCATTGCGTTTTCAAACTTGAATGCGCTAAAGTTATCGAGAGCATCAAATTTTTGTAAATTTGTGTATCTTCTGGTAAGTGAATTAAATTATGTACATTATGATTGACATATTTCTTACCATAAAGAGCACCAAAATTTTCTATAAAGTAAGTTAACAATATTATAGAAAACTCGTTATATTTATGATATAAAGTTTCATCTACTAAAATTCTAATGGCACAATGAAAGCTTAAGAAATGATTAAATTGATCTGAACTTAAATTTCTCTTTAACACAATTGAGGCAGTATATAACAAAAATTGTCTTAATTATGTTGCCTTCCAACGATCCATTTCTAAAATTGATCGTGGAAGGCGATTAAATTTTTTTGGCATACAATTTCTAAATTCTTTTAACTGCTCACATACGTTTGATATTTGTTGTTCAGTCATTTAAACTTCCCTGTTTCCCTTTACCTAAAAAATAATCAAACATTTCACAACACTTAAACATACTAAATACTAAATGCATGTAATCCAAACAAGTATGTGAGACTAGCCAATTTCCAGCTGCGTCAATATGGTATTAGTTTTATGAAGATTTTCATCTATATAGTTGAATAATTCTGTGTCAGTTCTTAATTATGAAGTGGTTTCTCTAAATGTCATTCGATTATTTATGAAATCCCCTTCTACCTTACACTTTGTACAGTTATTGCAGCATTATGATTTTTTTATGTTCAAATATATGCTTTTGCAGGAGCATCACAAGTCTTCCGATTACCTCTGTCGCCATTACTTCAAAAATTAATTTAAGCAGAGCTTTTAAATAGCTCAAAATAGGTGAAATGTCTCTTAACATTGTCATATTTGCATGCATTAATTAACAAATAATAAATTTTCTAACACCCTGTATGTAATTATGCTTAAATATAAAACGGTAAAATGATTTATAAAATGTTTTATGTGTCCTTAAATAAAATTACAAAACGTTTTCTCAAATATTAAATTAAATTGGAAAGGAATGCAATGTGAATCTATTCAGCTTAAATTTATGTTTACAAAAAAAAACAGACGCCGAGTTAAATATTTGTCTATTTCTTTTTGCTTGTCTGTGATGGCACGGCAGATGATGCGACTTACTACTGTATCTACTACCTATTGCATTCGCGTACTGATTTATCTCTTTGATCCTTGTAAAATTTAAATAGGAGGTACATACTCACTTTTGATTCTTCTGGAAATTACGGCCCTTCTAGTGGAATTATGAACTTCCTCTCCCGTTTTGAATAAATTCTTGAGTATTCTTCCTTGGTTTCTTAGTCCCATTGTTTGTGGGATTGATTATATGGAAATTAAACAAATCACGGGAGTTTATCTATTTAATACTTAACTTTTACAATATACATACCTAAACAGATGTTTACCGCGTATGTACATACAACTTACTAGTACCACTGCTCGTGTTATAATGCGTTACTGCTAGTAGCACTGCTCCCAAGCAGCAAAATCACAATTCCCTGTTAATATTTTTATTAGAAGTTATTTGGAAGTTTCTATTCATATTTATGTAAAAGTTATGTTTTAGACTAAAAAGGAAGTCTTGTGCACGACTGTGACGCTTCGTCACTATAGCTTTTAGCAACAACGTTAAATACACTTCCAATCGTCAAAGTGCGCATTCAAAGTCATATTGAAGTTGAAATTCATACCTAAAAAACCGTTCTTTCTTAGTATATAAAGGAAGTCGTATAAACTGACTATAAGTTCTCGTTTCTGACACTTTCAGGAATAACGTTGTATAAACTTCCAATATTAGAGGTGCAAATCAAAAGTTAATTGGAAGTTAACAGTATTACATATTAGAACGTTAGTTTTTAACCTAAAATGGAAGTTGTTTAAACGAATTGTGACGTTTCTTGCACAGTGGGGAACTACTGCCGTTTTTTGATATAATTTTGTTAGTTTTTGTATAAAAGTAAATTTTTTCAAACACCCAGTATATCTGTTGATTTTTGAATTCCTTATTAAATTTCAGATCAAAAACATGTAAGTCGTTAATACTTTAAAAGTGACTATTACTGAGCTATTGCCGCTTTTTGATATAATTTTGTCAGTTTTATGGTTTCAATTAATATAGTATAGTACTTAATATGGAATTCAAAAATTAACTGATATACTGGGTGTTCCATTTGAAACAATTGACTTTTATACAAAAATTAACATAATTATATCAAAAAACGACAGTAGCTCAGTAATAGTCACTTTTAAAGTATTAACGTTTTATATGTTTCTGACATGAAATTTAATAAACAATTCAAAAATTAACTGATATATAGGGCGTTTCATTTAAAAAAAATGACTTTTATACAAAAACCTGTCATGTAATTTTAATCCAGTTTTCTACACATGCAGTTAGTGACTGTTCTATTAGGACCTCTTATTGTAAACAATACCGCAAAAACTTTTGTCCATCTAATACGTCGTTTTCGAGAAATATAATTTTATACAAACATTGAATTTGTCAGAAAAATGGGAATAACTCAAAAACGCTATATTTTAGGCCTTTACTATCTTATTACTTTTTGACAAAAAATTATATGGGGAATACAAAAATACGATAATATATAGGGTGCCCCATTTAAAAAACTATAACTATGGTTAGCCAGCAAGTTATGGAACAGCCTGTATAATACAACATATTTTTAAAATGTGCTCCTAATGAGCAGCTATCACAAAAAAAAAACGCTTCAAAATATCTTTACTCATAAAGGCATAAACATAAAGGTATAATACAAAAAATTGATATTACTTCATAAACTAAGGTGTTAAGTGAGAAGTTGTATAGGAATCTGCTTACACATTAAATTAAATTATATTAAATTAAAAACAAGATTAATAATTAGTGGTATCTCACTTATGCCTGTCTTGCAAAGGAAAGAAGATTTAATATTAGAAATTTACACTCTAAACTCTTTTTTCTACTCCCATACTTTAATTATATTATTAGATATGCCGAACCTGTACTTTAATGATGTCCATTACGATACAGATTTTCATTATGATACAAGTTTATATCCAATCGGAATACAGATTTTTCATTACGATACAAGTTTATATCCAATAGGAATGCGACATTCCAATATTCAATATGGCGACTGCATATCTGACAGATATACAAATTAAATAAATGTGACAGTTCTCTGCAATTTACAAGTAAGTACTTAAAATTTGTGCTTTTTTGAAAATAAAAACGGTAAAAATGAGGGATAATCACAGTGAAATGTAAAATTTGAGTGCACCAGAAATTATGGAACAAGCCTTAGTAACCACGAATAATTTATTGCCAGCTAAATTCGCAAAGGTGCATGGAAAATTTTAACCTCAATTTATGAAATGGAATGTTCAAAAAATAATGTTTTATTATGGGGTCGTTCAAAAAATAATGTTTTATTATGGGGTCGTAGAAAAAATAGTGTATGCAACTCGCATTTAATGGCTATTAAGACACTCATATTCATTACAATACTTGGCATTGCCTCGTATTGTAATTTTCTTACTCGTGTCTTAATAGCTATCATTAAATGCTCATTGCATAATATACTGTTTTATATTTAGCCGTTATCTATATTTTGTTTTCAAGGCAGCCATCGCAGAAAATCCGATTTCGCAAAGGTAAGAAGTTGAAAATGGTGATAGTATACGAGATGCTCTTATTTTCATTGCGAAAAACTCATCACCCAACCCTGCCCAAAATTTAAAAAGTGATTTATTAATTAATAGTCTTTTGATTTCGACACTTGCAGTGAAGTAAAGATTTCTTCTTTGGCAGTTGAGAGACCTTCGAGAGTATTTTGAAATGGGTCCACAAACCACTCCTAACTTGATGTCATATCACGTTGAAGGCAGCAAGAAAATACTTCTTAAAAGTATTTGCCAGCATGGTTAAAAGATTTTCAATGGTTACAAAAACTACTTCCACATGTTGTTCTTTAGCCTTATAAGTTGTAACATATTCATCCACATTTGCAAAGTTTTTTTTTTTTGGTTTACATTTCTGCTCCACAATTCCAGTTTTCTGTAAAAAGCGTATTCGACATTATGCTGTGATCTTCTTATCATTGAAATAATAATATTAAGAATTAGTTAAGTTATTGAAAAAGAACATTAATTTTATTTTAAAATCGTATTTTAAGATTTAAGCATTCGTTGACACAAGTAATAGTAAGTAGAATAACTTGCCTACATTTAAGGAGTCACTGATGTACCAAAATAAACTTGAATTGTTGATACACATTATACAACTTAATGCGAATTTAAATATAAATAGTGGTATCAAGTCATAAGAAAGATTTTATAATAATAATACTTAAGATATAGTAAATACCTCGAACTTATATCTATGAACAGAAAAAAGGATATAAATCAAAACATTTTCAGTGCGAGGTATCACATCGTAATCTTTTATGTAAACAGTAAAGGCATGAATTAAAAATACATTTATTAGATCCTATATGTATAACACAATATCCTTTTCATGGTACTACCAGATATCGAAAAACTGACAATTAGAAGTAAAATAAATAACGCCATTACAAATTTTAAAAATTATTCCAAGAAAAAGATACAGCCGAACAAATAATACTAAGTAAAAGCATTAAGGAAAGTAAAGAATTTCTACAAAACAACAAACGTCTCATCTTCATTAAACCAGATAATACTAATAAAACAGTAATAATGAGTAAAAGTATATATGATAATGAAAAGATCTGTTTGCTTAACGACAAAGACATTTATACATCATTAACAAATAATTTAACAAAAAATTTCAGAAAGAAAATAATGATCTCGTTAAATCTTGGGCATGTATTTCATGCAAATATCGCAAAATTCTAAAAATTAATAATTCTCCGCCATCCGCAATATGTATATGGATATCTAAATTATATAAAATAAATAATAATTTAAGCACTATTGTATTCAAAGTCCATTATATAATTAAGACAAATGTTTGTCAAAGTCACTTACAAACATAATACACAAAAAGTAAATATTTCATAAAAAAATCCTTTGATTTCAAAAACTTCATAGACAAAATAACAGCTAATTAAAATTACATGCTGTCTCACTGTATTACTACTAATATACCTATTGCACTTGCAATAAGTACCACCAAAGAAGCACTAGAATAAACTTCAAGAGTTCACTAGTTTATCACAAGAAGAATTTATTAAAGTATGACAATTTACTTTAAATACAACTTACTTTCAATATACCAGTTATACTACAAACAAATGTTTGGTTCAGCTGTGGGATCTCCAATTTCAAGCTATATTGCATAGATAGTATTAGAAGATTTAGAAAGGAGTATTCTTTTCAAAATTTATTTTATATAATTTTTTTACAAACGTTATGTAGATGACAGTATTTTATGTTTACTAACACCACACAAAGCTAAATATATTTTGGAAAAATGTGTCAGTTATTACCCAAAACTTCAGTTTACAATAGAAAAAGAAACAAAATTAAATAAATTCTTAGAAAATAATAAAATTTTAAGAAAATTTCATTTAAAATCAACTTCTTTAGGTAGATATTTAAATTATTATTCTTGACAATCCATGTCAATCAAAAAGGTTCGCAAATAAATAAAAATGTTAATAATATATCTGCTAATCCACCAAAACATACAGTAACTACGTATAAACCAATTTTGAAATTGGAGTACATAAAATATATTATTGCTAGTTAATACCGAAGATATAAAAAATACCTACATCTAGAATAAATAAGGATTGACATAATTGTCTGTCTCCAAGCAGACAGCATTGGTATTTCCTTATCAATGAGATATAATAGTGCAATGCATGCAGAAATAAACAAACATGTTGAGATAGATATATGTAATAAACCCTAATACCGAATCTAAAAACTTGTCAACACTAGTGGATCTCATCTTACACATTATCTACAGTAAGTGATCTCGACTTCGCATGTATACTTCATGTATATATATAAGAAATAAATTTGCTTGCTTTCCTTTTATGCCTATAATAAGCATACTTTTCTACGGGTGATTACAATCTATCCTTATAAAATATCCATTCCTTCAGGTGGATATCAGGTTGTCTAAAAACACACGGATCTGAACTTGTCAAAAAATGTGTATATATATATACTAAAAACATTAAAATTATTCTTAGCGAAATACGTTAAAAAACGTATAAAATTAACCTAAAATACCAATCTTGACGTAAAGGCTCCAATGAAAACTATAATAACAAATAGAAAAACATGTTATTATTTGTAGTTTCTGCCAGTACTATGAACATGTTTAGATTTTTGGAGTTTGGATCTTACTGCACATATTACCTACTACATACAATGTTTATGCTATGTTTTACTGAAGAAAACTAACAAGTTTGAAACACGTATCTGCAGGTGCTATACACTTCAAAAGGTGTCAAGTTTCATTTTTAATATAGGCGTTTCTACATTTTCACTAGTATATGTAATTTAACACATAAATAGATCAGGACATGTCTACCGTGTGGTGATGTTGGTTGTTGTCTTAGATGAATAGATGTTCATCTGGTATAAGCTACAAATAACAGCCTGCTTTTCTATTTTTTATTTAATTTGTTATGAATTATATTATTTCTATTTATCATAATTAAATACTAATTTAGATAATGTCACATACATATTAAATACAAAACAAATAGAAGATTTAATGATACTATATGAATAGATATTAAATTTTTAACAGTGCTGACAATGATTATAGATTTATCTTGCACTTATTATTTAACTAATAAACAAAATGGTATAAACTGTGATATACTTACTTACAGATTTAATAAACCATAAGTTATAAAAAATAGAAACAGAATCGGTCCCAAAAAAGAGCCCTCAGGTACACCGAATTATTTACGTTTTCTTATAGAAGTAACATTATTACACCTTAAAGTAGATTAAAAAGATGTATATGATAATTTAAAAAGCTTCTCTAAACTCAGTAAATCCCTATAATTAAAGTTATTTTTGTCATTAAAATCTTTTTAATTGATTCCTAAACTTCTCCCACAATTTAAAATATTATAAAAAAGTTAATAAAGTTATTCTAACTGAATTTCAGTCTTATTTTCATATTAAAACTGTTCTTGCTTCAGATTTGCCCTGTGAATAAAATAAAAAAAAATTAAAAAACTTACCGGAAAATTCTTCTTTTTCTCTTTTTCCTATTTCTCTAGAACGAAAGAATTTTTTCTTAAAATCCGAGGAAGAAACATAAAAACCCAGTTTATTTTTTTTTTTGACGAATAATGATAATAATTTTAAAAAAAAAATCTCGAAATGAATAGCCGACAAATTCTTCGCGACTTCCAAGAGTTTCGAAAGAAGCGAAATTCTTCGCTTCAAATCGCGTAGATATTTCCGCGCGCAGCCCTAAACTCGTGGCACAAGGAACCCGAATGAATGGTGTATTCAGTCCTGGTGTTTGCCCATCAGAGACGCGCAAAATACTGACGCTGAAGTAAGCTTTTGCAAAGCACAAAGCTTCCACGCAAGCTTAACACATGCATTCTTTCAATTTTATACGTATGTATTAGTATTATAATAACGTCAGTAGCAGCACTAACAATATATCTTCACACAAAAACACTCGTTAATTCCTGATTATTTTAATATTCTAGTGTTTTTCTTTTTTTACCACATGCATACGTAAACATGTGTCAAATAAAAAGCCATTCTGTTACATAATGCCTCTTTTATGATAATAGATTTATATATGTAGGTTTTTATTTTTAGAAATACATATTCCAATGACGATTTTTAATAACCTAAGTAAAAAGGTGATTATGCTGAAATATTAAAAAGTAATTACATAGGAAATATAAAGCTAATTTAAACCCTAAATAACATTTAAGCATTCATTGTTAGATTACTCGTATATACCAAGTAATCAAAAGTGATTGCCGACATTTAATATTAAGAATAATTACATTAATCATTAAAACTTTTATTACAATTGAATAATAGTACACAGGAAAATATCAAATTAAAAAAAATATCTAATGCGTTACAACACTGCCTTTCAAAAATCACCAACACTATGGGTGTTTTCGGAAAACGTATAGCATTTAACTGATCTGGTCCAAAAGTACCTGAGAGGATCACAAATTTTACCCGGTTATTTCAAACATTCCCGAACGCAATTTGCTGTCATTTATAGTAACGTAACGTAAACATAACATATATTCAGAGCATAGAATCTGTACCGGCCGAAAGAAAAAGTAAATGGTAACCACAGTGACTACTGCAACACCAGTTACTCGTAAAATAGTTTAATTAGCAAGTTTAGTTGTACTTGAATCTGAAGGCAATACTCTGTACGCAATTCTACGCAAAGAGGAAGGGAAAATTGAAATTTATCAAGATTTTTTTTAATTTATTTCGTAAATATATAACCGTTTTGTGTATTGGCACTAACTCTTTGTAAGGTTATCTCACGCTACCATAGTCACAACAGGGTTATGAAAAACGAACCGGGTTGTTGAACCCGGCTACTTTTTCGACAAACTGAAATATTTGAAAGAATGCATATGTCATTTTTTTATTTAGAATTCCAAAGCATATACCTATATAACTACATAGTATAGAATAGTTTTCGAATATCGTGAAGAAACTATGAAAGGTTCATATGTGATTTTGACATTTGTCACACACTTGCTTTGTTTTTTTGTCAGCTTGTCTTGGGAAAAGGTGATATCTTGATTTTCTTTCCGGTTCAGGTTCAGCAGAGTGTCCAAGAAGTGAAATACCACCTAGCTTTACATCCTTATTTGCTTGTTCAGTGTAATTTATCGTAAAATTATATTAAGAAAAGAAAACTGAAGTGCATATAAAAACTTACAAAAACGGTACAGTTTTAAAAACTGAAACTTATTTCAACACGAGTTGTATATCAAACCCTAGAAATACTATAAATAGAAGATTAACTAAAATTGCAGTGCCATCTATTGATAGCAAAACTACAACATAATTTTTGTGCTGGGGTCCACTTAAGGGTTAATTTCCGAAAATGCCTTATATGACTCTGAATTATAAAGCAATTAAATAACTTACCATGGAAATTATTAATTGATTTGATTGGTGGCAATCAATTTTTCATAAAAGTTCTTATCTGCAAACGGTGTATTGTCGTTGTGTAACATGGCATTTATCATTATGACGATTTCTGAGATGTGTAAAAACAACTATCCATGAATTTTGAAAAGTCTTGAAGGTTGCAGGTGGAACAAAAAAAAACTTTTGATTTTTAATTTGTAATAGCGCGGAAAAGTGGCTTTTTCGTGTAAATACGAAGATAAATTAAAAATATGAACAATATTGTACGTCTTGAGGTGCCGCAACGATGTTAAAGTTTCATAAAAACACACATTTTGAAACTTTTTCAAAGATTTTTTGGTGTCTTGATTATGAAATGAAAAGTAGGAGCTATAATATGAATAGAAAGATAAAAATCTGGAGATCTCATTAATAAAAATCGTTATAATCAGATATCAGAAAATAATGGATTGTTTTTTGATAAAAGAAAAGGCAAAACAACTGTTCAAAAAAAAGGAAGTAGGTTGTACAAAAAGTTATATCAGAAGAGCACGTTTCAGCAATAGAGGAACCAAACTCAAAGTTTTTAGGTCACGTAACACCTAAATCTGGCAACGGAAAATATATAGTAAACAGTATACTGTAATTTCTTGAAGATAGAGAACACAAGAAACAACTTTTGAACTTTACTTTTACTGAGTGTGATGGAACCGTTGTAAACACTGGACATAATAAGGGTGTGATTTCTCTGATTGATACAAAGGTTAATTTGTTTGTTCCATGGTAATGAGCTACCACTGAGACATCTTTTTTGTCATTTAGATGGCAAAACAAAAAGACCCAATTAGTTTAAAGGCGAAATAGGTCAGCAGCTAAAAGAAACTGTACTAATATTCATGTGGATACTTTTTTTGCCAATTCAAAATAACCTTTTTCTTTTGGAGGACAAAAATAATGTACAGCTCAAAGATATTTATTGGATATGTGTTTCGCTGTATCAAGTGTAAATTGCTCACTAGATTTATCTTTAAGATACCCTGGAAAACTTGCTCACTCCAGGTAGTTGACATTAGACAACCGCTTGTTTAGATTTTGTGTGGCAACTGAAAATCCTACTGAAAATCTTAAAACTGCCTTAAAAGCGCCTGTGTGGTTCAATATTAAGTTAAAACCTTTATGTACTTATGGCTCCAAATATCAGTTTAACCTTATCTCAAATTCACGCTATCTCTCTGACGATTGCAAGAACGCTATAGACCCGGTTTTTCAAAGAAATGGGTACTTTGCTGCTACGGAAAATCTTCCTTTGTCCATGCCATGTGATGCACGCAAAATTCAAAGAGAATTTTAGTTTACGGCGTGTTTTAAAAGCAACAACAGAAAGTAGAGGGGGAGTTAGGAAATTTACAGCTTCAGAGATAAGCTTTCATGCAAATGTTTACATCGACATGATCTGATGGCCTGAAAATGAAGTAACTGTTAAAACACGTCTCCATTGACTCTCTCAAAGACTTTATAGGGAAGGCATCTGAAGCTGAAACAAATAAAGTGGATTCAGTTATCGACTTTCCTCGGCTTTCTTACCACACGCAAGCAGTGGCAAGAGCTGTGAAATGTCTATGGTTCAATCGCAAGAGAAGGGTATATAAGAGCAAAAATTGATTCACGTGTGAATATTCCAAAGTTTAATACAAAAAAAAAACAATTTAATGTGGCAAAAAGTAGGAACAAACATTTTTCTTTTTGAACGTAAAAGGCAATTTTTCCTCATTACTACCAAACTAATATATAAAAAAAAAATAAAAGGCCATATTCGTTCCATCCCATCGAAATTTTCAGGTGTTTGAAAGCTGTTTATGGCAACTGTTGCGTGGATATGAAGAAAGTTCGCCAGCCGGTTTGCCAAAATTTGTTATAGAGGCGAGATGAAGGGTTGACGAAAATGTATCCTGGTCGACTAGTATCATTGACGCATCAAAAGATGATTTAAAGAAATCGCCGAATTTCGGAAAAACAAATTAGTCAGCAATTGGGCATTAGTTTCTTACGTTGAATTGCAGAAAAAACAGGCCAGATTAGCTCCGCGACAATTAACGAATCATTATGACCCCGAAAACAAGCGGCAATCAATCGTCGTCCTGATTCCACACGTGTGCGAAAATTCATGGCAGAAAGTCATTCTTACCAATTACAAGATGCAAAGGGATTCATTTATACAATAGGGGAAGGAGAGGCTCATTGATACACGGGGAACAATAATGCAGTCGCCATTACAGGAAACTGTTACAACCAAAGAATTTTTTATGTGAAAAAGTTAGACTAGGAACCATTAATACCGACATAAAGTTTCGTCCCCGTACTTAGCTTAAATTTCAACCGCGAGATGGCCAAGTGATTTTGCAAGATCGAAGTTTTTAGATACGCGTGCGTAACACTTCAGCTTTTGAGTTAGCCATTCATTTTAAATTTATGAAATTTGTATTAAAGGTAAGTTTTATTACTATAAAACAATTTGATGTTTCCCGATTTTCTCCAATTTTGTACAATTATTGTTCAGATAATTTTTCTAACCTATAATCAGGTTGGGGAAGATTGATACATTACATTGCGGGGTAGATTAATACGTATCAATGTACCCCACCGAATGTTTTTGATTTCAGTACCTAAATATGGTGAGAGTATATAAAAGAAAAACGAACCGAAATAACATTGATGAAGGTGCTATGACTTCAGTAATCAACGAAGTTCTAGAAGGCACCTTATCGATACGAAAATCTGCCGATAAGTATAATTTGAAGGCGGCAACACTTCAACATAGAATCGAAAAAAATAAGAAAAATACTGATAATATTTCAGATAGACATTATTCATCAAAGTATTCGTTTCAACAGCTTTTTTCTTTAGAAGAAGAAAAAATGTTAAATGATTACATAACAACACGCAGTAAAATGCATTATGGTTTAACACTTACGCAAATAAGAAGCTTAGCATACCAATATGCCAAAAATTGGGAATAAAGTTTCCTATAAGTTGGAATGAAAAAAAAAGTGCAGGCATCGATTGGGTTCTAAATTTTAGAAGAAGACAGAAAAACTTAAGCTTAAGAAAACCTGAAAATACAAGTGCGGACCGATCTTTTGGTTTTAATAGAATAACCGTAAGTGAATTTTATAAGAATTATGAACAGGTACTGGAACTATATAAATTCACACCAGACAGAATTTTCAATTTTGACGAGACTGGAATAACAACTGTTCTCAACATACCGAAACTAATAGCAGATAAGAAACAAAAACAAGTTCGCCAACTAGTATCTGCTGAAAGAGGAGAGTTGGTGACATTTGGGGGAATAATTTCAGCGACTGAGACCCATATCACTATAGGAGCAATAAATTATGCACGTGATAATGGAATTGTTTATTTATCATTTCCGCCGCACACCTCTTGATGTTGGGGTCTAAGGTCCCTTTAAGGGAAAGCTACAAATCGCCTTCAATGATTGGCATGTGGACAATCTTGGTAAAACTTCATCAATCTATGACATTCCAAAACTTGCGAAAATAGCCTACTTTGAAGCTTTTACTGTTAAAAATATTACAAATGGATTTAGTAGACTTGGGATTTGGCCGTTCAATAAATTGGCTTTTGGGGACTCGGACATTTTACCTTGCGATGTTTACATTAACAATCAAAATGAAGATCAAGGGACCAGTAATGAGGAACAAGAAAGCCGAGAAATTCTAGAAACTGATCCTTCAAATGTAGATATCGAGATGACAAACATACCGTCACCACGAAGAACACCAGAGCCGACTACCTCCACATCAAAAAATCTTATAACTCCTGAAACTATTAAACCTTACCCAAAACATAGCAAAACAAGAAAAAGTGGAAAAAAAGGAAGGCAACCGGTGAAATCTAGAATTTACACTGACACACCTGAAAAAATAGACTTGAAGAGTTACACAATATAAAAGAACTTGGGCTGAGGCTTAAAAAAGAACAAAAACAGAGAATAAAGGATATGAAATCAGCTAAACTACTTTTAGAATGCGGCCTTAAAAAAAGACACCAAAAAAAATTGATCGAATCAAATTCCACGAGCATTTCCGATGAATGTGAATTCATGGATTTTCCTTCAGATGAAATTTCTCTTGATGAAGATGCAGTGCCAGAAGAACCACACATTGATTTACCAAATTTTGAAACAATAGCTGATGGAGACTTTTCATTAATAAAATTTGCAAAGAAATGTCTACGGTTAGTATGTAGAACATTATAGTCAGTCAGAATATAAAGTCATATTCTTGAGGAAGAAACCAACCTCATTGACTATTGTTTTTTCAGTTGTAGAGGATGTTGCGTCTGTTGACATCTCAGATGTAATTATGAAGTTACCTCAACCTTGTATTACCAAAGGAACGAGCAGAACTGCTTCAATGTTTAATTCTGTAGTTAATTTAACTTCCTATAATGTTTGTTAATTCGACTTTTGTTTTTTAATAAAGTCTTCTTGTTGTTGTTGTAGTGGCTTTTAAGTCAGGCCTTAGGCCTTTTACTTTTAGTCTTATCTGTATTAATCTTAATGTGGCTTGATGGAAATGAACTCTTTCAGAGGATACTTACAGAAGAGGGCCTATATGAGGGGGAGCCTAGGTCTTTTGTGCGGCAAGTAGATTTCTGGGTCGTATAACATTTCTGTTGTGAGTTTTATGTTGTCGTTGTTGTCAATGGAGTCGTAAAATTTTCGGGAGAGATTCTCGATAAATTCTGGGATAGAGGGGGTGTTTGTCTCATTGTGTATTTGCGAGTTTCTTATATACCAAGGGGCTTTCAGGACCATCCTGAGGGAAATATTTTGAAATATTTGTAATGATTTAATATGAGTCGGAGCTGCGTGTTTCCATATCTGTGATCCATAGTTTAACGTGGGTCTTAGGATTTATTTGTAAATTCTTAATTTTAGTTTCGGATCGAGGGTGCTTGCGGAGCCCAGGAATGGCAACAGGCTGCCCCTGCCCATTTTTGTCTTCTTTAAGGTGGTTTTAAGGTGATATGAGTATGTTAATCTTCTGTCCAGATTGATCCCTAAGTACTTCACGCATGTTAACCAAGGTATTTCTATATGGTCGATATAGATGTTTCCTCGAAACGGCTTTATTTTCCTACGGAAGATGATGGCTTGGGTCTTATCTCCGTTTATTCCTATTCGCCAGGTATGGCACCAGGTTATAAGTTTATCGATGGCAGTTTGTAAGGTTGAGATAGCAGCGGTATGATTAATTGACGTTGCTAAGATAGCTGTTTCATCTGCGTATGTCGCCAAGAGAGTTTGTGGGGTCTTGGGAATGGCTGAGGTAAAAATTGCATACAGATGCGGTGAAAGGACTGAACCTTGGGAAACTCCGGCGGTGAGGATTCTGGGTGAGGAAGTTGAATTTTGAAGTTGTACCGAGAATGTTCTACGATATAAGAAAGACTGAATTTGATTAGATAGTTGGGGTAGCTATATGCATAAAGTTTGTATAAAAGACCCTGATGCCACACCCTGTCAAAGGCCTTGGATACATCTAAGAATACTGCTGCTGTTGTCTGGTTTTTATAAAAGCCGTCATGGATATGCTCTGTTACCCTGGAAAGCTGCGTGATGGTGGAGTGATGTTTTCTGAATCCATGTTGCTCTTCAGGAATAACGTGGTGTTCTGTGGAGTGCTGTACCAATGTTGACAGGATTGCTTTTTCTGCTATTTTGCTAGTTGCAGATAGCAGACTGATCGGGCGGTAGTTTGATGTGATGTTGTGATCCTTGCCTGGTTTCGGAATCATCACCACTGAAGCGTGTTTCCAGCCTTTCGGAAAGATTTGAATTTTGAATACCGCATTTACAATATTCAGGAGGAACATGATCGCCTTGAATGGCATGTTCTTCAGCATTTTATTCGAGATGTCGTCTTTTCCTATGGCCTTCTTTGGTTTTAGTTCTTTTAATATGTTATTTATTTGCTGAGGGGTGATGAAGTCCGTAGTTGGTATGACAGGTTCGTTTTTCCTTTTGTTTAGGGATTTGTTAGGGAATTTGTTCTATATTTGCATTTTTCCAATTAGGAGTGCACTGCTGCTCCACGTGACTGGCAAGTGTTTCCGCTTTCTCAGAGTTAGTAATGCTGTATCCATCTGGGGTCTTAAGTGGTGGGGTGCTGTGTTTTTTCCCCTTCAAGGCTCTGGTCAATTTCCACAATCCACCGGGGTCTTCCCCTATGTCATCTAGTGTTTTTATCCACTTAGAATTTTTATATTCACTAATGGCTATTTTCACTTCCCATTGCTGTTGATTGAGTAGGGTTTTGGTTTGTGGATCTAGGGTTGCTTGGTATCATCTCCTTGTGGCGTTTTTCTGTTTGATTAGATCTTTTATATCTCCTGGCAGTTGTTGTGTCCTGTGAATGTGAGATTTTGTGACTGTGGCGGTGTTTGATGCTTCGTAGATTTTGGAGTGCAGGATGTCAATTGCATCCTCCATGTCTTCTTCTGTTTTTATAGCAGAAATTGCCGGGATGATATTGGCTAGAGTCTTTTTGTATATGGTCCAATCAGTATGTTTGGTTACTGTTGCAACAATATTTGATCTGTGCCCCAATAAAGTTTAATAAAAAATAATAAAATGTTATAAACAAGTTACCCTTTTTTTTGTATTATATCAATCTACCCTATGATGTATTTATCTGCCCCACCTACCATATCATTCTGCTTGGTGGGGTACATTGATACAATTAAAGTGTTGTTAAAAATTTTTTTATTAAACAGTAGGTTAATATTACAGCTGTATTATGACAAAATAGTGTAGAATAATAACCAATCTATTGAATGCATGGTAAAAATTTAGTATATTACAAAAAAAAATTCGTAATCGCCTTCAAAAAGAATTACATCAATGAGCCCCACCTTCAACTACTAATTCAATAAAATACTGTAAAACTCTACCACCATTAAAGAGACAGACTCACAATGTCACCCCGCCAAACAATTCTTTATCTCAAGTGCGAATAGCCGTTACCATTATATACTAGTCTAAAGGTCTGCTTATCTACAAAGTTCCTCAATGTCTTACAAAACTTATTTTACCATATAGTACATCAATATTCGATTTCAGGTTACTGTCAGCCATGAGGATCAGAAAACGAAGAGAATCGACAAAAGAGTAATCACATCTATTAATATCCACGTTCTCTAGGTAACACTATCTAACAGAATCAAAAAAATGAATAACGTGTTTAATTGCGATTAATTATTAATTTATTGTCACTCAACCACTTTTTGATGCTTTGTATAACTTTAGCCCACAGTTACCAAGTTCATAGTAAAAAAGACAGCATCCGAACATTTGATATAATGGATATCATTAAAATAAAGCAAAACATAAAAAGGGGCTTAATATGCCGTCCTGAGGGACACCCTATTATTGTGTAACGCACCGGATGTAAAGGCGTTGTTTAAGAACGTAACTGTACCGTTTGTTTCCTATGTGTTAAATACAATTGAAACCAAGAAAATATTTAGATCATACGAACTTATTTTGAATGCGTGAATGGATTTACTATTTATCATTAATATCAGATATCGACATAGCATATATCGACAAGGCAAGTTTGTAATCTTTTTAATTCATTTCTATACAATGCGCTTTTTTCATGTTCTTAGAACAAGTAAAAGATTTGAATACAATATCGCTCAAATTGATAAGTAAATCTAAACACATCAAAACTTTAACAAATCAAACTGTATTACATTCAGTGAGATCAGGTTCAAAATTAATAGTATTTTTATTTTTTTTCTATTAATCATACCTACCAGCAGTTTGGTTTAGTAAAAGGTGAAATGCAATTTACAGTATATTATGTATATAAAACATGGAAATGAAAGAAATTCTTTTCAAAGTTTTATCAATATCGTATATTTTGCAACTCTTCCAGTACCTCTCTCTCTCTCTCCAAAAAAGTAGCATCGAATTTAAATACATAAAACTTTAAATAGATTTCTAACTCTGTCTGTTTATAAATACTTGATTAGGTTTGCCATTAGCATGTTTCGTTTTTCTATTTCCCGTTTTATATGAACATATACAATACATGTCGACCCGACATGTAATGTTAATAAATCCTGTAAATATTTTATATTTTTCAAATAAAAGCAGATTAATAATGTGAACTTATCAAAATTAATGTATGACATAGCTATCGCATTTATTTATTATTGATCACAAGAAATGCGTTAATTTTCAGAGTAGTGCAGTTTATTTCATTAGTTTACAACTATCAAAAAATAATTGATGAACACACTTTGAAAACAATTTCCAATAAACAACTTATTTACTAAAACGAAATTCCTTATTATACACGACATATTTAAAAAGTTAAAATACGGGCATATATTTATACGGAATTGGAAAAACTAGATCTTAGTTAGCTATTTAATTGTAAATGTAGGAAAAATGTTCCAGACTTATTGCATAATAAGATATCTACATAGACCAATTTTTTAGACAAACGAATCCAACTTATCATGAAATAAAAAGAAATTTACTTGAATATTCCGTACATGCATTACATTTAATAAATTGCAAGATACATAAAAATTATCTGCTTATACAGAAATTCAGTTGCTTTTGTCAAGGCCGCTCTGAATCTAAGTAATTTTTTTTGTTATTAATTATCCTATGTCCGAATTGAATTTAGGTTTTTTCAAATAGTCGCTAATATTATTTATATAATTACATAATATATGATTTCGGTACTCAATTTTTTCAATAATTTTTTGGGGACCGTAAGGAGACGTCTCACGTAGTTTTCTAAGAAGCTGCTATCATCGTCCGCTATTAATCTACCATAAATGACACCGTGCATTTCACCAGCATGCCGAAAACCTTCCGGAATAATTGTCGACTCCATGGCTGTTAACGACGAAATCCAACTTTGTAGCATACGTGATCTTTAGATTCACAAAATTTTGCACAAATTAAACAAATTTTGAATTTTTCGCCTACATACATTTTTTTCGTTCGCCATCCAACAATTGCTGCCACTCCTGATAAATTGCTGTAATTAGACTTATGCGCTCGTTTGGCCCATGCTCTTTCATTTATTCACATATACAAAAAAAATCTTAAAACTGTCCTGTGGCTAAAATACAAGGTATAAATAAAACAAAACATGAAGGCACAACAAATTCAGATATTTAAATAAATGATTTTACCATCTAGAAAACTGAAATTTGTGTAACTTGCTGCCTAAAACAAATGCAACTTAGTTTGTAGAGTCCGGCAAATCTCTAAGTTCGTATCTTAAAGTTGCTTTGGTCAGATTTTAGTTTTCTACAAACATTGTTCATATTATTAAAAGGCTTCAACATGTAAGGTTAAACATAACAATAAGTCGTGCAACTTCATAATTAATAATAATAATGTATATTTATTGCCGAAGAAAACTGCATTTCTGAAATTCCATAAAGCCGAAACCTTGTCCTTGAAAAATTAAATACATTTTGAAAGCGAGAAGAATATTAACGAACTGAAAAAGAGTCTAATAAAGTAGACGCATCAATGTTATCAATCACGTAATCAATCATAAATTAACACCAACAAATATCTAAAATATATTAAAATTTGCCTGTATATACCAACCACACGTATTTTTTTTACAAATATGTTTAATGTTTACTCAAACTTATGTATGAAAAAATGAATACAACTTTATTTGGTCATAAAATTTAGTTCGAATCTTACCTGTGACAAAATGTTTTATAATTTATTTTCCCTAATCAACTCTATCAATGCCGATTGGGAAAAATATAATATTCAATAGTCCAAAACATCTGCTTATTATAAAATATATATATTTACATTTTATTAAAAAACAAAACAGGCACTGTTACTGTTACAGCACAGAATTGTTTTTGTAATATTTTAGTTGACTTCAACATCTAAAGTAAAATATCACCGCCAGAAATTAAGTAACAAGTTAAATTTCATAATAATAACAACATATATTTATTCCAGACGAAGAATTAATATCTAATACATTCTCCCAAATATTATTAAAATAATTTCAAAATAAAGTCGATATCCGAATGAAGCATTCGTTTACCTAAGGTAATAAAAAAAGTTGAATAAACTCTCGGTTTATTTGACGTTCGGCTTAATACTGTTGATCAGGTATACCTTCCACATCGCTGGCCTTAGACATTTGAATGGTGTGTTGCCTATTTACCATTTATCAGTGCGAAATTTGCGATCATTCTCATTGGTTTCAAAGTAATTTTTTGTAGACCAGGGTTATTTTGAAAGTAAAGTAAGTACATTTTCGTGTTCAGAATAAAAATATCTAGGCACCCACGATTCAAAAAAGTACTTTTTAAGCACAGTAAGCTTTATATCGCTATAAACCGGAAAAAATTCAAAGTGCTGTATTTTAACTATTTTTTAATATAATTGGAAATTTTAATCGATAGTCGCCACAACAAATACTGGTTATTTCGTTCATGTAGCGGCAACTTTTTCAAGTGCCCTGATTACTGGGATTTTTTGCGTTGAAATTGACCATTTTGTGGCATACGCCGATCAAGTAAAATAGTGCGAAATGTATTACAAATGTCAGAATAAAAATTTTGATGTTACCCAACCGTTTTGAGTTTTCTAATAAAATGAAATATTACAAAGTAACTTGTCTTAATTTACCAGAACTATTTCTACCATTGTTAACAAGATGGAACACATAAGTAAATATCGGTATGCATTGTTTACTTCAGTAAGCACAATTGCATACAGTTCTGGAGGCAGCTTTGTTGTATCAGCTAGAGGTGTCTACTCCAATACTGTACGTGTAAACATTCGGTTTAGGGGGAGACACAGATCGAGCTCTTGGGCACGGAATTGCAGTACAAATCTAGATTTGTAAGTGTATTTAGACGAGCGATCCAATATTTCTATTTATCAATGTTTCACTGATAATTAATTGTGTATTAGTCGTAGATATACGGTGTCGTGATAAAGTTTGGAAGAAAATTCATAAGGCGTTCTATAATGTTTTTAAGGAAATCGCTCTGACAGGTCAATTTTTGTTTTTAAAATGCCGTTTTTTGACGATTTGACGAAATTTTTTTTAAATGACGTCATTGGTTGTTCACAATGACGTATCATCATTTTTTTAAAATGACAACCTTCACAGTTCTTTTAAGTTTTTAATAGACCTTCTTATTCCTTAAGCGATGATGTAGAAAAATTGGTATCTTACTTAACAGTCTTTTTGAATAAAGTTACAAAGTAAAACTTATTTTAACAAAAATCTTAATTTAAATCAACTTACATTGGAAAAGTCTATTATCTAAATTGTAAAAAGTTAATCTAAATTTTGATAAGTTAAGAACAAAAAATGGCACATTTGACTGAACGGAAAAGAATAGAAATTTTAATAATGGTTGGATACGGCGAGAGACTAAGAACTCATGCGGAAGTTTGTGAGTTATTCAATCAAGCACATCCTGATAGGCCTCCAATTGCAAGATCTACAGTATGTCAATTGGGCGCCAAGTTTACGGAAACTGGAAGTATAAAAGATATGTCCCAAGAAGTTCGACCACGAATAAGTGATAAAACAAAATTAAAAATATTACTTGAAGCGGAGGAGGACCATCATATTTCTACAAGGCAACTTGCTCTATATAACAAGGTGGACCATAATTTTAATTAATTTTTTGTAAAATTATTTAAAAAAGAAAAGTATCATCCTTACAAAGTTCACCTTATTCACGAGTTAAAAGAAGATGCTCCATTCATGTTACGATGTGATCAAAATTTCAATTTTTTAAACAACATTATTTTTTCTGATCAAGCCTCAACAGATCAGTACATCGCCATAACTGTAGGTTGTTACAATTTCATGTTCGTGCGTAACGTATATCTTCTTGTGCATATTATTTTTAAGGTACTCTGTATATATATGTTCCGTATCACGTAGCATTTAGTAATGCTAGTATATTTTGTAGCGTTTATTTGGTTAGAGTTACTATTTTTCAGTTCAGTGGAATCAATTCCTCGTTTTGTTTATTTTTGTATTTGGAGAATATTACATTTTGTTTCTATATTTTAATCTGAGTTTTGGGAGAATGCCTGTATTGATTTTCTAAATATCGATGTAATATTGATATATTGGTTTTGGATATATTACTGCCCTCTATAGGGCAAATACGTAAGTGTCAGAGCTCGCTGTCAGAGTGCGTTTTCTTACCGGCCGCTATAGCTCCTGTTTAACAGCTATAGATGGCGCGTGCGTATCGTTTAACGTATTTAAATATTTATCGAAAATTCTTTTCTTTATTTCCTTTTGTTTATTTTAAGCATTGTTTGGGAATTTATAAATAATAATATAATTACTCTCTTGGGATTACCGTTAGTAAAGCCAAAATAGTTGTTTTAGTCGTTGTTGAGCAGTTATTTCCTTCTGTCAGATAGCGCTTTTGACATCTATCTTCCCGATGGTTCTAGAATAAACATTTGGTACTACGTCTTTCTTTTTCGATTCAGATCTTCTTGAAGTAACATCTGCCACGCAAAAGTAGTGATAAATTTCATAGCCAGCTTGTGCAAGTTAAATTCCGGTATTGGTTCTATCGTTGTTAGATCACGAACAATGTGGATTCTATTAAAATTTGCCAATATTAATTTTTGATTTTTGTCGATGGATTGAAGCTCGTAATGAGGATATAATTTTCTTCTGGCTGGGAGCCCATTTGCTACTCTAAGTACCTTTATTGGTTGTCTCATTAAACCTAATTGTTGTGTTTTCTTGATCCGACTTTTAGCTTGCGTTTTATATATGGTAATTACAAACCGTTTCCAACAGCAATTTGTATTTTTTTTAAGACACGTGCTGTTTTTTTTTTTTTTGTGGGGAAGATCTTGTCGTGCCGATGCTATTTTTATTGTGAAGATTCTTATCTACTGCCTTCCGAACCTGTTCTGCAGCCTAAATACCGTGGGAATTTCTTGAAGGTTGTACCTAGTGTGTCGAGTTTGATTGTCGTACTGTGTGAACATGCAGGTATTTGTGAACTAATTTTAATATTTTTCCAAATGTACTTCGTGTGTATAGAACACTGCCGGTTTATTTAATTGGGCACAGTCACTTGTGTGCTAGAAATAATTACCCGGAGCACATCGGGTGTTTATATACTGTCTTTACTGTCAAATCATAATTTAAGTTTTCATAATTTAACATTTATAATTTTAAGTGTTTTGGTGTTGCAATTTAGCGACCAAGCTGCTCGACAGCTATAGACTTAGCAGTATAGTGTTTTTTTTTACATTTATTTAACCTCAATTAACATAGAATTTTCCTAATTAATTAAGTCAAGCTTTTGTATTTCATCTTATCATTAAATTTAATTTTTTTATTTATATCAATTTGAATAGGACTGCTTACACCTCAATTGTATTCATTGTTATTCAAGCGCAATGTTTAGTTGATGTTTCATAAAATTAATCATCCTATCCGTGTGGGAATTTTGGAAGTATTAATAGACTTCGGTAACTTACCTCATTTATTTTTTTTGTAATGTAATAAACTTTGGTAACGAGTTGTTGTGCAAATAAGCAATACTTATTCATTTATGATTTAGAAATTTGTTATCAGAAATAGAGTTTAAGCTTTTGGTTAAGTTTTTCTTTTCAAATAAATTCGTTTAATTAATTTTTTTTATCGTTATAAAAATAAAATGCAAGACATTAATAAGATGGAATTTGATCAATTGTACGATCGAATGAAGTGAGTTACAATATGAAAATATTTTAATTTATCTAATATCAAATGAAAGTTTACTTGATTTTAAATATTTCGTAGTCATTTACAATTATAAATATATTTAATGGTGTTGGACATGCTTTAAAGGTACTATGTGCGAATATTTGCCTTAAATAGATTGCTGGGCATTATTAAGTATTGAATAATCATTTAATAAAATTTCAAACAACTTAATACGAACATACGAGGATGCTTTTGATGGGTAAACACTAAATGTCTAGAAGTACTATGTGAAAATATTTGCGGCTAGCAGTTAGTGTGAACCAATTTTAGAACACTTAAGTAGCAAGACTCTAGATTACTAAAGCACTTCGTGTGAATGTTTGTTTTAGTAAAATAGTGACGGCATCGTATTAATAATTGTTACAAGAATCATTCTTTCAAAATTAAAAGAACATAGTGAACATCCATTTAAACATCATTATATATAAATATCTCACACATATTACAATACAAAAAATGAGGTGTGGCCACCACACGACTTTCTTATACGTATGAAAGTGTTACTTCCGGTCCGAATTTTGAAATTTCATTTATACAAAAAATATTCCATATCCAACTCTAAATACTTTTGTACTCTTGATAAATATATATAGAATGCATAACTTACAACATATTTGTAAAAAATCGCTATTCGATAAGAGTAAAAGTGGTACTTCCGGTCGGAATTTTGAAATTTTTTTTATATAAAAGATATTGAAAATTATGTTTTAAATACTTTTATACTCGTAACGTACTTTTCTTAAAAGCATGACTTGCGAGATATTCGCAAAAAACTGATTTTCGATAAGAGTAAAAGACCTACTTCCGGTAGGAATTTCGAAAAACTTTTTTAAAACAATTTGTTTCAAACTTAATTCTAAGTACATATGAATTCTTTATAAATTTGTTTAAACTTAGTAATTGAGGAAATATTTGCAAATTTCGATTTTTTCACTGAAGTAAACTACTACTTCCGGTCTGCCGATTTTGCTCAAAATCTAATCAGTTCTCAAGAGGCAGATTACACACGTAAATACAAAATTTGGAATTGATATCTACAGCGGTTTGGTATCAGAGGACCTCAAAACGTGGACATCTGCAAAAATCTAGAGGTCGAAAATTTTCATCATCACAATACTTCCTTATACTACGTATAAGAAAGTAAAAGGAGAATAGATAATTTCAATTAAGAACAAAATTTTTATAAGATGTTGATGTTGTTAGTAACTATAATACAAAATATATCTGATGTTAGTATAAAACAGATATTGTGTTTAATTTTGTCACCTTATCCCAAAATATACTAAATGGTATCGGCTCACTTGCGCTCGGCGCACTTGCGCTCCCACCTGAAATCGACCTATTTGCGCTCTGACCCTAATGACAAGAAATTAATGATATCTTCGCCGGCCGACTTGCGCTCCCGTTCTCTCGGTATATATACATGTATAAATACATAAAACTTAGGATATATATTGTACATAGTGCCTTTCATATTAGGTGACCTAGAAAGTATATGAAAATTACTTATTGTAGGTTTTTATAAAATATATATACTCGCTTCAATAGGGTAGGTCATTTAATATGAATGTATATACAGTGATGGGCAAATGTATGGAACCAAGTAAATATCTCTGGAGTTTCTAGAGATGTAGAAATTAAATTTGGTGTGTAGATATTACACTATATTTTGTATTTAGTTCGAATGTTTTTATCGCAATTCAACTTCCAGTTTAACCGGAAGTAATGTCAGCTTGAAATTTTTAAATAGAACACCCTGTATATTATTTTAGTTTTGAATAGAACACTTTATTGCAAGTACAAAAATAATGGGTTCGATATGTTTTATTTCATGGCCAACCGTGATATTAACAAAAAAAAAATTATTTTTGAATGAAAATGTAATAATATCTGGTAGTCCATGTAATAATTGTAGCAGTGACAGTTAATGTCAAAATAAGTAGTATTTTAGTTTTAACGCAAAAATGGCTCATTTAAGCGAAAGAGAAAGAATTGAAATACTAATGATGATTGGATTTGGCGACAGAAGAAGAACGCATCAAGAAGTTTGTGACCTTTTTAACAATATTCATCCGAATAGGCAAATAACACGTTCGATAGTTACAAAGACTTTGCAAAGGTACAATACAAATGGCACCGTCGGAAATTTAAGAAAAAGTGGACGTATAAATACTGCTACAAATGAAGAAGTAGCTCAAAATATTGCTATATCTTTAGAGGAAAATCATAATTTGTCTACTACTGAACTGGCCAATATGCACGAAATTAGCCGTCGTTCAGTAGGGAGGATATTAAAACGAGAAAGATATTACCCGTACAAAATTCGCCTTGTTCAAGAACTTTCCGACGACGACTTCAACAGACGGCTAGAATTTTGTGAATCAGTTATGGATATTTGTAACTGTGACGATAATTTTGTACAAAATGTAGTGTTTTCTGATGAAGCAACTTTTTGTTTGAACGGTACAGTTAATCGACACAACTGCCGTTACTGGTCCCAAAATAATCCTTACTGGGTACAAGAAGCTCATACGCAACACTCTCAAAAACTGAACGTTTGGGCCGGTATTTACAATAACAGAATTATTGGGCCTTTCTTTTTAGAAGGAAATTTGAACGGGAACATGTATTTAGAACTTTTGGATGCACAAATAATTCCGGCGCTGGAGGAAAATGGACAACTGCCAAATAATATCTGGTTTCAGCAAGATGGGGCACCACCTCATTACGCTCGCATTGTTCGAGATCGTTTAAACAGGACATTTCCTAATAGGTGGATTGGAAGAAGAGGTGCTATAGAATGGCCTCCTCGATCACCAGACCTTAATCCACTGGACTATTTTCTATGGGGTTTTTTGAAGTCCAAAGTTTATTTTAATCGACCAGATAATTTGCAAGAATTAGCTGAGAGAATAACTCAAGAGATTCAAAGAATTCCACCAGAAACAAAGGCTAATGTTACAATGGCATTTAAAAATAGACTGGCCTACTGTCAAGAGGTAAATGGTGCTCAGTTTGAACATTTAATACACTAACGGTATCCTAACGCTTTGTCGTAGTCATGTTTTATTTTACTATGTTTAGCGCCCTTTTCAGTAATTTAAGTACTGTTGTACTCAATTTCAGTTTTGGTATTTAATGTTATTGTTACATTTGTGATTTACACTCGCAAAATACTAGATCTTAGCATTGTAACAAAAATCACTCTTTTGTTAATATCACGGTTGGCCATGAAATAAAACATATCGAACCCATTATTTTTGTACTTGCAATAAAGTGTTCTATTCAAAACTAAAATAATATACAGGGTGTTCTATTTAAAAATTTCAAGCTGACATTACTTCCGGTTAAACTGGAAGTTGAATTGCGATAAAAACATTCGAACTAAATACAAAATATAGTGTAATATCTACCCACCAAATTTAATTTCTACATCTCTAGAAACTTCAGAGATATTTACTTGGTTCCATACATTTGCACATCACTGTATACATAAAACTATACAAGAATTATTTTTTTATGTATCTCTAACCTGACCAAAACTGTTTGGTACTTCAATTCGTATTTTTATTATATAATTACGTGACTATGTATAGAATAACTCAAACCATTTTTTCTTGAGTATTTTGCCAAATTAATAATAATAGTAAAATAAGCAATTAAACAAGAGGATTATAATAGTCAGATAAAAGTTAATAAAACAAGACTTTCCTTCACATTTCATCCAGACTTTGGACTGGCGAAGTGTAATACATAAATATAAACTTTGGTATGTTTAAAAGTGTGTAATATGTCTTTCTTTTTTGAATAAAGAAATCGTCAATATTTATGCATTTTGTAGAAAAACATGTCATTATATGTAAGTAAGTATGTCTTCCTTTTTGAATAAATATATTCCCAGTAAAAATGGAAAGCTTGAAATTACACAAAAGGTTTCAGAAACTCTTATCATAAACACAATACATTGGAACGTTCGGTACAATAAACGATGGCTTATATTCAAAAGCTAGAATAAAGTAACAAACTTACATATAATACACTGACGATTTATTTATTCAAAAAGGAAGACATATTACACACCTTTAAACATACCAAAGTTTATATTTATGTATTAAACTTTGCCAGTCCTAAGTCTGGATGAAATGTGAAGGAAAGTGTTGTTTTATTAACTTTTATCTGACTATTATAATTCTCTTGTTTAATTGCTTGTTTTATTATTATTATTAATTTGGCAAAATACTCAAGAAAAAATGGTATGAGTTATTCTATACATAGTCACGTAATTATATAATAAAAATACGAATTGAAGTAGCAAACAGTTTTGGTCAGGTTAGAGATACATAAAAAAATAATTCTTGTTTAGTTTTATGTATGTATATATTCATATAAATGACCTACCCTATTGAAGCGCGTATATATATTTTATAAAAACCTACAATAAGTAATTTTTATATACTCGCCTCAATAAGGTAGGTCATCTAATATGAAAGCCGCTATGTACAATATATATCCTGAGTTTTATGTATTTATATATGACAATAATTAATTATTAGGGTTATCGGTCCGTGTATTCTGGTTAAATAAAACTCAATTCGTTCATTCTTCTCTCTATATTTCGATAATGTTTATTATCTTTTTAACAAATTCATTACGATTTTTGATAGCACTCTCCCGATGAAGATAATAAACATTATCGAAATATAGAGAGAAGAATGAACGAATTGAGTTTTATTTAACCAGAATACATGCACGGACCGATAACCCTAATAATTAATTATTGTTATTAAGTACGGTCGATATTTTTATTATTACTATATTTATATATGTATATATTCCGAAAGAACGGGAGCGCAAGTCGGCCGGCGAAGATATCATTAATTTATTGTCATTTTGGTGAGAGCGCAAATAGGTCGATTACAGGTAGGAGCGCAAGTGCGCCGAGCGCAAGTGACCCGTATTCTACTAAATAAGAGAAAGATCAGAAATCATTAAGTAAATCACTGTATGAATTCACGAATAAAATCTAATAATTTATGCTATTATGAACATATCGAATATTAAAGTGTTACATCATTTGTATCAATTATATAAGTAGGTATCACAGCATATATATTTTTATGGCTCAAGCCAAAGTGGGAAAATGTTATATTTCCATTCCAAATATATTTATTATTTATATTAAATGTTGAATCCACAGCAATGTGTCGAGTTGTTGATTTTAAATATGACTAAGTCCGAATGTTACATCAGTATCGTATTACCAATGTATTAATCATTAACCAACGAAATTGCCTGACAGTTTAGTTAACTTTATTTGTGAAAAATGTTGACGTTATAGCAGCAAATCTACCTGGTAAAATGTTACAGTACAGGAGAAGTCTCGTATAAATACTCAATACAGTTTATAATATAGTTTACTAATAATAGAACTAAAGTATGGGAGTAGACAAAATATTATTATAGTAGTATTAATAAACAATATTGTAGATATAAAAAGAAAGAAGTAAATAAATTTAAAATAGTCAGATCTCTTTTTCACCTATTTATTCACAGGATTTGTGCGCTAATTATTACCACTTTACATGCTACTAATTACGTGCAAAGTGTGCTCCACTGAAAAGACTCAAACAACCGAATTACTTATCTATTTGCGTTGAATTTAACGGCCAGCTTTAATGACTTTAGTGTTTATTTTTATTTTTATTATTATATCTAAGGCGAAGCCATCCGCTTGCGGTTTGATATGCACATAAAATCAAACGATCAAAGGTACTGTTTACATACAAAGTCGTCAGTTCCTGTAACGGAGGATACAACGGAATTTTTCATAACTTTTTTTTTTATAATATTAATTTCATCATCCACAAAGGCACCGACGGCAGATAAGTTATTTTTTTGCTTCAATACTAATAGTAACAGTCTACTAACATCGTCCAGAAGAAAGAATTTATAATTTCCGATAAAAGGAAAGAATTTTTTACCGTAATTTTTTGTGTTCTTCTTTTTATTTTGAAGCATATGTTATTTACATATTGAAAGATATTCTGCAGGTTTCAATACGTTTATTATACAATTAATATTTAGCCATATAGACTCGGTAACTGATAATAATGATGATAATATTAGTCTATATTGGTGTCATGTGTATGCACAATGCACTTACACCAATAGTCCAATATGTTTTGATCCGTCACGTAGTTGTTCTTCATCAGTGTTCGTAAGTATGCATTTAACCTTACATCTATGAGGAGACGGAAGTCTTAAAGTTTTGGCGGAAATACTCTTACTGTTGTAGTGTAATCCGGAATGTTTTTTTAATTTTCTAACGTTGTTCTTCCAGTTCGTTGTTTTTTTTTAATTATTTTTCCTTCTTTTTTTCCTGTTTCGCCCTTCTCATCAGTTGGATCCTTTTCATCGCTTTCTTCACTGATTTCAATTTCTGGGGCAGCAAATGCAAGCTCTGCAACATCATCACTGTCAAAATCCAAAATCACATTGTCATGTTCTTAGTCAAGTTCTGGAGTTTTGTGGTAGACTTCAGTGGGTGTCTTGCAAGCTCATTTATATTCTCGTCTTGGACAAAAAACGTTCTTCTTGCACCTGCAGCTTTTTGAATGAATTGGTGCTCCTCTATAATCTGATCTTCACCTTTGTCATTTTACCCTTCCTAAACATATATATATAATAATATGCTACTGCACAAGCCCAGTTTGTTCTATTATCTCTTATAAATAATATTCATGTTCGTGCACATCCCTTCTTGCATGTTACATACATCCTCATAAGTAATTTGTTTCTGGTTAATATTTGGACAATCAATTCGATTTCTTACAATTTTCATTAAAAAAAATTTGCATATCTATCTAAATAACAACAATTAACTTAGGTATATGTGGTTAGTACTATTGCTAGTAGTTACTCAAGATGCAGCAGTTGGTACATTTTGGATATTTGCTTGCGTCAAATTTACTAAATTCAGTATTTCTTTTGTTGGTGAGGAACCGCAATAAGCAGACTAGGCAATCGAAACTTTGCTGAGACTCACTCTTTCAAGGTCATGGACTTGGCCAAATTCATGCTATTTTTCTTAGTATGAGTCTCATAGACCTATACAAATGGAAGTAATCCATTGTGGACGTTAACACAAAAGGCGTATTTAGCTAATTTTCTGAAATTTTAGACTTGCCATTGTTTGATTCTAGGGTACATATATGTCATGGTCAATAGAGTTTTATACACAGAAATTCTTTCTATTGATGTCAATTTGATGTAACTTCTGTTATATGTAATTGAAGGTTATCTCAAAACTCTTCCAAGCTTTGAAATATCAGGTTTCTATAAAGATTATACACCAATTCTAAATCTTATTATACTATCTCCAAAAAGGACGATCCCATAATTCTCTTATTTATACAATAAATTTAATTGTCGATACACTAAATTAAATGGTTGCGTTTAGGCTACTAAATAGCTTAATAAAATCAGGTATAGACCTACGGGCATTAAGGCTAAACTGTCAAAAAATGTTCTTTAATTTCGAACATACATTTTTTCCGAAAACAACAATGTATCACAAGTACACGCTTACATGAAAATACAAAAAAATAAAATGAAAAAATATTTACTATCATCTATCCTCCAACTGCACTCCATTTTGCGCTAAACATTGGCGGCATCCTTACGCAACCCCAAATGTTGCACTGACAACATTTCACCAGGAAGTTTCCATCCCTAAGTTGACGCTGAGTTCGTTTCGATTCATTGAAAGCCCCATATCTCTGTAAATTGTCTACTATCTTCTTAAATTAGCAGCGACTCAGAGGATATTTCTTCGGCTAGTGTTGCGGTTATAGTGCGGATAGGTTTGGTAATATTATAACCTCACTCAAAATAAACGTGATGTCTAAACATTGTTCGTTCATTTTAGAATTGTTTGAAGTCAATTTGACAAGTTGTGCGACTCTTTTTTTACCACTTGTTTGGCCAGCCAAATTAATTTAGTTATTACATTGTAACGCAATGTTTTTTTAGTGTTAAGTTTTGCTATGTTGAGCAGCACAAAATGAACATGTATTACGTGAAATGCAGTTTACATCCTGTAAAGATAAGAGTGTGCATTGAAATGTTAAGATGCAGAATATTTAGTCCTGTTTTTACTTTGCTTTGTCTATAACTAATTGAGGCACAAATTTTTCTAATATAAATACAATATTATACACTATAAAAATATGTAGCACATAGTAAATACTTGTCTAACTAATAAATACTTTTTCACAATATATAATAATTTTAGATAAATTCACTACATTCTTAATAAATACAAAAAATGAGGTGTGGCCACCACACGACTTTCTTATACGTATGAGCGTTTCAAATTATAGAATTTTAAGAATTTTTTTTATACAAAAATTACTCAAAATCCTATTCTACGTACTTCTAATCTCTTAATAAATCTCTATAGAATGCATATTTTGCAAGATATTATCAAAAAAATGCTACTCGCTAAGAGTAAAAGTGCTACATCCGGTCCGAATTTTGAAATTTCATATATACAAAAAATATTGCAAATCCAGTTTTAAATACTTTTGTACTCTTGATAAATATATATAGAATGCATAACTTACGACATATTTGCAAAAAATCGGTATTCGATAAGAGTAAAAGTGGTACTTCCGGCCTAAATTTTGAAATTTTTTTTATACAAAAGATATTGAAAATTATGTTTTAAATACTTTTATACCCGTAACGTACTTGTCTAAAAAGCATGACTTGCGAAAAAAATAGGTGTGGCCACCACACAACTTTCTTATACGTATGAGCATTTCAAACTATACAATGTTAAGAATTTTTTATACAAAACTAATTCAAAATCCTATTCTAAGTACTTTCATTCTCTTAATAAATCGCTATAGAATGCATACTTTGCAAGATATTCGAAGAAAAGTGCTACTCGCTAAGAGTAAAAGTGCCACTTCCAGTCCGAATTTTGAAATTTCATGTATACAAAAAATATTGCAAATTCAAATCTAAATACTTTTGTACACTTAATAAATATATATAGAATGCATAATTTACGACATATCTGCAAAAAATCGCTATTCGGTAAGAGTAAAAGTGGTACTTCCGGTCCGAATTTTGAAATTTTTTTTATACAAAAGATATTTAAAATTATAATTTAAATACTTTTATACTCGTAATGTATCTGCCTAGAAAGCATGACTTGCGAGATATTCGCAAAAAACTGATTTTCGATAAGAGCTTCCTGTTGGAATTTCGAAAAACCTTTTTAAGATATTTTGTCTCAAATTTAATTTTGAGTACATTTCAATTCTTTATAAATTTGTTTAAACTTAATAATTGACGAAATATTGACAAAATTGGAATTTATGAACTGCTACTTCCGGTCTACCGATTTTACTGAAAAACTAATCAGATCTCAAGAGGGAGATTATACACGTAAATACAAAATTTGGAATTGATATCTACAGCGGTTTGACCGCTATCGTGGTCACACACAGACACAGACACAGACATTTTTTAAAAACCACTTTTTCGGCATCAGGGGACATCAAAACGTGGACATCTGCAAAAATCTCGAGGTCGAACATTTTCGTCATCACAATACTTCCTTATACTACGTATAAGAAAGTAAAATGAGGTGTGGCCACCACACGACTTTCTTATACGTATGAAAGTGTTACTTCCGGTCCGAATTTTGAAATTTCATTTATACAAAAAATATTCCATATCCAACTCTAAATACTTTTGTACTCTTCATAAATATATATAGAATGCATAATTTACGACATATTTGCAAAAAATCGCTATTCGATGAGAGTAAAAGTGGTACTTCTGGTCTGAATTTTGAAATTTTTTTTACATAAAAGATATTGAAAATTATGTTCTAAATACTTATATACTCCTAATGTACTTGTCTAAAAAGCATGACTTGCGAGATATTCGCAAAAAACTGATTTTCCGTAAGAGTAAAAGACCTACTTCCGGTTGGAATTTCGAAAAACTTTTTTAAGACACTTGTTTCAAACTTAATTCCATGTACATATGAATTCTTTATAAATTTGTTTAAACTTAGTAATTGACGAAATATTTGCAAATTTCGATTTTTTCACTGAAGTAAACTACTACTTCTGCTCGGCCGATTTTGCTCAAAATCTAATCAGTTCCCAAGAGGGAGATTATATTCGTAAATACAAAATTTGGAATGATATCTGTAGCGGTTTGACCGCTATCGTGGTCACACACAGACACACACACACACACAGACACACACACAGACAGACAGACAGAGAGAGAGAGATCACAATACTTCCTTATACTACGTATAAGAAAGTAAAGAGGTACAGCATGGAAAGCATTAGAAAAAATGATTAACGTGATACACTGTGAAATCAAATACACAGATTTTTCTCTCAACAGTGTTGAAATGAAGTAATAAATAAAAAAGCACTATCTAACAGACCTTACAAGAAAATACAGAAACAAACGATTAAGTAAAATATGAATTTTGGTTATTTTCATTTCTTTGTGGAAATATCTAAAAACTACAATCTTATGTGACCATATCATTATATAAACTTATGATACAATAAATTGACTGGATTTCTCCAATTTTTTGTTCAGCTGGAAGATTCCCGTTTCATTTTTTGTTTTTCTACACATTATGCTGAATGATTTCTCATTGAAATACTTAATAAACAGAGATAACAACTTGCAAAAAATATATGAACACAAAGGGCTGTAGATCTAATCATATCTTAGTGGCAGCACGCAATTTATTGAGGAAGAACATGTACATAAAGGTATTTGGAAACATAAATTTAAAAATGTTAATAATGAAATTGGAATGCTACAGAAATTTGTTTAATTCCTCTATTATTTTTGACCAATTTAGGTTATGATTTACGAGTTCTTATGCATTATGTATGGAATACTTAAACTAAAAGAGTTCCCCGAGAATGGAAGGTGGCCAAAGTTGTTTTTATCCTAAAAGATGCAATACCCTTGAACTGGCAAATTCCTACACTGTGTGCTTACTAAACACTCTAAGCAAATTCCTAGAGATGCTATTAATGAACAAATTTCTTGTGAAATTGGAAGAGAGAATTGACTTTCACGAAGACCAATATGTCGCTATAAAAGGCAAATCAACCACGAAGGTAATCCAAACAGTAATGGAAATTTCTAAAGGCAAATGTTGTGTCCTACTTAAAATAGACGTGAAAAAGGCATTCAATTCGGCAAACTTAATCATATAAGAGATGCGAGGCAGAAGAATATCATAGTACTTGGTCAGATTTATATCAAGCTATCTAGAAGATAAGAAAATCATGCTGTGAGGAAGAAAACAATGAAAGTAAGCAGCAGTGTCTCACAGGCTTTTGAATCTGATCTTATGGAAATATGGAATGCTCGGTCTGAAGATGACTAGGAATACCTTATGTGTTGGTTTGGCCGATGACCTGGCTCTGTCTGTAGTTGTAGGATGAGTAAATAGTAATGGAAAATAACAACGTATACTTGGACCAAATATGCATGTGACACAAAGTATTGACTGACACTGACGCCAAATAAAACAGAGTGTTAATGAGAACAAAAAGGAAAAAGGACCATATTGACTTCTCTTTTGAAAGAGCTAGATTAGAGCCCGTCGAAAGGGTCAAGTATCTGGGCATTACAATTGACGTGAAAAAATCCTACCAAGCACATATGGAGATACCAAATGGGTAAATCAGATAATAAAACTAATGCCGAATTTAAACAGCCCAAGGAGTAGTGTGATAGCCTTATTGAGTAGCGCACAGCGCAATATCGTGCTGACAAAGACTCTGCTTGGCATAGATCAGTCTACACTTAAAAACATAAGGTAACAATGAAATGAATACAGAGAAATATTCTCTAGAACATCATTCTATTGTACGGTATGCCTTGTAGCTCTAAAAATGATCACTGAAACTACGCCTATACGTTTAATAATACATGAAAGGATCTCTATGTAAACCACAGACAAGAAGACCGACAAAATGTGTAAATAAAGCATGGAATTCATAAAGCAATTCCCCTAGTAGTAGAAAATGATTTGCCAGTCGATATATCATATGTCACATTTTACTAAAGTAATAATTACATGCAACATCAGAAAGAGTTAGAAAGCAATTGTTCTCTAACATTAAGAGAATAGTATCACTTAATAATTAAAATTTAATTAAATAACATTTCGTAGATGCAAAGTATTATAAAATACTGGACGTAAACACATCAAAACGAGTATATACTACACATATATACATATACACATTTATACGTAAACGCACATGCATATATGCAATGCAATGGGATACACAACATACACGAAATTGGCTCGTTGTGGATACACATTTAACATAGAGTCTTCTCGTATGCGCAGTGCGCAATAATAAAGCCCTCGCTTTCAGTGTCGCGCTTGGGTGGCAGATGTCGCTGTGATATTCTCACGGATATTTGTCGATGCAAGCCGTCATGTAAAGCGATCCAAATATTTGTTCATTACTAGCAGTCCCCTACATACACTGAAGAGGTCTTTAAGGCCGAAACACGTGTCTGTGCGTCGATTGCTAGCAATGACATCTAGATGTATATTGTGTATCCCATTGCATTGCATATATGCATGTGCGTTTACGTATAAATGTGTATATTTCTGTAACATTTCATAGACTTGTACCAAAATTCTTAAACTATTCGATGTTGTATTTGATATCGACTTGCTGTTACTTTTGCGCGATGACAATATTTTTCAAGAAATTTATTTTCTCTTTGTATTTCGCACAACAAACTCGTCAAAATCGTTACATAAAATGCTTACACTATCAGAGAGTCACCAATTCAAGCTAAATATAATGAATAACCTTTTACCGATCTTAAACCTGTAACATATTATAGTTTGTAATATTCGAGAGAATAACATGATCAGAATTATGGCATTTAGCAGCATTAGCGCGAGAAACCATCTAATGGCTGTGTAAGGAAACTAAGCTATTTAGCGCTACCTACAGGCAATTAATGGAATTACCTATAAATAGGAAGGTCTGATAAGGGTGACATCTAACGCAAGAGATCCATGACACTAAATTATACTCTACCTACCATCTAATGGCAAGTAATGTAATCAGAGTCCTTTTCATAAATTGAAAATGGATTCGCAGACAGTTACATGATATCTTCGCATTGTAGAGGATAATTGCTGATAAATAGACAAAGGCATTTGATTGTATATTTACATAATTGTAGACATATGTACAAACTATAAATATGAAATATATAAATTATAAATCTATTTTTGGGTACTATTTTTAAAAATTTATATAAATGTGGATTTTTATCAACATCTAAGGTGTAATTAATGTATTACTTTTCGTTCATTTATCAGCCTACTGGTGTCATTTAATTTACATTATGTCTAGAAAGCGGTTAATGGTTATTTTTATTTCAACTGTCGCTAGAGTGGAAAATCCTGTTAAATTGCCAAGAGAAATACCAGAGGTACCAATATCCGAGTAACAAATTTTTAATCATACTGCCGGTCAAACGTTTGAAAGAAACTTACACCTTCAAACATTCGAACTCTCATTTAAGTGTCTGGACCTCTTAGCTACAACCCTCTAATACGTATATTAAAAGATATAATCACAGTTTCACAGCACATAACTCTCGGTAAAGTGTTAAAGAGTTATTTTGAAATGTAAAAGCAGTTATTTGTGTAACAGATAGCAATGTGAATGAAATGAATGAGCTATATTTTAAAATGAAAGTAACAGCTAGTACAATAAAAAGTAAGTTTAGGATTAGTGAAACAAAAAACTTGTAGGGAATATGTTAAGCATACTACACCTACCTACCGAAGTAATGACAGTTATCTCAAATCGAGGTATCTTAAAGTGGTTAGTAAATGATCAAATTATATATGATGTCGTACTAGCGATTAATAAATTCTTAGTATTGTTATTGTTAGTGTCATCCACTTCCCAAATTGTTTACAGTTTACAGTTACTTAAGGTGGTTTTGATTAATAATTGTTATTATTGTTCATTTAATGTCTTCCACTCGCAAATTACATCAGTCTAGGGGTATATCAAGGGCAGTGTCTCTTGTTGTTGTAAAGGTATAAGTGATATTGCCATAATATAAAGGTTCTACTCAAATTGTAACTAAATTAATAATAATAATATAGGATTATGCGCCATTTGAAGATGGAACCTTTAAAATTGAATTTAAAAAATAATATAGAATTCTAAAATAGAATGTAAATAAATTTTCCTGCTAAGCTCAGTTCGGTCTCTCGAGGGCGATTCAGATTAACAGAGATGATTAATTAAAAGGTTCCTAAAACATTATTTGGTGTTGATATAATAACATTCCATTGTCTAATTTAAATAAAAATTATATTCAAAATCAACGATTTTAAATATTTCACAGACAAAGAAAAATCTTATACAATAGACTACTTTCCACAGAAAAAGAAACAAATTCACAAATAGGTTAAATACCACTTTATAATGGTTACATTGAATAATATTTACATGTATTATTCCCTATTTTAAAATGACAACGCAGCAAGAGATAACAACTTAAGATACAAAAAATTCGTATATATATATATATATATATATATATATATATACGTACAACACAATACTGAGACATATTAAATTACATTACACTTTATATTACGGAGACGATTTTTATTTGACAAATATATTTATTTCACCCTGATAAATATATTTACTTATTTCGTCTCTGTTGCTAACTGATTTGTAATGTTTAATTATTTATTTCTGAATACATTTTCACACAATAATTTTTTATCATTTAAATAATACCTTATATTAAAGCTTTTTTCTGTCTTCTTTCTTCTTCGCTGCTTTCCAGCGGAATCTTCTTTGTTCACGAACAAAACGTGAAGAATCGGCCTACTCTGCCAATTGGAGCACAGTACCTTTATCTCAAAAGATATAACACTTTGCACATTTAATATGTATATCCAATTTTAAACTGATTTGTCGATTCTTTATTTAAATTTCAATTAACAACAACACTTCTGGCTGTTGTCGACCCACTACAGGAGTCTATTATGTAAATTACAAATAACAACAACACCTATGGCTGTTGCAGACCCACTACAGGATTCTATATCAGAGTTTGCCTTCCGATTTAAAGTCTAGCTTTCGACTCATTACCTCACAACACGTATTATTGCTTTTTATAAGTGAACTCCTGTGATTCCCCGGTTTCTAAATAGTCCGGTCTTTCTGCTACTTTTTCACACACAAATAGTTAAGTCACCGTGTGAGCGCAACGCCAATCTTAAATAAACACGGATGTTTAGGCGCCACCATACTTATACATAAATACATAATAAAACTTATGACTAAATGTGAATTAACATTACAGTAACATATTCATTGATTTCAAATATATTTTAAAATGTTTATAAAATATTATTAATCAGATTATTTAATATGGTAAAATTTATACCATTAATATGTAAAAATGTAGTAACATTATAATAATGGGCTGTACCATTACACCCTCCATCATAATTATTTTCTCAGATATTACTTCAAATTTTCATATATTACTTTGCCCTAGCTACAACAGATTTCCATCACGTGGTACTTTCTTTCGTTACAGCATAAATCTTGACTAAAAGTAAATTTACTTAAAATCAATAGTTGTAATTATTCTGACGGAATTTCATTTTGATTACTCAAAATATTAAATTAGTCTAAACAGATTAGTAAAATCAAGAACACGAATCAAATATTAAAAGCAATTACCTACACATACCTAACAATAATAATTCCTAGCCGAAAAGTCAACATGATATACGTACACGACTATAACACACTGTTTCATATCACGCAACGTTGTCATGAGCTGACTCAGTTTCGCAGCGCACAAATTATTAATGCACATAGGACCGTACACACACTGCTATTCTGCAAGAAAAGCAAAGGATATGCACCGTAATCGTCTTCCATCAGGATGGAAAAAGCGACTTTCATATGCATCCGACATTGCATGGGTCCCTTTGTTGATGCATTTTAAATTATTTTACGAGCAAGTTGTAAAAATAACTCATAAAAATATCGGGGATTTTATGATGAGGGAATTTCAGGCGAACAACATTGATGACACAACTTTAATGCTTTCACTCGCTGGAGTAACTTTACTGTGCATGCTCATTATGCATACTGCATGTGATTGCAATTGTACCTTCCCGTACAACATGTTAAGAAAATCAATAAGTTCATATAATTTACCTCTAAGGGCTGGTTTTTTCAACACCGATTAAAATACTTGGTTAATGGAGTGATATACAAACAAATTTATTGATTACTTACTATTGTTGAGGAATGCGGTGATAACACCAAGATTTTTGTCTCGACAAAAAAGAAAAAAATAATTCCATCAACGTGTTAAGTATTCAAATTGATGGTAGATTGAACTAGGATATCTGGATGAATTGGCAAACAAATTGTCTGTCGCAGTTTACAGCATTAGAAAAATTAAAAATGTTTCTACCCACCATGCTGTAAGGCTGACTTATTTTGCCAATTTCCATAGCGTGGCTACTTATAGCTTGCAATTCTTTGGAACGGCTTCGAGCGCTGATCGATTTTTTCTTTAAAAAAAGGGCAGTGAGGATCCTGTGCAACCTAAAACAAGAACGGACTTGTAAGCAGACGTTTATCATGGAGAAAATACTCATCATTCCGAGTGCTTACATACTCACAGTCGCCAAGTACCTATATGCATAGGGGTGGGGCGCATCTGCAGAGGAATGGTGACACGCTCGACCACAACACGAGAATGAGAAATGCCCTGAAAATACCCCACTATAGACTTCAGACGACGCAGAGATTTGCTGATTTCTGAGGTGCTTAAATTAGACCTTTCTTTCAACCGGTTCTCAACTTTACAAAAAATTTTAGATTGTGATATTGCAAATGTGAATTTTAATTAAATGTATGTTTGTTTAAATTGTACATGTATTATACACATATTGCTGTGATTTTGAGTTAGAAAATAGGCTATATATAAATATTCTTAAGGGCGAACTGCAGCCGTCAGTAAGATTCTTGACGAGAGTTGTAATTTTCTGTTTTGTGGAACAAATACAAAAAAAAGTAATATATTCGTGTATTTTAAGTTAAGTATATCTTATGATTGACTCATTATGAGAGGAACACTGAAAATTTAGGCTACGTGTATTCGGAAATACGGCAAAACTTACGTTTGTAATTCAAGTTTTCTCAATAACTATTTTGTAAATTAAGTTGAATTAAGGCTGTACGTTTACAGTAAGATTTATTAAAGGTACCTAAAGGACGTTTTTCTTTCCCTTTGTGGAAAAATAATATAGAAAACATATGGTAAACTTGAGTCACTTTCTAGACTCCATCTATAAATATTTTAATAAGCTTTATAAAATTTAATTCTTTAGGTACCCCAAAAAAAACCTTAAAATATTTGTTGTGTTTTGTTTAAATAAAATCGCTGCAACAATAAAGGAGAAAAACTTGAATTTCTAACCTCTTGATGTCGGTAGTCGGTAGTTCCCCCTTAAAAGCACAATTAGATTTAAGTTAATTTAAATTATTTTTATTATTTTTATAATAGTCTTAGATTAAAATTAAGGAATACACATTGTATATAAATATTTATTGTAAAATTATAGTAGGTTAGGATTCAGTAAACTTATATTAGTTTAAGTAAAAGAATGTAACAATGTCATTATAATCTTTATTTCTAAAATTAATATTTGCATAATCCGTGTATATCAGGCGAATTTTGATAATTAATTGTTCATTTATACCTTTAGTATAGTATGTCAGTCACCAAATATAACCAATGAACTTATAGAATGGAACCTGGAGCCCTAATTGATTCTCTGACATAAATGTGTGTTGAAAATGTCCTTCAGAAGTGAGAAAATGCATTTGAGTGAGATAAATATCAGCACGGAAACGGCGTTTTAATGCATATCTAAACACTTTTATTAAAATTATCTAATTTAAGTTTTTGAATAACTTTTCATTCTTTCTTTTGAACATTAGAGATTGGAGACGTTGTAACCTGAGTCAATGGTGCATTTAATAAGTTTTAGAAGATAAACTCATAGGACGAAACCTTGACTGACTTATTAGCGTGAATTTGCTTAGGGAATGTTATCCAGAAGTGAGAATATGCATTTGGATAGGATTAGTTTCAAAGCAAAGCTTATTTTCTAATGTTTACACAATAATTATATATTTATTTTTACTATAACAATAAGAGATATAAGTCATTACGAATGATAATTTTCTGGACTTGATTTTTGTATTTTAAACCTTAAACTGAACACGTACAAGTGCGTTATACATAATCATATTTTTTTATGTATGTATTTATTATATTTATATTGAATGCTAATTTCTTTTGTTGTTGTATATGAATAAACAAATTAGAATAGTCTGTAGTTTATAATGCACTGGATAGATGGCGCCATTTAAAGCTCGATATTTTGAGGTTATCAGAATCAGAAAAATCTTATTATATGACGGTCTTATAACGCGTAGGAATGGCTGAAAGTAATACTGATTGGTCTTCTAAAGTAGTAGGTATATACTTTATGGTGCACTCCTTTTAATGATTTATTTGATATTTATTCTAAACTTTTAATATTAAATTATTAACATTACCAATTCCATTTATTCCATGATACATTAAATATTTATTAGGTGACCTTGACTAACTTCCACGTGTCTTTTTTTACGTTTATAAATAACGATAATAATGTAAGGACATGTATATTAGATAAAATAATGCGTAAATTTCTACTAAAGCTAATGTCAATAACCGATATCAACAAACGATTACTGCATAATCTGATAAGAAACGCTCGTAATGTATATGAGTGTCAAGTTCACAGTTTGACCTGAATATATTATCAAAAAAATTGCAATAATTTTGCATTTGAACTTTATCACAAAGGTAAATGACTGATAGGAGGCAAAAAATTATTTTAATGAAATCACTTTACATCTACCATAATACGTTAAATACATCTTTATGGTACATGTTATTTTCCACTCGTCAATTCCAATAGAGGTTGCAGTGAAAGTGGGGACTTAGATTGTAAAGATCTGGAGAAAACCGTTGATTCTGCATTTTCTAATATTACATATTCTTTCTAGATCATATATTGGATGGGTGTTATTTACACTGACTTCTCTCGTGCCTTCGACACCACTGAGCATGCCGCTCTCCTAACTAAAATCAGTTTGTTTGGTTTTAGCATTTTAGCAACTCACTGTTAACACTTCTTTGTTCTTACCTTGTTGAAAGAAGTAACTTCGTATACTATAATGGCTACAAATCAAGGATGTATGTTTCTACCTCTGGAGTTCCCCAGGGGTCCAATTTTGAACCCTCGTTATTTAATTTTTTTTTTAATGATTTAATAATTTCAATCCATCGTAATGTTTTAGCCTATGCTTATGATTTAAAAAAAATTCATCGTATTTCTTCAAGGGAACTTAGACCGAGTCACAAATTGGTGCTCTTTAAATAAATTGAAGTTAAATATCGACAATTGTTGTTTTGTTTCGTTTACCATAAAACCCAGTAGATTTTGTAACAATTATTCTATTGACAACATCGCAATCAGCTGCAAAATGCTTTTCATTGATCTCGGAGTTACATTTGATGAAAAGCTTACCTTCGCTGATCATGTTTCTCTAGTCATTGCGTCAGTATTTCGAGCATTGGGTTCTATTATCCGCACCTGCAGAGATACTGACAACATAGCTACACTTCAGTCACTTTATTATGCACTGCTTGATAGCAAGTTGGAATATGCCCTTGTCGTTTGGTATCCTATATATAATTGCTATATTAATGTAATTGAATCAGTACAACGCAAGTTTCTAAAGTGTTATAAACTAGATGGATTTCGTCCTCTTCGTGGATTTTACTATAAACTGCTCCTGGATCTACATGAGGTTGGGTCGCTTGAAGCAAGGCGACACCTAATTAGTGGTAATTTTGTAAAAAATATCATTCTGTTTAAGATACTCTCCTGATTTACGAGCAGAAGTTAACTTTCGTGTGCCTCATCAAAGCTTTTGCTTCACACTTCCAGAACGAATATTTTGCTGAGGGCTCCTATGGTGCATTCTGCCAGGAATGTGAATAACCTTATTGTTGATGTTTTTCATTAGTTGTTTATATTTTAATGTTATTCATTTTTTTCACATATGTATTACCTCTATGATTTGTTTATATTGTCTGTTTCGCGGTGACCTGTTGGGCAATTTTTAAATATTATTATTATTATTATATTGATATATTTGATCATTTTTTATATTACATTTAATTTATACCAATCATTAGAACGATGCCGTTAGAAGCGGTTTTCAATCACATCCGTTAAATTTTAATTATTAACTTTTAAAAACTTATTAACTTAAAATTGGTACTTAACGCGCCATCCTTTGGTGTTATCTTTTAGGTTTTTTTTCCGTCTCGTTTTCGATATAGGATACATTTTCATATTATATTTGTGGTTTCTCTATAAGTTGTGCTACTCTACTTTAATTTCTAAATTTAATTGCTAATACCATATTAATTGGGATTAGGTATTTATTGTGTTTTTTTTTTATTAAATTGTTGTAGGGGAGAGGGGGGCACATTCAACCGCGGGGCACATTCAACCACGCTTTATAATAATTTCATAGATTTGAATTTGCCGCAATAAAAAATCCCATAGTGCCTAGAATTACTTATGCCACCATTCAGTGAAATTTCATTCGTTTGGTTAAACGGCTATTAAAGTTTTTAATAAATTTGTGAAAATTGTGATTTTGAGGTAAGTATTTATTTTATCATTTACAGAAAGACATTTGGCATTGTTTGATTTTTCTGTGCTTCATTATTCATCTTTCTAATTAGGAATTAATATTTTCAATTTTTTATAACCTTAAAATAATTCACATTGACAAAGAATTAATTTCCATGTAAAATTTTACACGGGGCACTTTCGACCACACACTGGTGGGGCAGTTTCAACCAGTGGTTGAAACTGCCCCAAGGTATTTTATCTATTGTCTTATGGAATGTCCTACCATTTCAGATGGTTAGAAATTACAAAACAAAAACAGATCGATCACATTTAAATGAACGCAATTTCCAAGATGCAATTAGAGAAGTCTTACGGCACAACATGTCGGAGAGAGTAGCGGCAAGAACATTTAATCTGAAACGTGGCACTCTTCATTCTAGAATTCAAACTTTGAAAAAGAAACACCCCCCAGATGATTTAAATAGATTGTGTGATTATGATTCTGGGAACGAAAGTGATCACAATACTGTGAATTTAAGCTACTCTAGTAAATACACTGTAGTTCAAGTATTCACGAACGATCAGGAAGCCGAAGTAGTAAAATATATAAAGACTTGTTCCAATATGAACTATGGCATGACTTATAAGCAAATCAGGATATTAGCGTATGATTATGCAAGAATTCTTCCAAGTTGCAAGATACCTGATCAATGGGGTATCAATAAGAAAGCTGGCATTGATTGGCTGAAAGGTTTTATGAAAAGAAACCGTGATAAGATTAGCTTGAGAAAACCGGAGAATACTAGCCTGGCGAGAGCTACGGGCTTTAATAAAAAAGCTGTCTCAGAGTTTTTTGATAACTATTCTGTGGTTTTAAAAAAGTACAAATTTAAACCAGAACAGATATATAATATTGACGAAACTGGAGTGACAACGGTTTTAAAACCAGTAAAAATTGTATCAACCAAAGGAAAAAAACAAGTCAGTTTAGCAGCATCTTCAGAGCGTGGTGAATTAACCACATTTGTTGGAATAATAAATGCAGTGGGCAATGCACTACCACCAGTGTATGTGTTTCCTAGAATACGCCATCCGGAGGAATACCTTATTGATGCTCCCCCATCAAGTCTTGGATTGGGTAGCAAAAAAGGATGGATGACGTCTCATCTATTTCTGCGTGTTTTAGAGCATATTCAAAGACACACGAACAGCAGCAAAGACAATAAAATACTAGTTTTGATGGATAATCATGAAACCCACATAACTGTTGAATCTGTGAATTTCTGTCGAGATAATGGTATCGTTTTGTTAACTTTCCCTCCACACACCTCTCATAAGCTCCAGCCATTGGATGTAGGAGTGTATGGACCTTTCAAAACTTACTGCGCCACTTCTTTCAATGATTGGATGACAATGAATCCTGGGACAACCATAACCGTCAAACAAATTGCTAAGTTAACGAAGCCCGCATTTCAATCTGCATTTTCTCAGAAGAATATTGTAAAATCTTTTGAGAAACCGGGTCTGTGGCCTTTAAACAGGCTTGCTTTTAACGATGAAGAATTTGAAGCGAGTTATGCAAACCAGACCTCATCGCCTTTATCAAATATTGAAAAAACTGAAAACACTACACCACCTCTTCTTCATAAATCTGATTCCATCCAGTCTTCGCAGTTATCTACGCCTACTACATCCCACCAACTAATAGCTCGTGAAAGGAGTGCAACTCCTATTTCTGAAAATGGTAAATTTTCTATGCTGCCTATTAGTTACATATGTATAATATATTTTTTGTTATAGCAGACGTGAAGAAATGTGTTGTGACACCCGCCTCAGTTAGGCCGTTTCCTAGACCCTGTATCAAAAAACGTAGTCGAGGAATAGAAAGACGTGGAAAATCAAGAATATATACAGACACCCCAGAGAAAAATCGTCTAGAGGAAAAGGAATATGAAAAACAAAATCGAAAGAAAAAGCAAGAAGAACGCAAGCGCCAAAAATACGTGAAATACATATTTTCTGAAATTGGTCAGCAGCCCAAAGCAGTAGTCAAGAGAAAACGTCAATGCCACAGTTCGTCTAGTTCTGACACAGCTGAGTCTATACATTTGGAGTCCGATGATCTTAGTGATGACATTAGCGAGGAGGAAAATGCAGCAGCACTTTTATGTGACGACGACGAGATAAATGTAGACGAATTTTTATTGGTTAAATTTCCAACCAAAACTCACATTAAATATTATGTGGATCGAAGTGACATAATATTAAAGTTACCCTCGCCAAACTCTGCCAAAACAGCACGAACGTCATCTCTGATGACATTTGGTATTAACCTTAAATCATACAACGTTTTTTAAAGTAAATATTATGTATTTCGAAAACATGTATTAAATAAAATTACTTTTAAATTTTTAGAATAAAATATTTGTTTTATAATCATTTTTTCTGATGCCTTAAATCCACGAATTTACTAATTATCTGCATGGTTGTATCTGCCCCTTCCATTGGCCGAATGTACCCCACCACCGGGGCACATTCAACCATTTGTAATGATTGTTAAAGTTCTATTAAATTTATAATAAATATATTTGAAACTGGTTCCAAGCATATCAGTTTTATTAAAAAAGGCCAATAGTACATAATCAAGTAATAACAACGTGTTTCTTTTTTCAAATTAGAAAGTTACCTTTGTTAATGTAAAAACTGGTTGAATGTGCCCCCCTCTCCCCTACTTGTTTCGGGTCATTAGTCAATTGGATTTTAGTCAGTGTCGAATTGGGTAAGCTGCATTTTAATTATTCTTTGTGAGTATATTCTTACGATCTTTTTTATGCCCTGATTACCATGACCAAGCGGGATAACATTACGGAAATTAAGATAAATTATGTGTTGGGGTTTTCCTGTTAATTTAACTTTAATATATATAGTGTGTCATATTCTGTAATAAGACGTAGGATAATTTTCCTTCAATTAATAGCTACGTCCACAACATTAAACTGTAATTTTAGATCATCACTTCTGACTCTTGGATGATTCAAATTTCTTACTTTATAATTACATACAGTTAGAATTTCTGAATGTTGGTGCTTAAATTTTTGTTAGTATAAATACGAATTGTTCGTTTGGATAACGCTGCCGATTGGCATTATGTAATTATTGATGTGCAAGCACGAAAGCTTTGTTTCGTTTTCTCTTCAGGAATTGTACTTTCAGTTTTTTTTTAATTTTAATTTTTAATTATTCTCATTTTAAAATCATATAATATACAGACATCTTAAAAAATTAAACATAAAGTAAAATCGTAATTTTAAATAAATCTCATAAATGTTTGTTATGAATCTCACTTGTGGTTGCACATTTTTGAAATCCCAATATTATTCTATTTAGTGAGAGTACTGTTACGGAGCTTTGCAACTATGTGAATAAGAGGTGGCGCTATTTTAAGTCTTTGTTCTGAGAAATATCTTCCCTTACCGTTCTCCGCAACTGGTGTAGCGGCTAGCTATCCTGTATTTTAGATCGCGAGAGTATTTTGATCTTGACCAGGCTGAGATTTGGCAAGTAAAGAAGGTAGTGTACATAGAGATCATGACACAGAGGTTGAGAAGTTTTAGCAAAATAAGCCATCGTTTTGCAAAGCGCTGCACTTGCCTTTGCTTACAACGAGGGGACAGCACCTGCAATATTTTCAGAGTGACAGTAGTGTCATTGATATAGCTAGACTTGCTTTTAGAAAATCCATGTAAAAACATTGGAATAATGAATATAGTTTTAACATACTGAGAAATTTTACTACTAAGTACTACCATATATAAAGACAAATTAATCCCAACTATTAATAGTTCTGCAGTCACATTCTATAAAAGTATGTATGGCATTCATTGTATAACCTTGACATATTTCCACGTGTTCGGTTATATTTATAAACAGCAATGATAATGTAATATATACCATATAGATAAAAAAAAATTCATAAATTCCTAGTACAAGTCAGCCACCGATAAAAAGATTTGCTATATAATACAATCTGATAAGAAGCCGGTGTGTATTATAAATTTCAAGTACGGATTTTAACCGAGATAAGTTCAAATGTGCATCTGCATTTGAACTATATCAGAAAGGTGAATGAACGATTAAATATAAAAATATTTTGCCTCCGCATTTTTATAATATAATTACGTACTTACGCTTGATACTACAGAACACATTTATTCCAGAAGCAACTAAGCCCAAATAGGCCACAAAATACTATTCACATACTTTGCTAAATGGGGCTTTATTGCAATTAGTTGTATTGGCTTTTGTGCAGGGATCCATTGACCTCTGCTATACTTTTTAGTAACAACTATCATACAAATTTTAATAATGATTATGCAGCACTTATTAACAGAAACCGCATTAAAACCCTAAGCTGTAAAAAAGATCAAAATTTCGCCAAGTTGTTAATGCGTTCACTTAATAAAGTTAGACTTTCGCGCACTACCTAGGAAACACAAATACCTAAATAATACAACAGAGGAAAACCTGATATAGTATGGAGAACAATGTAAATTAATTAAAGACGTGATAAAGGAAATTAAACAAAAGTCTGTAGATTTAAGTTATTTTCATTAGTGCAAACGGCAGCATTTTATTTTTATATTAGAATAAATTCTCAAACCACTGCATTATACTACTATTCATACACAAACCTTTATAAACGGGTATTTCAAGGCATCAGTAATAACATTACATTTATATATTTATCATTCGAATGTCGACATAATATTAGTCCCACATAGTCGACCTTTTGCTTTGGCTTATCCGTAGGCAAAAGGTATATGCAAGGGACTGTTTATATTTAGCGGCGGCCTCATTCGATAACTTCATACAATTATTAGTTTTATAGTACGGTCAGCTTAGTTATTCTAGTATTCCGTAATACAGTGTATTTTTCAAGAAGTACCAGGTATCAAAGAACCATATCTCCAAGAACTCTTATCATTGTTGCCAACTTTGTTCCCACAACATTTGAATTGTGTTGATCTGGACGGATCAAACATGGAAACAGAAACTATTCACCAATGGCAATTAAAAATACAGACGGTACATTAATAGCAGAAGAAACATAAGTAATGCACAGGTGGAAGTAATACTTTGGAAGTCTATTAAACACAGAGAGAATGACAAATCATCAAACTGAGGAAAACGTAACAACAACCATAAACCCTACACTAGAGAGACATGATGAAGAAATAGAAAAAAAATGATAGAAACAATCAGGAATTCAAGAAATGGAAATAATCTATGGCACGACAAAATAACAGCAGAGATGTTTAAGTATATGAGAGACCTTGGAGTAGAGTTGCTTTTGAAAATTTATAATACGGTATGGCAGGAATAAATAGTACCTAGAGCATGAACGAGTACCACTCTACATATACCAATTTATAAGCAGCCCGAAGGCAAAAATGATTGCAACAATTACAGAAGAATAACAACTATATTATGTACAATGGTAAAAGCATATGAGCGGATTTTGGGGGGGGGGGAAATCAGAAAAATGGTAGAACCAATACATAATAAAGTCACAAAGTGGGTTTAGAAAAAGGAGAATTGCCCAGGAATATATATTTATAAAGAAAGAAGGAGCATAACTCTTTTATAGACATGGAAAGAGCACCATTCGTGAAAGCAATCAAATGTATGTATGAGGAAACTAATAATTGTTTAATTAAGAATAGTCGTGAATCAGATTTGTTCAAAACAAAAGGAGTTAGGCAGGGAGGTGGACTCAGCCCATTCGGGTTCATAACTTGCATGGATGACATCATCAATGAGACCAGACAATGGACGTAGACAATGTTTATAGGCTACTGAGAAATAAAGCATGTTGAGTTCACAGATTGCTCTTTTGTCAATGATGTGGTGATTATTTCAGATAGCAAAAGAAATTAAAAGATAATTTATAAGTATGGCACGATGTATTGGAGAAAAAAGGAATGAAAAATAAAATGAAAACAAAGGTGGTGATGGTAGTAAGAAAATGAGGAAATATAAATATATGTATAGATTGAATAAAATTAGGAAATGATAGACTCATTCGAGCATTTAGGCACTTCATTGGGAACAACGATACTGAGATAAACCAAAAAACCCAAAAGGATAATATGACATATTATGCAATGTGTGGAGGACTCATCAATAATAAAGAAAAAACAAAACCAACGAAAATGAATGTATGCAAAACAATATACAGGCATATATGTATGTGAACCCTGGGTAATATCAGCAAAGCAGAAGAACAAGTTGCAGGTGGCAGAGATAAGAGACCTTAGAAGAGTTAAGGTGGTAGAATGAAAGAAAGAATAAGGACAGTTCGGTGCATTAATTTACTGAAGAAAGGCACTTAAGTTAGTGGGACCAACTGCAAAGAATAAGAAAGAGTGTTTCAGTAAAACTGTATAGAAGGCAAGAAACCAAGGTAAAGGAATTAGAGGCAGGCCGTAGACAACGTAGGATAATATAATTCGAAACTTTCTTGTTTGAAAAGAGGCATGGATAGTAGCAAAAAAGATAAGCACAAGATATAAAGAAATAGTGTCAATTTGTGTGTGAACAATAAAAAATACAACCCTTGACACCTTAAGTATAAAATGGAATATGATTATCTATATATTATTATCACCCAACAGATACAACTGCTTACAGGGAAAAATATAATAATTAACAATGAGATTCAATAATAAAATACCGATAACAATAAAAAAAAATATATCATTCAAAAGCAAAATTAATAACAGTGCTTATGGAATAAAGAAAATAACGTTATTACTTCCCCAAGAGTGGGTCAGAGCATAAACGGTTGGCATTTACACACATGTAATGGAGCGGGGATTTCAGAAGAACATTTGTCCGAGCTGTCGGGACGTAGAATGTACCCGCTGACCTAGCAGTACTAAGAAGTTCACCTGAGAAAGAAGTGCAGGTGAGTCATTGCCATTGTTAACCAGTTTTACAATGAAACTGCAGTTTGCTTCGTCCCGTCTTTTACTCAAAGAACGGAAATTGTGTCTGTTCAGTAGGTGATATAATCAATGCCGCGTTGTGGGTAATCACCATCGATTTTATACGACATATATTTCAGAAAACGTTTCTGTATACGTTCAAGCATGAGATGGTGGTATATATAATGCAGAAACCGGACCAAGGATGCATACTCCAATTTGGAACGTACAAAGGAGTAAAATAAAATGGATAACGTTTCCAAGTTGTTAAACGCACTGCATGAGCGAATAAGGAACCCCAGGGACCTGGAGGTGGAAGCACATATGTCGCTGGTTTGCGGACCAAAGGACAGTTGGCTATCGAAAGGCTCACCAAGATCTCTGAACTGCAAAACTCTAGAAACACAGCTCCGAGAGACTGCATATGAAAACAACAGAATTTTTGAATATCTAGAGTGCGAGAGTGTTGCACATTTGTCCACATTTAAGCAAACTCTATTATTGTTTCACCATTCATTAATTAATGTAAGATTTCTTTGCAGCACTAAACAATCCGACGGAGAATATATTACATTAAAAACTTTTAAGTCATCTGCATATGCAAAAACCTTACAATCAAGCAGCATCAGGAGATCGTTGATGTAAACATTAAACAGTAGTGGGCCCAAATTAGATCCCTGAGGAACACCGCTGAAGGGTGTAAAAGTGTTGGATATATATCCATTGTAGGTCACATAGAATAATCGATTCAGCAGATATGTGTTTAAGAAAGCAAGAGTTCTACTGGAAGCACCTAAAGATTGTAGTTTAGCAGAAAGCAGAGTGTGATCGATTGTGTCGAACGCTTAAAGTCAGTATAAATGACGTCCACTTGCTGACGAGCATCCAAACCTCACTTATATATTGAGTGATTTCAATTAAATTTGTTGTAGTTGACCTTCCAGCAATAAAACCATGTTGGTTGACTGAAATATGTGATTTAATGCAGCTATACGACTTCTCATATATGACGTATCGAATACATTAGCACAGATTGATATAATGCTAATAGGTCTGTAGTTACGAATGTTACTACGATCACCCGTTTTAAACACCGGTGTTATTTTGCTGATCGTCCACCGATCAGGGAAAGTGGACGTGCGAAGCGATAAGTTAAATAATATGGTGAGTGGAGAATATAGCACCGAAGCACAATCCTGAAGGAAAAAACTGGGAAGACCATCATTGCCGGAGGTTATAGTTGACTTCAGCTTCCTAAAGCCACGAAATACCTCCTCAACAGTGAAGTACCCAATATCAAAGGAAACAGTATTCACATCAAAGTCAGACTGAGCCATGAGATCGGGCATCGGAGAATTGAAGACATCAGAAAAAATCTCGAAAAAGCCTGTACAATATCCTGTGGTTATTCAAGTATATCGTCATTAAGTGTTAAAGATCCTGGTATTCTAGGGGTAGATCGCTTGCTGTTCACAAAACTCCAGAAATGTTTCTAGTATATTATACACAGGGTGAATCAACGAATTGACAAAGTAAATTTACTAAATAGGTATATAATATATTTAACAAAAAGAATGCTGTCGAAGGGCCTAATATGATTCTATAAAAAAATATTGGGTGGTCTATTTAAATTAAATAAGATTTGCTTATTTACAATTTCCTTATTTTGCCACACCTTTACGAACACCCAGTATACATTAGAACAAGAGAATATATGAGTATAAGTAACACTTGGCATTCCCTGTCTGTACGTCATACCACATTTCTTCGTGTTCTGTCATGGCACTCTTGAATTATGGAATTGAATGAAATATCGCTCAAATTAATTACTTTTTTCTCCAACCGTAAAAAAAAGTATGTCATATTTTGACTGTCAGGAGTATCTAAGGTTGTCATTTTCCATACTGATCCAAGAACGTGGTATAGTTTTAATTTATTATTTAACGATTTTGAATGTACAACTTCAGCACTTGTTAAAATTAAATAAACCACTGCCATCAGTAGCCCCATTCTTAGAGCGATCTAAGCGGTCCAACACGTTTTCTGCAATAGTGATATTATTTTCAGATGTGATATCAGAAATGATATCGGCACTTGGTCCAGTACTACCACTATCATTTACATCTCCCAATATTCTTTTCGCAATGTTTTCTTTGTTCAAACGTGACTCTTCAATGTAGAATTCCGCCACAGTGCTTGATCTCCAACCTCCGTGTCTTTTAAGACATGTGAAGTCACCACCACCGTCAACCAAAAGAGTAGCAGACGTTCGTCGTAATGCGTATCCGGTATACTCATTCCAGTTGTCCAGCTTCAAAAATTTTGCTACTTCTTGCGTGACGGCACTGATTTTATGAATACCAACCACATCGATGACACTTTCCATTAACGTATCTGAGAAATAATCGACGTTCTACCAATCTGGGTGGACGTAAAGCAATATATTTTCGATTAACACTTAAATAATTTTCTCCCAACACAGTAAAGGAACGTGACCTCTTCGATTTGGTATCGGGAATTTTTATAATTAAGGCGGATTTCACATCTTCAACATTATCAATTATTAATTTCACGATTTCGTCACACCTCATTGCTCCTGCAACCCCCAATACTAAGACAACCTATAAAGAAACTCTTTAGAAATGTTATTCTTTTATTTTGAAAGTACCTACCTTCTGCATCAAATATAAATTATTGCATTGTTCAAAAAGTTATCCACTTCCTCCTTTGTAAATACTCGCGACTTTTTTGATAAATATCCCTCACTCTGTCTCTTGAGAAAAGCACGCAACTTTGAATATTTACTCACATACTTTATATCCAACGTTGACCGCGACATGGAATATTGTGACCAAAGCGTAGATGCCTTCATTTTATTTGCTAAGTTTGAGAAATACACTATAACTACATCTTCTGAATACACCTGAACATTTTTTCCTTTGCACCAATCAATAAACCGTTGGTACGCGTACTCATAAATTTCTCTAGATTTCTGCGGGAGGAGATTCAAAGAAACTACTTTCGCACACTCCAGTATGTCTTCAGGAACACCCAAATCTTCATTAGTTTCCATTTTTACAAAGTTTTCAACAAATTGGACCACTAATAATCACAAATGAACGCAATGACAACTAATGTATGACTAATGTTTGACAACATATCCATGACAACGTCGATATTACTTACTTACCTAGTTCGTTTTATTATCCCAGTGTCATATAATTTATATATGATTCTTGTTTTGTACCTGTCATGTAGTTTCATACGAATATATTATATATAGTGCATGATTTCGGTTGGAGAAAAAATAGCATATTCCATTCGGATTAAAAATGTCTTTTGGACTCGTACAATTTTATATTCGCTCGGCTACGCTACGGTCCGCCTTGCAAATGTAAAATTTTACTCGTCGAAAAAAGAGACATTTTTAATCCTAATACAACAATCTACTATTTTTGAAAAGTATTTCTATTCTAACAGAAAATCTAAATACAAATTTTCATATGGGTATCCAACTTAAAAAAACATATTTTTTGTGCGACTGATTTATAGATCGCGTGTACATATTTTTCAATTGTGAGGCAATGGCAGCCCTATCAACTACAGTGCCCGAATTTTTTATTACATTAAACATCAAAGAATAAATTTACTTTGTCAAATCGTTGACATTATTATTATAAGGATGCAAGTTAAGTATGTAAGCCAATAGCAAAAAAAAGTAGTTAACCACGTTATTATTTGCATAGAAATATAATTAAATTTACGACTTATCAATATACCACAGAAGAGCAAAACTAAAAGAAATAAATGCATTAGTTACTAAATATATAAATAGCCACTTTCTACAAAATAAAAGTACGTAGGTATATTACCGAATCTAATACAGGATAATAAAAATATTTCCACGTGCGAGTAAGTCATGACTCCCGTAATCTATATCAGTCATTCACCCGCGAGATACAATACAAATTGCATATTCAGATAAAATGATCAGATTTTAATTTCAAGGTTGAGCTTGACACAGGCGCCTGAGTCCTTAGTTTTAATTGATGTTAATTAATTTTTCGGGGTTATTCACCTATCTCGCACGATAATTGCACGGCTCTCTCGTTGATTATACTGACAATAGCAGATGATAACTAATCATTTGCACGCGTATCTTTCCACACATGACTGAATCGAGAAAATACATAAATAAAAGTATTTGACGTTTAATCATTAAAAAATCTATGAATTACATACTACGTTCTAGTTTGTCATATCATAAGTCTTGGAAAAGCGCTGGATTAAAAGTACATGGGGTAATTGACTGTATTAAGTTAAGCAGTGAACTTCAGAAAATACCCTATTAATCATGCATAAATTGTATTTCTCTGACATTTTTACGATAGATACTGCACGGAAGCTGTACTTACTCCTTACAATCTGTTACGCTTGTAAGAAGTTACTGGAGCCATTTAGGGTAGTTTTATGTATGTAAAGTGCTATTGAATTGTACCCCACAGCAACGGGGAGTGGATGCGGTAACGGTTTCTTAGGTAATACACATTCTCGGATATACACGGTACTTGATCAAATAATACATTTCAAAAAACTGGTAAAAATGTATATGTATCGGGCTGCATATACATACAGGATGGCACATTAGTGCATGGAATCCCGTCCTATTTATTTAACATCATAAAAGTTATAAAAAAAATATATTAAAGAAAGCTGTAGACTTAACTTATATCTTTTTTAATAAAATGCTATACTTTTTTTGCGTATTTAAAACCTACTTGCTTTTGCGAGCTTCCTCCGTGTGTTTAAAAGTTATGACTATTTTTACGTCTAAATTAAGTATTTTTAAGAGGGCTAGTTCTGGTAAGGAAAAAATTATACGATCTTTTTCGCACAGTTACTTGCTTTGGATACGTCTGCTATTTTCGCTAGTTTCTGAATTTAATAAAAAACAAATATCTTGTATACAGGCTGACTCAAAACTCGGATCCTTAGGTTTCTCATTAAATTTAAATGGAACAACTTTTATATTTTATGATGTTTCTATAGATATTTATCGGCTCTTTCATTTTTGTTAACCATTCCCAAGTGTTACGGTTTGGTAGTGTTACAATTTATTTTTAGTTTCTAACGCATATCCCCTTGTACAGATTGTTTTGAGGTACCCTGTATCTATATATTTCGTTTTCGTAACCTTTATTTGAGCATTTCCATTTTTCAGTTCCGTAGTATTAATTCTTGTCTTGTTTACTTCCTTAATTAGGAGATCGTTTATTTTGGTTCTATAATTTTGAGTTATTTGTGGTAGAGTATGGTTACTGATTTTATTATTGACCGATAAATCTAGTTTTGAGAATATTACGACATCTATAGGTAGCTCGGTAAGTGCCGAAATTTCGAACTTTCAAAGAGGTAGCTTCTGTTTAAGAACTATAGATGGCGCGTGCCTATTTATATTTTAATTTTATGAAAACTCTTTAATTTATTTCCTTGTTGTTTATGTTAAGCTTTATTTTAGGATTTATAATTCATTTTATAATTATTCCGCTTGAGATTATCGTTAATTAAACCAAATATTTCTTAGTAAATTATCCGTAGTTCGTTTTACCTTTAGAGGTCGCTCTTTGACGTCTAACCTTCCCGAACACCTTCAACTAAATTTTGGATACGGCCTCTGCCTCTTTTCGTTCAGACCTTCTTAAACGAAACATCTACCAAAACAAAAGTAGCATTGTTCTCCGTCAGCCTTGAGCAAATTAACTTGAATATTTGGATTTTATCGTGTTTTAATCACAAACATGTGGATTGAGTTGTAATTTGTCAAGATTAATTAGATATTGTCGAAAATTGGAAAAGCTCATAATGAGGATGTTTTTTTTCTGACTGGAAGATCCTTCGCTGCTGTAAGTACATTTATTGATGGGTTGTATAGATTCTAATTGTGTTATTTTTTTTCTCAGTTCCGTCTTTTAGTTTGCGTTTATCGTATGGTGAAATTTTGAGACGCATCTTTCTTGTTGGTATTGAACACTGTGTCAGTCATTTGTAATTTTGGAAGAAGGCAATTGCATATTCTTATATGCTTAATTATCTGGGAAGATATTCTGATATTCCGATGGTGTTTTAATTAAGTCAAACCTTTTGTATTTTATTTTATCACTTAAATTAATGTTTAATTTTATAATTTTACTAGGACTGCTTTCACTTTAATTGTATTTAGATTTATTGTTATTCAAGTTTTAATTGATGCTTCTTAATTAAGCGTCCTATCTGTGTGGGAATTTAAGAAGTTGATAAATGACCTTAGTAATTTATCTCATATTTTTGGCTGTAGTTTTCCTATTTAATAATTTTTCGTGACTATTTTATAATTTTGTTGCTATTTAATACATTTTGGTGACCTTTTCATTAAATTTTTGAGAAGAATAAATAAATTCTGGAATTAAATTTGAATGTGTGTGTGTTTGGTATTGCCAATCATTTTACCTGGGGTTTAAATATTGGACGTGGTTTTTATTTCTTTGTCGCACTTTCGGCGGCACTTCTGCATAGGGGAAAACTCGGATTCTTTTGCCACTTCAGTTTCCGATACTCTGTCGATTAGCAAGTAAATCTAACACCGATTTTATCAAAGGCCAAGCAGTGAAAATGTTGAAGAAAACCCAGAATCCAGTGACAACATTTGGAATTCAAACACGTGTTTAATGTCAAGCGTATGTGCTTTTATTGAAATTCCAACATGTGTCAACCGACTCCATCACGACTACATACTTTTCCACTTGTAATAAATGTGCATAAAATTCATAAACCAAAAAACTACTCTGTGGCGTAAATATGCTACATCCGGTCCAAATTTTAATTAATTTTCAAAAATTGCTCAAGAACAAGCTTTGAATATACTATACTACTACTCTTATATTCTCCTTACATCAGTTTAGAAAGCAGAACTTGAGAGATATTCGTAAAAAACTGATTTTCGACAAGACTAAAATACCTACTTCCGGTGGGAATTTCGAATTTTTTACAAAATTTATCCCAAACTCATTTTTCAATACTTTTGTATCATTTAAAAATTTCTCTAAACATAGTAGCTGACGAGATATTGGTAAAATTTGATTTTTGCACTGAAATAAACTACTATTTCCGGTCTACCGATTTCATTCAAAATCTGATCAGAACTCTATTGGAAAATTATATTTCTAAATATAAAATATAATATTGATATCTTTTACCGTTTGGTTGCTACCATGGTTACACACAGAAGCAAATACATAAGCACGTACAGGGAGTGAGACAGGAATACCTTTTTTAAATCCCTTTTCCGGTGTCAGGAAACTCAAAACGTGAACGTGTGCAAAAGTCTGGAAATCGAAAATATTTATCATCACAATATTTCCTATTACTACGTATAACAAAGTAAAAAGGAACTAACGAACTGATAAACATTAAAAAATCACAAGGACGAATATAAAATATTGTTGACTAAATAACAGAATATTAATACCAAACATAAGAAAATACAAGGGTGGGGTTGTCTTTCGATAACATTCCAAAATTTGTCTGTTGATAAATATAAAATTTATTCTGTTTATTTAAGCGTCATCTATTAGATTTTTCTCATAGCTCTGCTATTATGTTTTTTTTTCTAGCAAAATATGTTGTAGTATCATACATAAAAATGATCAAATTTTCCTAGTCCTATCATTTTATGCAAATAGACATGTAAATAGTTCGTTATCAAATTCGCAATGCAATTTGGCATTGTTTCAAAAAAAATTTATCAAGTAATCAGGGAACGATCAGATAAAATAATCTCGCATCACTTGAAACATATAAATTAGCCAGGTGTACTCAAATTTGTCAAATACGATTTGTCAGTGTGCTCTAAATACATACTTATTATACAGTTAACAAAGTCTTTAAATATGGTCATAAATAACAGTGATGAAAATAACAATATTAATCTTGAAGATAATGCTATGTCTGAAGCGAAAAGTGGTAATCTACGCCGAAATTTTATTTCAAAAATTGAAGATTTTCTGAAGAAGGGAGGATTCAAACACTTTGATTTGGAAATTTCTCCCGGTTCAGAAAAAGGTGATAATTATTGCGGTACGATAACGAAAATCAAGGTAGAGGTCAGAACAGAAGAAGGTGAGAGAAAAACTATCAATTGGATTAGTAAATCTTCAACCGATCAGGAATCTTCTAGACAGCTGACGCAATCAGCGATCCTATACTCGAGAGAAATATACGTGTACGAGAAATTATTCCCGATTTTTTCAAAGTTTGAGGAAGAACGGAACATCGTGAAACCATTCAATTCCTATCCACAGTACGTCCTGTCACACATAGAACCAGATCAAGAAAACTTGATAATGGTAGATATGAAAAGTTTGGGATACAAGATGAAAAATAAAACAGATCTACTGGACATCAACCACGTCAAGTTGGTTTTAAAGGCTTACGCAAAACTCCACGCATTATCTTACGCGATGAAAGACCAAAGACCGGAAGAGTTTAGAAAAATAGCGCAAGATGCTGCAGATATATACTTTTGCAATCTACAAACCGACGTGAAAACAATAAAAACGTACGAGGAAAATTATAGGAAGCAAGTAAATTCCTGTTTAGATCCTGTTCAAGATACCAAAGCTCTTGAATTGTTGAATTTATTTACGAAGGAATCTAACTCAATTGTGACCGAAACGATTGCAAAAACTAATCAATATTCAGTGGTTCTACACGGTGATTGCTGGATTAACAATATGTTGTTTAAATACGGGGTATGTATAAATTATAAACATGTATCAACAGTTTTGTGTTAAAAAATAATGCATCTTATAATGAAAATTAACGATAAAATTATCAACAATTTCTCGTTGTTGTGATAAATATAAAACTAATTCTGCACAACCTAGAATTATTTTTAAATATACAGAGTAATCGAGAAGGGAGGCATATATTACATGCTATCCTATATGAATGACGTAAATATAATTTAAAACAAATACCGTTGGATAGCATAGAATTAATTGTATAAAAAATATTTACGTACTAGAAAATATTAATTCAGAGGTTTGTCTTATCTATCTAGCTAGCTACTGAGAACCAAATAAACAGTATACACAATAAAATATTTTTTAGTTGAAGTAATGAATCCATCAAATATTACACAAAGAATAATAACACTAAATACATCCAGTACTCTTGACAATCATACTTAAGCTTAAGGCTTCTGCGAAGGATCCACCATAAAACAAAAAATTAAAATAAAGCTGTGCTTTGAGTTAATATTAAACAACTCATATTGATATACTAACAGATAGCGTCTATAAATTATGCAAGTTACTTACGAAATACCTCTTTTTATTTTACAGAATCAAAACAATCCAAGGCATCCAACAAAAGTGTGTCTCTTAGATTTTCAAATGTCTCGCATAGGATCGCCGGCTTTTGACTTATCTTATTTCATTTACACCTGTACTAGCAAGGAACTACGTGACAAACATTACAAAAATATAATAAGATTTTATCACTACAGTTTATGTCAATACTTAAGTGATCTAGGCAGTAATCCTGAGAATATAATTCCTTTCGAAGCCTTAGAAGAAGAACTCAAACGGTATTCCATCGTGGGATTCTATCTCTCTTCAGTGGTTCTACGCTTCATGCTATGTCCCAAAGATGAGACGCCAGAATGGAGTAAAGCAGATGATATTGACGCAATGATCGACGCTATAACTTTCAAAACTAAAGACGATAGCTCATACCGCCAGAGGACAAGAGATGTCATAATCGATTGTGCTAACAGAGGTTACTTTGACCTTTTAAAAAATTAAATCCGTACTATTATGATATTGTAGATATTGTAAATGTTTTGTATTTTTTTTATAACAAATTACCTTAAAGTATATATATGTATCTACAGCTCAGCAATTCTACTGTGATGTTTACTTTTAGTTAAATAAATATAAGTTTATATTTTTGAATTTAATTTTTTCCATTCAGTTTCCTATCAAGTTTAGACACAAACGTTCGTATCGAACATATTTATGCAAAAATGTTGTGTTTGGCTTCCTATGTTATCAGAAACCATACTAAAAAGTAACGTTGTACAGGATTTAGATATACGGTGTATCCCCATTTCGATGCCTCACCATTGGTATATCGGATATTAGAATCGGTTAAACAGCGAATATTTTGCAGAATTCAATGCTCGCAACAAATATTATTTCAAATTCATTAGGACTTTTTACAATTTTGATATATTTTGATAAAACCAATATTTGCCGATTTGAATTTTCCTCAGTAACTCGATTACGCCTAATTCGATCGCTTTTAAACTTTAACATTGTTCAGACACTTTTTTAAGACAAATTTATTCGTGTTAACAGTAACCCCCGATTTTCATTTGTTTCCAAGTTCTTAGCGCTATCTTTTGTTTTTCTAATGTACAACATGCCTAATAAATCTTTATTTATACGAGAGATATGAACATTTAAATAAAATCTCACTCTAATACGAAATTAGTTGGCTATGAAATTAAATTTTAGTGTAAAACAGACGATAAATAAGCTCTGTCAATATTGACATGTAAAAGTGCAGTGCAATTGGTGGGAGATTTAGAACTTTGTGTCGTAATTATTGATAAGTAAGCATTAAGCAATGAGATTGATAAAAATTGAAATTGTCACATACATTTTTAAATGAAGATGAGGTTGATATGTTGGACATTTTTTTCAAAGTAAATAGAAACTCTGAAAATGTTTACAAAAATTACCCTCAGCGCAAAATAATGCTTTACACAACAATCCAAGTACATTAGTACGTCGAGTGGCTCGAGAAACTGGAATTACAAAATCTAGTGCTTATAGAACGTTGAGAAAAACAAATACCACCCTTGCAAAAAGCAATTGTACAATGTTGAAGCGATAATGACTATCAGCGAATGATACTGATTTTTCTAGAAAAATAAATATAAAATAAAGATGAATGGGCCTATTAAGAGTGGCGTTTACCAATAAATAGAAATTTATGCAACTTATATTACTCGCGGGACGGGTAGACGCAAGGGAGTGTGAATAGGTGGAGGTATGTCATAGATAAAGAAATACTATAGATAGGAAAAATAATGTATAAAGAATGAGTACTTACGGAACTGTTGATGTTGTTGATGTTTTATAATAAGCCAATTTTCGCTTGCCCATAACTGATATATTATTATACACTCGAATATTATATGTATATATGACGTTTAAATGCGAGTGACAGTTTGTAATTAAACTGTCACTCGCATTTAAGTCTGCAATAGCCGACCGATTCCGATAGATTTTCGTCTTCGCTAGGACCGGTAGAGATACCGTAAAGTGGGGATAGACGACGCGAAAAACCTCGTGTAAAATGTGTGTGTCAATGTTTACTATTTAATGTTTTTTATCTTTAAAAATAATTACATAAATTTGATTTTTTCTTTATATCGTACATCAAATGTACAGCTGGCGAGTAGATGTCGTTTTTTTCTTTTGTGTACCAGCCTTAGTTAGTAGACATTAGGGCTCTTACTTTTACGCGGATATCCGGATATCCGAGTCGTCAATATCCGGGTACTCGAATCTTAGATTCAAGTATCCGGATACTTGTTTTTAAATTAGGAATACTGAAATCGTAATCTAAGTTCGTTGGATTAACGATTACAGTAATCGTAATTTCAAAAAATTTTGAATTACGATTTTCTAAGTAATCGTAATCGAAGTTGTTCAAAAAATGTCTGAGAGCTAAACGCGACTCAATTAAACTGGTACGCGTTATATATGAAGGCAATAATTATCCGAATAAGAATAAGAAAAAACAAAAACAAAAAAGTTTTTAAAATACACCAGAAATTAAAAAAATAATGAGGTGTGGCTACCACACGACTTTTTCATACGTATGAGCGTATAGAAAAATTATTCAAAATCCTATTTTGAGTATTTTTATTCTCATAATAAATCATTATAGAATACATACTTTGCAAGATATTCGAAAAAAGTGCTACTCGTAGACCGGCTAGCTTTGCACGTACTAAATTATTAGTGCTCGTTCAATGAAGCTCCGCATCAGTATTCGTTTTTTTAAAATTTCGTGGCACGTAAGAGGACACAATTCAATTGACTTTTGGTGATTGACTTATTGCGATTTTGGTTAGTTCTTTAATTTGTATGCAGAAATAGCGTTGCAGTTGCATTGGAACATGTTGCTGCATACATTATGCTTGTATTACATAGGTACATATTTAGCATCTGCCAAAAATAATTTATGGATTTTTTTAAAATGTCTAAAATATTTGTTTGAATTGTGTAATAGACATTTTATATATGTGATTTAATGATAAAATAATTGTCATGTACCCGGGTACCTCGATCATAGACACAAGGGGTAATCAGAATACAAATAAGAACAGCTTTATATTTGTAGCGTCATAATAAAAGAACCGAAACCGGATACCCGGATAATCGAATCTAAGTTAAACAAGTATCCGGATCTTGATCCGGATTTCGAGTTATAATGATTAACCCGGATACTCGAGTATCCGAATAGTAAGAGCTCTAGTAGACATTAATCAAATTCATGAATTTTTGTGGTTATTTCTAAAACACATAACTTTCTTCAGAAAATAAATAAGTACAAAAACTGACCTTGACATTATACATTTATGCCTTTTGCATCACTAACCCAAATTTTAGATTCCAAAATTACAAAATGAGTTTAAAAAACGCGGCGATGCCCTAATTTTCCATAGGTAAACGTCCCTCTTAAGTGATTATCGAAAATGAAACAACAAAAACAAACAAATGTCAATAAATTCGAACTTGAAATCTTCTTTGATTTACCAAATGTGGATTTTTAGTAAACCAATGATGATAGTTATGCCTATTGATCACTACACAATTGGTGAACCATGTTCCATCTATCCATATCATTTCCTAGGAAAATTAGTATCATCTTCACATTTTTGTAGATACCACCTGCTAAATTGTAATCTTCGCTGATAGTCATTATCGCTTAAACCTTGTACAACTGTGGTATTTGTTTTTTCTCAACTTCCTATAAACACTAGATTTCGGAATTTCATTTTCTCGAGTCACTCGACGTACTGATGTACTTGGATTGTTCATAACATTTCGAAAAATATTATTTTGAAGTATATCAGGATTGTTAACTTCATCTTTTTTGTTCGAAGCTTCCATAGTTTACTAAATTTCTGATTATTCTGTTAAAAATTGTCCGGTGTGGTTGTGGTCTTTTCGGAAAACGCAGAGAGTAATTTGTGCAAGCATTTTCAGAGATTCTGTTTCCTTTAAAATAAACTTCCAACATATCAGCCTTTACTTCATTTACTACACAAAATTCTAAATCTTCCACCAATTGCACTGCACTTTCTCATGTCAATATTGACAGAGCTTATTTATCGTCTGTTTTACACTACCATTTAATTTCATAGCCCTCGTATAAATAAAGATTTATTAGGCATGTTGTACATTATTGAAAAGCTATTTTTAAGGACTATTTAACTAATTAAAAATCCAATATGGCTGCTATAAGAAAAACAAAAAATAGCGCTAAGAACTTGGAAACAAATGAAAACCTGTTAACAGGAAAAAATTTCTCTTAAACAAGTGTCTCAACAATGTTAGATTTTAAAAGCGATCGCATTAGGCATAATCGAGTTGTTGAGGAAAATTCAAATCGGCAAATATTGTTTTTACTTTCTTATACGTAATATAAGGAAGTATTGTGATGATGAAAATTTTCGACCTCGAGATTTTTGCAGATGTCCACGTTTTGAAGTCCCCTGATACCGAAAAAGTGGTTTTTAAAAAATGTCTGTCTCTCTCTCTCTCTCTCTCTCTCTCTCTCTCTCTCTCTCTCTCTCTCTCTCTGTGTGTGTGTGTGTGTGTGACCACGATAGCGGTCAAACCGCTGTACATATCAACTCCAAATTTTGTATTTACGTGTATAATATCCCTCTTGAGATCTGATTAGTTTTTCAGTAAAATCGGTAGACCGGAAGTAGCAGTTTACTTCAGCGAAAAAATCAAATTTTGTCAATATTTCGTCAACTACTAAGTTTAAACAAATTTATAAAGAATTCATACATACTTAAAATTAAAACTGAGAATAATTTTATCTAAAAAGTTTTCCGAAATTCCTACCGGAAGTAGGTCTTTTACTCTTATCGAAAATCAGTTTTTTGCGAATATTTCGCAAGTCATGCTTTTTAGACAAGTACGTTACGGGTATAAAAGTATTTAAAACATAATTTTCAATATCTTTTGTATAAAAAGAATTTCAAGATTCAGACCGGAAGTACCACTTTTACTCTTATCGAATAGCGATTTTTTGCAAATATGTTGTAAGTTATGCATTCTATATAAATTTATCAAGAATACAAAAGTATTTAAAACTGGATTTGCAATATTTTTTGTATATGTAAAATTTCAAAATTCGGACCAGAAGTAGCACTTTTACCTTAGCGAGGAGCACTTTTTTGATAATATCTTGCAAAGTATGTATTCTATAAAGATTTATTAAGAGAATAGAAGTACTTAGAATAGGATTTTGAAGAATTTTTATAAAAAAAATTCTTAAAATTCTATAATTTGAAACGCTCATACGTATAAGAAAGTCGTGTGGTGGCCACACCTCATTTTTTTTTAAATATCTCAAAAGTGTAAAAATCCGAATGAATTTGAAATGAGCAGTATTGTGCATTATTTAGATGATTTTATCTATATAAGTTATCCAGATAACAGTTTTGTTATCTACCATCTTATCTAGATGACGCGACAACCATTTATCTATTATCTTATCTTAGATAAAAAAAAGCAGATTATCTGAAGGTTTTAGATAACACATAATTTTTTCGCGGGTTTTCAATTTTTTGTTTGGTGTGCCTCGTAGATCGTAACGAAACCAATAAAACCATCGCCGTCTCTGCAACTCTACTTATATCTATATGGTTTTCGACTTTCGTACAATGTAATACATTTTCGTGGTAGTGTTGGTACTGGTGCAAATTGGTTGTTGCAACGCTGCTTGTCATTGTCACTAAATGTCACTGTCACTTTTCAGATGTCATATTCTGTGAGCTTATCACAAGATAGCTGGTGCAGTACAATTAATGTATACTAAACAAAACTTGTTTAGTATACATTTCAGAGATGTACCTGTCGATATTTGTGTAGATGTATTTTAGTAATATTGTCCACATCATAGTTCACATTTTTAATCCCTGATGAAGCACACACACAATGTGCGAAATATTGGACGAAAAAATAAAGAACTAAATTGAATTTTGTTTTTATGCTGGATTCCCCAATAATTAAGTCTTACATTATATATATAAAATATATTACAATTCTTTGCCAATTATACAAATGTAATGAAAATTGAAAATCTTCTTGGTAGTAGTAGCATACAATGAATTAAAAGTAATAACAATATGACAACTGGTTGTCAATTAGAAAACAATGACAAATATAAAATGTAAATCAAAATGTATAAATGAAAATGTAATTTTTTTTTAATATATTCTATCGATACAGATAAAGTAACAAAAGTAACTGAAATTTTATTAATACAAAATTTAAAAACTTAAAAGGTGCATATTGCACATGCTCGATACCTTAATTGACATCCTTGGGTTCACAGCAATATGACTAGAAAAATTAAAAAAAATTAAATACGTCGCCAGGATTAGGAAATGTGGCGATCTCGTAGCGAATAGATTTTTATTCGATCTGTCAGTAGGAAGATTTGAAATTACGTTAAAATTGACAATCGTTCAATTGAGTGCTTAATCCCCTTATTAACAAAGCCAATCATAATAATATGTTAACTTAACCATCATTGTATACTCTATAAAAAATTTTAATTGTATTAATATTTCCTAAATTCGCACGGTCGGAAAGGTTTTTGATCTTCGTTAAATTTCCGACATTTTCCCAATATTTCACCTAACTGTTCACACGTTATTTAACACGTCAGTATTAGCAGGGGTGAAACAATAACAGTTATCAATGCCGATAAACCACGAAAATTTAATTTAGGCAACTTCAGTTATTCCGGAACATCTGCAGAATAGTATTACTCGTGTGCAGTAAAAACATGTTTCGCCTTTTTTGTGCAACTTTCAGTACTTTCATATACATGTTACCTTGCAAAATTAAACTGTAAATTTCGTGAATGAACAGCCGAGATTTTGTTTATTGAAACACAACCGCAGAGCTCGAAAAATACACGAAGAATGCTTTACAGGGGAAGGGCGTGAAATACTGAAAAGTGGATTTCAATTCAACTTTGTTATTATGTAAACCTAGAGGATATAAAAAACCGTATGCTGCTTTTACATGCAAAATAAAGTCTTTGACGGGATGAAACACGTCCTCAACGAAGAGAATATTTTTCATTTATCATAAATTATATTGTAATTATAGAATCAGAATTCATATTTTTTTTCTATCGATTAACATTGATCGAATTTGATAGTATACGTTTAAATTAAAGTAACATAGACCAAGAATCCCTTTGCATTTTGTACGAAACTTCTAATAATAATGATTGACAGCATAAATGGGCTGTTAACAGCATAAAAACAAATGAAGCTGATGCATTATTTCCTAAAGAATTATAAATATATTATATATAACAGTCTTTTTTCTTTAAATAATATTTTAAATAATATATTAAGTAATATACCGGGTGTCCACGAGATCATGTATCAGCCCGCCATTTATTTATTAGTTAAAAAAAGCTTTGAAATTCGGACCGTATATATGAGTGATTGGTGGGCTTCTTCAGGTACACTCAGTTTTTCTATAGCACTTCCGGTCAAACCGGAAGTTACGTTAATTTTGAATTTTTAAATACAACATTTATTATTTCTGTTCATATTCTGTTTCTTCTAAAAATTTGCCATCTAGTGCAGGTTAACTTTTGACATTTCTGTCAAAGATATCGATATCTGTTAAAATTATCCATTAAAGTGAAACTGCTTCGCAACAATTGTCGAAATGCAAAAACCATCAAAGTTAGCTTTGAAAACAAGTACGAAACGTATTTTTCACATTTACACGCATTGGCGAAGGAAACATGTATTTCACGTTGAAATTACTAAAGAAAATAATTTTAATAATTGCTCTGTTGCTTTGGAATTAGACTACTTTAAAAGATTTTATCTTTTGTACTACTTGTCTACCACTAAACCACAGCATACTTTATATCACTTGAAAGCTAAAAATTATGCCAATATGGCACTCGAATAAAAAAGAGTTAAAAAAATTGTTTGAGCTATTTCCATCGTTTGTGGAAACTTGATATTCCAACGTTTCGGAAGAAGATCACAACATCGCATGGAACGAGGCGACAATCCTGGCCAAACAATAACACGGCCAAAAAAGAAAAATTACTGAAACAGCGTATATGAAGATAACACCTGACACGATCAGTACGCCCAGCCTGGAGATAAAGAATATCTGGCTCCCTATGATGAGAGAATGTGTTAACCGAAGACCGGCAGCCACGAGACCGGAGAATAATAACTACTACTACTAACTAACACGAGAAAAAATAGCATATTGCGCATACACACTGAACCTATAGAAAAGGTGTGGATTTGACATTTGTCAAATTATGTCATATATTTTTTAACGTCAAAATAATCTTTCCTTTTTTGCTAATAGTTTTTTCTTAATTAGTCGAGTGGTAAAGTAGTTATACAAATATGAACCCTGATGACGGCAGTAGAAGGACTGCCGAAACGTTGGAATATCAAGTTTCCACAAACGATGGAAATAGCTGAAACAATTTGTTTAACTCAAGTTATCCATCGTCAACAATTTCACGTCATGAGTTACTCGAATAAAAAATAGGTGTTACTATTTAAAAAAAAACGAGCACCTGTCATTTGAAAATGAAAAAAAAAATCTTATTTTCTTTAGTAATTTCAACGTGAAATACATGTTTCCTTCGCCAATGCGTGTAAATGTGAAAAATACGTTTTTTAATTGTTTTCAAAGCTAACTTTGATGGTTGCTACATTTCGACAATTTTTGCGAAGCAGTTTCACTTTAATGGATAAATTTAACAGATACCGCCATCTTTGACAGAAATGTCAAAAGTTAACCTGCACTAGATGGCAAATTTTTAGAAGAAACAGAATATGAACAGAAATAATAAATGTTGTATTTAAAAATTCAAAATTAACGTCACTTCCGGTTTGACCGGAAGTACTATAGAAAAACTGAGTGTATCTGAAGAAGCCCACCAATCACTCATATATACGGTCCGAATTTCAAAGTTTTATTTTAACTAATAAATAAATGGCGTGCTGATACATGAGCTCGTTGACACCCGGTATACACAAGTATAAAAAATTAGTTGTAGGCCCCATACAATTTTCTTGTACGTGTGTGCCTTCTTAATTAAACAAGAGTTGTTCTAAATTCAATTTCAAATTCTTACTTATAAAATAAACCTGTGAGTAAAAGTGTTACTCCAGGCCAGAATTTTAAACATATTTTGTACACAAATAATTCACAATCTAGCTCTAAGTACTTTTGTAGTCTTAATAAATCTCTACAGAATGCATAATTTGCAAAATATTTGCAACATATTGCTATTCGATAAAAGTAAAAGTATTACTTCCAGTCCCAATACTTAACTTTTTTATTCAAAAGTTATTCCAAATCAGAGCATAAACTTACGAAATATTTGAAAAAAACTATTTTTCGACAAGAGTAAAGAACCTAGTCATTAGACGTTTTTCTTTTATAAAATCTCGTTCAAATTCGCTTTTGATTACATTTATATTCTTTAGAAAGATGTTTAAACCTTGTAGTCCTCGAAATATTGGTGAAATTTGATTTTTTCACTGAAGTGAACTACTACTTCCGGTCTACGGATTCCATTGAAAATCTAATCAGATCTTAAAAGGAAGATTCTGCTAGTAAATATCAAGCTTTTTACTAATGGCTTTAGCTGTTTGGCTGCTATCATTGTCATAGAGTGAGAGATTCTACAAAAACCACTTCTTCGGTAGTTCAAAACGTGGACATCTGCAAAAGTCTCAGTGTCGAACATGTGCGTCATCACAATACTTCCTTATATCACTTATAAAAAACTAAAGAGTTTATTAAATAAAGTAAACCCACTCATGAATAATCTTTGAAACCACCACAACATCGGATAAAGACAATAAACAAAGAATTTGTGTCGTTCAGTATAAGAGAGTTGTAAAAAGGAATATATAATTTTTTTTACTATGGGGAAGTTTCCAAAAAATGTTGGAGTTTTGGGGCTCATAATCGTCACTACAATTTTTTGGAAAAACTTGTGAAAATCTCTTAAAGGAAGATCTGTACTAATTTCTCTACCAGTGACAAGAGCGTGAGTAAAGTGTGCTAGGATTGTTTTCTTGACATTTTGGATATAAATGACTCGTGGATAAGAATCACTATTATAAGAAATATAAAATAAGAAAACTATGAGATGCTGAAGTAGCTGTTAGAATTTCAGAGAATGGAGGAAGAAAGCCAAATTCAGGAAAAGTGATGCTTCCAAATGAATCCAAAGACATATTAATGATACTCCCCGCTTGAAGTCACAGTATATTCAAAAAGATTCTGGCAAACTTACAAACGAACGAATTTGTGATTCTTTTTACAGACTCTATTTACAGGATAACAAACATAAAAGCCTGTAGGAATATTACGATAATACGGAGAATTATTTTAATATATGCGACATCTGCCTGAAAAAATACCGGTGCAATATTTGTTATTACAATTACTCCATTACGGCTGAAGATTAAATCAGAGAAAAAACCTTACGGAAATAAGAAAAGTAAGAACTTTAAACGAAGTTGATAAACTATGAATAACAAAAGATGAACAGATGACGATTGCATGTTTTGATCGTCAGAAGATTCTAATTAAAGATGCGAACATTGTTTCCTATTAAAATATTCAGCACATAATTTGACTACTTCTATTTTCTCTAGTAGTCTATTTTTGGCCATTCCTCGCTTATGAGAGATACTTTATCTGCATTAAGACAGATCGCATTGGTGCTATATTTGCATGTAGATTATTTAGGTATATTGTGAATAGTAAGGGACCTAATATGAACCCTTGTGGAACACCATGATTTACAGTCTCCATTTCGAATTCATAAGACCACATCTCTATATACTGACAAATCTCAGATAGGCACGACTTCAGAAAATTAAATATACATCCATTTTTACCATAATAAAACAGTTTATTCCTTTAAAAATGTGTGACCCGCGGTGTAGAATTTTCGACTCCAGTCGCAATAGATTAACCGGACGCACACACGGTTGTCCAATGGATATTAGATAATCGTTTTTAATTAAAATACTGCAGTCTTTTAACGATCATATATTATAATTTTCAGATTCGTTAACATTACCATCTTTATATACTGTCAACATTTTGGAGATTTTAATTTCTTTCGAGTAAATTCTTTCAACAAGGCAGCTATTTATAATAACAGTTAACCCATTAATTACATTGTGAGATATTTAAAGAAGATAAAACTGCACTCGGCATATATAAATTTCTCTATTTCTAACACAGTTAGTTATTATTTGAAATCATACTCTTCATAAAGAAGGAAGGCATAAAAGCAAATTGAAACTGGTGATCAATGTATACAATAGAATCTTAGAAGGAATACGAAACGTAAAAGGATTCTAGAACATGAAAAATAAAATTTGTGTAACTATTACAAAAGTTTTAACTTACCTTTCTTAATTTCTAATTAACTTATTCAGAGGAGAGCATTCTCCGTTTTCAAATTAATTGAAATTTACAGTTAAAGAAGCCAACCAAGCAACGTAGAACTGACATGTTTCTTTCGTATCCACTTTGCAGTCTGTCATCGTATTCGACAAAGAAGTTTCTTATAATATTCAAACTAATCTAGACGAGTGACAAATACACAGGAAGAAGGGAAACGCTTCGAATGACAGCAATTTCCGGCGCTTCTGGTTGATACAAAAGAACTATCTATGAAATCTTTCGCAACCTTTAGGTGAAAATATAGGCCAAACGAATATTTATTTTTGTCAACAAACACCAATACAGAACGTACAGATTCAGATAGAAATCAATAATATGTAAATTTAACAATGTGATTTTTTTACATATAAAATATTATTAAAAAGTATTATTTGATGAGATGATAGACTTTCTGAAGAAGAAGTAGTTTATTCGACATCAACAACACTAGACACAGAAATATTTAATTTTTAAACTTTGGTATAGTATATTTTTCACATGTCATGTATTATTGATAATGATCAGTACAGTGCAGTTAAAGAATAAGATGGGATGACTATGCAGATGTAAAGCATAGCCCAAAAACAATCCATCTACAAGATATTAAGACAAAGATAGCTTAAGATAAACCTTGTATCACAATTCCCAGTGAAAAAAGAAGAAAGGAATATCTAACAGTATCAGAGAAGGGACAACAACGTTAAAAGCATGTCTCAGTTTCTTTGGTGGGCGAGACCAGGATGGTTGTTTAGTCGTCATTGCCACCAATACAACGCGCTGCCTGGTCTAACATCTTGTCTGCTGTCCATTAGTGTAGTGTACTTGGTTGTTCACCACGTATCCCACAATGCGAAAGTAGGACACAAAACACCAAAAAATCTGGCTTTAGTGTCGCTTCTAGTATAGTACAGAATATTGTGATACATGAAGCTGCAGTTTAGTCAATAACGAAGAGATGCAATGCATTTCATGAAAAAATTTCTCCAACTTATAGGCAAAGATTAAGTCCTAAAGAAAGAATAATGGCAGATATTGTTACGTACTCCATAACAAGAACCATAGAAAAATCGTTACAGTAGTACGAACACATATAGAGAATGGATGAAAGCAGATTGCTCACAGAATACTCCAATGGCCCCCAATGGCCACCAATGGGAAGAAGAAGAGAAGAAATGGACGAAAAAGAAGGAAAGAACAAAAACGACGACAACGAGAATAAATAAGATGAAAAGGAAGATGAAGGGGATGAGCACCAACACCAGCACATGGCCAAAATATATGCAAGAAGCCAGGGAAGAAATGAATTTGGAAGACAGAAACTGGAGTAATGAAAGGTTGTGGAAAGAGAGAACGGCAAAATCATATCTGGGTAAAACCAAAGAAGAAGATATTTATTTTAAAAAATCAGACTAACATGCTTTTCCCGTAGTAGAATGACTATTGTTTATTACATTATGGAAATTGTTATTTTTCTTCTTCTTCTTTGCCTTCTTGTTGTTCTTCTTCCTCTTGATGTAGGCTTTTGGCCTGTTTTCCAACTTAGTTTTTGTTTGATGTCGATACCCACGAATATTTCCAGCTTTTAGGAGGTCTGCTCAGGCGTCGCCGTATTCTTGCTATTCTGCCCTCTTCCATCCTGTTGATATGTTCGTTTCACTGCCTCCGTCGTTGTCTTCATCATGTTACTTCATCCAACACTTGACATTCGTCTCTGATGTCCTTACTGCGTAGTCTATCTCTCAGTGTGTACCGCGTTGTACACCTCAGGATATTCATTTCTGTAGTTCTTAGTAATTTTTTTGTCTGCCTGCTGTCGGTTCTAGTTTATATAGCATATGTCATTATGTGTTTAATAAATTTTGGCTTTCGCTTGCTTGCTCATGTACCTATTGCCCAGATAACGTCACTCAATGCTCCAGATATTCTGCGCTCTTCGTTGGTTTGGCTTTTGATATCGTGCGGTCTATCATGGCTTGAAGAAACTTCTACTCCCAGATAGTTGAGTACCATTACCTGCTCTATGACGATGTTTTCTACCCGCCGGTTACATGTTATTGGTTTATTTGAGATACCAAGTGAATTTACTTTTGCCATAGATATTTGTATGTTTAGGCATCTTGCTTTCAAACAGAACATAAACAGAAAGTGTTGTAGATCGTCTTCATTTTCTGTCACCAATACCTCAGCGTCGGCGTAACATACAATTCTAATCTCTATTTGTATCCATTTCCGTTCCCGTTATGTGTTCTATTATTTCAATATGTGAGTCGAGATGTGGAGATTAAGTTGTTTCACAATTTCTGTTAGGTCATTTGCTACATGTTTATGGTTTAGTATGTCGATTACATCACTCAGACAGTGGCGGCTTGTGAGATTTTTGATAGGGTGGGTAAGTCGGATGGCACATTTCGAACAAGGTATCATACATCTATTAAACATTTTTGGAAGTTTATGCTGGTCGGAATAATTTTCTAAAGAAAATATACCGTTTCGCAAGAACCACGTGAAGGTATATGAGATGAAAAAGGGAGGTTATTGTTTTGTTGTTTCATGGGCGAAAAACTACCTTCTACGAACGTCGATGTGGAAGCCAGACACAGAACAACACATAATAATTTATGTATTTCCGATATTTCATTTTGTAAATTATTATTTGAAAAAATAAAATTCAAAATATCAGCACATTTGACAAATGTCTTAATATATTACCATCAGAATATCAGACGCGTAGCTTGCTTTGCAATTTTGGTTTATTAAACAATGTCTTGTAACTCTTTAATAGCGAATCAACCAACTATAAGGAAATGTACTTTTGACTTCTATTTGATTAATTATGGTATCGATAATTTCAATGAAAACTCGTTTGAAATACATTTATGGATCGTCCATTCTATCTATAGATGATATTTAGTCAAAATAATTCTTATCATTTCTAAAGTTCTTTAAACTTTGTGGCAAATTTTCAATTTTCTTCTGACAGTATGCTATGTTTGAAGATTTAGATTAGACACTTTCGAAAATTAACTCTGTTTGCTCAAAGATAAGACTGAAAGTGTAAAGTAAAATTAAGAAACTGAAATTTTTCAACATTTTTTAAAATCCAACCGATTCTTTAATTGCCTCAGTCTCTAGTAAAATCCTCAGAATCAACAATTCTTTCAAAAACATTCAAAAGTTTTACTCTTTGTTGGATGACAATAACTATAAGGCGCGATTTTAATTTCCATCCAATGTCGGATCCGCTAGGTATTTTTCTAGCACCTAATTGATCTAATAGATTTGTCATTTTTTTAAAGAAATGCAGGTAACACATTCTTTAATTTTGGTTGACGCTTCTTGTAATATAAGATTTAACCTATGAACATAACAGTGGGTAAACAGTGGTTGATGAGCTATCTGTTTAATTTGTGATTTAAATCCATTTAATTCACCGGCCATCACAAAAGCTCCGTCATAAGTTTGACCAATTAGTATATTAGGGATATCGTATTAAAATATTCTATCAAAAAATGTTAATTAGTGGGTAGCAGTTCGACCTTCACTAACATCAAAAAATCCCATAAAGCATTCATTTGGTTTACCTTCTCCAATAAAGAGGAAAATAACAGATAATTGAGATCGATACTAAATGTCATTCGTCTTATCTTTTTGCTAGTTTCAGAGAATACTAAACTGTTCCGACAGTAAAGCTTTTTTTATATTTCTCATACCACCTGATATTAAATCCCCTAGTGTCTCTATATGTTTTATTTTTAATAACCAAATTAACTATTTTCTGGCAAGGTTTTTATTTTATCACAAAAAATTTTTCATCGGAATTTAATTTGTCAAATTTTGTTATCTAATAATAATGCTTACTACTACTCTTACATTTGCGCTTATGTTACCCTAATATTGATGCCAAAGGCGCAACTAAAACACTGCTTCAATTAGCCATAATTGTCCTCTTGATGGCATGACGCCATTAAAACTTCAGCAAGCCCTTTGAGGTTTGAGTCGACTGAAGCAAACAATATTGCACGAGGACTAGCGACATCACACGACGGTCAAGTTGGTCCTGACCGACCTGCGGATTTATTACAAAACTTGTTGGCTGATTTTTATAAATTAAATTTATTGCCTGTAAAACTTTTCAAGTTTCAAAAAATTAGGGTGGGCGGTGCCCACCTTGCCCACCCCGAAGTGCCGCCACTGCACTCAAGTTAGCTCTGTTAAAGGCTTTTGATAAATAGACAAAGCACATGAAGGTCGGTTCGGTATTCAATAGAATTTTCCACGATTTGCCTTATTATGGATGTTCTGATATACCTATAGCCACCGATCATCGACTACATGATTTTAGTATATAGTTTCGTAACTGAACACAACAGGGTCACCTGTGTGTAATTTTCAGAAGACTTTTTGTCGGCTTTTCTTTTGGGGATGGTTATGCTTTTTTCCATTCACTCGGAATTGTTTTGGTTTTAAAGATTTTATTGAAAAAATTTCTGAGCTCGTTCACAAGGCACTCCCCGCCAACAAAACTATGTCGTCCAGGCCCGGTATTTTCCTGCTTTTTAAACTATGTGCGGTTTCTGCTGTCGTCTGGGTTGTTATTATATCCGAGACAGGGCTGCTTACCATTACATGCCCTTCCTCTTCTATCAATCAGGTGTCAGCGGCGTACAGTTCCTCAAAGTGTCTCCTTCATGTATATTTGTCTACTTTTTGTGTCTATGTGTACACTGTTATGTCATCAACATTCCCTATACATTTGTTTTTTTTGTTTTTTGTTTATTTAACTTAAATGCATCATAATTTTAGACGCGTTTTAGTTTTACATATTTTTTTAACTTTTGTATGCACGTGCCGAAAATAATAATGATCCTAATGTATTATACTAAATGAAATTCAAGGACGCAAAATCTGTTAAATTCTTTTTTTTTTGCATAATATGTCATAGGATGCACAATCACTAATTTCGAAAGAACAGAAAAGAATTCTTTTACGTCCTTTTTACTTTCTTATACGTAGTGGAAGTATTGTCAAAACCGCTATAGGTATCAATTCCAAATTTTATATTTACGAATATAATCTCCCTCTTGAGATCTGATTAGATTTTCAGTAAAATCGGCGGACCGGAAGTAGTAATTTACTTCAGTGAAAAAATCGAATTTTGCCAATTATTCGTCAACTACTAAGTTTAAATAAATTTGTAAAGAATTCATATCTACTCAAAATTAAATTTGAGAAGAATTTTATTAAAAAAGTTTTTCGAAATTCCTACCGGAAGTAGGTCTTTTACTCTTGTCGAAAATCAGTTTTTTGCGAATATTTCGCAAGTCATGCTTTTTAGACAGGTACGTTACGAATATAAAAGTATTTAAAACTTAATTTTCAATACCTTTTGTATAAAAAAAATTTCAAAATTCGGACCAGAAGTAACACTTTTACTCTTATGGAATAGCGATTTTTGCAAATATTTCGTAAATTATGCATTTTATATATAATTGTCAAAAGTATAAAAGTATTTAGAGTTGGATTTGGAATACTTTTTGTATAAACGAAAATTCGAAATCCGGACCGGAAGTAATACTTTTACTCTTAGCGAGTAGCATTTTTTTGCAAATATATAGGATTTTGAATAATTTTTTTATAAAATAATTTTTAAAATTGTATGATTTAAAACGCTCATACGTATAAGAAAGTCGTGTGGTGGCCACATCTCATTTTTATGTCTGTTTGAACGAGACGAGTGCGGCTTAATATTGGCGGTTTTCCAATCTCGAATCCCTTTAAATGTATTCTGAGTACGCTCGGTGTGCAGCGATCTGCGTTAACTGATCCTTGAAAGATTAATAACCTACATAAAAAAGTTTACGAGGCGCAAGTTAAACTTGGCTAGGGATGATTTATTTTTTTATCAATTACTTCGAAAACTATAGGAGTAACGGCTCTGAAATAGATAGTAAATAATATAAAAAAATTAATAAAATTAAATTTACGATTATATTCCCAGTATTTAAACAACTATAAAAAAATGAACTAACTAGATCATTATGTTACCAAGTAATATACTATTTTTTTTTAATGTAACGAATAGACCGGCCTTTAGCTGCCAAGCTATTTAACTAATTTGCAAGCTCAGCTGGCATTTTTTTATTATTAGTACATACCGTGTGTTTCACTTTACATGAATATACCTAAATAAATTATTTATTAATAATGCAATTAATACAAATTTTACTTAAAAATTAGTGTCTCCAGTAAAGTCATAGTAGCGATGATGATAGAGCAAGAAAGTATTTCAATAAGTAGTTACTAATTACTAAAGTCGGCAGTATACGAAGTTTCATTGAAAATTTTTAATTTTTAAATATTTCATGTGTAAGCTCATAGAAAAAATTCTTATCTCAAATGTAAAGTGCGTAACGCAGAATCAAAACAATTGAAGATTGTTTGAAACATTATCTATCAAAATAATTTACTAAAGTGACAATACATTTTAGTTGTTTGATTACTGATGGTTGAACAATAGAGCTCTTACTATCTGGATATCCGGCTTCGGTTCTTTTATTATGACTCCTCAAATATAAAGCTGTCCTTATTATTATTTTGATTAACCCTTGTGTCTACGATCGAGGTACCCTGGTACATGACAATTATTTTATCATTAAATAACATATATAAAATGTCTATTACACAACTCAAACAAATATTTTAAAAATTTTAAAAAAATGCCATAAATTATTTTTGGCAGATGCTAAATATGTATGTAATACAAGCATAATGTATGCAGCAACATGTTCCAATGCATCTGCAACGCTATTTCTGCATACAAATTAAAGAACTAACCAAAATCGCAATAAGTCAATCACCAAAAGTCAATTTAATTGTGTCCTCTTACGTGCCACGAAATTTTAAAAAAACGAATACAGATGCGGAGCTTCATTGAACGAGCACTAATAATTTCGAACGCGAGATATCTTCGCCAGTACGTGCAAAAGCCGGTCTGCGAGTAGCACTTTTTTTTCGAATATCTTGCAAAGTATGTATTCTATAATGATGTATTATGTGAATAAAAGTATTCAAAATAGGATTTTGAATAATTTTTCTATACGCTCATACGTATGAAAAAGTCGTGTGGCAGCCACACCTCATTATTTTTTTAATTCCTGGTGTATTTTAAAAACTTTTTTGTTTTTTCTTATTCTTATTCGGATAATTATTGCCTTCATATATAACGCGTACCAGTTTAATTGAGCCGCGTTTAGCTTTCCGACATTTTTTGAACAACTTCGATTACGATTACTTAGAAAATCGTAATTCAAAAATTTTTGAAATTACGATTATTGTAATCGTTAATCGAACGAACTTAGATTACGATTCAGTAATCGCAATTTAAAAACAAGTATCCGGATATCCGAATACCCGGATACCCGGATACTTGAATCTAAGATTCGAGTACTTAGATATTGACGACTCGGATATCCGGATATCCGCGCAAAAGTAAGAGCCCTATTGAACAACGATTAAGTATTCCCGAAAAGATATAAATTATTCGATTTGTTGGTGGATAATATACTCTTCTGCCGAGAGGTTGCTCTATAGTTTAATGCGGGACATGCTGAACGTCCGCATATCCTTCATGGGGTAGTTGCACGTTTAAATCGCATTTTCAATGCTACTGGAAATGTCAGCACTTCGAGACCAAGGCCGTTACATAATCGAAGACGTCCCGATGATGCAGTAATATTAGCAGCATATGGTAGTGATCCTCACACAAGTTTACGAGATATGAGTAGATATTTAAATATTTCGAACGCTAAACTTTGGATATGTCTTCGTCGACATAAAATGAAACCACATAAGCCAAAATTCTTTCACACTCTTAAACCAGAAGATTTACATAGAAGAAAGGAGTATTGTCTATGGAGTGAAGGCAATTTTATAAACGACAGAGAATTTCTGAAAGGAATTATGATTTTTGCAGTTGTCCACGTTTTGAAGTCTCCTGATACCGAAAAAGTGGTTTTTAAAAAATTTGTATATGTGTGTGTGACCACGATAGCGGTCAAGCGGCTATAGTTATCAATTCTAAATTTTGTATTTACGATTATAATCTCCCTCTTGAGATCTGATTAGATCTTCAGTAAAATCGCTAGACCGGAAGTAGTAATTTACTTCAGAGAAAAAAATCGAATTCATCAACCAATAAGTTTAAACAAATTTATAAAGAATTCAAGTGTACTCAAAATTATATTTGAGGAGAATTTTTTTAAAAAGTTTTTCGAAGTTCCGACACGAAAAGTAAATTTTTTGCGAATATTTCGCAAGTCATGCGTTCTAGGTAGGTACATTACGAGTACAAAAGTATTTAAAACTTAATTTTCTATACCTTTTGTATTAAAAAAAATGCAAAATTCGGACTGGAACTAACACTTTTACTCTTACGGAAAAGCGATTTTTGCAAGTATGTCATAAATAATGCATTTATCAAGAGTACAAAAGTATTTAAAACTGGATTTGGAATCTCTTTTGTATAAATCAAACTTCAAAATTCGGACCGGAAGTAACTCTTTTACTCTCATAGAGTAGCACTTTTTTCGAATATTTCGCAAAGTATGCATTCTATAGAGATTCATTAAGAGAATAGAAGTATTTAGAATAGGATTTTGAATAATTTTTATATAATTTTTTTTTTTTTAATTTGGACAAACTTACTCACAGATTTATTTTTCTAGGAAGATAAAAGTATTTAAAACAATTTAGATGTAATTAACTTACATAATGCTTGAGCTTGATCAAGGAAGTGACAAATATTTAGTTAAAATTTTGTATTTTTTTTTGTAAATGATTGTTAGTAAATACTTACTGATATATGCCCTACGATTGTTGTACGATTTATAAATTTTCTTTTATTCATAACTGTGAATTTAATGTAGAGGGCGTACGTTTAATGCCCATTTCTTGAAGTTGTCGTATCTTGAATTTTTCTTGCTTACCTGCTCTCAGCCAATATACAGGTGGCTACCTTCCTAGTCAAAGTGGTTATTTAGGGCTTAGCCCTTGCTTTTATTGGGTTCTACGCGAGTGACACATTTTGCTTTATAGAGCCTGTTGTGGTATTAGGAAGCATATGTTTTTTATGTTGAATTATTAAAGTAAACCTACATATTTTTATAAACTTTTTCTTAAATTAAATTATACAATTAAACATTATTAACAATTCACCAAATTTTTTCTAATTTTCATTCAAACTTTTGCATTTCATTATCTTTTATAAATTTGGTATTCACCAGCAGAGCTGGGCAATTACTTTCAAATAGTATTTAATTACAATTACAATTACATTTGTTTATAAAATCTGAGAAAAAAACGTGTTTTTCTATTATTAGTCTTTTGTTGTATATAATATACAAATCGGAACTTAAAATAGGGAGTGGGAATGGCAACAAATATATTCCAACCCACCTGTTAATAATTTATTTTTAGAAGAAACAACGTAATTTATTATATGAAAAAAAAACAAATAAAGGCAACTATACCAGTATAATATAAAATATGTGTAGCAAAACACAAAAGTAATGATGGATCCTCTTTATTCTTTACAATAGTTTCTAATGTACTCTAAGGGACTAGTTTCAACATTATGTCATCATCAATCTAGAATAGTCAAATGATTTTTCAAAAAAACCAGTATTTGTATCTGCATACATCTACTTATGACACGAGATACTTTGAAAAATCATTTGACTATTCTAGGTTGATGATGACATAATGTCGAAACTAGTCCCTTAGAGTATATTAGAAACTATTGTAAAGAATAAAGAGGATCCATCATTACTTTTGTGTTTTGCTACATTTACAAGTTTACAAATGGACATTTATTATTTTATAAAATATGTGATTTCAATAATTAGGCGTAACAAAAAATTGGACCACAAAACTAGGGATGAAAATAAAGTAATACCTTACTTACGCTGGAGTAGTAAATTCGTGGTAGTATAAAGGATGATATGTATTTCCTCAAAATTATTGCTACTAAAATAATTATTAAATCAGAACGGAAATGTCACGCGTAAGTGTTCAGTGTTTTAATTTCACACATTTTATGGTGTATTTTTGTATGCAGTGCTCTTTTTAAAGGCTGGTTTTACATATTAATATTTCAACTCCATTTTATGCTTTTTTTAATATTCTAAAATATCTTACTGCTGAACTCTAAAATAATATGATTCTTATTGAAGAAGACCAGGGAAAAAATGACTTGGAATTGAAATTTTACGAAAAAATCAGTGGCTAGTTTGTAAAAAAGAGCCGTAAATGTAACTTTCGGAAACTAGTGAAATAAGTTCCTTTAATTGTTACATTCAATATAAAACATTTGGTAATGTGGTTGAATGATTTAAAATGATCATTTAACTGTATATTTTGTTGCTTTCATTACAACTAACTTTTCAAAATTTGTATCTGAGAGGGCATGTCTTTTGGCTGCATGAATCACAGTAGTGAATAAAAAAAATCGTTCGACTGGTGTTGAACAATTGCTTAATGAGAGCGTAACTTTCAAGCATGGGAAAGTTTTGCCTTATATCATCCGGATACTACAAAATTTTAAGATGCATCTTATTTGCAGCAAATAAGCTCATCTTGAATCAAGAGAAAACTGCATGCATAATGTTTAGATGTTCAAATGGTATGCCAGTCTCACCAGACATTGTGTTTAATAGTTTGAATATTCAGCTGTCTCTTTGCACAAAGGGAATCTGGGAGGATGAACACTTAAAATGGAAGATCCACATTGACAAAATTTGTGATGTACTTGTGAGGGTGTGTTACGCTATGAGCATACTAGCTCACATACTGGATGAAAATACCCTGTTATCGGTGTATTTTTCAGCTCTTTTTATCCAAGAATTCGGTTTGGAATTATTTCGTGGGGTTATTCATCGGATATGACGAAGATTTTTACAATTCAAAAAAGAATTCTAAGGATTCTCTTTGGAAAGCGCTACTTAGACACTTGCCGAAATCTATTCAGGACAAAAAGATTGCTGACTGTATATGGTATATACATCTATGAATGTTTGTTGTTTGTATATAAAAACAGAACGATTTTCAGCGTTTCCGAATTTGATAACGCTTATGGCACAAGAAACAAAAATAATTATAGACTACCGCAATACCGTTTAGTTGTAACGGAAAGGAATCTTGGCTACGCCCGTATATTATTTTTAACAAATTGCCAAATGATATGAAAACTCTGGGCAATATCAAGGAGTTTAAAAGTAAAGTGTTTTCCTATCTATGCAGCATTGACCCTTATTCCATAAATGAATTTCTGGAGCATAGGGATTAAATCAGTTTTGGGTGCTTTATTTCTGGTCATTATAAATTTTAAGTTTCGCTTTGGCTTATGTGTTAGATGTAGTTGTTTGAATAAGTATCTTGTATTTCTTTTTCTGTTATGACGTTTTCCTGCTAACCTGTAATGTTCTTAGTATGAAATAAACTTTATTATTATTATATCTTTCTTATAATTATCGGTACCAGTATCTGTGACATTCACAATTCGGACTGTTTCTTTGATAGAAAATAATTCACACTTCGAAATAAGCAGTTGTTTAATATCATGTTTAGATAACACAGACGTCGACTCCACTAACGGAAACCAACGAAGCTTAAACTCAGGATGTGTAATTGCTCGTAAAAGTGCATAGATATCCTCTAAAGTCAAAATATGTTTAAATCTATTCTCTAAATCTTTAATGCCACTTTGGAGGAATTTGTAATTGAAAAAGTAATTGTAATTGGAAAAGTAATTTGTAATTGAACTTTTAAAAAATTAAAAGTATTTAATTACAAATTACAACTACTTCACGATTTTTTAAGCAATTACAATTCGAAATTATTTGAAAAGGCAAAGAAATTAATTAAAAATTACAATTAATGATTTCTAAGGTAATTTGAAATTGCTAATTCCTTTTTTTAAAGTAATTGCCCAGCTCGGTTCACCAATTAGTAAATCATTTTACAGTTAAATTGTTCAATTTTAATTCTGGTTTTATTTATTTTTATATCACTCTTCATGAACTTATTCGGTGATATTGAGCGTGTTGACTACATAATTTCTGGATTTTTGTATTGTCTTACCCAGCTTGTATAACGCTAGACCTTGCCGGTCTTTAAACCTATATGAGTGGCACCTTTTAAACACTTGTTTTAACACCGACCATCTCCAATTGACCCGGCGGCTGACTGAATGACAGAATATATCAAGGCTGAGTGGGTTATGTAAATGTTTAAGGGATCTCACTCCCTCGGAAACCTTCCCTTTTTTAATTTATTTTTAATTGTGCCCAAACATCGCCTTATATGCTGCTACGAAGGCCTGCGATCTTAAAGTATCAATTTGAATTTTTACTCCATATCGAAGGACCACCTAGCTAATATAGAATACATTTACAAAAACGCTACAAACAAAATGGCTGACATTTGCACAGTTTTATTTTTACAACATAAATTCGCATTTATCTGCTTCAAAATATTTTTTAAATAAATTAAATATAATCGCTAGTAAGTTTCTGTTATGTTTTTATAAAAACAGAATTTTACTCTGGGACATTCTGTATATTAAATTCTACATATGGGCATGCTAAAATAGACGAGGACCCTAGAATAAATATTTTCACATAACATAGAAGCTTATAAACATTAAATAAGCCAAGAAGGAAAATAACTTAGAAAGAATGAGGTCTTAACCTGTCAGTTATATTCATTTAAGTTTATTAGGGACATCAATAAGTAAACAGCAGCAGACACTTAATATAGCTTCTCCTAATAAAATTATTTTTCATCGTCGGCTTATCCTCCTAGTTTTTCGCTTTCATTTTCGTTGATATGCATCACGTAGGCCGGCATCACAAATATTGATATATCGTTCACTATATGTATAATATTTACCATAGCCACCCCTGATGAGCCGACCGTATATACAGTTACACAGAAAAATATTCGTATATTAGAAGCCAATATTATGTAGGTAATTTTTTATACATAAAAAGTATTTTTTTTAAAGTCGTAGACTGTAACAAGCCTCTTTGAAGATGCATAATCAAAAATCGCATTAGCATATTTGGAATTTCTGGTCATATTTTCTAATTATATTTATGTAATTATGAATATAATTATTATTTTAATAACAACACTTTTTTAGACGTAATACATATGAGGTTATAATCATGCCGTGTTTGCATATACAGGGTATTCCACGCGAGCCGTTCGTTAGAAGTTTTCATGGTTAGAAAAAACTTAGAATTCTGAAATTTTGGGTTCCAGGGTTATTCAAGGTTCTCTTTCATTTTAAAATATTTTCAAGATCATACTACTTCCAGTTATACCGGAAGTCGCCATTAACTTCCTTATTTTAAATGGAATACCCGGTATATTATTTAATTTTTGGATTCCTGAGAAATTTTCATAGTGGGTTTTCATCAGGTTTCCCTATACCTATTTTCAATTTTTTCTTAAATATCTTGATTTTTTTGAAAATTTTGACAGATGTGGCCCTGTTTTGAGCATTGCGCCCTTTAAGCAATTTCGATTGGTGGAAAGCGCTTCTGGGGTAGACGGAAACACAGGAATGATACTTTCGAATGCCATATTGACAACTGATTTATCACATACAGGGTATCCAAAATTTAATGACCAATTTCATCATTTTAAAAATTGAAAAAGTTCGTTTTTTCAAATGGGACACCCTGTATTTTATTGGATGGTCGGATGCAGAATTTGATTCTGCATCGATTTGCTATAACATTCCCTATACCTATTTCCAGTGGTTTTCTTGTTAATCCATATTTTTATCAAAAGGTGATAAAACTCCAAAAGTGCTACCTAGTAAGCCTTGATTTTGACAGGAATTGAAACAATGTTGATTTAATGTCAAAGCAGTATCATCGTAGAGATTCGTGAGGTATCTACTTGCAGTTCTAGGGATTTTGTTAACTTGCTTAAGTACAGTTTATAATGGAGAATGTTGAAGAATATTCCAATAATGATTTATTAAATTTGTTTTACACGCACGGTGAATGTGGACGAATTGTTCGACGAACATGCAGACTATTTAATGAACGATATCGGGACCTACCAACAATGACTCCCGGAAAATTCGCAAGAATCGAAACTCGCTTTATAGCAACTGGAAACGTAAGTGCAACTCAAAATAACCTAAAGCCCGTAACTGATAATGAAGATAACGTGGTGAATGTGTTGGCGTTTTTTCAAGCTTATCCGCGGAGTTTAATTTCGACAGCAGCGCTGGATTTGGGTATTTCAAAAACATCAATCCACAGAATATTAAAAAAACATGGAATGCATCCTTTTTGTGAGATAACTGTTCACGGATTACATCTTGGAGATGAGGCAAGACGTGTCAACTTTTGCGAATTTATGATTTTGAAAATGACCGAAGATCCGAGATTTCTTCTTCAGATTATGTGGACTGATGAATCGAAATTTAGCAGGCAAGGAATTACAAATCGCCGAAATACTCACTACTGGGCACAAGATAATCCACATGTTATTAGGGAACATAATCACCAAGACCGCTTTAGTTTCAATGTTTTTTGTTTAATTATGGACAACAGAGTGGCTTATCAAGTGTTCGATGAAAATTTAAATGCGGCTAGATATCTGGAGATACTGAGAGGGTTTGTTAGTGATTTTCTAAATGCCCTACCTCCACGTGATAGAGCAAACAGTTGGTTTCAGCTTGATGGTGCTCCAGCACATTCAACTATAGCTGTACACAGGCAATTGTCAATGATGTTCGAGGATCGGTGGATTGGCCCGCGGGGACCGTGGAACTGGCCACCCAGATCACCCGATTTGACCCCCTTGGATTTTTACCTCTTGGGTCGTATAAAAGAACTAGTGTACTTTAGGCCGGTACAAACTAGAGAGGAATTATTGAACCTTGTTCACCATGCGTTTACTAATATAAGTCCAGACGAGCTTCGGAGATCTGTTTCACGAGGAGTATATGACAGAGTTATTCAGTGTTTGAACCAAAATGGAGGTCATATAGAACAATTATTGTAATTTTACATTCTCTTATTATTTTTTGTCATGTTCCAATTTTTTGTTTTTATTTTATATTTCGTTCTAAATATTATGTACTAATGCCATGTTCTAATTAAAGTAAATTTTTTACCGTTTCATTGATGTTTATTTGGCTTCGAAAGGCAAGCGATGTTTCGGTTTCTGCCAAAAAACCACATTAAAATGAAAAATTTGGATTAACAAGAAAACCACTGGAAATAGGTATACGGAATGTTATAGCAAATCGATGCAGAATCAAATTCTGCATCCGACCATCCAATAAAATACAGGGTGTCCCATTTGAAAAAACTACGTTTTTCAACTTTTAAAATGATGTTATTGGTCATTAAATTTTGGATACCCTGTATGCGATAAATCAGTTGTCAATATGGCATTCAAAAGTATCATTCCTGTGCTTCCGTCTGCCCCAGAAGCGCTTTCCACCAATCGAAATTGGTTAAAGGGCGCAATGCTCAAAACAGGGCTACATCTGTCAAAATTTTCAAAAAAATCAAGATATCTAAGAAAAAATTGAAAATAGGTATAGGGAAACCTGATAAAAACCCACTATGAAATTTTCTCAGGAATCCAAAAATGAAATAATATACCGGGTGTTTCGATTAAAATAAGGAACATAATGGCGACTTCCGTTATAACCGGAAGTAGTATGATCTTGAAAATATTTTAAAATGAAAGAGAATCTTGAATAACCCTGGAACCCAAAATTTCAGAATTCTAAGTTTTTTCTAACCACGAAAACTTCTAACGAACGGCTCTCGTGGAATATCCTGTATAGAAAAATCTCAAAAACTGATGTGTACAAGCAGTACGAACAAAAGTAGTGTCAATGCTTTTCAATGCTTCTCCTAAATTATAAAATAAAATTATTAGCACATTAAAAGAATATGTGTGAGCACCTTACAACTTTCTTATAGTATTTTTAAAATGAATTTTTTACACAAAAGCTTTTTCTGAATTAATGTTTCAATACTCTTTAGCTATCAATACATATGTAATAAATCTGCACATAATAGATATTTAAAAAGAATTGCTTTTCGATAAAATTTTACTTCCGGTCAGAATTTTAAATTCGTCCTTATACAATTATAAATCTGTATGTAATACATAGTTTGCAAAATATTTCATAAAACTGCTTTTAAATAAGAGTAACAATGTTCCTTCTATTTCAAAACTTATTAATAGGAATAAAATATTTTCATAATGTACGTCTCCTTTAAAATTATAATTTGTGAGATATTCCTAGAAATGTGCTTTTTAATAAGAGTAAAAGAATCTATTTTTTTTAAATTGCGAAATTCTTTTTTATAAAATTCACAAATTCACTTCTGACTGCGTTTCTATTTTTTAGAAATTCGTCTGAACTAGTAGTTGAGGAGATAGTGGAAAAATTTGATTCTGTTCCTGACAAAAATTACTATTTCAGGTATATAGATTTTATTAAAAATCTAATCAGATGCTGAAAGGATGGATGTTGAATATAAATATTAATAGCTGTCTTGAACATAGACACTCGGGCATGGACACCCACACATATTTTCAAAATTTGCGTTCTCTTTATCAGAAAACTTCAAACGGTGGATATCTGCAAAAATTTCGAGGTTGAACATTTTTGTCATCACATTACTTCCTCATACTACGTATAAAAAGTAAAATCAATACTCAGAATAAAAGTATAAACTTTGTATAAAGACTACTTTTATATATTAAAATATAGAATTCTGAGATTGTTTTAGCTAGTATTTTCTAGTTGGAAACTCGTCAGGTAAGAGGGATCTCTACTGGACGGGCCAGTCCATTTGATAATGTACAAAAATCATAAACATTATCACTGCAGGGGTTTCGATTTCCCCTTAAAATTACGATCAAATTTCAACCAATGTTGTAAATAATTACATCAATTTGTAGAGAAAACTCAAATTTACGTACGCTTAGTAGTAAAATTTTGAATTTCTTTTTATTTATTTCAAAATAAATTCGACAAAATGTCTAATATTGACCTACTTTTGCTTCTAATTATGACAATTTCTAAAATATTTTTAGAAAAAATATTACTAGGCGTACATAGATATTCGAATTCTCTTTCATTTGGTATAAAAAAAATTGACACTTCTTCTTTAATAATGAATAGTCACTTGATCAACAGACGAGTACCTTTCAAAACTAACCCAAGGCCAACTGAGATTGCCATTAAGAAACCAAGGTTTACATGATTCTTAATAACTACTTGTGTAGTTTTGTAGCAAAATATAAATTTATAGTAGTCAGGTTAGGGGTTGATACCAATAGGTAACAAGTACGTTTGTTGTCCAATATTTATTAACCTTTCGGCAGCGTGTGACATCGTGTATGGGAAGGCATGCTACACACGTTTCTGCAAAATCCCCCAACTAACAAATCCCCGGATGGCTAACATTCCAAGTAATCATAGGCACCAACAGTCACTCCCTGAAGAAACTAATCTGTACACTAAGTTGCAAAAAAAGGTTTCCACAATAAATTCAGTCCGATTAAAATTCGTACCCATCTCTAATTTTCAGGAATAATACCTCCACACATTTTGAATAATGTGGATATTGTGTTTTATGTGTTTAGTTTCATATGAATTTCTCCTGTTGAGATTGATATACATATTTTGTATACATATGTAATAGAGAGTTTATACTTCCTTTTCGTCATTTACTGGTTCGCTGAAATTTTTGCATATGTAGGGCATTTTATGTTTTTGGCAATAATTAGGAAATGAACTAATATATTTACACAAAACTTTAAAAACAATATAACAAAACAAAAAAATAATAAAAAGTAAAGAAAAATAATATAAAGGAATAATAATTTTTAAGTTCAAAATATATAAATCAATTAATAGTATATCCTCTTTCCGTTATTTTCTATTACTTCTGCTAAATGAGAAGGCATGTTGTCGACAAGTTTCTAGTAATAGACCACGATGACAGTTTTCCAGGTAGTTTCAATTTGATTCCCTAGTTGATAAAACAATAAATTTGCACATACAATAGGTGTAAAATTCAAAAGTTTTCTTATATACTGCCCTATACAAATGAAATTATAATTACTTATAAACACGTTATATTCGATGCATTCCAAGTTGGGGTGAGAAACATTCATATTTTCAACCTCGAAAATATATTATTACCAAAGCCTTTCATGTGTGAGCAATATTTTAACAGCGACTTTGGCGGTATCGATGTATCAATATTGATGTAATGTATTTTATTTTATCTTTATCAATTTGAAGTGTGTAAACATTATGTATATTAACTTCAATATATTACACAGGTTTGCGATCAAAAATTTTCTTAAAATAATTATCGCTTTCATTTTAATTTCCTTTTGAAATTTAAAAAATCTTTTCTTCAAATTATTGGGTTGTTTACAAAACTTAACAAATCCGTTGATCTCTTATTTCAAATTATGTACTTTCAAATAGTGTATTTCTTGTAATCACATTTCTTGCATTTGCAGATAACTCTAGTTCTCAAAATCAAATTTTCGACGATTCAACTTTTAATTCCACCCATAAAAGTTGTATCGGTGCATTTCTTCTTTTGCTACTGCTTCTTTTCGTAAAATTGCTGGAGCTATCCACTAATGAATTGTTATAAATGATTAATATTATAAAATAATTAACGTTAATAAATGAAATTAGCAATGTTTATAAATGTTAAAATGCCATGAAACATCATTTTAAAACATAATTTGTATTAGCAATAATTATACATTCATGGCGTTTCAGACAATCTTAAATATCGCATTTAACAATAAATTTAGATAATTAGGGCTTTTTGAACCTATTTACGTAATTATTAACAATTGTATGTGAAAACATACTCAGTATATTATCTTCACCCTTCACAATTATTAGTGTTTTAATACTCGATGTTGACATAACTCTGATTAATTTTAATTTAGTTATATTATTATGTTTATTTAATATATAAGGTATATTAAAATACGATGTTGATTAAACAACATAGTAGTTATACAAAACTCCAGTATTTTTTGAATATAATATTATAAAGAATATAAAATTAGAATGGTCAAAAAAGAAGACATTAGAACCCCGAATGAAAGATATTTGAAAGTCTGTTTAACCCAAAAAAAAAGTTTTACTTATACAGTTTCATCTTAAATTAATCTATTGTTAAGACATTGCTAAAACTTTCACGATATTTTAATTAGTTATTTACAAAACAAATGCGAAAAGACTTTGTCCCCGCATGAGTGCAATCTTAATATACGAACGTCTGAAAAGAGCGAGTATCTTTAATTGTGCAAGTGGTTTGTATTAGTATATTACATACCGAGGTGGAAAGTGTTTCATTACTGTCGAGAGATTAGGTAGTTAACCGAGACGCGAAGCGTCGAGGTTAACTTTATCTCGAGACAGGAATGAAACTTTTCACCGAGGTTTGTATACTATTTTATTTACAACCATAATTATATTTATTTGTGATAAAAATTCCGGTAAAAGTTTTGACATATTGAGTTGTCAGATTTGTGATGATCTAGCGTAAACGTCAAATAAATGTACGCCACTTTTTTTCAGTGAATAGATTATAAAAGAAATGTTGAGTAGTAAAGCCTTCAAGGTCTGCACTCCACTTGAACTGAGGGAAACTGTCCTCCCGTAGCAATCCAGATATCTTGGCTCGAATGGAGAAGGACAAGAAATCACTATTTCATCATATCAGCAATAGCAGGGCGGCCTATCTACATGTATTCAAGCTTCCAATAATTCTAATGTAACAATTAATTTTATTTACAACCATACAATTAATAATTATTTGTGATAAAAATTCCGATAAGGTTTTGACATATCGAATTGACGCTTTTAAATTGTGATTGACATTGAGGTTAAGAAACGAGGGCAGTAATAGAGGGCGGGAAGTAAATGAGGGCAGTAATAAGAGGGCGGGAAGTAAACGTGAACAAAGTCACACTTCCCAACTTTTAAAAAGTCAGAAATGCCAACATTACGCGTATGGTTGTAAATAAAATATTTTATGAAAATTAAATTAAAAATATTGTTGATTAACGTGATTACTATCATACGTAACCTAAAATAAATTACCCAGTTAATCTACGCATTTCATATACGTACCTATTAGTACTTCTTTAAATTATCCTATACATGAACATGGCGTATTTTGTTCTTATATTTATAGTGGATTTATCGCGTTTTTGGCTTGATTACAATTAACTGTCAATGTCACTCAAGAAGTCATCAAATAGATGGCGCTTATATATTTCTTGAAAGAATATTTAGTGCTATTATATAACCTAAATTATTTTACTATCAAGATCGATATTTCTTTAATTTCCCAAGGAGCCAACGCTTTTTGCAATTTTTACATTCTGGTCAAGCGATCATGCGCGTAATGTCACATTAAAGGCGGTGAGTACAAAAGTACCATAATAAAGTTGACGAAAGGACTTGATATCAGACAACTAACAAAAGATGGAAATTTGAAAAGCAAAATTGAAGCAACACGAGAAGATTGGAAATATGTTAAAGCTTTCTTGGAAACAAAAAGTACCAAAACAAGATCTCTGGTAGAAGAAATTACATTTTTATTCGATAAAAAGGTAACATTTCATTATTGAAAATGTTATTCTTATTAAAAACTCAAAAATTGTCAATTCGGGAAATGCTCAATCAGCTTGTAAAAATTAATACAGTGTATATAGGCAATATACAATATAACAATGAGAATGATCATTATTTTCAAGATATTATTAGCAAAATAAAGGAAGCATACCACATAATGATACTTTTATTACATCATGTTGAAATGTCCAGTTTTTTAACACATTTTTTGAACTCATGTCGTGTAATTGTTAACGATGCAATATAATTTGATAAGTGGCTTGTCCTACTTCCATCCTATGGATTTTGAAAGAAAAACCGACGTTTCGGCGGATATTCATTCTCTCGTCTTCAAGGTAACCCTATAAAAAGCTGTTTTTTGCCAAAACTTAGCTAAACATGTGTTTTTAAGGTGAAATTTAAATTGATGTATGCACTCGTTGAAAACAGTTGAAAATACATTTCCTTCAATAATAATTAGACTGTTTTCCTGAAAATGAAGGTGCGGTCAGCCAGGATCAAAATGAAAGATATCAACAAGATGTAAATAAAATGGAGAGGTACTTTTGAAAAACAAAGAATATCAGCGTAATAACCGACTACTACTATGTACTAAAAAGATACGATCCCCAGCAACTCTGCAAGAGGAACAGAGGAAGAGAAATTTTTTTGAGAAAAAAAAAAAATTCTAATAGCTCAAAATTTCCTGTTTTCTTTACCTCTTGCAGAGTTGCTGGGGATCTTACGTTTTTAACACATAGTAGTAGTAAGCTTTTTATTTTGCATTGTATTCGTGATTAGAGAGAGGATATAAATGTAAAATTAAGTTATTAGTATTTAAATTTGATGATTTCAGTTATTTCCTGCAAAATGCTTCTGCTTAAGGGTCCTCGATAGTGAATGGGAAATGTAATATTGGTTGCATAGCACATAATTTAATAAACCAAGGATGTCCGAGTACTTTTACACATAGGGAACATACAATAAATATTTGAAATAATAACTCAATATCTAAGCGAATAAAAATTCATTTATGACCAACTATTTACACATTTGTAACTGCGGGAAATATTTATAGCAGAATAACAATTCATTGTAATGTGGGTTGCCTAATTTTAATTTATTTTATATTCATTTTAAACAAAGTACAGAATAGTTGAACGAAAAATAAATGCACAGCCGGGTAGCTTTCTATACAATTTATAACGTGAACCCAAGCAAACAAATCTCCTCCGAAGGATTTTTGAGAAAACTGGTTTTTAATATTTTGACATATTAATTAATTATCTGTAATCCGATAATTTTTTTCTAAATTTGATTCTTCAGCCGGGTAGATTACTAAATTCTTCATAAGTTGACGTTGAAAGGTTTTCTCCATCTTTAAAATCAACAAAAATATCTGGATTCTAAAATCTGCTATTTTGCCATTGTTGACAGATCCACTAGCGAGGACCCTTAATGAAAATATCTTACATGACAGAAAAAAATTGATTTTATTTTTGAATGTAACACCAATAATACAATTATTATTTATAAAATAGTAACAATTAACTTTTTATATCAGTAAGAACACTTTTACCAGTGACTGTACATCACCTAATTTACTCAACTATCGACTTCAACTTTTTCCACTCGAGTGAATTCGATCTTTTCGGCGGACATCAGTTCGTAGTAATTTCGATTTATTTCTCGGCTATATGTTGGGGGATAATGATTTCAGCCAAAACAATTAATATAGGAACTGGGGAGGTGGTGGTTTTTCCATATTTGTCCGGAAATCGGTGTGGCATCAGTGGACATGCTTATTATTGGTCGACAACCGAAAACAACACAAAAACTAAATAAAACACACGCGTATCTATGTTATGTACATAGACATAAAAGCCACACCTTTATCATTGTTCCCTAATTAATTTATGAACATTATATATAAGTGTGTGTGTGTGTGTACATTGCATATTGTAATATGATAAGCTAGCTCAATACGATTAATTTTTTATACTATAAAGGAAAATTGATACCATCGCCGCACATATTGGTTGGACTGGCAATTTGCCGTAGAAAAGAAATGCTATACTAATGCGTGGGCTCGACGAAGCAAACGATATATCCCCTTGATATACTCATTCAGTAATTGCTTTGTCACATTGTGAAATAAAAACGGCACTAGTTGCTGAGTTGGTGGAAGAGATTTGTTTTATTTAAGTCATTCATATTGCTGTGGCAACATAATTATTTGGTATAAAATAATTGTAGTATTGCCATACGTTAGGCATTGCCAAATAGATTATGCTGTGTGCTGTTCCAGCAACATAATTAATAAAAATAATGATAATTTTTATTATCTTTATATATTCATTTATTTTCTTAACAGCACGTACTTTATAAGTATACGTGAATTCTATCAGTGTATTCAACCTTCTTTTCTCCTGGTAAATCTCTTGTTTTTCTTTTATAGGGATAAGGTTATAGCTTATATTAAAGAAAAATCAGAATCTATATAAAACATAATTGTATATTTTATTCAACATTTTTTAAGAATAGATAGCATCGCTATACTATATTCACCCAAGAATTATAAAAGAAAGCATAATTGAAAGAAACCATTTGTACCGTGTTCTCGGTTGTAATGTTTTGTAGAACAAATATATCGATAATGCTTAATCAAAAATAAAATATTATCCTGTTTTAAAATAAAGAAAAATTCAATTGAATATCAGTATTCTATTAATATTGTGCTAATTCTATTCCATCAGAAACATTATATACGCACGTAATGCTCTGATAAACTTAGAACTTCGCAATGGTCAATGTTCGGGGAAAAAGCTTGAATTTGATCACTGGCAACAATCATTCGCACGCATTGCGACCAGAAACACTTCCTTTTTTGAGATATCTATTTTAAATTTTCAATTTGAAATCAAAAAATTGAATTGTGAGAATTAATGATGCTTAATAAAGTGTCAGAAAATATACATTCGCACGTTATATCCTCTTAACACCCAACACCATTAATAATTCTATTTGTGTTTTAAAAAAAACTAATGAATTCATATTACTACAGGACAATACCTATTATCCCTGCTGCACAACGTTATATTGAATAAATATTTGCACATTGTATTCCATATACGCATAGCAGCATTGATAAATCCTTGTATTTAAAACTTACTTTGTATCGTTAAACATCTCTTCAAATTGTGCCATAGGCTTCTCCATTTTTTAAATACAAAAGAAATATTAACAAAGAAAACTTATTATAATGAATGAAAATTAGATAAGATAAAATTAATATGCTAATACAAAATGAATGAATTTATAGTTAATCGTGGTGTATCTGACCTTACGATTTCTATTTTAAAGTCTTTATCTTTTCAAAGTCGTAGTCAGCATTCGTCTAAACCTGTTCATTCCTGTCTTTGAATTTATACCCGGGAAAAATGTGTAATGCTCGTTACTCCATCCCCGGAACTAATATTTAGGTTATCTCCCTGCGTCTTCAGTGAGATCTCTGCACTCAAATTGCCGTCGTGACACTAACACACGCACATATATTGTTTTTGAGAGTTCATTCACTAAAACGTGAACACATTGAAATTGTTCGCTTACTTAAAAGTATTTCACTTAAACTATTCGGTATCTTCCAAAGTAGGTATATTTTTATTAATACAATTCTTCCTTGTATTTGTTTATGAACTTGTTACCTTCTTCATTATTTGCCACATACTTCCTTTTCCATTCGCTAACACAATCCTTATTTTTCTTTTATTTGTTTCAGTATCCGGTAAAATTGGAAACATTGCAAATAACAGGCATTCCTCTTCCAAGATTATTCGTACTATCACGATCCGTCTGGCCTACTATTTCGTCGCTGGTTTTCACCCAAGACTTTTCTAATGGTGATATATTTATCTGTAAGAAACTACAAACGAAGTTTATACCATATTTTCTTTTTGTAGGTCTTCAAACCGTACAAATCTCTCTACAGTCTATGAAACACTGCTGAAAACTGCTCAGCTGCCGTTTATAAAAACATTACTGCTGATTGTATGATATCGGAATATTTTAATTTATATCCTTTTTTTTATTTATAGTCATAAGTTAAGGTAATTTTTTATCCTTTTAGCATGACTTATTTTAAACTCTTTTATTGAATTTTTTTATTACCTTATGCACGTTTTCAAGTTCATATAATTTATTCAATTATATTTATCTCTCGTGCATAGCGGATTTGATCCTCTTCATACAATTTTACTGCGTTTAAATGACTAATTCTTTTCACTGTTCCGTCCTTAAGCATAACCCTTTCTCGGTTGTTAGCTTTCATTACTCTTTTATTTTTAAACAACGGTCCATTATTCAAAATGTTTAGTGCAATTTTCACGCATTTTGAAATGTTAGGTTATTTTTCATTATACACAAACCATACATCCTGTTTATGTTTTCTATAAAAGAAATATATATATAGCTTAGATTTATCTCGTCTTTTATTTTTTACCTTTCCAATATTTAAATTGTAAATACTTATCTTACTTTTTTAATTGTATCAATAAATTTATTTTAAGTCTGTGTTTTCTATACCTAAATGTATGCAACTTATTATACCCTTATGTTGAAATCTTTAAATACAATAAAATCTGATTCTTTACTGTTTCTTTTATATTTTTATACTTAAATTAATTCTTAATGCTATTATTATTATTTTTAATATGCAAGAGATCACGGCAATATGTATTATATAAACGATCTCAAAACTGAAGAATCTCATTGTTACCCGGGTGGTTTGATAATCTCGTTAACAAAAAATATTCTTGATGCTGTAAATAAAACTGACAATAAAATATCACTTAAATTTCCACTTTACTGATACCATATCATGACGATCGTTTCGACAGTGTCTTCAGATGAAGTTGTATTACAAACTAAACTAAATTCTCTGACAATATGTAAAATGCAAAGGAAATAGTCATTAAGAAATACTTAGAGATTAATAATAAAGGGTAATTTATGTCCTCAGGTCTCTATGGGAAAACCTGTAATGGCTATAGTTGTGGAATAAATTTAATAGCGGAGAACTCCCAAGTCCTATTTGGTTATCAAGTAAAAACCGTGTATTTTTATGATTCAAAATTTCCATGGTTTCTAACAAATTTAATTTTTGAAATTTATTTACATTGTATAAAACATCAAAGTTATGGTTAACGCTATGAGTTTCCTCTCTCAAATATATGGTATAATGTGAATCATCTTTATCATTAATATAGCTTCGTGTTTCTTTTAGAAAAAGATCTACCTCTCTGGCCTATGTAAAATCTAGGGCAAAAACTGCGAACTAATTTGTAAACTCCTAACTTATTATTTTTGTCTGGTTTTTGTTTATTGTTTGTAACAGAACCCAAAGAATTGTCGATTGTAAAAGCTATGTTATGATTATTCCTATATAAGATTTTTAAAATGTTGTATGTAAAATTCCCAGTATACGGCAACAGTAGCGCGACTCCTTTCTCATGCGGAGTAAGTACTGCCAGTTTCTTCAAATCGTTAACAATTCTTGAAAAGCATTCATCGATGGCAGTCCCATATTTGGATATTTTTGGTTGTATATCTCTGGTACAGACAAACAATCTATAAATTCCAATTTTAAATATTTCATTTCGCTCTTAACGTAAATTCATGTACTTACATCCCTTTAAACCAGGGCTGTCCAACCCGCGGCTCGCGGGCCGCATGCGGCCCAAGGCAAGTATCAATGCGGCCCGAAAATATTTAAAGTTACTGAAGCTAAAGGTCTTACATCTCAACAAAAATTTTTTAGCAACGTTACAACTCAAACAGAATCATTTGTGAAGGTTAGTTATGCAGTCGCAAATTTAATCGCCAAAAAGTCGAAATCATTTTCTGATGGTGAATTTATTAAGGAATGCATGAAAAGCGTGGCAGATATAATTTGTCCAGACAAGAAAGGTGATATTTCTAAAATCATCAAACTATTGCCAGGAGAATTGACGATATTGGGAAATCTATAGAAATGGATTTGAAAATTAGAGCCTGTGGTTTTAAATGTTATTCTTTGACCATGGATGAAAGTACTGATGCTACTGATACAGCTCAATTTGCCATTTTTATTAGAGGTATTAATGACGAATATAGTGTAACTGAAGAAATGGCTTCTTCAGTTTCATTAAGAGGCTACATCAGTCCCACTATGCGGTCCGTTCTTGCTGAATAATTTCTTACAGTTATTATTAATTTAAATTAAAAATGGTTTTTCTAAAAAAGAATGGAAAAGCAATAAAGAATGTGGGAATGTTATTCTCGAAAATTGTAGTTAAAAAACACATTTTTTACTTTTAAATGAAAATAGTTGCGGCAATGTAATTTACATTGCCAAAAAGTGCATTTTTTTCTAGGATTTTTGGCATGTTCTAATTTTTTTTTTATTGTAACATTTCTTTATAAAATGCTTCTAAAGCTTTTATTAAAAAATACACCGTGCGCTGGCGCCCCATGCGGTGAGTCGATACACTAGAATGGATTAAGGGGAGGTGCTATTTGATAAAAATTGCCGAACGCCGTATGTACGGTTATATTACGGGTATATTTGCCGAGTTTAGAATGCTTGTGCCTTTTACAGGAGACACGTACACCAGCGATTGAACCGATGGGATGCCTGGTCAACTGCAAAGCAAATAAACTTGAGATATTTGTCTCCCGCATTTAAATTTATTGTATGAAAATATTCATGGGTCTACATTATTCCAAATTTTCTTTACTTTTTCTCAGTATTCTTCTGGCTTGTATTTATTTAGTTGTATTAAGACTCGCGTTTTATGTAATTTGTAATTATTTTAATGATATTTGCCAGAATTAATTAGATATTACGTTTTATTCTGCAATAGATATATAGATTTATTATTACTATGATTATTAATTATTTAAGTTGTACTTCTTATTATTTCTTACCATGATTTGTATTTACTTTACATGTTGAGGTTTTTTAATAATTTGAGCAATGTGTTAGAGAAAACTAAAGTCTGACGTATTGCAACAACAGGGCCGGTGTTTCTTCCTAAATGTGAAAATATGTATATTCTCTAAGTAGCGCATGTTTTAAATTATTAAAAATTATATTTTTCACAATCGACAGTGATATTGTTAATTAGCAAAATTAAATTATAAAATTTGACCGTCGGTAAGATTGGAATATAGAGTTTTGCCGGATTCTTGGAAGTCATCATTGATTTGAAGCAAATTTTAATACAACAATTTACAACCGATTGTTATTGATATTGTTTTTTTTATTAATATCTTACATTTTTAATTTTTAGAAAAGCGTCTAGGAACTTTTTATTTATAAACAACCACTATGTGGCATACAAAACGTCAACGCACTACTTTCCGCACTACCTAGGAGGTAGAATGCAAAGCGCGTTTTTGTTCTCATGATATCCCCAGTAGGCCTAAAACATGTTTTTTTTTAGAAAAAAGATGTTCACAAAAACATAGAAAACGTAAAGGAATAAGCAAGTAGCCAAGTAGTCCCCTGCAAACTATTCAAGGCCATTATTTAAAATATGATGTTCCGTTTGCAGGTGCAATAAAAAGAATGTTTAATTTCCCGACATCCGCGTTTTTGCCTAAACGTGTGACAATCAGTACTAATTGTCCAATTTAACGCCCCTACCTAATTTGTCGATTTCTCAAAATGCGGGGATCAATAATTTCAGGTAGTAAATCATTAAAATAACATTTCTCTAAATTAGTTACCATTTCTGTCCAGAGTTCTTCAACTCTGTGTATTATCTCATGCCAAACACCTCTCGGAGGCCAGACTATGAAATAACATAAATCTTTCTTATATCTTCTGTCTAAGAAAGACTTATGTTATTTCATAGTCTGGACTCCGAAGTACGTTTGGCATTAGATAATACAGAGAGATAAAGAACTCTGGACAGAAATGGTAATTAAGTTCTTCATCTCTGTGAATTATCTCATGTTAAACACCCTTCGGGGTTCGAACTATGAAATAACATAAATCTCTCTTAGATATAACATATAAGAAAGGTTTATGTTATAAGACATAGTATTAGGTAAATGGAAGATGAGAGATGTAACACTAGAAGAACTCTTATTCGCAGATGATATGGTGTTGATTGCTGAATTGGAAGACAAATTACAACAAAATATAGATTTTTATCTAAAGAAACTCAGGAAAGTAAACAAGGAAATAAACATCGAAAAAAGAAAAACCATGTTAATGTCTCCAAAGAAAAAACGGCATGAAATTAAAATCGAAGAACAGGAGCTAGAACAGGTCACAAGTTTTAAATACTTAGGTACAGTCATAAAAGACACGGGAAAAATTGATGAAGAAATTAAACAGAGAGTTGGAAAAGCAAGGAGACTCTATAGCACCCTGAAAAGAACATTTTTTGGCAAGAAAGGCTTACCACGGGAAATACAAACCACAGGTACACAGAAAAGTGGTCAGGTCATCAATAATATATGGCAGTGAATCCTAGACCTTACAAAACCGAGCAAAAGTAAAGTAATAGCTACTAAGATGAGTTTCCTGAGAAGGATAAAAGGAATCACAAGAAGAGATTGAGTAAGGAATGAGTTAGTATTGACCGATTTAAAGACAAAATCCATAGATTTATGTGATTGGAGGAAGGCAATTGATTGGGTTGGCTGGGTCACATACATAGGATGAATGTAAATAGGTTAGCAAAAAAAGTCTATGAAACCAGAGTACACAAAAAAGTACAAGCTAGGACAACCACGACTAAAATGGGAAGAACAAGTACGACAAGAGGCTCACAAGCGAGGGATTCATTGGAGTGAGACTAGATGATTGGCGCAAGATAGAAATGATTGAAAAAACAGAATACGAGAAAGAACATGAGTATTTAATATATAAGTGTTATACAATAATTGTATGTATTTGTATCAGTTTTACACCTAAAAGTAATTGGACATAATTGATTAAATAAATAAATCTTTCTTAGAGTTATGTTTAACTATCCCTGTATTTTGTACATGTAATGATGCCTAGGTTTCAAACGTAATTCAGAGTTCCGAATTTCTAAACATGCAATTAACTTTTTCCCTTGTTTCAAATGACGTCACTTCGCGAGCCTTGAATGGACAATTTACATCAATAACCGCGCTTTAATTAGCAATTATTCTGTCCTGAGATGCCGCTAAAAATCTATATATAGGATGAATAAAAACACCATAATCGACTTTTAGGTGTGCCGAAATTTCAAAAGCATTTACAACATGCTTTTCTTGTTCATTACCGTATAGTGTCGCAAAGGTTCCTGTAAATTCCTGGTATAATAAAGCCTTTAACAGTATTGGCTGTACATGTGGTTTTATTCAATTTAATTACCTTACCAAAATTTGATGCCGTTAATCTTTTTACCCTCATTTCTTCCCACAGTTTATTATCTTTTTGCCCTATCGTTAAATTTTTATAATTAATTTTTATACATAATTCAATTTTGGTAATTGATAATATCAGTGAACTTATCAGAATTGATATGGCAGCGGTATCCTAGTAGAACTTCGAAAAACGACAAGCTTAGACGTTTACTAAAAAGGAGGTAATGTACCTGCCTAGAAAGCATGACTTGCGAGATATTCCCAAAAAACTGATTTTCGATAAAAGTAAAAGACCTACTTCCGGTCGGCATTTCGAAAAACTTTATTAATACAATTTTTCTCAAATTTAAGTTTGAGTACATTTGAATTCTTTATAAATTTGTTTAAACTTAGTAATTGACGAAATATTTGCAAAATTCGATTTTTTCACTGAAGTAAACTACTACTTCCGGTCTGGCGATTTTGCTCAAAATCTAATCAGTTCTCAAGAGGGAGATTATATTCGTAAATACAAAATTTGGAATTGATATCTGTAGCGGTTTGACCGCTATCGTGATCACAGACAGACACACAGGCAGACACACTGACACACACAGAGACCTTTTTTAAAAACCACTTTTTTGGTATCTGGGGACCTCAAAACGTGGACATCTACAAAAATCTCGAGGTCGAAAATTTTCATCATCACAATACTTCCTTATACTACGTACAAGAAAGTAAAAAAAATGAGGTGTGGCCACCACACGACTTCCTTATACGTATGAGCGTTTCAAACTATACAATTTTAAGAATTTTTTTATACAAAACTTATTCAAAATGCTATTCTAAGTACTTTCATTCTCTTAATAAATCGCTATAGAATGCATACTTTGCAAGATATTCGAAAAAAAAGTGCTACTCGCTAAGAGTAAAAGTGCCACTTCCGGTCCGAATTTTGAAATTTCATGTATACAAAAAATATTGAAAATTCAACTCTAAATACTTTTGTACTCTTAATAATTATATATAGAATGCATAATTTACGATAGGTATATTTTTTATTTTTATACAAAAGATATTTAAAATTATAATTTAAATACTTTTATACTATGTACGTGCCTAGAAAGCATGACTTGCGAGATATTCGCAAAAAACTGATTTTCGATAAGAGTTTTACTCTTATCGAAAATCAGTTTTTCTACTTCCGGTTGGAATTTCGAAAAACTTTTTTAAGATAATTTGTCTCAAATTTAATTTTGAGTACATTTCAATTCTTTATAAATTTGTTTAAACTTAGTAATTGAGGAATATTGGCAAATTCGAATTTTTCACTGAAGTAAACTGCTACTTCCGGTCTACCGATTTTACTAAAAAACTAATCAGATCTCAAGAGGGAGATTATACACGTAAATACAAAATTTGAAATTGATATCTACAGCGGTTTGACCGGTATCGTGGTCACACACAGACAGGCGGACAGACACAGACATTTTTTAAAAACCACTCTTTCGGTATCAGGGGACTTCAAAACGTGGACATCTGCAAAAATCTCGAGGGTGAAAACTTTCATCATCACAATACTTCCTTATACTACGTATAAGAAAGTAAAAACAGGCACAGAATTGTTGTAATATTTTAGACGGCATTGCTCATATTTTTACGATTAAAAAAACTTCAACGCTAAGTCTAAAGTAAATACGGCGAGAAATAATAACTATAAGTAACAAGTAAAATTACATAATACTAATAATATTATAATATATCCAGACCAAGAATAATAAGACAAAATAAAGCCTATATCTGAATAAAACATTCATTGATTCATTCATTCATTCACCTGACAAATAAAAGAAGATTTTTTCTAGAAAATCAATATGAATGTTATCAAGCAAGCTATGAATCATAAATAAGTGGCACATTTAAAATATATTTGCTTCCCTATTTCTTTTATAAACTCCTTTAATATATCCTCTTATATTAATGTAATAAAAAAGTGGAATATAATGTCTGTTTATTTGATGTTCAGCTTATTGCAGTTGACCAGGTATACCTTCCATATGGCTGGTTTTAGACATTACAAAACTGTGAATAGAAAACGTTCGAATTGTGCACCCCTCCAAAATTTTCTTACGTTACGATTGCCCCACCACACAAACGTTTGTGTGTCTCGTTTTACCTCCCCCTTCACACCGCAAAAACCGTAGATGGTCACCGAGCTGCTGCTGTAGGCTCTTAAAAGACACGACAAAATCAATAGATTTATATGAGGCAGTGAAAAAAACATTAACGCGGTTTTCTATGTCTCTTTCGAATATATCTGGGGTAGTTACGGATGGCGCCCCAGCTATAATCGGTAAAAAAGAGGAGCTTGTAAAATTAATAGAAGACAATGCCATTGCTGTCAATAACTGTCGTTTGATGAAGTACCATTTTATAATACACCAAGAAAATGTATGCGGAAAAGCTTTAAAAATAGGTCATGTTATGCAAATCGTCGTCAAGACTGTAAATTTTATAAGAGCCCGGGGATTGAATCATCGCCGATTCAAGGAATTTCTCAAAAATGTTGATGCTGAGTATGGCATATCGCATACTTTACAGAAGTATGGTGGCTCAGTCGAGGACAAATGCTAAAAAGATTTTATGACGTACTTAAAGAAATCAAATCTTTTATGACATCGAAAGCTAAATCTGTGCCAGAACTTAACGATGCCGAGTAGCTTACAGATTTATCATTTTTGGTAGATTTGACTGCTCATTTAAATGACTTCAACACGCGCCTTCAAGGCAAAAACCAACTTATCAGTACGATGTTTCAAACAATAAACGCTTTCCAGGTAAAACTACAATTATGGCAGTCCCAATTAAATGCAAACAACTTTCTGCATTTCAGCACGTTGACAAAACATATTCCTAAAAATGAGAAAAAATATGCGGGCTTATAAAACAATAAATTTTAAATGACTTAAATATGAAAACTATATATTTTAAGTTTTTTTTTGCTCGTCAGCTATGGTAACATACTTGTGGCCCAAAACACCATGCCCTTTTCCAATGTGGTCCAGGGAAACAAAAAGGTTGGACACCCCTGCTTTAAACTGAAGCTATAGATCTAAGTTTAATGTTTAAACAAACAACTTCCAAACTTCTCATGAGTTTTAAAATTATAATAAATGTTAGGTACTTATTTGTAAGAGGAAAATAGAAGTAACTCTTAAGCCAAGCACATTGCAAGACAAAAATATACAAAGCATGTGTTAGACCGGTGATGACATACAGAGAAGAATCAATGGCGGAAAAATCTTCGTCAGAGAATCAATGGTTACATTCGGCAGACGGATCGGTAACCGTTCCCGCTGCAACTCTTCACTTCACAACAGTTGAATGTTCGCTGGACAGGGCCGCTCACCTTTATGTTATCGTCTGTCATCTGGTACTTTTCATTGCTGCCTTATGTTAAAATTATACAAATTAAACCGAATAAACAATAATAATATATTGTTTTTCTGCATTAAGTTTTGGCGTAGTTTTTAGTGTAATGTCTGGTTTTTCCAACACCGAATAATACTGGGTTAACTCCAATATTATAATACATTTATTTCTGCACAATACCTTTAATTTGCTGTGTCTTACTTTTCTAGTAACTTTCTTCAAAATTATGTATTACGTTAGTGTTGGAATGCGTCAATGTCGCATGCGTACAGAATACGCTCACTAAGTGAGAGTAGAATTTTTCCGCTCACCAAAAGGCGACCGCCCTCAACATGTTCAGAGTGAGCGGACTGAACAGTTGCGCAACTGTTGTGTCTGCTGAATGCAGGCAATGAAAACAACTCCTGTAATAAACAGGTATTTTGCCTAATGAAAGAAGAAGAAAAAGAAGAATTTTGGTAGTGCTGAGTGTCACTAGCTATCATTTATTATCCTGAAAATTACTTGTATATATGTATGTAAGAAAGCTGAAGTATTATGTTTAACAGTTTTACTTTCTTGTACGTAGTACCTATAAGGAAGTATTGTGACGATGAAAATTTTCGACCTCGAGATGTCCACGGGGACTGATATCGAAAAAGTGGTTTTTAAAAAATGTCTGTGTGTCTGCCTGTGTGGCTGTGTGTCTATGTATATCAGTGTGTCTGTGTGTAACCACGATAGCGGTCAAACAGCTACCTACCGGAAGTAGGTCTTTTACTCTTATCGAAAATCAGTTTTTTGCAATTATTTTGCAAGTTATGCTTTTTAGACAGGTGCGTTACGAGTATACAAGTATTAAGAAATTAATTTTCAATACCTTTTGTATAAAAAAAAAGTCAAAATTCGGACCGGAACTAACACTTATATAACGAAACATAACAGCGCCTCATTTGTGAAAATCCAAACCTAAAATTATATGCGTCATTAATAATCAAATTGTTGCGTTGTGTTGTTTGCATTGAATTTCATTAGTTATTTAGACTTGTAAGTTGTGAGGAACTATGGTCATAGCAAGTATTCTGTGGTCACTGATAGTACTTCACCGAAAGACAGGTTTCTTCCTTATTTGGATGAATATATAAGTATAAATAGTGCGCAAATGAAAAGAATTATTGTTCTGTATGTATTTACAAAATAAACATTGTGCAGATAAATAATCAGTGGGTTGAAAGAAGTAGTGATTAATCCCTTAAAATGACCAATCCTGCTAAAGTGTATAAAAATCATCGGATTTGTAAAATAGGTATATTATATTAACTCAATATTGTATGTCTGTAATTTATAAGCGAACACTTTACTGGACATTTGTATGATTGTGTCTTCAATGAAATAACTAAGTAAAAACAATTTATCGCCAACCGTCAATAAAGCGATGCGTTACCATAGCGTTTAACGGAGATAAACAAACAATATTGTAAAATAATAGTATATTAAAATACAAGTTTCATAAGACACGATTTTTGCGCACGCGTTCAAGTTTAGAAAACGAGCCGCTAGACGCACGCGTTCAAGTTTAGAAAACGAGCCGCTAGGCGAGTTTTCTAAAGAACAAGTGCGCAAAATGTCTTATGAAACGTGTATTTTATACTATTTTTTCTATTTCGGTTATTAAAAGTTCAAAGAAGCTTAAAATAAGAGACATGTTTTGTTCGAATATTTTAGAAATTTTGCTTTATTGAAGTTGGTTACTCTGATTTTTAAGTAGAACGTTTTAAATATTTAAATATCGGTGGTGCTATATGTAATTGTGTTTAAAATTCAGACTGATTTATACAATAAATTATTTCAAATTATCAACAAAAAGGACGAAATAAATAACTGTACGCCCCCAGAGATTCGCAAAATAGCAGAAGACAATTTACAAAATCTTTCGTCCACAAACTCTCTACATATTTATCAAAACAAACTTTTATAACAGCTGTACTATTCAACATGGTAAGTAAATGTCAATAGTAGCATCCGAAAACTTATCATCCAACTCTGCTTAACAATTTATATTGCTAATTAGTGAGTGAAATGTTAGCATGTGTGCCTTTTATTCTTTGTACAATTTTATTGCACATTTTTGTTACTTTAAAAGCTTATATTTTGACATTTAAATATGATTTGGTTCCATTTTTTTTTGTTACCAACTTCAAAAAAATAAAATTAGCGTGCGATAAAGTAATACTTTATGCAACCAAAACGGGTGTCGTAAAGTGAACTTTATAGCACCGGAATAGAAAATAGTATATTAAAATACAAGTTTCATAAGACACGATTTTTGCGCACGCGTTCAAGTTTAGAAAACGAGCCGCTAGGCGAGTTTTCTAAAGAACAAGTGCGCAAAATGTCTTATGAAACGTGTATTTTATACTATTTTTTCTATTTCGGTCATTAAAAGTTCAAAAAAGCTTAAAATAAGAGACATGTTTTGTTCGAATATTTTAGAAATTTTGCTTTTTTGAAGTTGGTTACTCTGATTTTTAAGTAGAACGTTTTAAATATTTGAATATCGGTGGTGCTATATGTAATTGTGTTTAAAATTCAGACTGATTTATACAATAAATTATTTCAAATTATCAACAAAAAGGACGAAATAAATAACTGTACGCCCCCAGAGATTCGCAAAATAGCAGAAGACAATTTACAAAATCTTTCGCCCACAAACTCTACATATTTATCAAAACAAACTTTTATAACAGCTGTACTATTCAACATGGTAAGTAAATGTCAATAGTAGCATCCGAAAACTTATCATCCAACTCTGCTTAACAATTTATATTGCTAATTAGTAAGTGAAATGTTAGCATGTGTGCCTTTTATTCTTTGTACAATTTTATTGCACATTTTTGTTACTTTAAAGACTTATATTTTGACATTTAAATACGATATGGTTCCATTTTTTTTGTTACCAACTTCAAAAAAATAAAATTAGCGTGCGATAAAGTAATACTTTATGCAACCAAAACGGGCGTCGTAAAGTGAACTTTATAGCACCGGAATAGAAAAAGTACTTTACCTTCCGCAAATATCTGTCAACACAGACATGGTTGTATTACATTAAACATAAATCGTTTGTCACTGTCATAAAATGTCATAAGTCATAATATCTTTATTTTTAAATTACAAATTTTTGTGTTTAGCGATAAAATTTTGTATGCACCACGTTAATAAATGCCTTTATCAAACTCGTCTGTTATTCGCCTCGCTCGCTTCGCTTACTTGGCTCATAAATCAGACTCGTTCGACAAAGGATTACTTTACTGACTTGGTACATAAATAACTATTATATACATATTTAAGTACGATAATGATTATATGTATATTTAAAAGTCTAACAGCAACAGATAAGCATTATTTAATTATAAAAATAAGGATATGGCGCTACTATTACTATTAACAAAGGTACATCTGTATAATATTTACATCTGTATTAATGTACGAGATTATGTATTGTGTAATATACAATAATTACTAACTTTTGGATATTCACTTTTTCATTCCCTATTGTATATTTTTCATTTTATATATGGATTTATTGGTATTTACGAAGTTCATTCAATGATTAACATGTTGCGATTTGAATATGAATTGTTCATGTTAATCATTGTATAACTTTTGTAATGTTCAATGAATCTGTATATTATACTCAAAGATATATTATACTACTATATACTTAATTTTAGATTTGTATTTTTGCGCAATTTTGTGACGTAAGAGTCATAGTTCGTATTAGAATCACTGCGCGCTGTCAAGAGTTCCATGAAAAGTATTGAGAGTGGCCTATCTTGTTAATTTTTATTTCTTTGGATATTTGCTTGAGAATGTTATGCTCTGATATTTATTTCGCCTAAATATTTAGTTTTTGTCTTAGTCTTAGTCTTTTATACAATAATGCGCACACTGCTACGTTAATATACGGAATGGGGAATATGGGTGGGGTATGCCTAGCGTAGCCGCATACTATAACACCCTGGCTAGCGAGAAAGTGCGGTGAACGTATTCACATACAACGCAAAACATTCGTCATGTGAATTCTTCAATGTTATTTTTATTTGTCCCTATTTCCTAACATCAAAGTAAATAAAATACAATGTAAATAGGATATTTTAAATGAAACGAATATTTAGGATATTATTATATGTTATTTTTATTTGTCCCTATTTCCTAACATCAAAGTAAATAAAATACAATGTAAATAGGATATTTTAAATGAAACGAATATTTAGGAAAGGAGAATAATATTAAATATCTCTAAAATAATCCCAAAAATAAATAAAACTAAAGGTGTCTCCTGTATTATAAAATAAAGCAAATATTTTCCTGATTAAAACGAAACTTAAAAGATATTCAAAATTGACTAAACGAAATAAATAAAAGTAACAATTCAAAGAACATTGCCGAGTACATCTGGTGTAATTGACTCTAAACAATTAGTAATTTTTAATTGTAATTCATTTAAATTGTTGGCCCGTTGTTCTTCAAATGTGTAAATCTTTGATTTTACATAGCCCCAAAGAAAAAAATCGTTCGTGGATAAATCAGGCGATCTGGCTGGCCAACTAATTGTTTCTTGTTTCGAAATGATTCGATCACCGAAAGTGGCTCTAAGATATTGTCGCGCCATCATACTTTTGTGGGCAGGGCAGCCGTCTTGCTGAAACCATACACTTTCTAATTGAATGTTTGGTATTCTCCGTAAAAAGGGAATAACATTGTTTTCTAACAGCTCAAGGTATTTTTGTGCGTTTAACGCCCCGTCTATAAATAAAGGACCAATGATATTATTTCCTAGTATTACCAACCCACACATTTAACTTTTGGGGGTATTGTGTATGGGCGGTATACGTAACATGTCGATTAGTACGTGACCAATATCGCACTTGCACAGAATTATGTTTACCATGCAAAGGAAATGTTGATTCGTCTGTGAATATATATTTGATATAAAGTCTTCATTTTGTGCAGATTTCTCGATAATATTTAGGCAAAACTGAATTCGCTCGTGATTGTCGTGCGGAAATATTTTATTTGTTTTTTTAATATGATAACAGCGGCATTTATTTTTTTTGAGAATCCTCCCCACAGTTGCACGCGACACACCCACTTGTCGACTTATTTGCGTTGTTGTTTGTGCAAAGTTATTTTCAACGCTAGCGCATATCATTACGTCCCGTTCTTCGTTCGCATTTTCTTTTGGTTTCTTATGTTTAGAAGGTGAAACACATCCGAATTTATCAAAATTATTTGCAAAGCGGCGAATTGTATCAATACAAGGAACAGGCCGATTTTCAAAATTATTTCTAAAAAGGCCTCTAATGGATAGAGTCGAGTGACCTTGATGATACCACTTTATGATTTGTACTTTTTCCGCTAATGAATACTCCATCCTGTTCTGCGCTCTCCCACAGGTTATATCCCAGACAGCACGCCACATCTCAAAGACGTCGTGTTTATGTCCATACTACGCCTGAATGTCTCAAGACCTAAAAACGACATCTTTAATACATCTTTCAAAAGACATCTTAAAGTTTACTCAAATGGATGTCTTTAAGACGTTTTTCTAACGCCTTTACCAATCTTCCTGACATTACAGAAAAAATGCATTCAAAACTTCATAAAATATGTCTCCTACCTATTTTCTTATCTAATAAATATATTTTTTGTAAAATTATATTTATTTAAATTTTAATTAATACCTAAGCCGAATAAATATTATATAAATCGATTTCTATTAGCTACTAAATTTGTTTATAATATACCCTGAAAAATGTCTATTTTTAACCAATGTAATAATTTATGTTTCAAAATAATAAACTTTTTTAAGAGTTTTTGCATATCTAAATCTTTCTGGAAACTCGGCATTATTTAGATATGAAAAAAAAAATCATAAAAACGTTTAACAAAGTTAAATTATTAATTTTATATTAAATTTGCCATAAAACTCCATTTAAATTTCCCGCCTTTGCGCCTATCGTTTAACGTGGAGTTTACTTTTACATTTCTAATTTTTTTTCGTGTTGCCTGTGTATTTTCTTTGTCATGTATGAGCTGTTTGCTGTTTGGTGATATTTTCTTTGAGTGATAGTGTTTAGTTAATTTATAACAAAGCAAATAGAGGTAGATTTATAATTTGGTTATATAACGCTTAAACGGTTTTAACAGTACACGTGCGGAATTATTTCAGCGGGAATGATTGTATGTAATGGCGGCTATGCTATAACCATAGTGAATTGTGGTGTGATAGTTTGGCGTATTTTACCCGAGTTTTCTGCTTGTTTTAAAAAGTGTGGAAAAATAACTGTTAAACTTCTCTTTTTGACTTGGGTTGCACAGGTATAATTTGTACATACTACAAAATATGATTGATGAATTCAGTTTATGAAGAAGAAAGCTTTGAGACCAGCAGCTCCAGTTCTAATCTTCCTGCAGAAAACCAAAGCGGACTCAGAGGCTCATATCTACCTTGTGATGAGTCATCAGATGGTTCCTTGGATGAATGCCTTATTAATCTACACACTCCCCCAACAATAAGGAATTTCAAACAAAAATTGGGTGAGCAATATATATAACTTAATAATTTATCTTTCTATTTTAACGTTCACTACAATAAAGTAACCAATGTATTTTTTTTGTTTCTAGATACTTCCAAGTTAAAAGAGACTTCTATTTTGCCAAAAAATATACCACTTCAAAACCAAGAAAATGTCATGGTCAGTACTAAAGAATCAGAAGGTACCAATGAAGTGTCACCTGTTTCAGAAGTTAAGCAGAGTGAGCAGTGTGACAAATGCAATGAGAAAGCAGGTATTTAATTTATGATATATTTTTTATTGTAAATATTGTTATCATTATAATAATGTACTAGTTACATTTTCTCATTTAATTCCGTTTAATTGTGGTATTTCAGATAAAAACTTTAGGGCATAGGTTCCCAAAGTGGGCGATAACGCCCCCTTGTGGGCGCTGCAGGTCTAAAGGGGGGCGGTAAGAGACCCAGAAAAAAAATGGGGGCGTTGTGTAAAGGCTTAGGGGGCGATTTGTAATTTCATCTAGAATCTAGGAGGACTCTTAGACACCGACTGAGCTCTCGACTCTCGCTCGACTACAGCTTGTGAACATCAACTAATATTAATTAAGAGATTGCTCAAACCAACTCGGTTCGATATTTCTCTCCGAGTAGTTCATATATCTGTCCTGTTTTATTGAATAAATAAAATAAAAAACATATCAATCGGTCGCTCCGTTTCGAAACGAAAAGAGACACAAACAAACAAATAAAAAGGCAACTGTATCAATCGGCTGGTTCATAGAATACTTGTTCTTATACTTGTTGAGTACGATTGAGCGTCGAATGAGATAAACGAGTTTATGCATGTTTGTCTTATTCCTGTCGGTGCGTGCTGCTTATGCAATCCTATATAAACAACGTAATATTTATTTTATTTTCATTTGCGGTTTCGCGCGTAATAGATAAGCAGTACTTAAGTTCAACACTTATACTTACGTATTTCTCAAAACAAAACAATGTCGGAAGTAAAAAAGAAGAGACGGCAATACTGTGCGGAATATATTAAATTCGGATTCATTGAAAATCCTACAAACCCATCGTCGCCTTTGTGCCTTCTATGCCTAAAAACATTTTCGAATGAAGCAATGAAGCCTTCAAGACTTCAAGATCATTTGAATAAAATGCATCCAGATAAGAAAGACAAGAATGTAGCATATTTTCAAGACCTAGAGAAGAAGCATAATACTCGGCCAAGTGTAGCAAAACTCTTTTCGGCGGCTGCTAAGCAAGATGACGACGGACTTCGAGCTTCGTACAACATCTCTTTGTTAATTGCTCAAAAAGGCAAACCACACAACATCGGAGAAGTGTTAATTTTGCCAGCAATAAAGGAAGTAATAACTACTGTGCTTCATAAACCGGCCGCAGATATTATCGGAAAAATTCCTTTGAGTAATAATTCTGTGCAAAGACGAATTGATGAAATGGCCGGAAACATAGAAGAATCATTGTGCAATTATCTGAGGACTAGTCAATTCTCAATTCAGCTCGATGAGTCCACTTTACCAACTAATGAAGCATTGTTGCTGTCTTACGTGAGGTTTATTAAAGATGAGAAAATATGTGAAGAACTATTGTTTGCTAGAAATTTAGAGACCGATACAAAAGGCGAAACCATATTCAATACATTGGAAAAGTTTTGTGATGAGAAAGAGATTCCCTTGAAAAATATTATATCAGTTGCTACGGATGGCGCTCCGGCTATGACAGGGTGCCATAAAGGCTTCATAGCGTACGTAAAAAATAAAATTCCAGATGTCCTTGCTGTACATTGCGTTATTCATAGACAACATTTGGTTGCTAGAAATTTAAGTGAACGACTATTTCAATCACTGCAATATGTCATCAAAGCAGTCAATAAAATCCGTAACTGCTCTTTGAATGATAGATTATTTCATCAGCTTTGTGTTACTAATGACGAAGATTTCAACCGTTTGTTGTTTCATACCGAAGTTCGTTGGCTATCAAGAGGCAATTGTCTGACTCGATTTTACAACCTGTTTGACTCTGTGATAGAGTTTTTGGAAACTAAAGATACAGAATTGCGCAACAAGCTCATTACATCAAAAAATGATATAGCTTACATGACAGACCTGTATAAATTGTTCAACAACATGAATCTCCAACTGCAAGGCGATGAACTAAATTTAATTAAAACAAAAAATGTCGTTGCTGCTTTCGCAGCCAAACTGCTTCTACACAAAAAGAATATGGGCAGACGTGAGTTTCATAATTTTCCGAATTTATCAGTATCCTGCAGTAACGACGACTTGTTTGCCTACTGCCAACATTTGGAAAAGCTCCACATTGACTTCACCGAACGATACCAGGATATTTTGAACTTGGAAATACCAGACTGGGTGTTGGATCCGTTTTCAAATGTCAACACAGCAATATCACCACATCTGGAAGAAGAACTTATAGAATTGACAACGAACGAGGAAATAAAAATCAAGTTCAAAAATGGCTACCAAGAATTTTGGCTACAAAAACCGATCCCGCAATTGTACCCTGGATTGTGGTCAATCATTCAACGATTCTTGATAGCATTCCCATCGTCATATTTGTGTGAACGTGGATTTAGTGCTGTAGCAACGCTGCTTACTAAAAAGAGAAATCGTTTGCATGTTACCGAACGTGGTGACTTGCGGCTGTTCTTGAGTAAATTGGAACCTGATATCAACAAACTTATTAAACAGCATCAGATTCATCCTTCACATTAGTTTTTATATTAGAATCGATTATGTTTGTTTTATTTTGAATTTTGAATAAAAGATACTTTATCTGAATACTATAAAGTTGCGTTTCAATAATCATTCTCATTGGCAGGTGTAGCCCGTAAAAGTTAACTTGAGACCTGAGCGCCGTTGTGTACTACCTACTACGCTCAGGTCTCAAGTTAACTCATTCATTCTAAACGAGACTTTTACTATAACCCATAGTAAAAGTCTCGTTTAGAATGAATGTTTAATCTCCGCTAATATAGCTCACAATAATTAATTTAATTTGAAGTTATAGTGGTTTTTGAGTAGGTGAAAAAATGGGGGCGCTAAAAAATAATTTATTCTCAAAGTGGGCAGTAGGCAAAATAAGTTTGGGAACCACTGCTTTAGGGTAATACTCCAGCAAATCCATATTTTGAGAGGGCTTATGACACTTTATATGAAATTAAAGAGATTAAGGGACAGTTGGCTCAAAATCTCCTCCCCAAGTCACCAACAACAACTGAGTATAGTTTGTTTAAATCTCCAGGAATTAATTTTCTCATTAATTCCGACGAAGAGTTTGACCTTTTAGAAAACCATTTGGGCAGTGAGGAAAATTTTCAAAATTGTGTAAGTCTACTTTTATGATTTTTAAATAAACTTGTCCAATTGCAACTGTTTATAGACAATTTTTTTTTAAACTGTTTTTGACAGTTATATTTAGCAACCAATACCAGTCAATTCAGCAGCTTTTTATACAGTGTTAGTAAAAGAAAAATTAAAAATAATACTATATTTAGCAGAAGTTATTCGACGTGAAAAATTAACATATTTTTTTCTAGGTTGGCGAACTGTCCAAATTAGGAGGTTCCTCAGTTTATGATATTATCAAAAGAATTTTGACTTTGGTGCTATCAAATGAGCAAACTCTGAAGTACAGTTGGCTCGGTCGCAAAGGAAAAAGGCCTTTCAATTAGCTTAATATTGCCAGAGTTTTATTAAGTAAGTTATAAAAAAAGTTTGTATCTTCCAAATATCAATATGTTGCTTTTTCAGGGTCTGTCGAGCAGTCGGGTCTAGGTAAGACTTCAAAAGTGGCTGAAGTTGCTATCCAGGCGTGGTTGAGAAAAGCCGCAGATCGAAGAAGTATGATATTAAAACGCACTTAATTTATTGTATTTGATAATGGCACATAATAAATCTTTTTCTCATAATGAGCTTTTCAATTAATAGAAAAGAGGTTTAAAAATAGGTACGTCTTTAAGATGTCATATAAATACGTCTTTAGGATGTCATATAAATACGTCTTTAAAATGTCATATTAATACGTCTTTACGACGTTGTTTTTTGTAACATTCGATATCTTAAAGATGTCTTAAAGACGACGCAAGGCGTAAACAGGACATCTGCAAGATGTCTTGAATGTCTGCACATGGCATCTTTAAGACGTATTTAGTATGTCTCTGTGCTGTTAGGGATGCAACTATGCAACTGATAAAACTGATTCCTTTTAGGTTCGTCGCTGTCTGATGTACACTCCCCACTTATATTCTCCTCTCTCTATATTAACGTAGCCTTGTGAGCACTACTGTATACTAATATAATACTATTGCTTCTTATTGGAATTACGCTGATATTTATATTTGACACTATACAGTATTGTAATTAGTTATAGTCCTGTAAATAGATTCTGTCTATTGGAAACATTCATTATTATCACTATCTCCGAGTAATAGGTATAGTCCGTTGTAGCTCCAACCAACGGCTCAGCATCGTTAACTCAATAAGGTCATCAATAAATAAAAGAAGACGTCATCAATTTTTATTCGAATGACATATTTTTACAAAATACATTAGACATGTTCGTTAAAGATTATTCCTACATCAGTTTTTCATCACGATTAATCATACTTACTCTTACTTACATTTATTGTTACTTCTCATCGTTTTTTACAACTATTTTTTTTTATTATTATCATTAAATATGGCACAGATACAAATAACCTAAAGCAGTATTATTTTCAATTCATGGGTTTATATTATAATATTGCTTCGAGTTTTATATAAAAATCAACAACTGATTGTTTCAGTTCTCTTCTTTTATTCACACTTATCACAACATACAATCACTCATTAACAATTAAACATGAGTCGAACAATAAATACGTCAGATAATTTAACAGCTTGTAATAAAGATATTATTCTTACTATGTATTGAAGTATAAAAAACAGTCTTCATGCATTTGTGGTTGTTTCCATAATTAATTTCTATTATATTTCTTTTGGATTTTGATTGCATGTTTTAGAAGTACAAAGCCCAAGTATACCTACGAATAAAGTGATTGAAATAAATCCTTACCATAAGAAGAAATGTTCGTCTGTCGTTCAACATTTAAGAAATTTTTTATTCATGGTTTAATAAGAGATTATACATTTTTTTCCAACCAATACTATTAAAATAATGATTACTGATGAATTGTTATTTATATAATGTGAACTAAGTGTAAAAAACAATACTGAAAGAAAGATATTGAAATAAGCATATTTTCTACAAAATCATATTAAGCCCTTCGACAGCTACTTTTTTTTTTGTGAAATATGTCCTATACCTTTCTTCTATATTTTCACAAATTTTAAAACCTTATCATGACGCATTAAAAATCACGATAGTCATTGAAAAACATAGATCCTCTTGAAAATTTTGATGGAAAAATATTGAAAGTCTGTCAAACGATCGTCGTGTTATTGACTGTTAATATTATTTATTGCTACTCTTGTTGTTACTAATAAGTCCCTTATTGTTTTAAAATAATTATTTATTTCAACCCATAAAAAATATCTTTTTTCTACTCCCATACTTTAATTGTATTATTAGATATATGCCGAACCTGTAATTTAATGATGTCCATAAGATACAGATTTTCATTAAGATACAAGTTTATGTCCAATAGGAATACAGATTTTTCATTAAGATACAAGTTTATATCCAATAGGAATGCGACATTCCAAACTCAATCAATATTCAACATGGCGATTGCATATCTGACAGATATAAAAATTAATTAAATGTGACAGTTCTCTGCAATTTACTAGTAACTAGCTAAAATTTGTGCTTTTTTGAACATATAAACGGTAAAAATGAGGGATAATGACAGCGAAATGTAAAATTTGGCTCCACCAGAAATTATGGCACAAGCCTTAGTAGCCACGAACAATTTATTACCAGCTAAATTCGTAAAGATGTACGGAAAATTTTACGCTCAATTTATGAAATGGAATGTTCAAAAAATAATGTTTTATTATGGGATCGTAGAAAAAATAGTGTATGCAACTCGCATTTAGTAGATATTAAGACACTCCCCTTCGGTTCGTATTGTAATTTTCTTACTCGTGTCTTAATAGCTATCATTAAATGCTCATTGCAAAATATACTATTTTTGTCCAATCATATTAAATATAATTAAAACACTTCTTTGTAATAGTCACATTCCTTATAAAGTCGATAATAAAAATGTTGCAAATTCATAAAAAAATTACGTTAAAATGATATATTTATAGTGTTTTAAAAAAAGAAGAAGTAATAATAAATTACTAGATTTAACGAAATCATATTAAATGTTCAAATATGTGGCCACTTGTGATTCTTTGTAAAAGCTATTGTTAGGAGCTTTGGAAAGTTTTGGTAGATATTTCTCCGTAAGCATTTCTTCTTCTTGTTTTCATATTCTGCCTTCTTGTTTGTTTTTCCACATAAACTTTGTATTTAACATATCCCCATTAAAATAAATATAACGCAGTATAGAATCACACAATCTCGGTGACCATTCTGTGAAACGACCTTGGCCAATTCATCTCTCAGAGCAAGCAACATTTAAAAATTAACTAACATGATAATGTGCTGGTCCTTCATCATATGAAAAACAATCCATCGAAGATAAAGCCATTGAGAATGCGGATACTTGGTTCAATGCAAATAAATTGAAGCTAAATCAGGAAAAGACTCAGACAATGGACATACTTTCTAAAAATGAAGAAGGGAAGGGTGTAGTAACGTATTTAGGTCTAAGTATAGACAATAAACTGACTTGGAACAATCATATAGAGATCCTCAAAAGAAGACTAAGCACAGCTATATTTACAATAAGAAGAATTAAAAATGTATCCACGCACCAAGCTGCAAGAAGTGCATACTAAGCGAATTTCCATAGCATTGCTGCATATGGTATACTCATATGGGGCATGTCTACAAGAACAAAGGAGGTCTTAGTCCTACAGAAGAAGGCAATAAGAACACTATGTGGACTTGGGTATAGTGACTCGTGTCGAGAGTATTTCAGGCGGGAGAATATACTCACAGTGGTCAGTATTTATATTTATTCGTGTGTGAAATTTGTTCACGAAAATAAATCAAAATTCGCTCAAAATGGAAACTCTCACGAGTACAATACACGGAATTCCGGCGCTTTGATTGTTCCACATCACAGACTTAGTACTACGCAGTGTGGAGTTGATTACTGGGGTGTAAAACTTTATAATTCTCTGCCACAAAGCATAAAGGACATGAGTCTAAATCATTTTAGAAGAAGTGTCAAAACAATATTGGTCACTGCCTGTTTTTACAGCATAGACGAATACTTGGAAGCATATGCGTAGTAACATGTCCAAGTGACATGTTTGATTGTTTTGTTTGTTTTTTTTTTGTCTAGGATGTTTACAGGCGTTTCCTAGATAACAACTGTGTATTTGTTTTATTTCTACATCTGTATGTTTTATTAATGTTTTTTAAATGTTTATCTTTTGTATCTTTTGCTATTTGTAGTATTTTATGATATGTCATGTAAAGATTTTTTTGATGACCAATAACCACTACTACTACTACTACAAGAACCACGTTACCAGAGACAGGAAGAGATAATTACTGTTGAATTGCCTACTAATTTTATTACAAAGAAAACCGTTTTTAAAATCTCGAGGTTTTAATCCCTGATATATTTTATGCGATATCGATGAAGCTTAAAACGAGCAATTATCGTGGAATTAGATGTTTCTGCAGTGTCATATACGATGTCTACTACTAATTTGCGAATTTTGTGTGACATGATGAAGGCTGAAGAATATTTTTAACAAACTTTACTGTTCTGTTAGCATCATACCTGGGTTGGGTTTATCAAAAGTTAGTGAATGACATCTATTGGGGTAACGCTTCATTAAATAAGTAAAGCAAGCAAATAATTTTTCTCCCTAAGATTTAGATAGTATATCAAATTTAAACAATATATTTATGTAACAACAAATAGTTTTGTTCAAACACCAGTTCTAGAACTAGTGCGCATATCCTTTGGATAGTGACCTGTCTCCACCATGCAGTTTTGGAACAACAAATTCTGAGAATTATCAGTCCTCCATGTATTTCGAGAACTGTTCAGAATAGTTCATTTTTTCCGTAGTAGGTGAAGACACTCTTTCACCTACCACTATATTCTGGAGTTCAACAAGTATTTTTTCTCTAATTATAGGAATTTATGAATATGCAGAAAATTAATTTAAATTGTCTTGTACTCCTGGACGAACACATATTTTTTCAACACATAAAATGTAGTATTGAATATGAAGAAAACTAATTTTCGATTTCTTAATTCTTTGTGTGCCCTCAGAGATTTTATAAAGATGCAGTTGTATTGTTCTGAAGATTTACATTAAAACTGGATTCAATTCTCCTTCAGAACATAGCGATCTATATTAAATACAACACAAACGAGGACAATTTGATGTAAGACTTACTTTATTGGAATAGACATCCGACAATCTGTAATATGTATAGGTATATTTATAGCAGCATGTGACATTTACAATAAACTTTAATTTAATCTGAGTGCACGCTTGTGTATGACAAGACGTTTGAAGTCTGATTGATGTAAGTATGTGGTAAGTATTAAATCAAGTAGATATTGCAATTCATATAACCATGTCACAATTATTAATTCTCCACAAAAGGAATTAACAGAGTGGACCTACTCACTACTTGACATTTTAAAATAAGCTTATCAAACATGACGAAAACATTTTTTTTACATTAAATGAATAATTAAACATTGGAAATGCATTGTTATATGACTTCTTTGATACAGTTTGATTGTTAATTTTTATAGTTGTGTAATATATACTAATGTGTGTCTATTTAATACAAGTGCCAATTATTAGCACCATTTACTATAAAAAAAAACTATTTTGTTTACCCGACTTATCAGAGATATCGATTACAACATTGGGAAAATGTATTTCTTATAAAAAACAACTTTTTAATTTCAGTCGCAATTTTAGTGGTCAGATGCATTACCATCAGATGTCATGATTCATTCATTAATTCTGTCAAATTAATATAGCAATATTTTCTTGCAAAGTTAATACAATGTTGGTGACCATCACAGAATGATAAATTGTGACGTCATGTCCTTTAATCTACTATTTGTCAAACAGGGACCACAAAATCACAGAGATCACTGTGAGCTTGATATTATGTAAATATTCACCTTTAATATTAATTGAATATAGATTTTTGTTGTCAATACAGGATCAGTATCCGATATTCATACTACTTTGGATGGGCTAAAGTCTACCAATCATCAAGGTTCGTATGAAATTAGTGGGCACCTACTAAACCGTTCTTCTGAGGTTAGAATCAATATTTGTTTTCATCACTTTGGTGTTTTTTAATATTTTTATTAGTAATGTTTGTAGTACAACATGCCCAAAATATCAATTTTAAAATTGTGCGGACCGTTACGATTTCGAACAATTTCAGAACCAGAATTTGGTGTAACATGCCCACTAGTATGCGCATTAGTTTCAAAATTAGTAATTCTAGAACGAATTGAGAACTACTCAGAACTGGGGGTTCGAACAAACCTAATAATAACACACAATTTTTGAAGAGTAGATCTATTACCTCTACTACATAATTTAAAGTAATCTAGTCATTAGCGACAACTAGTAGAAATAATTGTTCAAAATAAATGCTTGTTATACTGGAGACGCGTTAAGTTCAGTTGCACATCACCGATGACGTTTACATGTTGCCATAACTGTATTAGAGAAACTAAAAAAGTTACTTTTTTAAATTATACTTGAGGGCATTTATTTCATTAGCTTAAATAGAAGATGTATAAATTGATCGTAATATAGCATTCGTGGCAAATAAACACATAATTCCCGTTTCAATATTAAATTTCTTTATTACATATTTTTAATAGACTAATAGTTCAATTCGGTGTTGTCAAAAAGACGTGCGTTGTGTATATTCTTCCTGTCAAATTTTTCATGTTTATTTTTACTTTGATATAAAATGTTTAAAAACAGTGCTTCTTATAAGCGTATTTATTATTTATTTGCGTCCATTGAATGTAATGCCGAAAGGTTTCGTAAGCAGTCGAGGCTTTTTACAAACTTTTCTATAATCATGTGTTAAATTTAGTATGAATAGCGTAAGTATTCCTTATTTTAAATTATATTATGGATACGTAATGAAACATTTAAGATTTTTTGACAATCTAAATCAATATAATAAATAAGTTGAGAAAGACTGAAGTCTTAGAGCATTTCAATCACTAAATATATTACATTATAGTTATTGTATGGCGAATAATTTTTTTCTTTGGTTATATCAAATGTCACTGACAGAAATAAAAATAGATCCGGCAACATATACAAGACGAGTCGTCATGGATCTAGTATGACGTGCAACTGAATGTAACGCGTTTCCACCATAGTACATCTAAACCATATCAATTTGACTAAAACAACATTTTTGAAGACTGGCTTGACTGGAAATGAAATACCAACAGAATATATGTGTTGTCGGCATTTCAACAAATTTATGTGGCGGTAAATAATTTAAAAAGATACTGTACATAAACAAAAAATAAAGTACAGTATATACCTAATTACATTTGGAACAAGTACTAACGTATTAATTGTTCTTCTTGTCGTTTAAATACAAAGAAAATAATACAAAAATTAACAAATATACTCATTCATTTTGATTATATACTTAATAAGTACTAGCATTATTACTAAATAAATACTAATCATTTACATTGTTCTAAGTTCGTTTTATTCAAAATGTTCCTTCTCTTCATACCCAGTTCTTATTCGTTAATTAATATTTTACACTGTATAAACATCTAAAACTAAAATTTAAAATATCACTCACACTGTATATATTCACTTCATTTCCTTTTAACTTTAGCGTCCGTTCACACTTCTTTTCACAGCAATATTAAAAATAGGATAAAACAAAACATCAACAAGATTTAAACAATCGTAAAAATGTAAATATTAAATGTACTGCATTAAAACGTAAAGAACACAGAGCGCCATCTATTCGCTGGTGGGTAAACTTCTATACGCGTCGTACTTATGTGTTTCTATACTTCGACTTCTGTTTCGTAGGTTTCTATAGCTTCGTAGGCGATGCTGAAACCTTTGTAGACCATCGTGTCATCAGTACGGAATCTTATCAATAGAGCCTCATTTAGTGAAATGATATTGGCTGGTTTCTAGAAAAAAAAACATTCAAAATAAACTGATTGAGTTTAAAATAGTCTTATTTTTTATTTATAACAACAACAGTATGAAAAACTATTTAACGAATTAAAAAGTAAAAAAAAACGTACAAAACGAAATATTATGAAAAGGATTAATATGGGGGCGGATTTATATATGGGCACATTGTGTTGTGGAACCATTAAAACCGCCTAAGTTCTACTCTTCAAAGTAAGCATACAAGGTTCTACAACTTGATTTTGATTAATAAACTATCAAAAATGTACAAAGCCAATATGTCACAGATTTCACTACAAGAATCAGTTGTTTAAGCATTGTTACTCTTCTCTAATTATATAGGTATACAACTATAAAATAGATACTCTTAATCTTCTACATACAGCGTAAACATTAAATACATAATAACATCTGTGTTTGTAAATTTGAAGACGTATAATACCTATATGAAATTTTTAGAGATTTCAATATCCAAATAATCACTTTGATTCGAGCATCTGGCTACAACCAGCGTTGTCAACTTGGCGGTTTGGGGATTTAGGGGAACTTTTAGGGGATATTACTCCCTCTCCCCCATCATTCCCCTAAAAATAAAAACCCCTAAATTTTTCCCTCGCTTCAAAAAAACCCCTAAATCTAGAGGGAAACCCCCTAAGTTGGAAACGCTGATTGCAGCACTATATCGTTCAATGAAAATAAAGTTGCTTACGCACCCTCTTAGTTTAAAAAGATTCTAAGTTTTCATTTAATTACCTGTCCGTAATAAAATTAAGCGAAGAAAATAGGTGAAATTAATGAAAATATTTATCTATTATATATGTGTGGTGTAGATTTTAAATATTCAATATAAAACTAGAAGCTGAAGATATTTATAGAATTATATAATACTTATAAAGATGTGAAGTAATAATATTACAGTTTTCTTTTATTTCATTTCGTGCACCCTATGTTCATTTATGCAATAATTTCGCAAATAAAATAAAATGTAAAAGGAAATTAATAAGACAGTTTGTTGATCTTAAACTCCGAATAAAATTCCGGTTAGCGTAATAATTGATTAAAACACAGATTAGTCCAAATTTGCGTTCTTCCAACGCCGCGCGCCGGTTAGCGCTAATCATTGAATAAAAACGTCGTTAATCGGCCGAAGTTTAAACGGTGTTTGCAAGTACCTGATAAAATATTAAACAGTGATTGATATTACTTACACATGCGCATAAACTAGAAAATTTGAATGTTTGTTATTATTGACAGCTGTTATGTTAATGTTTTCATATGCATTTGTTTTGCTGTTTAAATGTATGGAATTTTAAATTAATGAATAATTATTTTACATGAGTGATTTAGTAATCGTGAACAGTATAACTAAAAATAAAAATAGCGTAATATTAAATATGAGTAACTTTTAGCTTACTACAGAAATATAATTAATTGATAACCAATAAATAAATATATTATTTTACTGAAAATTGGAAGTTTGTTATTCTACTACAATTCTAGGACTTTATCTAAGTTCGTGTAGATTCTAAGATCCTGTGGCAATTAATGCTTGCGTTTGTTCTTTTCCTCTTTGCAATTACATGGCTTTATTCATCCGACATATGTCTGGTGCAAGTTAAATCGTCTCAGATATGGAAATGAAAAGTGCAGAAAGTGCAGTGATAGATGCAGACTTTTCCATGTCAATATACTATTCCAACTTTTGTTTGTTACGCGTCATATATTTTGTATAGTTTTAGGTACACTGTTAATTTCATATGAATATATATAAGTATATTGTTAGTTTTTTTCATTTTTTACAATACTTCTGTATTTCTCAATAGCATAAGTAATCAATAAAGTTGTTTCAGTATCACTCAAAATTTCTAATTACTATATAGAATCTTTAAAAAAATAAAATAATGATAAAAAGCACAAAGAACAATTTCCAAAGTAGGAAATGACGTCAATATTATCAGAACAAATATGCTAATTTAGAATAAATACACTAGCAAATATGTTGCCAACTTTGTACAATAAATCCTTAAACACTGTTTAGATAACCGGCGTATTTATTCGCATTGAAAAACGCCGGTTAGAAATAATCAATGATTAGTCCATGCTATTTAGGTATTCAATATAATATTTTGTTGGTGATATGCTTAGATTTCAATAAAATTAGGATGTTCCTTTATAAGCTTTTATATGAGTTAAAAATCTCTGTTTGAGCGTTTTAACTGTTTATTTGTAAAAGAACTGGACTTTTTTAAATTATGGCTAAACAATTTGTTTGACATGACTATTACAGCACTATATTTTAACAAAAGAATTACTCTTTTAGAAAAAAAAAGTTAAAAGTTAAGCATAAAAATTAACTATTTATATTACGATGCGTTATTCTAGTGGATAGCTTGTCCATTAAAGACTGTAAATTAAATTATTTTATTAGCTGTCAGTCTAATACTCCCTCTTAATTCGTCGTAATTGATATACACGTTATTATACTTTAAATTAAAAGGGTTATAACTGGTTTTTCACCAGACTTACCAATCAATCGTAAATAAATAAATGGAAACAGTAAATAACTGTCAAATTTTAATTCAAGTATAAAAATATTGGATCATAATAATATCATAGTCCAGGAATTTTAGCACCAAAAACGGGGTTCGCTCCGCAAAAAATCCTATCAATTGATTTTTCGATTGGATTATGTCAGAGGGTGTCCCCTAAGTATAAAACCAAATTTGTGTCGTCCAAAACCGCGAGCGTTAGCCGCCATCTTGAAAAACGCCTTTTTGCAAATATCTCGCAAACGGTGAGTTTTACGTTTAAAATTGTAAGACACTTTTTTGTAGAAGATAATATTATCCGTCTTTTTTATTTGAAACTTTTTTCCCTATTGTCAATAGTTGCCAAGATATAATCGATTGAAGAAAACGATTTTTTGTTTTTGGAAAATATCTCGATAAGTTTTGAAAATACAAAGAAAAATGTAATTATAGAAGTTGTAGAGCATAATATTTTCTACAATTTTTGTATGAAACTTTTTTTTGTTCAATCGATAGTTGCTAAGTTATAGCGCATTGAACATTGCCGTCAGGTCTAGGAAAACGGCGATTATTGGTAATACGTTGCTCTAGCATGCCAAGAACAAGTGTAAGGAGACGCGACATCTTGGCGGCAAGTAATGCAGGAGGTAATTAATACACGTCTGTGTGTTCTTTAACAATAGGGATATATGGATATTCATTTATACATGTATATTCATCGATTTTTAACCATGAATATTCTATTTGAATAGAATACAGGTATATAGAAAAGTAAGCAGCTGCACGGTGCTGGGTTTCTCCCAACATTGTCTGTGTCTAAAAAAAAAAAATAAAAAAACGTCTATTTTCGCAAGCCCGGAAAAGGACACACTCCAGAATCTCTATACAGCCCACGTTGTCTGAAGCCGGAGTATGGTGAAAATTTAAGAGAAAACATTCTATTTTTTAATGCATTCAGCGGTTGCGACACAACGTCAGCTCCTTTTAAAATTGGAAAATACAAAACTCTGACGACATTGAAGAACCACGAAGAATTGCTGACAGCTGTGGCATTGTTCAAAGATAGGAGGAGCGATCCCAACATGATTGCTCAAGCTGGCGAGCGTTTTTTTATTGCTTTGTATGGAGGTAATAAAACCGAACCATCCATCGACTCTTTCCGATACAAGAACTTCGGCAAGTTAGCTCGGAACACCAAGCTGAACTTATCCATTCTACCACCGACGAAGGATACAGCCCGTTACCATTCCGTCAGGGTGTATCATCAGGTCCAAAGTTGGCTGGGATTTCACCATGACCCGGAAGAATGGGGCTGGAAGCGCGCTACGGATCGTTTGTCACCGATCGCGCAGCAAAATTTGCTACAAATAATATCCTGCAAATGCAAGACAAATTGCGGAGCTGCCCGGAAGAGTGGTTTAAAATGTTCCGTTATCTGTTCAAACTGTAGTGGCCAAACATGCGATAACGCAATCCCTACAGTGGACGATAGCGACGAAGAGAATGTCCACAACAAATCGTTTTTTGTTCCTTTGGCTATTAATGACTCGAACAAGGAAGAGCAACATTCGCGAACCATCGAAAATCGCCCTTCCTGTTCTAAACAATGGAAATTGTTTTAAACCGATCATCGAAGTTTGAAATTTTGCAACAATAATTTTTTTATTAATAAAGATGTTACACTCCTCCAGTGTAGATTAATCTGTGAAAAACGGTCTCTAGAAGATATTAAAAATTCGTGTTAAATCATAATCTAAAATAATTTAATAATTTTAGATTATGGTCCTAGAGACCGTTTTTCACAAATTGATTTTTTTAATTATTATAACGAATAATGAATATGAACAGTAGATGAATACATTTTCTTGTCTTTCTCAAACGATTCGTCAGACAGTTTTTATTGCGCAAACTTTTCTCCTATCGCCCATATCCCTCCTATTCATGACAAATATTATTTTTAGCGTCTCTATTATAAAATTCTTCGATTACACTTGTTCTTGGCATGCTAGAACAACGTATTACCAATAATCGCTGTTTTCCTAGACCTGACGGCAACGTTCAATGCGCTATAACTTAGCAACTCTTGATTGAAAAAAAAAGTTTCATACAAAAATTGTAGAAAATGTTATTCTCTACAACTTCGATAATCACATTTTTTTTGTATTTCCAAAAATTATCGAGATATTTTCCTAAAACAAGAAATCGTTTTCTTCAATCAACTATATCTTGGCAAATAAGGACAATAGGGAAAAAAGTGTCAAATAAAAAACACGGAAAATATTATTTTCTACAAGAAAGGTCCTTACAATTTTTAACGTGAAACTCACCGTTTTCGATATATTTGCAAAAAGGCGGTTTTCAAGATGGCGGCTAACGCTCGCGGTTTTGGACGACACAAATTTGGTTTTATACTTAGGGGACATCCTCTGATATAATCCAATCGAAAAATCAAGTGATAGGATTTTTTGCGGAGCGAATATCTAAAAATCCTGGACTATCACATCTATATAACCTTACATTGCTTATATGTTGGCTTCCTATATTTTAATAATCGAAATTTGGTTGTAAAACTTACAGTATGTCCACAAAATCGACCGTAGGAAGCACCACTAGAATCAAATCCACTGAACACCTCCACGTAATCGTATTCACAGTCTTTTTGGCCTTCAATATCGAACGTCACAAACATCAAGTGAACGTTATAATTCGGCATAGCTTCTATAGTCCAATCACAGTCCGTTTTAATTTCGTAGGAAGAACGTCCAAATCTCGGATGGGAATAAAAGTGTTTTCTTTCGGAAGTTGCTTGCAGATGTCCTCCACAAGCTGTGGAATGCGTCGCCTGGAAACCTTTCCTTTGAACGGAGGCATCAGACTTGAACACCATGTACATTTGATTTCCAGTCGCTACGATTGGATGTGGCATTTTCGAACCGCAAAAGCGACCTAACATGTTAGCCTCGGGCGAATCACCATCGTAGAAGGCTATGTGATCATATGAGCACTCCTGGTGAGGTTCCATTTCGAAGGAAAGGAACATTATCTTTATCCTATGGCCTGGAGTCGTTGTGAAGTGCCAGACGCAGTCTTTCCTACTAGGATAGTAGTCTGGGTAATTTGGACTTGAAATGGTGCCAACTGGTGCGCTTATTTCGTATTTGCATCCACCTTCTTTGCAATCTCTTTGGTTCTCGTGAAGAGTAAAGCCGTTATGACAAGTGCACAAGTAGGATCCTAACGTGTTTATGCATTCGTGTTGACAGCCTCCGTTATCTTTGGCACATTCGTCTAAATCTAAAAAAATAAATTTTTAAATTATAAAACAAATTATTATTAAAAACCGTAATATTCGAATTAGTTCCCAATTACAAACAAATTATAGAACATCAATAATTGATGGCAACCATTTACATTTGACCCAAAACAGTCTATATATTAGTCCATAATAAACACACGTGGTCAAGACCAAATAAGATATATAAGAATCTCTTCTAATTACTTTAAAAGAAATTCAATAAAAACAGATTTCCAGCGGCGTCCTTCAGAGACGCATATCTCCGTAGGAGGGGCCTGTAGGAAAAATGTTTATAGGAACTTGTCATCTTATTTGTTCATGTTCTATCTGCATCCAAGAGATTTCCCACATTTTCCCGGACACCCTGTATAATTGCGAACCTTCTCGTTTTTCAGAGCTGTTTAAAAACTAAATATTTCATCAGTACCTGTGAAAAACACTGCAGCAAAGCCGGATCTCTGTACGCTGGCATCCGAACTGAAGATGATTCTTAATGTGTTTCCTTCCGACGTGATGGGTTGTGGTAATTTCGAACCGCAAAAGACGCCGTGCTTAGTGAACCTGGCATCGGCGACCTTACTCGATATCTCCACGCGGTCGTATTCGCAAGGTTGTAGTGGAACGTGATTACCTTCGAGATCGAAATGCGTAAAATTGAGCGTTATGCGATACTGTTGCGGAGCTATTATTTCCCAGACGCAATTCTTGTTCGCTGGGTAAAGATGTGGAAACGACGGTGATGTTATGGTGCCGTTGGATACCTCGAAAGTGCCACCGCAAGCATCTAAAAGAATAGAAGATAAGAAATATTATTTTATTTTAAATTTATATGTGTTTAGCCTGTGTGATTTTCAGGAAAGTGATTAATCAAACTTTAAATCGTTCATTACTATATAGTAAAACGCACGAAACAATCCACTTTCGCCATAAACGAAAAATAATGACGTCTGTATTATATGATAGTAATTGCTTATGTATTACAAAACTTATTATTTCATTCGTGAAGAATGTATTATATGTATATAATAATGATTATAGGATTATTTCAATGATTAATATTAATTAAATATTATAATGTTTGCGATATTTCAACCAACTTTACTAAGCATATTGGCATGGAATGATGGCGTACTTGAAACTTCGTTTACACTTCGCTAGTTAATCATTTTACAGTAGATTTAAAGCTTTCGAGTGTGTGTTGTTTTCAGGAGTGTAATATAACAGGGTGAGTCAACTACGCGGGTAAGGCCGATTGCGCCTTTACGAGTAAAGATATTTCGAAGCGGTTTTTTTCTTGTGGTAGCTGTTCATTAGGGGCACATTTTAAAAATATTTTGTATTATACAGAGTGTTCCATAACTTGGTGGCTAACCATAGTTATAGTTTTTTAAATGGAACACCCTATATATTATTACATTTTTGAATTCCCCGTATAATTTGTAGTCAAAAAGTTATAAGATAGTATAGGCCTAAAGTGTAAAGTTTTTGACTTATTCCCATTTTTCTGAAAAATTCAATGTTTGTATAAAATTATATTTCTCGAAAACGACGTATTAGATGGACAAAATTTTTTGCAATATTGTTTACAATAAGAGGTCCTAATAGAAGCATGTTTTATTTTTTTACAGTTACTAACTGCATGTGCAAGAAACTGCATTAAAATTAATTGACACGTTTTTGCATTAAAGTAATTTTTTTAAATGGAACACCCTGTATATCAGTTCATTTTTGAATTGTTTATTAAATTTCGTGTCAGAAACATGTAAGACGTTAATACAGTAAAAGTGACTATTACAGAGTTATTCTCGTTTTTTGATATGCTTTTGTTAGTTTTTGGAAAAAAGTCAATTTTTCCAAATGGTACACCCTGTATATTATTTCATTTTTGAATTTCTTATTAAATTTCACATCAAAAACATCTAAGACGCTAATACTATAAAAGTGACTATTACTGAGCTATTGTCTCTTTTTAATATAATTTTGTCAGTTTTGTGGTTTAATTAATATAGTATAGTACTGACAAAATTATATCAAAAAGAGACAATAGCTCAGTAATAGTCACTTTTATAGTATTAACGTCTGACATGTTTTTGATGTGAAATTTAATAAGAAATTCAAAAATTAAATAATATACAGGCTGTTCCATTTAAAAAAAAATACTTTTTTGCAAAAACTAACAAAAGCATATCAAAAAACGACAATAACTCTGTAATAGTCACTTTTAAAGTATTAACGTTTTACATGTTTCTGACATGAAATTTAATAAACAATTCAAAAATGAACTGATATATAGGGTGTTCCATTTAAAAAAACTGACTTTTATACAAAAACGTGTCATCTAATTTTAATCCAGTTTCCTGCACATGCAGTTACTAACTTTAAAAAAATAAAACATGCTTCTATTAGGACCTCTTATTGTAAACAATACTGCAAAAAATGTTGTCCACCCAATACGTCGTTTTAGGGAAATATAATTTTATGCAAACATTGAATTTTTCAGAAAAATGGGAATAAGTCGAAAACTTTACACTTTAGGCCTATACTATCTTCAAACTTTTTGACTACAAATTATACGGGGAATTCAAAAATGTAATAATATATAGGGTGTTCCATTTAAAAAACTATAACTATGGTTGGCCACCAAGTTATGGAACACTCTGTATAATACAAAATATTTTTAAAATGTGCCCCTAATGAACAGCTACCACAAGAAAAAAACCGCTTCGAAATATCTTTACTCGTAAAGGCACAATCGGCCTTACCCGCGTAGTTGACTCACCCTGTATATATAATATATTATTATGTTAATATCACTCACTGATAAAGAAGCGTCATATCTTTGAAGGCTTTGTTAATTATCTTGGTAGAGCACTAACAGATACTGGTTTCGAATATAAGAAATACAGGGAGGATTAACATTTACTATCTGAAAGTCCAATACAATGTGTGTATTTAGAGGAGACATGGATTTTTGAAAATTGCACTGTAACAAGATCCACGGTAAAATGATAATCATAAAAGCGATAGAAAGTTTATCATAAAAAGTTGCGCTTTCCATCTAAAGATGTATATCGTGCATTGTTTTAATTAACGATATTATATTTTTGGAAGGAGATGTCACAAAAATTTTGAAGTTTTACAAAGTGTATTGGTACAAAGTTTGGCTGAAAAAATAATTTTAGTTTAATTTGTCAGTTCGCATTGTTTTAATACCATTGGCAAACTTTATCAATTCGAGATGTTTCATGTTTTTAAGTTTAGGATGATTGTGGACCTTCTTACTATCAAAGAAAATAATCTTTTCCGAAATTGGAATATTCGCTTGTGGAAAAGTTCTCGAAGTTAAGTTTTAAATACTTGTATATTCTAAATAAATCTCCGCATTATGTATTTTCAATGAGAATTTTAGAGATATCTGTATAAAATTATACTCGGTTCGAATTTTGAACAAAATCTATGCAAGTATTGTTCCAAACTTATATTAATTGCATTATTGCGAGATATATTTCAAAAAGTCGGAATTTTGAAAGTTGTTTATATAAAACTTATTCCGACTTCTAAATACAATTTTTACTAAAAGAAAATTAATAAAATTAACACATGAACAGATATTTGTAAATATTATTTTCATGATGAAGTAAAGTGTTGCTTTCAGTTTACCAAATAACTGAAAGCTAAACAGCACTCCGTTTAAAGTTACAAGTCCAGAATATGGTGTTGCAGAATCTGAAAAACCAGAAAAGATGGCAAGTTAATATACAGACAACAAGGACCCTTTCACGTCAATTATAATGTCCAAATACTTGACCGTTTTAACGGGCTCTAATATAGCTCTTTGCAAGAAGAAGACAACATGGTCTCTTTTCCTTGTTTTATCTGGTGCCAGCGTCAGTCGATAATCTCTCAGCCAAATCAGTGGCGGCTGGTGAGCACGTTTTGGCGGTGCACGTACATAGACAAAACTTATTCGTTCATTATCGGTGATATACTAGGCATCTGGGAGTATATCAGCGATAATAAACGAATCAGTGTTGTCTATGTACGTGCGCCGCTAAAACGTACTCACCAGGCGCGCCTGATCCATATACTTATTTGGTCTAAGCATATGTTGGTGTTTTCCATTAATATAACTCATCCCTCTACTATATACCAACAAATCCAGGTTATCAGCCAAACTAACACGCAAAGCATACCCTATCATGTCCAGGCCGAGCATTCCATAGTACAGGTTCAACAGCCTGTGGAACACCCCTGCTCATTTCATTGTTTCCTCTTTACTTAACATAAATTTCCTACCCTCTAGAATCTAGATAACTCGATATAAATCTGACCAGGTACCGGAATATTCGTCTATCCCGCATCTCTTTTATAATGAAGATGTGATAAGCTGAATTGGAAGCATTTTTCATGTCTATTTTAAGTAGGACACAAACATTTGTTTTGTAATCTTTGGAAGTTTCTATCACTGATTGGATTACTTGCGTGGTTCATTTGCTTTTTATAAAGCCATATTGGTAATCGTGAAATTCACGAGTACCAATTCACAATTTCACAATAAATTTCACATAATTAAATATGTTTGTAATAGAAACTGAGAAAAAGGGAAACGTCAAAATAAGGATTACCCTATTACGTGTATGTAAGATGTGTAATTTGAATTAATATTTGTGTATATTAGTTATGAACGACAAAGATATTTGTTTATCAAATTCTTATTTATGGAAATTATTCTAATCTTACCTTCACAACTCTTTCCATCTGAATGCAACTCATAACCAATCCTACAAGAGCATTCGTAAGATCCCAATGTGTTTATGCACTCCTGGGCGCAACCGTGATCACCCATAGAACATTCGTCAAATTCTTTCATGAACATGGCTGAAAATCCAGGTTTCTGTACAGATCCGTCGCTGACAAACTTCACCAATAAGTGATTGCCTGTAGATCTGATACTCGGTGGTAACTTATATCCACAGAAGACACCCATAAGGGGACTCTCCATGGTCAAACCATCACGAACTTCTACGTAATCATAGACACAATTATCATGATTCTCAACTTCGAAAGATTGGAATTTTAAGGCGACTTGGTAATCCTCGGGCACTGTGAGTTTCCATATGCATTCCTTGTTGGGCTGATAGTCTTCTGGGTAATTTGGTGATTCAAGATGACCTCCGGTATCCAAGTCGAGTTCTCCACCGCAAACAGCTATAAGAAAAATAAATGAGTATAAGCTATGATATTTATTTTAATAGTTTTGTCATTATAGAACAGAGTAGACAAATACTTTACCTTCATAATTTGCTATAAATCCTTTGTGATCATTGGACTTCATCATTAATGTCAGTAACATTCGGCTACCAGTGGATATTATCGGATCGGTTATCCTTCCTGATCCGCAATATCTCCCGAGCAGATGTGATTTGTGCCAGTAACCATCTCGAATCTCCAAGTAGTCCGTTCTGCAATCCGCAGATTTGGCAATGTCCAATTCAGTTATGTTAAGGATGATTCGTTCGCCGTGAGTCGCAGTTATTCGCCACTCGCATTTTTCACCTTCTTCGGGAATATTGTGGGTTAAACTTAGGTAACCGGGTGAAGAAAATGTTCCGGAGTTGAATTGGTAAGTTCGTCCGCATTCTAAAATATTGAAATTATTATTGAGACCAGATTGTCTTATCACATGGCCCTGGAAGCATGAAAGATTCAAAAGAATTTGTAAAAAAAAAACGATACTGACATGTTCAAATACTAAGTAAATATAGCAAAGGAATTAAAACAGCTAAAAATGTTGTATCTAGGGAAACATATGATAAATGATAAACACAGGTACAATCCATACAATAAATCTTGAAGTATGTACTTGAAATTGTATATTTTGTGTTGTTAATTTAATTGAATTAAAATTTTAGATACATAATTGTAAAGAAGAAATTAACAGATTTCTGTACGTTTAGAGGCGGTATATAGCTGTAATAAACACTACTTGTACAAATACATGCAAGCACTTAATTCTTTCATATAAGTAATTGATGAACACTTACTGGGACACTTGTACAGCAGATTAGTTTGCGCAATGTCTCCCTCACTGAGTCGCACGCGCTGACCGATCTCGGGCCTTTTCTTGCCGGGTACGTCAATGGGTTGTATGGTGTCCAAATAGGTGCCCTTTGAGAACGTGTTCCTCGCATAATGCATAATTGAATCGTAATCGTATGTCAATCCGAGTGAATTGACTTCCTCTTCATTCAACTTGTTGAAGTTGTACTCTTGACCTATTAAGAGAGGGTGAATAAAGAACGTTACAACGGACTCTTTTGTAACGCGAGAAATACAAAGGAGCAAGAGGAAAAAAATTACATTATGCTAGTCTTTTAACAATTTTATAGGTATGAAAGAAGTGTATGGCATATAGGAACAGATTTTTTCTGTCTAATTATAAGTAGATATAATATTTGATGAACGTAGTTATAAATAAATAATAAAAAAACGTTAATATAAGGGATTTTTTTTAAATGGAGAAAAAAAATTATAAAACTAAAAGAATCAATAAATATTCAAAATATTCATGAAAATATCTAAATTATAAATAGTGGAAGTTAAAATCAAATTAATAATATTATTATAAAAAAGGAGATAGAAATAAATAATATCAAAAATAAAACCGATCAATAGTCCAAATGTAATAGAAATGGTAAAGAACACATTAAAAAATTATATTTAAGATGAAAAAAGCTATATAATAAAATTAGAATATTTTCAAAAAGAAATTCCGTATTTTAACGAAAATTTACTGAGTAACAGCTGATGTAAGATTGTTAAAAATAATAGCTTTTTAAAATTGGGCATTTTAAAAATGAACTATATATACAGGGTTAGTTAAAAGTATGGAGACGGCGATTTATTGTCGTTAATATTCATTTTAGAGAATTATGTTCAATATAAAAGTTTGTTCGGATATTTTGATCTACATTTGAGAATATTTGATTTTTTTTTTCTTCAATTGTTTTTTAGTTACGCCTGTCCGCGCAGTTTTTTTAAATGGGAACTAGTGAATTTTACTCTACCATTCGATAGAGAATTTTTTTTTGTTTACAATAATATTTTTGTTTTTTTTTAATTCATTTTAATAACTTTTACAAGAAAAATTAAACAAATTAATAACAAAGTAAATTAAAGTAAGTGTTCAAATTGTCGTCCATTAGTAATTTGACAATGACCCAATCGATTTACAAAACCCCGAACACAGTTCTGTAAAAAATCTCGGGGAATTTCTTGTATCGTTCTGGTAATTCGGATTTGTAAATCTTCGACGTTATCGGGCTTATCTTCGTAAACTTTGTTTTTTACGTATCTCCAAAGAAAAAAATCTAAAGCACTTAAATCTGGCGAACGGGCTGGCCATTCAATGGTTCCTCGTCTTTCAATCCATCTGTGGGGAAAAACGTTGTCCAGATATTGACGAACATTTACACCATAATGTGGTGGGGCGCCATCTTGCTGGAACCAGATACTGTCATTGGGCCGGTGTTCATTGTTTTCATGTGGATAGAGCGTAGCACAAGCAGGTATTATTTCATTTTGCAATAACTGCAAATACAGACCCGAAGTTAAATTGCCATTGATGAAAAAGGGACCGATAATATGACCGCCAAGAATGCCAACCCAAACATTAACCTTTTGGGGGTACTGCGTATGGTGCTCCAAAAACCAAAAGGGATTTTCCGATGACCAGTATCTGCAGTTATGTCTGTTTACTTCACCGGTAAGGCAAAAAGTAGCTTCGTCAGAGAAAAGAATATTGTTGACAAAATTTTCATTATTATTGTAAATATTTAACATTTCTTCAGAAAATTGTAATCTTCTATCAAAATCATCTTCCGTTAACTCGTGTACAAGGTGTACCTTATAAGGTTTATACTTTTCACTTTTTAAAAATGACACGATCGATGACTGCGAAATATTGAAATTGGCCGCTAATTGATTGGTTGATAAATGAGGATCTTCAGATACAGCCAATAAAATATCCAGTTTGTTATCATCGCTTTTTGCTGTTCTAGGTCTACCACTCCTTGGCAAATCTTTAACGCTACCAGTTTGTTCAAAGCGTCTTAAAGTTTTACCAACAACGGATTTAGAAATTGGATTTCTATTTGGATGCGTATCATTAAATAAATTACAAACGTCTTGTAAACTTCTGCGTCTATCTCCATAACCCAACATCATAAGTATTTCAATTCGTTCATGTTCACTTAAACTCGCCATTGTTAATATTAACAGCAACAAATTGCACAAATGAATTATTTCTGTCAAAGATTTGACGTACACAATAACCACTGATAAAATTATGTCGCTCAAGTTTGTTTATCGCATCGCTTCTGTCTATCTACGATGTACCGAACATCTGTGAAACACTTGAACCGGCCTTTTCTTATAAAAAAGTTATTAAAATGAATTTAAAAAAAACAAAAATATTATTGTAAAGAGAAAAAAATTCTCTATCGAATGATAGAGTAAACTTTACTAGTTCCCATTTAAAAAAACTGCGCGGACAGGCGTAACTAAAAAACAATTGAAGAAAAAAAAAATCAAATATTCTCAAATGTAGATCAAAATATCCTAACAAACCTTTATATTGAACATAATTCTCTAAAATGAATATTAACGACAATAAATCCCCTGTATATATAAGAATTAATTACAAAATAGAAAATGTTATTTACATTTTGTTAAATATAAATAAAAATATCAAATTAAAAACAAAGAATGCATATTGTATGTCATTTGTAGTCTATTACACCAAAACAAATTTATTCAAAATAAAAATTTAAAAAAAAAATAAATATCAAATAAGAAATATAAGAATAAAAAATGAGGTGTGGCCACCACACGACTTTCTTATACGTATGAAAGTGTTACTTCCGGTCCGAATTTTGAAATTTCATTTATACAAAAAATATTCCAAATCCAACTCTAAATACTTTTGTACTCTTCATAAATATATATAGAATGCATAATTTACGACATATTTGCAAAAAATCGCTATTCGATAAGAGTAAAAGTGGTACTTCCGGTCCGAATTTTGAAAATTTTTTTATACAAAAGATATTTAGAATTATCATTTAAACACTTTTATACTCGTAATGTACCTGCCTAGAAAGCATGACTTGCGAGATATTCGCAAAAAACTGATTTTCGATAAGAGTAAAAGACCTACTTCCGGTAGGCATTTCAAAAAACTTTTTTAAGATAATTTGTCTCAAATTTAATTCTGAGTACATTTGAATTCTTTATAAATTTGTTTAAACTTAGTAATTGACGAAATATTTGTAAAATTCGATTTTTTCACTGAAGTAAACTACTACTTCCGGTCTGCCGATTTTTCTCAAAATCTAATCAGTTCTCAAGAGGGAGATTATACACGTAAATACAAAATTTGGAATTGATATCTACAGCGGTTTGACCGCTATCGTGGTCACACACAGACACACAGACACACAGACACACAGACACACAGACACACAGACACACACACAGACATTTTTTAAAAACCACTTTTTTGGTATCAGGGGACCTCAAAACGTGGACATCTGCAAAAATCTCGAGGTCGAAAATTTTCATCATCACAATACTTCCTTATACTACGTATAAGAAAGTAAAAGGCATAAATAGTTTAAGTGAAATTGAAACAACTTAACTATCAGAATTTTAATAATCATGAATTTTAAAGAAGCTATTATTATATACATAAAAATGAGGTGTGGCCCCTACACGACTTTCTTATACGTATGAGCGTTCCAAATTATAGAATTTTAAGAATTTTTTTTATACAAAAATTATTCAAAATCCTATTTTAAGTATTTCTATTCCCTTAATAAATCTCTATAGAATGCATACTCTGCAAGATATTATAAAAAAAAAGTGCTACTAGCTAAGTGTAAAAGTGCTACTTCCGGTCCGAATTTTGAAATTTCATTTATACAAAAAACATTGCAAATACTTTTGTGTACTCCTGATTAATATGTACAAAATGCATAACTTACGACATATTTGCAAAAAGTCGCTATTCGATAAGAGTAAAAGTGTTACTTCCGGTCCGAATTTTGAAATTTTCTTTTTACAAAAGATATTTAATTTTATATTTTAAATACTTTTGTACTCGTAATGTACCTGCCTAGAAAGCATGACTTGCGAGATATTCGCAAACTTTTTGCGGTAGGAACTTCGAAAAACTTTTTAACACAATTTTTCTCAAATTTAATTTTGAGTAGGTACATTTGAATTCTTTATAAATTTGTTTAAACTTAGTAATTGACGAAATATATGCAAAATTCGAGTTTTTCACTGTAGTAAACTACTACTTCCGGTCTACCGATTTTACTGAAAAACTAATCTCATCTCAAGAGGGAATAGATATATTTGGAATAGATATCTATTCTAAGAAAGTAAAAAAGGAAAATTAGGAAATTGGAAATATTTTGGAAAAGTTGAAATTTTAGTAGAATTAACCACTAAAAAAAGAAAAATTAAAAAAAAGTATGATCTTTTTTAAAATTAAAATATTAAAAGATAAGGAAAATGCCTATTTTAATGAAAATAGAATTTTATTTTGTTGCTTAAAAATAAAACATATATGAAAATTGAAATATCGGTGTGTTAAGAATGAATTACATTAGGATGTATTGCAATATACTAACAATATATTAATTTAAAAATAAAAAATGAAAAGTATGATATTAAAAATTAACGAAATACACACGAAATAAAATATTGATATAAAGAATATAAAAGTTAAGATAAAAACTGCACACATTTTGTAATTTTAATAAAAAGTAATGTTTTTTTTTCAAAACGACAAAAACGCAAAGGAAATTACAATGAAACGAAAACAAAAAAAAACGAAACAAAATTAGTGAAATAAGAATATTTTCAAAAATGTTAAAAGACAAGAAATCAAATGAGAAATGGAACTTTTCTAAATGTAGTATATAATAATTACAAGAAAATTAAGAAAAACATAGATCAGTAACGTTTAAAATAAGAAAACTTAAAATGCATAAGTAAAATACTTAATAAGTAAGTAAAAATTTCTGATACAAGTACTTGACAGATACCAGGCATTATATAAAATATTCTAAAATGAAAATGAAACGAAGAAATAAAATCTATATCACATGCAAGGGCACCAGGTTTAATGCGGGGGGGGGGGCAAGGCCTTGACATAAGAAGGGCTTTCCAGTTAGAGGTTAAAATCACCGAGATCAAAATGAACCTACCCTCACTGGAACAAGTAATCATTTAATTATTAAGAAGTCGAGTAGCTCGTCTAGTGGGGGCACAGCTGAAGGTAAACAATATAATTTTTGAGGTTATGATTGTGCCGTATGTGCGAATAAAAACAAATAATAATTTGTTATAGGTAAGTTTAATTATACTTTAAATAAAATACCTAATAAATAAACAAATAAATAATACGCAATACAAAACAGAGAATAACCAAATTACATTTGATATAAAATATAACGGAGCATGCGTGGGTCGTTCTGAACCAATTTCAAAGGTGATCCTTGAGGGGGCGGGCTAAGTAACACCGGCGCTAAGGAGATCGGAATGACAACTAACAAAAGGAACGAGGGGGGGGGGGGTAGTAGAAGTTGCGATTGAGGTAACTCTGTAGTATTTACTCTAACCCTAACGAGAAAGCGCTTATTAGGGGTCGACGTAAATATATATTTCATATGTTACGTTCGCCCGTGAATGTATGATTAAAGATATTCGTTTCTATTTCTGGTATTGTTTTCATTACTGGTTTTTTGGACTTTCAGGGAGGGAGGGGGGCAAGTGCCCCCCCCCTTTGGGTACGCCCTTGATCTCAAGTGATCTATAAAAAAATTATTAAATTTCGTAACTGATATAAAACTAATAACAAATCCTGGTATACTAATTTCTTGACTGAATTAAACGCATATGACTTTATTCTAATAGTTCGTCTTTACTGTATTTCAAAAAGGAGTGTACCTTTAAATTAAACCAGCGGCTTTAATTGGTGCAGTAATTATTCAAAACTACATATACGTGCGTACCATCATTTCACTGCAATAATTGAGGTAATTAGTGGATGTTAAAGGTAGATTTTGAAAGGAATTTTCATCAATATGCGCGTGCACGTGTGTGTGATTATTTTAAATACCGCTTTTGTTGGTGAGATCATGGCTAATGGTGCGTTAACAGTGAATATATAAAGAAAGGAAAACATAATTTTATTGTGCACAGTTCGCTAACAGAACCAAAACAATGAGAAACTATTTCATAATCATGGTTATTTTATGTGGCATGTCTTATCAAAATATTTAAAAGGGATAATTGCATTAGGGAAATATACAAGATAAGAATAAACAATTAATCTTGAAAAATCCTTTTTTTAGAGATTTTATATACCTTTGGATAAATACTGTGGTGCGGTCTTGTAAAAAGTCCAAAGCTTAGGCTTATAAATACTATTAGAGCTACCTAGTGTGAATTTTGTGTATTAAAGTTGAATTGTATCCTCAACAGGCAAACAGATCTGGAGATATATTGATCTAGGAGTGACAGATTTTTATTATAATTACCAGTCAGAGGATTAAGGAAGAGAAAGTTTACTATCACGGCATCCGACCTATCAATGATCAAAAAGATTACCTCAAGAAATACCTACCTGAAGATCCAGAAGCTAGAATAACGTATTTCTGAATTCGTCATGGAAAGATATTATTATTTCAGTAATAATATTTTTTTGGCAGATGTCAGATGAACATTAAATTAATTGTCAATTTATATTAATTCACTCGTAAAATCCCACAATTTTTATTGCAGATTTGGTTTTAATACATAGTTACTAGGTCGTCAGAATTTTGCATGTTGGCGGAATTGTGCTGTCACAACAGCTGTCAGCTGGTTCAATCAGTAGCGTGTTCATTTTAATTTAACTATAAGTATTTGTAATAAAAAAAATAACATATAAAAATGTCTAAAAGATGTGTAAAGTCGACCCGCACCATTTTTGTTACGTTTATGGTTGTTATACTGTTGCAAAGAATGGCAAAATTATAACAGATTCGCTCAAAACTGCGTATCTGCACTACTTTGGTTTCGCTGTGGGAGATATTGGAAAGCCGTGGGTACCTAAATTGTTTTGTAATGGGTGTATAACAAAGTTATACAGATGGTCGATGGGCGAGGAAATTTATTTGCCGTTCAAAAGGCCAATGCTTTGGGACAACAGAAAAATCACGACAATTACTGTTATTTTTGTTCCACTAATGTCTTTGGTATTAGTAAAAGAACTGTACGAAACATAAAGTATGCAGACCTTTCATCAGTATCGAAGCCAGTTGAACGTTTACACAATGATCCATTACCGAAGTGTCCAGGTGTCAGTGATGTGGAAACTTCTAATCCCACTACTAGCAGTGGCAGCGAAATGGTGTTCGACGAAAGTATTTAGTAACACAAGCTGAACTGAATGATTTGGTCCGCGATTTGCATTTATCCAAAGGCAATGCTGAAATATTGGGATCACGTTTGCAACAGAGGAAATATCTCTCGAGCGAAACGAAAGTTACTCATTTTATAAATAGGAATAAAGTGCTATTGCCCTTCTTTGAAAAGATAAATCAAATTTGTTTCTGCAATGACATCAATGGTTTATTTCGAATAATGAATCAACCATACGTCAAAAATGAATGGTAACTTTTTATCGACGGTTCCAAATACAGTTTGAAGGTCGCTTTCCAGCATATTGGAAATCAATGCCCTCGATTCCAATTTCTCATGCCGTCAAGACCAAGCACAGTTAGGAATCGATAGAAGAAATTTTGGGATTTATCAAGTACAACGAACATAAATGGAAAATTTGCGGCTATCTAAAGGTATTTCATGATTTCGAAGTAGGATATTTATTTAAATTAACTGCGCAAGTATTTCAGGTTATTGGCAGGTTTCAGCAGAATATTGGGCCGAGTGATACGTCATTTTGAACGGCTCACACACAAAATTTCGTAAAATTTTACCTACTTATATGGAAAAAAAAATAGAGCAAAATTTCATTTTATTATAAATATTTTGTTTACAGTTTAAATAGTTAACATGAATTCAAAAAGTATTTATGTCCAGACTTTTTGAATTCATGTTAGAAATAATTGACAGTTGCAGTTTAAAGTGCGGAAAGAAGCGCTAAATAGGATATTCTTGTGCCAAGAAGTTCAATGAACTCATATAGGGCATCTAATGAAATAAAAAAAAGCAAGTAAAACATTATACCGGGCTCTTTTTTTATCATTACACATAGCATTTTCCCTATGTGTAATGATAAAAAAAAATTGTCAATGCATTAGGGATATAGTCACTGTATAGTAGACAACCAGTTATACACTCGTATTTTGACAAGCAGGAACAGTGAGCTGTCATAAGATTTTTATCAGTCAATTTTCGTTAAACTTTTTATTAAAATTTTAAAATAAAAATTGAGTTTGTAGCAGAAACACTGTACGATACACGTGTTAAAATGTTATTTTATTTTGCTTATTTTAAATTGCTCCAGTTCCTAATCACCCTCGTGTCGCAAATCTTACTCGCAAAATAAAATAGCACTTTTAACAATTATATCGTAAATAACTAATTTTGTACAATTTTTCTTACAATTTTAAAATTCGAAATATATCACGTCGTCAACATCATAATTGCTACATTAAGGATTTCCCGCCATTTCCCACTGTCCGCGTAACGTTGATACAATTAAAATAATATTCTGAAGATCCGTTTCTCTTACTTCTACCATAAATTATTTGTACGGAAAAATTAAACTTTGCAGCTTACATAGAACCTTTTACATTTATTACGAAACTGTTAAAATTTAGCGCGAAAATATTTGATTCGGCAATAATACTTGTACTGGTAACACGGCGATACAGAGCAAAATAAAGCTTAGAAGAATTAGGTTATGTTTTTAATAAAGAAAATGCAGAATATCACTTGGAACAAAATAATTAGTTTATTATAACAATTAAGCGAACTTAAATGTGAAGTCTAATATCATAACAAGTTCTCGAAATGTCCACCTTGTGTTTCAAGGCAATAAGCAAGGCGATCTTGAAAGCAACGAAGTGTATTTCTAATAAATTCTGGCCTTATTCCATTACATGCAGTACGTATACGCTCTTTTAGTTCATTCAAGTTGCGTATTCGTACATTGTTGTAAATTTTACTTTTTAGGTAACCCCAAAGAAAATCGTCATTTGGAGATAAATCAGCTGATCTTGGAGGCCATAGTATGGGACCAAATCTACCAATCCACCGTCTTTGAAATAAGTTATTTAAAAAATTCCTGATAGCGTTAGTAGAATGTGGTGGGGCCCCATCCATTTGGAACCAGGGTTCATCAACATTCATCATCTCAATTGATGGAATGATATGGTCTCTCAACAAATTCAAATATTTCACTGCAGTGAGGTTACCGTCAATAAAAAATGGGCCAATAAGTCTATCGCTTATTATTCCAATCCAGATATTAACTTTTTGAGGGTACTGTGTTCGGGTCAGGTTTTGAGCGTGAGAATTTGTACGGGACCAGTACCTAATGGATTAATGGATAGGAAATTTAATAATTTTTCATGGATAAATGTAGGGTACAAACCGAAAGTTCTGAGAGTTGACTTCACCGTTTACGGTAAATGTAGCCTCATCAGTAAAAATTATTTTATTTAAAATTTCTTGGTTTTCATTTAACATGTTAAACATTATTTCACAAAACTCAGTTCGTTTTATCTTATCCTCTTCGAAAAGCTCTTGATGATTTGATATTTTGTATGGCCTATATTTAAATTCTTTCAGAGTTTTGTATACCGAACTGTACGATACTCCAAAATGTTTAGCTACATCTAAAAGCGATCCTACAGACCGTTCCTCTACGTAACACAGGATATTTAATTTCATGTCTTCTGTTCGAACATGATTGGTTCAATTTTTTTTTGTCAGAATTTAGAACACAACCATCTTCTTGAAATTTTTTAAAAAAGTTCAGAATTGTTTTTGCACAAGGTATAGACCTGCCTGGATAATTGACGGAAAACATGTCTCTAACTTGCCTTAAACTATTATTTTTCTGGTACCACATTGCTATTGCCACCTTTTCATTTCTGTTGTATTTATCCATGATTTATAAATAAATTACCTATTTTTTAATAAAATGTATTTAATTTATGACTTATGTATGAATAAAAATTCAGAAATATTAGACATAAAAAATGTTTTTCCCGTCATGGCAACCTGATCTAAAAATTAAGGTATGCTATACGTAAATTCTTCATTGGTGTATAACTGGTTGTCTACTATACAGTGACTATATCGCTAATGCATTGACATTTTTTTTTATCATTAGACATAGGGAAAATGCTATGTGTAATGATAAAAAAAGAACCCGGTATAATTTTTCGTTTAGTCAACAAAATTTTGTGAAACTTTGCCGTTCTACTCGAGCAATTACCCGTTAAAAATGAGGAATTACTCGACCCATATTCCAATTAAGATACTATATCGCCCTCTGCTGTCAATTTTTGAAACTAAGTAGAAATTTTATCTTCAGAATGTAGTGCATGCAAAATATTTCCTATTAATGACCAAAAATTGGAACCTCTCTATTAAACCTTTCAAAAGTTAACAGGGGGGGGGGGGGCACATTAGAGCGCACTGTATAAGTATTGTTGTATTCATCTATATTAAATACAATTATTATAAATAAACATTGAAAATTATAATTCATTCTTAAAATACTATTTTTATCATCTTAATAATAACAAATATATTTAGACAGACTAAAGTATAATAAATACGTATATGTGTCACTTTCTACAAATAATCTGCAGTAGAGGAAAAGTAATATAACTCTCACCATTCATGATATTATCCCTGATGATGTTGACATGCCTATCTCTGTCAGGTCTAGTGTGCTCATGCCAGAATCCAACCACGTGACCCAACTCGTGAACAACTATGCCGAATTTATCGCAATTCTTACCTATGCTAATAGCTTGGACACCATTTCCTCTTTTACCAACGAACGAACAACACCTACAAACAAAGAAAAACAGATTATACTTCATGTGACATTTCTAAGATTTTCTAGAATCAAATGCAATGCAAAGATATATACTAATGATAGTTTACATATAATAAGTTTTTTAACTTCATATATAGTGAATGTTGTTGGTACGCATCATCTAGTAGAGCAGCAAAATTTCAACATATTCGGCGCAGTCAGTCGGTTGTTAGCCTGCTACAATAATATGCGTCCTAATTCATAGTAATTAATCTGTATACAGAAAGATGAATAGTATGAAGCTGCAATGCGACTGAGGACTGTTAGCAAGCGTGGTTTACATTTCCACAGGACACACTAATTTAATACGATTATAGCTGATAAAACATGTACATCCAATCAGTTAAAAGAACATAAATTTTAGTAAATTTAATTATAAGTAATAATTAATATAGCAATACTATAAGAAAAACTATATGTAGGTAAGTAAACAAGAAAGAAATTGATAAGAATACTTCTTTTTGCACGTGTTTAAGAATAAATACAAGTATTTACATAAACTAAGAAAAATGATTAGCAAACATTTATATCACTCATATAATTTGTACGCAAATTTCACATCCAAATTCAAAATTATATTGTAAAATATAACATGTTATTATAAAAATTGGGCTTATTATGTAGCTAATATGTTTTTGTTACTTATTGTAGTGAAATTGAATAGGACAGACTTTTGTATGAATAATGACTTCGAACACCCTTGCCAAGAAAATTCACAAATCCTCTGTTATATTTTCAAAAAAATAATCCCGAAATATGTACTAAATAAAATAAATTTATCAAAATCACGTAACATAATGGAACCCCCGTTTATATTTATATCTCAAAGTTATTTCTGAATTTATTGTATACACCACCTACACGCCACAGAAATACGGTTATGAACCAATTTCGGTTCCGACAATGAAATTTAATCCATTATAAATCAAATCCGTGATCCTAACGCTACAGACCCCGTACACAATCCCACCGGTATTTCCCCACACCCCAACAACAGAATAGACAATTTTCGACATAAATTATCACAGACAAAATCGACAATCAAATGTTTACGGACGGAGAAAGATGAGCCAGAGATATGTCCTTGCTATGCCGGTTGTGGTTCAGCAATATTCCACGACTGAACAATCGCATTTTGTAATTCATATGACGGATTTGGGCTGTTTGATAAGATTGAAGTTATGATAAATGATGGTGTAAAGTTTAGCATGTGTCATGAATATTCTCGTTTTATACAGGGTGTAGCACCTAAGATGCCTCGGACCGTAGCTCCTCTATCATACAATATATCGAAAAAAGTCTAAGAGAAAAATTGTCCATAACTACAATCACCATTTCCCTAAAATATTTTTTGTCATCAGTGCCGTGCCGTATTTCAGTGGCGTATAAAACCTATGTTTTTTTAAATGGAACAATGTATATTTTGTGGCTGATTCGGAAAGCCCCCAAAGAGTACTTTTTTTTCTTATATAACGTCATACTCCTACTTCAGCCGTTTCGCTGTTATAACGGTTTTTCTTCGCAGTTAGACCGTACTTCGACATTTTTTTTTGGCAGGAAATAAATTGTCCCGGCGTTTCGGTTTCGAATTTAGGGATAGACTAAGACCTCTTCTAACTACTCCTAATTTTTTTTCAAGTGATTTAAGGTAGGAAGATAATTTTTGATTGGGCTTTGCAAATAGTCATTTTTCTCTAAAATATCAAATGGGAACCATATAAAATAATTATATCGTTGGATAATCGAAATTCCAAGTTTTCCATTTATTAAAAAAAACACACATTTCATTACAAAATGAAAAAGAAAAAAAAGTTGTTAGGTCAATTTGTCGAAAAACGTCTTTTTTCAAAGTCAGCTGTCATGATAAAACAATAGAAGTGCAACTGGCAATGCAAACGGAAAAAATAACAATAAACTGACAGAAGCATTATTGTTATCTCATAAACGTTGCGAAAATGCCTGGAACTCAACAAGAAATGGTTGACATGTGTTTGTTCTTGGAGAATGTTTCAAAAATTGTTTTTTGGCGTCACGAGTGTACTCTGAGAGATATCCTCTCAGAACGTGTCCAAATCCACGTGAGTTTACAAAGGTGTTGGATAGATTTACGTCTACTGGTACTGTTCAACGAGCAAAGAGAGTTAGAACGAATCCAGTTTTGACCGTAGAAAACGAGTTGAAAGTTCTGGAGGCTGCTGTTGAAAATCCTCATATCAGTGTCCGCGAAATTAGTAGGAACACTGACAAGTTCCATCCATTTAAAATTCAATTGCACCAGGAATTGCAATCTCAAGATTTTGAAACCAGGTAGAATTTCTGCAATTGGTCGTTGCAAATAGTCATTTTTATTCTAAAATATCAAATCGGAACCATATAAAATAATTACATCGTTGGATAATCGAAATTCCAATTGCAATTGAATTTTAAATGGATGTAACTTGTCAGTGTTCCTAATAATTTCGCGGACACTGATATGAGGATTTTCAACAGCAGCCTCCAGAACTTTCAACTCGTTTTCTACGGTCAATACTGGCTTCGTTCTAACTCTCTTTGCTCGTTGAACAGTATCAGTAGACGTAAATCTATCCAACACCTTTGTAAACTCACGTGGATTTGGATACCTTCTGAGAAGATATCTCTCAGAGTACACTCGTGACGCCAACAAACAATTTTTGAAACGTTCTCCAAGAATAAACACATGTCAACCATTTCTTGTTGAGTTCCAGGCATTTTCGCAACGTTTATCAGATAACAATAATACTTCTGTCAGTTTATTGTTATTTTTTCCGTTTGCATTGACACTTCTATTGTTTTATCATGACAGCTGACTTTGAAAAAAGACGTTTTTCGACGAATTGACCTAACAACTTTTTTTTCTTTTTAATTTTGTAATGAAATGTGTTTTTTTTTTAATAAATGTAAAACTTGGAATTTCGATTATCCAACGATATAATTATTTTATCTGGTTCCCATTTGATATTTTAGAAAAAAATGACTACTTGCAAAGCCCAATCAAAAATTATCTTCTTTCCTTAAATCACTTGAAAAAACATTAGGAGTAGTTAGAAGAGGTCTTAGTCTATCCCTAAATTAGAAACCGAAACGCCGGTACAATTTAGTTCCTGCCAAAAAAAAATTTCGAAGTACGGTCTAACTGCGAAGAGAAACCGCTATAACAGCGAAACCGTAAAAGTTAGGAGTATAACGTTATATAAGAAAAAAAAAGTACTCTTTGGGGGCTTTCCGAATCAGCCACAAAATATACATTGTTCCATTTAAAAAAACATAGGTTTGATACGCCACTGGAATACGGTACGGCACTGATGACCAAAAATATTTTAGGGAAATGGTGATTGTAGTTATGGATAATTTTTCTCTTAGACTTTTTTGGATATATTGTATGATAGAGGAGCTACGGTCCGAGGCATCTTAGGTGCTACATCCTGTATACATACATATCAGTCAGTAGTGTATGTAGTTAATATAAATACTTGAATAAATAAATAGATTAATGTAGAAATAAAATATATATATTTTAAGCAAAATATTGGCATATATGTTATATTTGTTTTGATTCTATGGTCGCATTCTGAATACGAAAATTTTAGAGAAGATTGGTAGCACAAGCTGCTTCGGGAGCGTTCCCAGCATTCCTTAATATCCCAAATTGTTTGTTAAAATGTAAACAAAAAACACGTAACGAAATATTCACAACATAACCCACGTTATAAACATAAGATTTCTTTTAAGTGGCCTTATATTAATATTAGCTATTATCTTTCTTTTGGAACCTATGCTTATTGGTATGTTTCATTATTTGATTATAAATTCCTTCTATGTTTACTGTTGTTAATAATTTGTTTTATAGCCTCCATTTTCAAGCATATTTGTATTTGGGAGAGCTTTTATTTTATGCTATATAACATGGCGCCCTTTCTCTAATAAGCTCAGCCCTCTTGGAGCTTGCAGGTGATGTATATCGATGTTTAAAACAATATGTTTAGTAGTTGTTACCAAGCGCTTTCTTATTCTGAATTCGACCAATGAATACCGAGTGTTCTGTAAATTTTGTTATGCTACAAAACGAATGACTAATTGTTTTATTGACAATAAATATAGAAAACATAGACGCACAATCAATAAATGTAGAGTAGAATGAGTAGTTTAACATTTGTAGAGTGAAGACCTATTTCCATTGGCTCCTAAAAAAGTACAGTGTTGAGAAGCAAAAATATTATTATTTATTATTGGGACATGCCTGAAATTGTGATGAAGCAACTATTAGTGAAATTTCATACACATGAATAAAATTGAGATGATTAGTTATTTGTAGGTCAACATAATAAACAACAAAAAAATGAGGTGTGGCCACCATACGTCTTTCTTATACGTATATGTGTTTCAAATTATACATAAGTTGTTCTAAACTAAGATTTAAATGCTTTTATCTTCTGAAAAAATAAACAAAATCCGACTGTACTACTTCTATTGTCTTAATAAATCTCAATAGGATGCATACTTGGCGATATATTCGAAAGAAAGTGCTACTCGCTAAGAGTAAAAGTGTTACTTTCGGTCCGACTTTTGAAATTTCTTTTATACAAAAATTATTATATAGAATGCATAATCTACGAGATATTTGCCAAATTCGCTATTCGGTAAGAGTAAAAGTGTTACTTCCGGTCCGAACTTTGAAATTTTTTTATACAAAAGATATTGAAAATTAAGTTCTAAATACTTTTATACTCATAATATATCGGTCCAAAAAGCATGACTTGCGAAATATTTGCAAAAAACTGATTTTCGATAAGAGTAAAAGACCTATTTCCGGTAGTAATTTCAAAAAACTTTTATAATAAATTTTTCTCAAATTTAATTTCGAGTACATATGAATTCTTTATAAATTTGTTTAAACTTAGTAGTTGACAAAATATTGGCAAAATTAAATTCTTTCACTGAATTAAACTACTACTGCCGGTCTACCGATTTAACTGAAAAACTAATCAGATCTCAAGAGGGAGATTATACTCGTAAATACAAAATTTTGAGTTGATATCTGTAGCCGTTTGACCGCTATCGTGGGCACACACACACCCACACACAGAGAGAGAGAGAGGGGGGAGGGGGGGAGGGAGAGAGAGATTTTTTAAAAAACAATTTTTCGATATCAGAGGACTTCAAAACGTGGACATCTGCAAAAATCTCGAGGTCAAAAATTTTTGTCATCACAATACTTTTACTTTCTTATACGTAGTTTAAGGAAGTATTGTGATGATGAAAATATTCGGCCTCGAGATTTTTGCAGATGTCCACGTTTTGAAGTCCCCTGATACCAAAAAAGTGGTTTTTAAAAAATGTCTGTGTCTCTGTCTGTCTCTGTGTCTGTGTGTGACCACGATAGCGGTCAAACCGCTATAGCTATCTATTCCAAATTTTGCATTTAATAGTATAATCTCCCTCTTGAGAACTGGTTAGATTTTCAGCTCAATCGGCAGACCGGAGTTTACTTCTGTGAAAAAATCGAATTTTGCCAATATTTTGTCAACTACTAAGTTTAGACAAATTTATAAAGAATTCGTATGTACTTGAACTTGAAATTGTGAAAAACTTTATTAAAAAAGTTTTTCGAAATTCCTACCGGAAGTAGGTCTTTTACTCTTATCGAAAATCCGTTTTTTGCGAATATTTCGCAAGCAAAATTCGGACCGGAAGTAACACTTTTACTCTTATCGAATTGCGACTTCTACAAATATTTCGTAAATTATGCGTTCTATATATATTTATCAAGAGTATAAAAGTATTTAGAATTGGATTTGGACTATTTTTTGTATAAATGAGAATTCAAAATTCGGACCTGAAGTAACACATTTACTCACATCCTTATTTTTTTGAAAGGATAGAAGTGTTTAAAACTTAGTTAAGAACCACTGCATAATTTGAAAGGCATATATGTATAAGAAAGTCGTGCCCACACCTCATTTTTTTATACTACGTATAAGAAAGTAAATATGTCATCTAATAAATGCTTAATAAGTGTTTCGTAAGTGAGGAAGACACTTCAAAGATAAATCTCTCTGGAAAATGCAGGGCTTCAAAAAGCACAAGAATGGTTTAGAGGTAATAGCCTAAAATTTAGCGACGAAAACATTCGAAATATCAATTTACAGTAGTTTTCTTTTGTTTTTCCGCTTTTGTCAATTGCGTTTCACTATTCGTCAAATGGAATTCTCTTTTTGTCAAATTAATTTCCATTTATATCAATTGCTTTCTTGTTTATATGTAGGTATGTATACCTCTACCATTTTATAAAAGAATATAGCAAATTATATACCTATTAGTGATAAATTTATTTTGTATGTAGATACAAACACAGTGTAGTAGCATCTATGTAATATTTCTTTGTTAAAAGTTGTGTAAATATGTCTCCATGTGTTGGAACATAATTCAAACAATTTTGTGGGCTTTTACGCTTAGATGCACTGTGTACTGCCTCATATAATTCATTTTCACTCGTTGACTGTGTTCCTTATATTATCTACTTCCACTAGTTGAATAATACTTCTATTGGATTTAGAAAAGGGCTATAAGCAGGAAGAAACACTTGACAATGACCATGACCTCTGATGAGGGCCAAAACTTCCTCACTTCTATAAAATCTTACATTTGCTTGCACTGGTTGAATAACTTTTCTATTGGACTTAGAAAAGGGCTATAAGCAGGAAGAAACACTGGAAAAAGAACCATGACCTCTAATGAGGGCCAGTACTTCCTCACTTCTACGGAATTTTATGTTGTTCTTCTACACCGTCATGATGTAAATGTTGAATTAATGTTGTGAGAAATTCAGAAAAGTGCAGTACATTAAAGAGCACATCTTGAATTAGAAACAAAAGGAATTTACGTTCATTAAAGCGGGAATAGAGTAATTGCGTCCTCTTAACTGTGCTTTTATTTTTAATGCTCTGGTGTTTTTTACAGATCTTCCATATGAAACGCGAGAATATATTTGTATTCCTTATTTGTCAATGAAGAAATTTTTTTCTCTTTCCAAGATCATTCTGTTATACTGCACTGCGTAATCAAAGCGAGCTTGAATAATGTCTGGTGTATTTCTTCTTTCAGGAACAAATGACACTTTTTTAACAGAATAATGAAAGTTATTAAATGCTGTATTAATCGTAGTGATATTTGTTGAAGAAGTGGCCATTGGTTTAAGCACTTTTCTTACAACTGGACGAGGGTTAAAGAACAATCCAGGACAAACCAGTCACAAATCTATTCTGTTGAAGTATTTAAAAAATTTTGTTGTCGATGTCCTGCTATTACTTTTGCAGTATTATTAGTTCTATATGTTACTTAAATTTTTCTAACTGTATCCGACAAAACTACAAACTGCTGTCCAACATTCTTTTGAGCCGTTATTCAAAGAAATAATGATTAATTTGCATACTTCATTGTTATCTCATTATTATTCATTTTCTGACGATTACTGTTATTATTTTCCATTCTAATAATGCATATATTTGTGCATGTGAAACTAAATTGACAAATAAGGAAAACTATTTAAAAATAGCGGAATTTACTTGATAAAGAAAGCCTATTATATAAAATAATTCGAAAGTTATTTGACAAATTAAATAGTGAAACGCAAATGACAAAAGCGGAAAAGCAAAAGAAAATGACTGTAGTTTAAGACCACGTGAACCCCAAACTTTAAAACTTTTTATACTCACCCAAACATACACACACACGCACAATCAATCAATATGTTCCACAATTATTTGTGAAATTGAATACAACAGTTTACCAAATTAAAAAAAAAAAATTGTGACCTGTACCAACCAAGACACAGCCAAGCTAATTTATTACGCAAACTTTTACGTAAGATTAGATAATAACATTAAAATACAAAAGAAGAACATCAAAGTCATGGTTGGTGTAAGTAATATGGAACTCTGGAAACCATTCTTTAAGCAGTTCAAAATTTAAGTAAGGACATTTCAATTGAAATGAAAATATTTAATCTTCACAAACACCATAGAAAATCTCGCAGTTCCAGTTGACCTGCACAATTACCCTACCCGAAACAACAATGCGATGAAAATTCCGCTATGTAAATTTTCAAAAGCCGAAAGATCAGTAAAATACCAAACCACAATATATTTTAATACTCTAAAAGAAAAAACTCGACTGCTGCTACCTTTGTTAAAATTTAAAACAACAGTTGAAACGTACTTAATTAGTAATTCTTTTTATGTAGATGATGAATTTCTTAAATGTAGTTCACCACTCATTTATATATTTCTATGGTGGTTTATTTAATATGTTTTCACTGGGTTAGTTTGGCGAAAGATTTAAGAACACTGCCAAATAAAATGACCAACCTATCAAATATGCCCGAAGTACCGACACTAATTTGAGAGCAGGTTCCATATGTATATCACGTGTTTAATCAAGACTCAAAAACCGTTCAAGTCTTATCTAAAGCGGGTTTTTATAGTACGTTTAGTTTAACCAATACAGACTAAATTCAATAAATCCCGATTCACACTTTGTCATATCCGATAGATCTTCTGGTTCACACTTTGTCATATCTGATAGATTTTCCCAGAAATTTCCCAGAATTTTCAAGATAATCTCTTGCTTTTTAGGGTACATGACTTATTCCATCATAAAATTACCTTCGTGAACATGCATTTATTTTTAAATTATTCGAATAAGGTGTGGTCGGTTTGCCAAACCATAAATTCAGGATAATGCTTACGCTACTAACCTCTCAGAGAATAAATAAATTAGGTTTTACTGGTTGATTTTGTCGTCTTCAAAATGCATTGCACATGAAATAATGAGTATGTATATGAACATTTGGTCAAGCTGTCTATCGTCCTATGTACGAGGGTTGGGGCAAAAGTCATGGCAACTATTTTTTTTCTTGAAGATACCAGTCCGGTTGGAAAATGTGACATATACAGACGAAAGGAGAAGGTCTTAACTACATGTGTGGACAATGAATAGCACTGAAATATCGTAACACACTAATTTAATACGGTAGTATACAGGGCAATATGGCCTTCACCGTGCAAAAGAATGATAACGTACACATACAGTTGACATGACAAACCTGGGCCTAAAGACCCTCAATGTAGTCCTCTGCTACTGTCACCACACGCTGCCAACGATGTGGCAGGCGCTGAATACCATCAGCGATTTGCAACACGAGAGGACATTGCTAATGCTGTGCGCCAACAGATGACCCGATTCACACATGGTGCGGCAAATGCTGGGGCTGATGGTATTCAGCGGCTCCCACATCGTTGGCAGCGTGTGGTGACAGTAGCAGGGGACTATATTGAGGGTCTTTAGGCCCAGGTTTGTCATGTTAACTTTATGTGTACTGTGTTATCATTCTTTTGCACGGTGAAGGCCACATTGCCCAATATACTACCGTAATAAATTAGTGTGTTACGATATTTCAGTGCTATTCATTGTCCACACATGTAGTTAAGACCTTGTCCTTTCGTATGTATATGTCACATTTTCCAACCGGACTGGTATCTTCAAGAAAAAAAATAGTTGCCATGACTTTTGCCCCAACCCTCGTATATAAATTATTGTTTCAAACAAAGCATTATTAAAATTGAATAAGACCTTCTAACTAATGATTTCAGACGCCACTGGTACTATTTGCGGAATTATTTTCACAATCCGAAATCCCTATGGACCTGAAAGATAGAGAGAGGGAGAGAAAGAGATGCGTGCATTACTTCCGGATGTGCTGCTTCGAAAAGCAAACTTTGTTGTTATTATGTTGGCGTATTGTTCGACATATTCAAGAGGACCGTGAAAGTTTCTCTAAAGCGGTGTTTGTAACGATAACGGCGTCACATAGTCTCAGTTTTAACAAGATATTTATGATTTTCGAGTCTTCTTTAAAATTAGTAATTAAGTCGTCTTGACGCTACTCTTAACAATAATTATTATTAAAGTAACTGCGTCAACGCAATATCTTAAATCATATTAATTCTAACACTTTCAGAGTTTGTTTGTTGTAACAAAATTAAGTTACTATAATAAATATGACAAGAGAAACAAGAATTTAGCTTTTGATAAGGATTAAGTAAAATTTACAATTATATTATTTGGATAAGAGAGGTTATAAAAAATATACAGCAAGTGCGATGAGTTACCGGAATAAGCAAGAACGTTTAATATTGTATTAGCAAAAATAAACGTGACTAAAATGGCCAAACATACGAATTTTGAAAATATGAACTGTTTTTGAAAACATTTCGAAATACAAGATTTGATTTGATTGGCAGATCTATACATTCCACCGTCAATAATTTCAAATTTTAATATTGAGTAGGTTGACTTAATTGATCTTAATGGTTCTTACACTAAATGGATAAGTTTATCTTGAATGAAACATTGTATCATTAAACAGAATATACGTTTAATTGTATGTTCAACGCAAACAAATTAATAAGCTAATAATTGTTAATTAGTGGGGAAACATATGGAAATTATATATTTAATCAATTGTTAAATCATTTACACAATAAGATAATGCAACAGACTATAGACAATTGTCATAAAAAAATGTTTGCGTAGATTTTTTGACACTCGCATAGTAGATGATCTTCCACGATTTCCATTTTTACAATCAAAATTACTTCATTTAACCACAAATAAGAAAGAAAGATGTGGTTATGTCAGCATTAAAAATTGACACTGGAGATAAGAAATTACTAACGGATGCTATAGAGAACTTCTTGGTGGAAAAATTACAAGTGAAAATAAATATAAGAGCGGCAGCTGGGTGAGAAGACTTGTTTGATAGAAATGGAAAATGAAGAGGATAAAGAATTGATAATGAGCAACAAGTTCAAACCAAAAGACCATAAAGACGGAAAAGTATATATAAACCAAAATATGTCAAAAATGGAAAGGGAAAAAGTAAAAAAAAGGAGAGCAAAGCAAGAGAGCGAAAAAGGCAAGCAGGTAAAAGTTAGTTATAACAAAATAAATATAGATGGCACTGATTAGAAATGGAATAAAACTACTCAAACACTGAAAATGATTTAGATTTTTGTCAAAAAGAAGTCAGGAAAATAAACATGGACATAAACATCGAAAAAAGTAAAACCATGTTAATGTCCTTAACGAAAAAACTGCATGTAATTAAAATGGAGAGACAAGAGCTAGAACAGGTCACAAGTTTTAAATACTTAGGTACAGTCATAGAAGAGACGGGATAAATTGATGAAGAAAGAAAACAGAGAGTTGAAATAGCAGGGAGACTATAACACCCTGAAAACAATATTTTTTGGCAAGAAAGAGATACCACGGGAAATACAAACACAGGCTTACCAGAAAGTGGTGAGGCCATCAATAATACGAGGGATAAGCTACAATTATTGACAATTGAAAAATCTAGTTACCCATGCACAACAAATTGTTGTTTACTAAATAGTGCATTATTTTATCTGTCAATTGCAGTTTAGTTTGTGACATTTGGTTGAATATTGTCTGAGAAATAGTCCATTGAATAAGCTTCTGTTATCGGAAAAATGGAATTATCACGAGAGAACTTTCGGATAATGATTTATTATGATTTCAATAAAGGCTTGAGCACGTATGAGTGTGATGAAACTTTAAAATCGGCATTTGGGGATCTCGCACCATCATTGGCTACTGTTTATAGATAGTATAAAGAATTTGAGCGAGGTTGACAGTCGGTGATACACAAAAAAGGAGCTGGCCCTTCTTTAACTGCTGTTAACCCCGAAAACATTGTTGCGGTGAAGAAGATGGTGGAAGAGAACAACCGCATTACCTAAGCAATGAGAGAGTCCAATCCGAAGATTGAATCCTCGCAAGTGAGATCAATATTGCACGAACATTTACATTTGAAAAAGGTTGTATCTCGGTTTGTACCCCATCATCTGACAGATTTACAAAAAGCAAAACGTGTTAGAATTTGCCAACAAACTTTAGATATGTTAAATGCTGGAGGTCATCAAATTATTTCTAAAATTATAACTGGCGATGAAATGTACATACCGTTTTTTGATGTTCCCACTCGCCAACAAGGCTGAGTCTGGATACATGAAGACGAGGAAATCCCTACGATGGTGAAAAAACAACTAGCAATGAAAAAAGTTATGTACGCAGTATTTTTTAGAAATATGGGTTTGGTGGCCGCAATTAAATTAGAAGATCAGAAGACAGTTACCGCTAAATGGTATGTTGAAAATTGTTTGCCTACTGTGTTTAGTAAAGTGCCCAGAAAGGGGATCATGTTACATCATGATAATGCGTCGTCCCATACAGCAGCGTCAACTGTTCAGTATTTAGCGGAAAACAAAATCAAAATTATAGAACATCCTCCTTACTCACCGGATTTGGCGATGTATAACTTCGGCTATTTTTTGAGCTCGAAAGATATTTGAGAGGGAAAAGGTTCCAGTCAGAAAAGATAGTAAACTGTAATATCATTGGATTATCTGATTTATGAGCTACCGATAATAGAAGGCAAAATTTTTCAGATTTATATGTATTTTATATTGAAAATTGAATTATTATTATAATAATTCTTGTATACCATGTCAGTGTGTGACATCACCTCTTTTGATCATTCAACTAACCGTTATATAAACTGTAGTTACAAAGTTTACTGCAAAAATAACCTTTTTTTTTCTAATAAGGCTTATTTTTGTCTGTTTTTGTGCAACTGGTAGATAATGGAGTATCTTTAAAGTGGTATGTAGGCTTAATGTGGAATATATTAATATGCACACATGTAATGAGATTGGCAGCATTTCGAAGCATTTTTCCTCAACTTTGTTAAAGATCTTTTTTGAAAAGTGTGAAAAATTGTAGCTGTTTTTATTATTATGTAGTTAGTTACTTATAGTCACTGTCAAAATTAAAGAACCTACTCTGTCAATGACGTAACTTAACTCATTTGTAATGTCAACTTAAGTTTGAATAAAAAAAACTATTTAAAGATTTAATTACATATTAATTTCCACTCGGTAGTAAAAAGAGGAAATCAAATTTCGATAACAGTTTTGCATCCTCTTTTAAACTGTTCGGGTTTTAAAGGCAAACATTGTATATTATAGAGAAAATGACTTACCCGCAAGGTCTTTCCGTAAACAGTATGTAGTTGGGGTGTTCATCCGGCGATCTTTCCACAAACTTCACGCACGTAAAGTTCTCCCAGTGCCGCATGGCCTGCTTGAAAAGTGCTTTGTGTCCCCCACTGAAATTCGCGTCAATTTCATACGGAATAACTCCGTAATCCCAGACGCGCTCTTTTCTCGCTGTCGCGGCTCTAGTAACTCTCCTGTGTGTCGTCTTCTCATTGTAAAAATTCGTTTGCGCTTTCAGTTTGAAATCAAAATTGGGTTCAAATTCGTGGATTGGCACCTCTTCGCGGTTGGTTGTGGACGGCGGGACTGTAGAGGTTTGGTCGTTACTTGAAAAAAACAAACAAAAATAAACGGAATTATTTTGATGCGAGTTTGGTAAATTTTTACATATTACAACTGGACTTTTATCGCAAAACATGCGGAAAATTTGATAGATGAAAATAATTTACAATTATACCTAGGGAGCCAAGTTTTATCACCACTGCCAAAATAGTGCTTATTTATAAAGGAAAAATGATGTGTGGCCACCACACGACTTTCTTATACGTATGAACGTTTCAAATTATATACAGATTGTTCTAAATTGTTTCAAATACTTTTAACTTCTTAGAAAAATGAACCTGTAAGTGTGTTACTTCAAGTCCAAATTTTAAGAATTTTTTGTATACAAAAAATATTCTAAATCCTATTCTAAGTACTGCCATTCTCTTAATAAATCTCTGTAGAATGAATACTTTGCGAAATATTTGAAAAAAAGGGATAATCGCTAAGAGTAAAAGTGTTACTTCCGGTCCGAATTTTTAAATTTCATTTATACAAAAAATATTCCAAATCCAGCTCCAAATACTTTTTTACTCTTGATAAATATAATATACAGAATGCATAATTTACGACATATTAGCAAAAAATCGATATTCGATAAGACTTTGTTTTCATTTATTCATTCCATTTCATCTATTGTAAAATACATAGAAAACGTCAATACATAAAAACATATACACACACAATGTGATACAACGTAACAACATAAAATTGACTTAAAAAGAAATTAGTGATATTATAATATACTTTGTCTATTATTAGTCTTTTAAGTCGTCGCTTGAAATTCTCGCTGGATATCTGCTTCAAATTTGCCGGCAAGTGATTGTATATTTTTATTGTTTGTGAGATAACACTTTTACTAATTAATGTCTTTCTTGTCTGAGGAAGGAGTAAATAAGAATTGTCTACCCCTCTGTATCATAACAGTGTGAATGTTCCTGTTTTCGAAAAAAGGTAAAATTTTCCTTCATAAATACCGCGCACTCATATATATATATATTCCAAATAGAGTGAGTATCCCATTGCTCCTGAAGGCTTCTCGACACGATTGATTATATTTCAGGCCAAACGCACGCCGGACGCAAGCTTTCTGCAGCACAAAGAACCGCTGCACCTCAGCAGAGAATCTCCAGAACACAATGCATCTCAGTCGAGAATTGACATATGCGAAGTAAGCAGCACGACTTGCGGTATTATTTACCGATGCCGATATCACTCGCAGAGCATAATTAAATGACGATATTTTCCCTGCTAAGTAATTGATGTGGTTCTTCCAGTTCAGCTGCGCATCAATATATAGACTGAGGAATGTCACCGCTTCTGTGGTTGTAAGATCAGTATCTTCGTATCTAATTTGTCTTTCATCCCTTTTAAAATACGAGAATTCAATAGATTTTGTTTTATTTGTATTTAGTTGTAGGTTATTTTGGAAAAACCACTCGGTAAAATCCCTTAACATTGATTTCATCTTTCGCTGTCCTGATAATAACAGATGTGTCATCGGCAAACATGGTCGTTGTATGTGGTGTCACCCTCGGGATGTCATTCACGTATATCAAGAACAGAAGCGGGCCTAGAGTAAAAGTGTTACTTCCGGTCCCAATTTTTTTTATACGAAAGTTATTAAAAATTAAATTTGTTTAAACTGAGTAATTGACGAAATATTTGCAAAATCCGATTTTTTCACTGAAGTAAACTACTACTTCCGGTCTGGTGATTTTACTGAAAATGTAATCAGATCTCAAGAGGAAGATTATACTCGTAAAACAAAATTTGGAATTGATAGCTACAGCGGGTTGCCCGTGGTCACACACACACTGATACACACGCGCGCGCGCGCACACACACACACACACACACACAGAGAGAGAGAGAGAGAGAGAGAGAGAGAGAGAGAGGGGGAGAGGGAGGGGGAGAGAGAGAGAGAGATTTTTTAAGAACCACGTTTTCGGTATCAGGATACTTCAAAACGTGGACATCTGCAAAAAATCTCGAGGTCGAACATTTTCATCAAAATACTTCCTTATACTACGTATAAGAAAGTAAAAGAAATAAAATTTTCTGTAAAGTTAGATTGAAATGTACACTACCTGCTTAATAAAAAAAATTGCAAAATATTTAACTCTAGAATAGTACATGCATGGTAACCTACGTAAAATTTACACATACAAATTTAATGTATCAGGTAACCAAATAAGTTCATGCGGTTTTTGTATACAGCAGAGTGCCATGAATATTCTTTAAGTTGTTCATCGATAGCACTTGTCTGTTATCTGTCATCCACTTTAGTATCAATCCTTCTGTCATTTAATACATACACATTTCGTGACAATTATTTAATTATTAATTTGAATAGTTGAAAATGGAAACGAATAAAACTTTAATTCGAGGTTGTTTACTCTATGAGTACAAACTTGGTACTAAAGCTGCAGTGGCGGCGCGAAAAATATGTACCGCATTCGGAGATGATGTCGTAAGTGATCGAACAGCACAGAAGTGGTTCAAGAAATTTTCTTCGGGAGATTTCAACTTAACCGATGAAGCACGCTCTGGAAGACCGAAGATCATTAACAACGAGGATCTTCAACAGGTTGTGGAGGCAGATTCCAGTACAACGTGCCTAGAGCTTGCAGAAAGGTTCAATGTGAGTGACGAAACCATTCGTTTGCATCTTCATCGGCTAGGAAAGACGTGGAAGTTGAGCAAATGGGTTCCACATGAATTGTCAAATGATAACAAATTAAGTCGTCTTACCATTTGTTCGGCAAACATTTCACGCAACGATAATGAACCATTTCTTGATCGGTTGTTAACCTGCGACGAAAAATGGATATTATACTCAAATTCTAAGCGTTCGTATCATTGGTTGTCGCCTACTGATGCAATACCTCACACTCCCAAGGCTTCCTTGCACCCAAACAAGATTTTATTGTGTGTTTGGTGGACAGCAAATGGAATAGTTCATTATGAGTTTTTGGAAAAGGGCCAAACCATCACTGCGAACTTGTATTGTGAACAACTTCAGCGACATTTCGCCAAGTGATTACCATCTTTTTTTGTCTCTTGACAACTGTATGAGACATAGGCAGTTTAAAACTCGAGTTAATGTAATAGACGCAGTCCGTCAATTTTTTGATTCAAAATCCGTAGAGTTCTAAAATACCGGCATAAAAAAATTGGTGTCACGTTGGCAAAAGGTCATTGAGTGTGATGGTAATTCCTTTGATGAATAATATTGTACTATTGTTTCTTAATAAATATTTATATTTTACCATAAAAAACCGCATGAACTTATTTGGTTACCTGTATTATAAATGCAATAATAGTCAATCTTTTTTAAAAACGTCTGTTTATTATTATTTATCAAAATATATATTTTCTATAAAAAAACATTATTTTTTTATTTATTGATAGTTTGCGAGCATGTGTAACAAATTTTTATTTGATGTTCACCACATATATATTTTTGGCAACCAACACAATGTGTATATTTGTCTCTTTTTTTTTGGCACTAGGGTACAAACTGCAGTAGCACCTTTTTCCCTTCTGCAGGTTTGGAATGGTTCTTCAGATGGTTTTATGTTCAACACATTTGCAATTGTTTCCTTCAAGTTATTTGGCAGGATTGGAATCTTCAATCTTTGGTGTAGCCATGGGGTTATCAACTGTTCTTCTAGCTTCAACATGAAATCGATTCCTAAAAGAGGCTTATTGTTTATTTTAGTGTTATGATGGTGATTTTTAACGAACGAATTAATTGCAGCTATATTTCATATCAAAAATGCAAAGGGGACACCGCCATATTTGATCGAAAGTATCTGCGGAGCTTCTTTTAGTTTCATTGTATGCATGCATGGTTTCTGGTTTCATTGTGGTATCATCAATTTTATTTGTGAAATGCCTCGTTGATAATAATAACACAATTATTCGAGCACCGGGAAGGCCACATAAGCGATGGAAAGACAGCTGGGAATCAACATCACGGGACAAACCATAGCTACGAATTCAGAAATCAGCAGACCAATAAGTCTAAAACAAGAAGAAGAAGAAGAAGAGGAAGCGGAAGAAGAAGAAGAAGAAGAAGGAGAAGAAGAAGAAGAAGAAGAAGAAGAAGAAAAAGAAGAAGGGTTTATATCACAACAATGTCATTTTATCGTCAAAACCAAACATTGAAGTTCTACAAGGCCGTGTTTTTCCTTCACTAAAAATTCTGGAGAGAGTTCTGCTTTATTTTTGCGTACTGTGCCTATAATTATTAGTTTGTATGGCGGATCTAACAACTTTTCTGCTAGAGTATATTGATGAACCAATTATCCATCGTCAAATTTCTGTGTGCCCCAGACTAATTAAGATGTTTGTGTTTGTTGACTTTCCAAGTTATGGAGCGGCATTTGTCATATAATTTGTCTCAACGTTACACACCATTAAAATTTTTATACCGTACTTATCCGGTTTAGTTGGAATATACAGACCAAAGAGACATCTTTCTGAAAAACCGACAAGCTGCTCATCAATTGTTATGTACATTTCAGGTTCAAAACTAGTGGTGCATATTTTTGTAAATTTGTCCCATAACCAGAAATTGGGGCAAACGAATTCTGCCGTCGTCTTTCCAATCTAGTAGTTTCATTATCGAATCTTAGGAAATTTATTTTAAAAAAAAATCTTTGTTCACTCATTGCTGCTACATATTGTGACCCTGAGTATGAAGAATCAAACAAACACCTTGGACGTTGATAAATGACTATCCATTAGAGCTGCGGATAGAATCAAAACTCCAAATAAAGCCTTCATTTCTGTGTTGGACACGTCAGCTACAATAGCATTTTTTGTTTTGTATTTTTCTTGTAGTTCATCTATTTTTACGTTGGTATTTATAAGTAAACATTTATTATTTCATCATTCAGAAAAATATTGAAAACATCTAGTGGTTCAAAAGCATTTGATGAGGATTGGACTGGTCCGGGCTTTATAGACGCAATATTTCTCTGTGGAACTTTTCTACGTTCGTTATATGTAGGAGAAGTATCGTATACCATTCGTGGCCAATTTTACCTCGAAGAACCGCGTCTTCAACATTTATGATTGGTGCAACAGATTGAACTATATTTTGCTTTGTTACTTGTCTTCTCTTTGTGGGAATTAAAATAACATCATTATTGTTGTCATTATGTTCTTCCTCTATAATTTCAGGCTCACTGTCATCGCTGTTTGAAACTATTGGTTCATTTTCGTTTCCCTCATTGTCATTACCATTTAAAGTATTGTCCAATTCTTCGTCACTTGTAAATTCACCACTACCATTTAAAATATTGTCCAATTCTTCGACTGTGTAATATTGTTTCTTAGACATGTTTATAAAATAACAAAGAATAGCTTTCTTATGCGCTAATGGTAACCAGACGTAAAATTTAGGTGTCGACTCTTCGATTGTGCACTCTCAGTTAACTGTACGAAGTCATTTGCCGTGACCTTCGCTAGAAATTGAAAGGGTAAGGAGCGAGGATAGCATCCCTGGAAGCACAAGTTGAGCAAATAAAATACACCAAAATAATTTGATATTTTTATTCCCTACTATGTACATTTTACGTAAGTTACCTTTCTAGGGGTTAAAATGTGTCAGTGGCAGCCAAAAAAACAAAACATTAACGAAAATTTTTATTTATGAAATGGATTTTTTTTTCATTATTATATGATAGAAATATTTTCTGAAACATGTTCATCTAAATTAAAAACAAAAATGTAGCTTAGCTTTCCTTAAATTTGAATTTTTTTGTGGGGCACGATCAAACAAATGGTCTACAGAGAAGCACCCACGACATGAGAAGATATGCGAGAACGTATTGTAAATGCATCAATTAAATAATAAAAATATTGCTGCGACAGTGCAAAATAATTTGAAAACGCGTGTACGTTTTTGCATAGAATGTCAGGGACACGATTTCGAACACCTAATGTAATGATTCTTTTCCATAATTTGTTACAATAAACTAATGTTAATTTTGACATATTTTTTCAAGCTTAACCGACCTAATACGACCCTGCATTGCTGGCACGTGGCTTTCATTTCCTTTCAAAATATTCGAGCATAAAATAAATCCGGAATAGGAAGCTCCTCTGCATAACCAGTGTCGTCTAAATATATGACCACCAACTAGAATCTTCGTCAAAAAATCTCCTTAAACGTCAATGTTTAAAAAATTAAATGCAAATAACTTAATAAAAATTTTTTTGATATTTTTAATCTCGGGAAATGATTCAAAATATTATTAGGTATTTAATGGTCTTAAATTAGTATTCTGAATGTGTGTCTGACTAAGTACTGTTAACAAAATTTTTCTGGAGGTGATATAATATTTTAATTTGATTGAGGTAAGTGCCAATATAATATTATTGTTACTCACGAAATATTAAAAAAAATATTTTATTAATAAGGGTTATTTTGCCGGTGGCGGTAAAACTTGGGTTGCGGCCGATTGTAGTCTTGACTCCAAGGGTGTGGCTCTCTCAAGTAGTAGTGGGGGGTGCCCGTATCACCCCCATAGGTCTTGACCATTTCATTGAGAATGTTTGTCTTATTAAGTATGTAGTGTTCATTTCATTCTAACTATACACAGATATTTATTCATTTTTCTTTATAAATAAACTACATTTTAGCATTGGCAGTGGGTCACCGGTACAAAAACTAATAGATTATTCTGCTATTTTAATATTTATTGTTCTTCGAATATTCAAAATTATTATTTTAGAATTTTATCAAATAGTTTCTTACCTATTTTTGGAAATATTTTTCAACTTCAGTCTTTTCTTCAGATTTAATTTTCGCTGATGCCTTAGTTTTGGTTTTTCCGTCGCTGGCACCAAAAATCCTTCATTTATCTCTCTGCTGTTACTTTGAATCTTACGTAACCTATCCGCATAATTCAAGTCGCTTATTTTACCATTCTTGGTGCTGAGATCTTGCAATTTATAATTCTTTTTGACATCACCTAAGTCGGGATATCCATATTTCGACGTATCTAGAGGATCATTGTACTGCTTCGTTGCTTCGAATGGTATCGGTTGTTTGACCTTCTTACGTATCAAGTGAAGGAGTCCTTCCTCTTCGATCTGTAATCCTTCCAGAACTAATTGTCTCAGTTGTTCCTGGTCTTCTTTTTTCAGATCTGGCTTGAGATATTCATCCGATATTGCGATGTCACCCATAAATCCGCCTGAAAATAAAATATATTGTTCTATTATTTCTATATATATTTAAACATAACATTAATGTCATAAAGTAAAATTATTGGCAAAAAGTCTTTCAATAACAATTGAAATTTTTCATGGTTTATAACAATAATAACAAGAACATTCTTTTACATCCGTTTACCTACGAAAAATACAGTTTTCTCCATACCAGGTATACAGTAAAACAATGTAATATTTGTACTATAAAAGAACGTTTATGTATTCAAACAAAACCTATATAAATTGTAGATGATAGAGTACTGTACTTAGTACTCAGTATATTCGCTCTCTTACAAATGTCTCTACAACTTCCTCTGTGTCCAACGTTCTTAACCTTCTGTCGGGCGCGCCTGATCCAATTGATACACACCAAACGGTTTCATTTGGTACTTGTAAATTATAATGTGTAGCGACGTCTACTTTCTGGTAGCTTCATTTTACTTTCTTATACGTAGTATAAGGAAGTATTGTGATGATGAAAATTTTCGACCTCGAGATTTTTGCAGATGTCCACGTTTTGAGGTCCCCTGATACCAAAAAAGTGGTTTTTAAAAAATGTCTGTGTATTTGTGTGTCTGTCTGTGTGTGACCAAGATAGCGGTCAAACCGCTGTAGATATCAATTCCAAATGTTGTATTTACGAATATAATCTCCCTCTTGAGAACTGATTAGATTTTGAGCAAAATCGGCAGACCGGAAGTAGTAGTTTACTTCAGTGAAAAAATCGAATTTTGCAAATATTTCGTCAATTACTAAGTTTAAACAAATTTATAAAGAATTCAAATATACTCAAAATTAAATTTGAGAAAAACTGTTTTAATAAAGTTTTTCGAAATTCCTACCGGAAGTAGGTCTTTTACTCTTATTGAAAATCAGTTTTTTGCGAATATCTCGTAAATCATGCTTTCTAGGCAGGTACATTACGAGTATAAAAGTATTTAGAACATACTTTTAAATATCTTTTGTATAAAAAAAATTTCAAAATTCAGACCGGAAGTACCACTTTTACTCTTATCGAATAGCGATTTTTTGCAAATATGTCGTAAATTATGCAGTCTATATATATTTATGAAGAGTACAAAAGTATTTAGAGTTGGATTTGGAATATTTTTTGTATAAATGAAATTTCAAAATTCGGACCGGAAGTAACACTTTCATACGTATAAGAAAGTCGTGTGGTGGCCACACCTCATTTTTTCCTAATGCCCTACATTATCAGTACATTTAGGTTTTATGGCAACTGTTAGGCTGATCAGTTCTGGAGTTTTATATCACTTTGATACACTGCGCCCGTTCTTGTTATAATTTAAAAATATAGAATTTAGTTATTCTTGTGCGTAGGTAAGTACCTTTCTCTTATATGGATACATAAATGTCAATCATTTCATTATCGGTTTCATTTTTATTTTACCACCGCGCAAATATCAAATTGATACACCGCGCCCGAATAATAATAATAGGAAATATTTTGTAAGAAAAATATTTATCTTTCAGTTTACTTGCACCTAAAATGGCTGGCAAGGGTAAAAAATATGATTTAACAAATGCGAAAGATGTAGAAGAATTGGAAAGGATAATGTTTGATGACAATGATGATTTGCAAGAAAATTTCGTGGACGAAAGTGACACTGATGGTGAAGATGTAACTGAAACTTGTGAAGGAGATTCAGGAACCGAAGGAGATGCATCAGACGACGATTTTCCAGAAAGTGAAGAAAACTGCTTCCTTGGGAAAGACAACACTACGAAATGGAATAAAACTCCTCCCTCACAAAGAGTGCGCTGCGGAAGACACTATATAATTCGAAAACTGCCGGGAGTGATAGGTGAGGCAAGAACAGCACGAACTTCTTTGGAATGTTTGAGTTGCCTCATATCTGTTCAAAACGGTTCAAGTTCATAGTGAGGTGTTTACGATTTGATGATCGCGAATCCCGAAAAGAGCGGCAATGCCTAGATAAACTAGCAGCTATTCGTGGTATATTTATGATATTTGTACAAAATTGTCAGAAATCCTACACAATGGGTGAAAATGTTACTATTGACGAAAAGCTTGAGCGCTTTCGTGGTAAGTGCGCATTCAAGCAATACAGACCTAGCAAGCCTAATAAATACGGTATTAAAATATATTCTCTTGTCGATTCTCAAACTTACTACTTACACAATTTAGAAATATATGCTGGAGTGCAACCAAATGGTCCATATTGTTTGAGCAACAAACCCATGGATGTAGTTCTACGACTGGCTGAGCCTCTATATATCTCAGGGCGAAATATTACTGCAGACAATTGGTTTGGTAGTATGGAACTATTAGAAAAACTAAAAGAAAAAGGCCTTTCATATGTAGGTACCATGAAAAAAAAAACAAAAGAGAGTTTCCGTTGTAATTTTGCTCTATAAAAGGCAGAGATCTATATAGTAGCCTTTTTGGATTTAGAAAGGGATGTACGTTATTGTCAAATATACCAAAAAAAGGAAAATGTGTAATTTTGGCATCTACATTACATAATGATAATTGTATAGATTCTGAGAGTGGCCATAAGCAAAAGCCTTCGATGATTACATTTTACAATCATACGAAAGGGGGTGTTGATATGTTGATACAACAAATAAGCTATGCGCCTCTTACAATGTGGCTAGGAATGTTCGTCGTTGGCCGATCGTAATATTTTTGCCATGTTGAACATGAGTGGGATCAATGCCCAAGTGATCTATTTTGGCAATGATCAGGACACTATCAGAAGAAGTCAATTCATAAAACAATTATCAAGTGAACTAGTTTTACCTAATATAATTAGAAGAAGCGCAAATACTTCGGGGATGCATATGGACCAAACTTCAGCGGTACAGACCAGTAGAAGAAAACGAGAATACGGAAGCAGTTAGCGAAAGAGGAAGTAAGAGGAAGAGATGTGAAATAGACGAGACGTTTAACTAAATATAAGTGTGTCAAATGCAACACATCAATATGTCTCATGCATTTACAGAGCTTTTGTTCAGAATGCAGTCAAATAGTTTGTAATTTGCAACAGAACGACCATGAGAGCTCAGATTGAAGATTTAAATCTATATCCTCCGTTATATTTTACTTTCTTTTTAGTTCTTGAATTTATGTGTATTTAGATATGTCACTATTTTCATTTTCAAGCACAATCAAGAAGTGCTATTATATATTCTTTTGTTGTAACATTATTGTAATAAATTCCTTTACTAAAGCGCGCATGTTCATTATTTTCATTAATTTCAGTATTCTCAGTCAAAATACCTATACCTAAAGAGAAGTATGTAATTACTTTTTGTTTTAACACTTTTTTTCGCGGTTGAAAAGAAAGAATGATCATAGTGATCATTTTGATACAGAGTGCCTGATCTTATTACGATTATGACCGCGCCCGACAGAAGGTTAAATATTCTTTGGTCTTTTTCTGGACTATAAATACTAATTTCAAATCGATAATTTGAGATTAAAAAAATGATCCAGTTTCTCAAATTACTAAAGAATTCGCAAAACAAGATAACTTTGGTTATGTTTTTTTATTTCTATACTTAGGTATAAAAATCAGGTGTGCAAATTCTTTTATACTAAAATTATCCAAAATCCAGCGCTCAAAGTATTGTTATTCTCTTAATAAATCTATAGATTGCATAATTTGTGGAATATTTGCAAAAAAAAACCTGCTATTTGATAATATAGTGATTCCTGTCCGAATTTTGAAATTCTTTTATAAAAAAAAGTATTCCAAATTTAGCTCTAAATACTATTGCGTTCTGTATAGAATGCAAAAGTTGAGAGATATTTGCAAAATACTGCTATTTTATAACAGTATAACTATCACTTTCGATCCAAATTTTAAAATTCCCTTATATAAAAATAGCTTGATATCTAAGTAGCTCTAAATACTTTTGCACGTATAAAAAAAAGTATAAGGAATACATAATTTGGGAGATATTCGCAAAAACTGCTTTTTAATAAAAGTAAAGTGTTAGTTCCGGTCATAATATTGACAATTTTTATAAACAGAAATTGTTCCAATTTAGATTTTCGTATAGTAGATTTGCGAGATATTTACAAAAAAAAATTTGCGGTAGGAATTTCGAAAATCTTTTTTCATAAAATCTTTTAAAATTCACCTTTTAGTATTTTTGTATTCTTTAGAAATTTGTGCAAACTTAGTAGTTGACGGATTAGTAAATTTTGATTTTTTTACTAATTTAAAAGTAAAAAGCTACACAGAATGCGTAATTTACGAGATATTCACAAAAGCTGTTACTTGATAAGAGTAAAAGTGTTACTTCTGATCCGAATTTTAAATTTCTTTTATAAACAAAAAAAATTCTAATTTGGGCTTTAAATACTGTTGTATTGTAGGTTTGCGAACTATTTACAAGAAACCGTTTCCATCTGACGTTTGATTTGCGATGAAAATTCGATTTCACTTATGAACCGAAACGAAAAAATATCAAGGAAGAATTTAGGTGCTATGTTAGTCAATAACAAGGAAAGAACTAAGCTTACCGACAAATCAGGTGTATACAAAATTAGTTGCACAGACTGTAAAGCTATCTATATCGGACAAAGTGGCAGAAAGATCGAAACTAGATTAAAAGAACATAAAAGATCAATATTGCATAATATTAGAAATACAGGCCTTTCCGAACATTGTATAGATAATCTCCATTTTCCCGATATAGATAGTTGTAAACTTATGCATAATGTAAACAAAGGACCGAAATTAAATTTGTTGGAAATCTTAATAATTAAAAAATCAATTCAAAGAAAAGAGAAAGTAACGAACACACGCAAAGATTTTACAAACTCACACACACCCATAATAGACACTTATGTACAAAGAGGCAATAAATACAACGGCATATATAACACCACTGACCTGTTAGTTTAGCTCGAGAATGGTATGAAAAATACCGATACATATTGCTATGGCAGCAGCATACTTTATTGGCGAAAAATATAAGAAAAGATATGAAGAATACATCGCCCCACTTGGTTGCGGCGTCAATTATTTATATTTATTATAAATAATGTTATTGCCACACGTTGGGCATCGCCAATTATTTTATATGCTGTGATAGCATATATTTGTGGGTATAGTCATTTGTATATGCTGTGTTCTAAATTTTTCTTTTTACACCAAAAACTTATAATTGGCTTTATATTTAATTCATATTGTTGAAGCATGTACCTAATAACTATTGTGGATTCTGGCAATGTATGTGGTTCCTTCTCCTTCACTGGTGGCCTTTCACTTACTTATAATAGGGACGAGGTAATAGTTTTGTTTAAAGAAGAAAACAGAATGTCTATTTAACATGATCATACACCTTTTATTTTTGTAATTTATAGATTCAAATAATTTTTATATACACCTTTATGCTCTAAACAAATACATAATTGAAAATGCTTATATCATTTATACCTAATGTCGGTTGTAATGTATGTAAATCTTTTATTTATTTATTTATGATGCTAAACAAAAAAATAAATATTTATCCTGTAAATAAATAAATGTAAACTTTTATTGTACATTGATAGTGATATTTATCGATGTAATTATTTTTATATTGGCTTCAATTAATTGCCTTAGACAACCATTTGCACGTGTTGTATCTAGCTTTTAATCTTTGCCTTATGAAACTTTTAATTAATTATTAACCTAACTTGAAAAAGATTAATGATGCTTAGACAATACCATGAAGAAAATGCTCATTCGCACGTTAGCATCTCTTCAACTGCCCAACACCATTAGTCCTATTTTGTTGTAATTCCTACTTTATGAATTAAAAGAAAACCTTACAGGATAATATTTGCTTATCTATATTGTCCAACATTACATTGATTAATCATTTGCACGTAAAAACCAATGTCTGTCTAACAATTTAGATAACTTCTTTTCAAAAAAAAACTTACTTGCTATCTTTAAATATTTCATCAAAATGTTCATTTTGAATGTCCATATTGAACGTTTCAAGTGAATTTAAATATATATTAATAAAAGAAAAATTATTATGAATAAACGTGATAAAGAAATAATGAAAACTACTATTCTACAATGTAACAATTATTTTTTTTATAGAGCGTCTTATTCTTTCGGAGTCGAAATCAGAAGTCCCTTCTTGTCGAATCTTGTTTCTTATTTATAGCGGCAAAAACACTCTACGTTGACTATTGCGCCCTCTAGTCCATATTTTAGGTTGGCATTGGAATATACGTTCCAGTGAAATCGCTGCCCACATGTTGCCGTCTTGATACACACACACATACACATATTGTTCTGACAGTTCTTTATTTACCAAACGTCAATACAAATTGTTTTTCCATCCAAAAGTCTTTTCACTGCGTCGCACAGCATTTCCGACGGTAGGTTTATTCTTGTTGTTAATACCATCCTTCTTTGTATTCATCAATGAACCTATTGCCTTGTTCATTGTTCAATACATATTTTTTCTTTCCATTTATTAATGTCAATTCCACTTTTCTTGTAGCTAGATTGCGATTTGGTAAGATGGGAAACACGTTGGAGATAACGATTATTTTTCTTCCCGCACTGCCTGCACCTGGAAGACACGCTTGTTTGTCTACTGCAACTCTGTTTTCTATCCATGATCTTTCCATCGGTAATATGTCTATCTGCAATAAACTTTACACAAGTTTTATATTTTGTTGTCTTTTGTAGGTCATGAAACTGTACACGTCTGTTTCCAGTCTCTGAAGCATTGTGTTACAAACAAATCATAAACACATACACTTTTTATTTATGCTATCAGCTACCTTTTTATACCAAATGTTATTGCTGATCGGGTTTACGTTTTACATATTTTTATATCCTTTTCTTAGTCTCTAGTTATAAACTAAGGTAATTTTTATCTTTTAATATAATTTAGTTCTTAAACTCTTTCATAAAGTTTTATTGCTTTATGCATGTAAATCATAATGATTTATTCAGTCATATTTATGTTTTTTTGCATATCGTATTTGATCTTTTTCATACAATTCTATTGCTTTTACATGACTAATTCTCTTGACTGATCCGTCCATTAACATCACCCTTTCTCGAATATTTGCCTTCATTACCCTTTTTGACTTAAACAGCGGTCCATTATTTAGAATATTTAAAGCAATCTTTACGCATTGTATAAAATTAGGTTCTTTTTGATGATATGTAAACCATACATTTTGTGTATCCTTTCTACAAAAGAAATATAATGCTTATATTTATTTTGTCTTTTATTTCATATTTATTTAATAAATTTTTATTTTGTCTTTTGTTTCATATTTATTTAATAAATTTTATTTTGTATTTTCTCACTATTCACTTGAATAATAATGACTTTTGAATTACTTGCTTGTATATTGACCATGTGTATGCAACTTTATATACATCCATGTAATTTTGTTGCATATTTTTACTCTTTCATATTTAAATACGATTTTTGTCATTTTTATTTTATTTCAAAACTTAAACTAATTCTTAAAGCTATTCTTATCTTATAAACTTGTGAGATATCACGGCAATTTGTCGCAAAGACTAAATAAAAATTGTGGAAAGTTTTCAAGAGTTTTATTTTATTTTTATTTAAAATAGATACTATATTTACTTTTATTTAAAATATGCGGATTCACAGCAAATCATTTTTCTAAAACAAACGCCCAATCAATGTTAATAAATCTGCAAGTTTCCGAAATATTTGCAGCGGTAACACTATCGATGCAGCTATGTTTACAATATTCGTATGTGTGTATCTCGTTCCCAATCCAGGCGATTTATGCACTTGAGTTTGAAAAGAGTGTTTTTAACTGAAACGTGTGTCAAAACATGATCCCGTGCACCGGACATGTGGCAGCACGTAGATAACGCCTCCACTAGATATAAACTACGTCCACTACCCTTTCAAACAAATCAATCAATTGAGAGAGGAGGACTAAATTACATCGTGTAAAATAATAGTGGAGGCTTTGCATGACGTTCATTTCGTGGTGGTGATGGTATTACGCTGACGACTATCCAATATTACAAATACATAGTACCGGATGAAGCGTTCATAAATTTCTAATCATAATATATACATGTATGGTGAATTATAATTGAAGTTATATTAACGATTGCTAGTGTATTGTTTTGAATATTTGGTATTATATTTGATATTGATAATGAATTGAAAGAAAGTTGATCAATTTTAAATGCGTGGGAAGTCGACTCAATCGTTTATAGCAAACGTACTGATTTCTTTTATCCCTTACGCTCCCTGAGGTCACAATTGTGACTTCCGTATTTTCTGTGTACATAAAGGTCAAAATCGTTCTCAGGACGGTTTACTCCGGCATCGTACAATTGTAACTAGTGTAACTGACCAGTGTGTACGTTGCCACCACCACCATTTTGCTTTCATCCTCATTTGTGTCGTGATCAATCCTAACGTGTTTTAGTCACCATGGCAGCCAAAAGTAAGTAGCTTATATTTTTCAAACTATTCATATTCGTTGGAATGTATTGTTTACACCTAAAGGAAAACACTCTAATTGAACGGCTTTCAAAAGCTACAGCGGAAAATTCCTTCAAAAACAAATGTGGGTTAGGTTTTTGTTTGAGTTTCACAATTGTGACTCATAGGAGTGAACCTAGACATCACGTGAAACAAGTTACAATTCAGGATTCTATTTTTTTTCTTTTTTGCAACTTTCAGAAAGAAGAACAATCGATTTGACCTGGTTGGAAAATAATCCCGATGAAATTTACGATATTTTGGATGAAATAGACTCAGATTTGGAACTGGGTGATGGTAATGAAGATGATGATGGTTGGGAATCAATTGACAATGAAGACATTGATCCTGCAATTAATAGTCCACAAGATAATGACAGAAATAGTAATACTGATAATGATTCTGATAGTGATAGTGAAGACAACGTACCTATAATTCAATTTCAAAAACTTCATTGGAGAAAAGAGGCTTTTACTAGCAAAGATGATCCACAGCAAACGAATTCTAGAAATCAAGTTTTAAGGCCGTGGCAGTATTTTGAGAGGTATTTAAATGATGACTTTTTTGAAATTGGTGCAAAATTTACAGTTCAATATTGCGTACAAAAAACTGGGAAACCGCTAAAAGTTACTGCTGAAGAAATAAAAAAGTTTTTTGGGTTGAATGCAATTATGGGTTGTATAAAATTTCCCAGAATCCACATGTATTGGAATTCTAAATTTAAATTTGAACTTATCGATAATATAATGCCACGCGATAGATTTTATTTTCTCAGGGTAAACTTTCACGTTGTGGATAATCTATCTGTTGACGATGATATTAAAAAAAAGAATAGACTTTGGAAAGTTCAGCCCATGATCGATTTAGTGAAAAAGCGTTGTCACGAAATTGAAAGGACTGCCCAAGGGGCTTACTCAATAGACGAGCAAATGATTCCCTTCCTCGGGCGTTGTCCAGTTCGACAGTATGTAAGAAATAAACCAAGACCAGTAGGCTTAAAAAACTTTGTTTTAACTACTTCTAGTGGAACTGTGCTAGATTTTGTAATCTATCAGGGGTCAACCACACCATTATCCAATAAAGATTTGGGTCTGGGACCTTCGGTTGTGCTTACACTAGTCCAAACTCTACCACAAGAAAGTTACATATTTTTTGACAGATATTTTAGTACAGTAGCCTTGTTTGACAAATTATCGTCACTAAACCTACATGGAACAGGCACAATTATGACAAACCGAATTAAAGGTATTGTCTTCAAAACAGACAGTTCGATGAAGAAGGGTGAATGTGAGGAATTTGTAAGGAGCGACAACAAGATTTGTGCGACGAAATGGAAAGACAATAAATCAGTTGTGATGATGTCCACAGCTTTTGGATCACAACCAGATACTACAGTAAGAAGATGGGACAAAAACCAAAAAGCACGGGTTGATGTACCATGTCCAAAAGTTGTTAAAGCCTACAATGAAAAAATGGGTGGAGTGGACATGTGTGACCAAATGCTTGAATACTATAGATCTTTTTTTAAAACCCGAAAATGGACATTCAAATTAATTCTTCATTTATTTGATCTTGCGATAGTCAACAGCTGGATGGAGTACAAAAGTGATGCAAGTGACCACAACACTACAACAAAAGTTATGGATCTGTTAGATTTTAGACTAAATCTAGGAGAATATTTAGTTTCTGGAACCAAAAAACGAAACCCACAGGAGAAGAAGAAGAAGCAGAAAATGAAGAAGAACCAGAAAGAAAAAAGAAAAGGAATATTTCAGCACCAATACCTTGTCAAGATAAACGTTACGATGGATTTGAGCATTGGCCAACAAGCGACGATTCCAAACACCCGGCTAGATGTCGACTTGAAGGCTGTGGAAGTCGTTCTAGAATTCGCTGCCTTAAATGCAACGTTTATCTATGTTTAAATAAGAATAATAATTGTTTTATAAAGTTCCATAAGAAATAAATACCTTCTTTCACAATTGTGACTTTATTTGTTCGCTCCCGATGTTCACAATTGTGAATGTCAAAAAAATCCAAAAAGACGTGACCCAAAATTTAAAAAAAAAATGGCTTTGCAACTGAGGCTATTTCACCGATGAAAAATAATTATCATATTTATATCTTGCAATTTTTTACTCAGGAGTGTAAGGGTTATAATGTAATTACCATCATAAATTCCAATGATACATCGACATTGTTCATATTTACGTATTATATAAAGAGCAAGAAAACAGCAGAATGGTATATAACTCCATACTACTGCAGAACTAAGCTGCTCAAAACAATGCTAAGGTCAAATTGGTTAACTGGAACCTAGAGGTTTTAAATTTCCCATCATTTTTAGGAGTAGTTCTTGATCTCAGAGCTTCCATTACATGTGCTACCGATGTCTTGATTGTTTTCTAATTTGCAAATTTCATTTGTTGGTGTCAGTAATTCGTAGTAAGTATATAATAATACATTTTTCTCTCTAGTCATATTGAATTGTAGTAAGAGTATAAGAAAGAGGCTGACGGTACAAATTTACTTAAACTAAAGGTCTTATGATACAAGTTCCAGTTGCCCCAGTAAAACTGATAGTATGGGGTATCTGGAATTCATTCGTTGAAGAACTGGGTTCTAGATCTCAACTGTTAGTAAATAGGATAACGATTATAATTAAACACTATTTTAATAATATCTTGAGACCCGAGCCATTATCCATTGAGTCTGGACTTGAGCCCGAGCCATTATTCAATGAGTCTGAACCTGGGCCTTTACCCATTGAACCTGGACCTTCTCATATTGAACCTGAACCTTCACGTCCTGAACCTTCTTTCTAAATTGAGCCTCTACCTACATATTGCTATGTGCTGTACTGTTAACAACCTCATGTACGAAAGAAGCGCGTAATTTCTTTAATTCGATTTTTTTCTATTATTATTAATTTATCTATTTTAGTCATGTATACGTTTTCGCGCCTAAAGAATTACTCATCGATTTCTTTTCTACATCAACAACTTTGGCTTTACGACAGGAGAGATTTCTAAAATAAAAATTGCTTTGTTAAGATCACGTTCCGACGGTCATTTCCCGGAAGGTCGACCCTAGTCCCTTACCCACCTACCTACAAATGAAGCCTTTTCGCTTATTTTAAACGCGAAATACTTAGCATTGCAATTTCTTAATTATTAATTTACTCGCGATCTAATTATCAGAGGACAACAGATCTCACATTATAATATTCCTTAATCGCTATTTTGTTTCCCATTCGAGGCCTATAACTCGCAGATCAGAGATTTACGAGTTATTCAGTATTTGTTCTTATTTAATTGTCTTAATATAAGGTGTCACGTATTTCTTAATCACCCCTTTCCAATTGCATTAAATACGCATAACCTGCTATAGAAAGCACCTTATTGTGACTCACCTTCATAATGTCTCTGTTACCTGAAAGGTAGGTGCCGTAATTCTAAGACAAATTACCTCGAGTCAGGTGTCATTCTTTTCTATATTTAATAACGAATCTCATCATAATGTTCGTTTCGCTGAATCATGATTTATTGTCCGCGAATTACGTTTTTCTTGATTCCCTTAAAACAGTTCGCGCCCTTACCATCCCCACTCTGCCGTTTTCGATGCCCTTTCTCCTGCTTTTAACCACGGCCTGTATAAATCACGATCGAAGAAAAATCTCTTTTCTTAATTTTTTTTCCCTCTTAGGCATCCACAGCTTTACATCGTTCCAAGTTCGCGTCCCTCCCAGTTCTAAGTCACGTTTGTTTTAGTGCTCTAGTGCTTCAACATAACAAAGTCAAGTAACAGTTCGCGATCCTCTTCGCCTGTTCGTTTAATCGTTCGCGTACTTGTCAGATCCCTATTCTGATTCGCCGATTAATCTACGCTCCGACTCCAGACTTACGGAACCCGAGGACAACGAAGACATCACAAAGTATAAGTATTCCTCATCCATACTTGTTATTTTGTTTATTAATTATTCTATTCGCTACACTAAATTTTACCTTAATTCACTCTTAAAATATCCAAAAATCATTTAGGGTTTGGGATTATCGACCCACCCCCTTAACCCCGTACCGATAATACCTGCCTAACTAACAATCATTCGAACGACCCACTCGTTCCCTCTCACTCTCAATTAATTAAAGAACTTAAGGACACTCTTGTCGTTTTATTTCCCTTAATTTTTTTTCCAGGAAAATAAATATAATAATCCTACATTTGTTTTATTTTCTTATTATATATTTTATGTTTCTTTCTTTTATGTAATTCACCATTAAAGCTAGCTAATACGGCCCCTTTTAAAGATAATAAGCCCGTTTTTTTCAAAATATAATAGGTGGCATTGGCATCCTCATAAAAATATAACATTACCAGCAACATAATTTATTAAAATAATGATAATTTTCATTATATTTAATATATTAACTTATTTCTTAACAGCACGTACTTTGTTAGTACGCGTGAGTTTTAGCAGTGTATTCAGCTTCTTTGTCTCCTGGTAAATCTGTTCCTTATTTTTGTTTAGGAATAAGGTTATAATTTGTATTAAAGAAAAGTCTAAGTCTATATAAAAATCATACTTGTATATTTTATTCAAACATTAATAATAGATAGCATCGCTATACTATATTCACCTCAAAGATTATAAAAAAACACATAATTGAAAGAAAACATTTATACCGTATTCTCGGTTGTAATGTTTTGTAGAATAAATATATCGATAATGCTAATCAAAAAAAAAAAAATATCCTGTTTTAAAACAAAGAAACTCAATTGAATGTCGGTAATCTGTTAATATTGTGCTAATTCTATTTTACCAGAAACATTATATTTGCACGTAATGCCCTGATAATTCTAGAACTTCGCAATAGTCAACGTTCGGAGATTAGCTTGAATTGACCACTGGCAACAACCATTCGCACGCATTGTAGCCAGTGTCTCAATACCCGCCACACAGAAACATTTCCCCTTTTTAAATGTATATTATATTTTTAAATTTTAAATCAAAAATCAATTGTTAGAATTAATGATGTCTGATAAAGTATTTGAAAATAAACATTTGCACGTTGTATTCTCTTAATACCCAACACCATTAATAATTATCAAAGGAAAATTATTATTATTATTGAAATTGAAATGAAAATGAAATTAATTTACTAATACAAAATGAATAAATATATCTCTAGTCGTAGTGTATTCAACCCTACGCTTAAACTTTTATTAGCTTTCCAAAAAGGTCTTTATCTTTCGAAGTCGAAATAGGAATCCTTCTTGTTCATTCCTGTTCTTTGAATTTATACTCGAAAAAAATAATAACGCCTGCTGATTACACCCTCCATCGAACTAAAGTTTAGGTTGGCATTATGCATCATCGGTGAAATCTCTGCCCTTCATTTTCTGCAAGTTGTCGTTGTTACACTAACACACGTACATATTGTCTTTGACAGTTCATTCACTAAACGTCAACACTTTAAACCATTTGCTTATTTAAAAGTCTTTCCCTAAATTATTCGGTATCTCCGACGGTAGGTGTATTTTTCTTAATACAATCCCTCCTTTTATTTGTTTATAAACTTGTTGCCTTTCTCATTATTTGTTAGATACTTTCTTCTTCCATTCGCCAACATAATCCTTAATTTTTTCTTTTTAGAAGAGACTGGACTCGGCAAAATGGGAAATACATTGCAGATAACAGGAATTCTTCTTCCCATATCACTTATATTACAACGATTAGTGAGTTTCACCACGTCAGTTCCATTTCTACCTAGGACTTTTCCTACAGTAATACATTTATCTTCAAGAAACTATAAACAAATGTTTATACTATATTTCTCTTTGTAGCTCTCCAAACTATACAAGTTTTCCACAGTCTATGAAACTTTTGTGTTACACAAACAAGTTCATGAATGTACATTTTTATCCATTCAACTATTGTTTACATAAAACATTATTGCGGACCATATCGTATTAGAATATTTTAACTTTTATCCTTTTTTATTTATAGTCATAAGTTTGAGGTAACTTTTACAGTTTTTAAGCATGATTTATAAAAATCCCTCTTATAAAATTTTATTACATTATGCACGTTTTAAATTCATTATTTATTCTGCAATATTTTCTTCTCGTGAATAACGTATTTGATCTTGTTCGTATAGTTTGATGGCGTTTAAATGACATTCTCTTTGCCGTTCCATCCCTCAACATGACTCTTTCTCTATTGTTTGCTTTAAGTACCTTTTTGTCTTTGAACAAAGGTCTATTATTTAGAATATACAATGCAATTTTTACGCCTTGAGAAAAGTTAGGTTGCGTTTTGTCATACACAAACCATATCTTCTGTTCATCTTTTCTACAAAATAAATATATATTGCTTAGACTTATTTTGTCTTTATTTTGTACTTATATAATACTTAATTTTTTAATACTTATCTAACCTATAATGTAATAATAAAAATCATTTTTGTATTTGAATTTTTCATATTTAAATATATGCAACCCATCATACACTTGTGTTATTAGTATTGCATGATATCTAAATTTTTAGTTTATCTTCTTTGAACTTAAACTTAATATTTTCTTTAACACTTAAACTAGTTCTTAATACTATTCTTATTTTTAAATATGCAAGGGACCACGGCAATATGTTAATCCTTTCAAAGATTTACTCATCAAAGCTCTAAATAACAGTAAAAGAGATACTCAATCTCCAACATTCCAAAAAAAAAGAAGAAATCTACAGTGGGGCAGAAATTATTACAACTACCGAGTTCCTGAACAACAGAAAAGGGAAGAAGAGAATAAAATACTACCAGAGAAAAGAAAAAAGTAAAAGTTGAAGCAAAACTATTGAAAATGTATAAAGAAGTGAAGAAAGCCAAAGTCAAACTGAATGCAATTGAGAATAATCCCATTCCCGAGAAACTTAAAAAAAAGTTTAACTAGGAATGAGTTGTTCTGGTTTACATATGTAGACGATATATTAGTAGGATACACAAGTACAGATAGACAATTAAATAGTCTTTTTAATTTTATTAATTCAGTTAATAAAAACACTACTTGTACTATTGAAAAAGAAGTTAATGGAATTATAAATTTTTTAGACCTCACACTTAAACGAGTTAATGACAAAATAGGTTTTTTTATATACCATAAACATTCACACAATTTAGCCGCTTATCACAGTATGATCCATAGGTTAATTAATATTCCAATGTCGACAGATGACTATAACAAAGAGTACTATATTATAAAACAAATTGCGAAAAACAATGGGTACGACCCAAATTTAATAAACAAATTAATAACCAAAAAATTGTTTAATAAAACGTTACTGGAGGTGTATCCGACTACCAAAGACAATAGGATTAAGAAGTTTAAAGCATTTCCTTATTTAGGTCATGAACAAGATAAACTTATGAAATTACTTAGAAAAAACAACATTAATATTGCTTTTAGAACAAATAACAACCTAGCTAAATACATTAAAAACAACAAAGAAAAAACGACACGAGACAATAAATCTGGAGTTTATAGGTTAAATTGTGGATCTTGTACTAAGAAATATATAGGTCAGACTGGGAGAGCTTTTAAAAAAAGGATAGCTAATCATTTTTCTGCGTACACTATAATAAAAACAACGACTCAGCTTATGCGAATCATTTGATTGAATACGACCATTGTTTTAATGATAAATTTGACATTCTTCATGTACAAAACAAAAGTAGAAAATTAGATTTACTCGAATGTATGGAATTTAACAAATTGAAATATTCAGACAATTTATTAAACAAGAAAGTAAATCTGAGTCAATCGCCTTTATTAAATTTATATCTTTCTAGTTCTTAGGTTTTCCCTAATCCTTTTAGTAATAATGTAGGTAATGTAAACTGCCGGCATAATTAAGAAAACTGTCCTCTTTAAGTAAATTCATTTAAATTACCCTTTGTAAAATATTTTAGGGTTATTTGTTAATGTTATCATTATATTTGTCTATATATAATAGAGTTGTTCTCTGATTGTAATAATTTAGAATTTGTTATCACCTGAAGAAGCTACAGTGTAGCGAAACAGCTGTTGTGTTTTTAATTTGAATATAGTGTAAATCTGAAACAATTGTTTGTGTTTTATTTCTATTGGAATATGGATTTACATCAAGTAAAAGCCGAATCTATTGAATGGAATATTTCAGAATAACTTATTATAGTTATAGAATCAGGTGCAGATATCACTTGTTAGCTAATTTCAACACATCTTCAGATTACCTTACACCACTTCCCCCATTTACACGCAAACTCGTTGTAGCTGCACATGAAGAACGTAAAAATATTTTAACTATAAATTAATGTCACTAGTTTTAAATAAATTATGATTGTTACTATGAGCATTACATTTTAAAATATAGTTATTATAATTTGCATTAAACACCGGTTTTTATTCTGTTAAAAGATATGCTTATATATTTATTTCTATTATTTTAATGTTATATTTTAATGGAAATTATAATTTTAAAGAGCGTATGGAAAAAACTACAACAAGATGTACAGATCTTCCTGTATAAACCATTAAAACAACGAAATAATGATTCACCTTAAAACAGTATAATAAAACTTAATCAAAGTGTACATTAGACAGTTAATAAATTCAGCACATCAGGTGAGAGTCCCTAAAGGTTCCCTAATCCTATCTACCTACCTCCGCGCGTTGAAGGACGTAACATGCAACGGTAAACTCAGGCAATAAAGACAGATCCTTCGCTACCCAATGAAATGTTAATTGAACAAGCCATATAATTTCGCAACCTTCAAAAAAGGACAGGAGAATCTAATTCGCCCTGGTTTAATGAACGGAGCGCTATGGTCAAGGTATTAAACGCTAGCGTACCTGTAGACGTGTTAATATGCACGAAATAGAACGTGTTGAGGGACGAGAGGGAAGGAATTATATTTCCGTGCGCCCCACGACCAGCTTCCAAGAACTATTAAAAAGGGCGAGTTTTTAGAAAGTGGTCATTACGCTTGTGCTATTTTGAAAGGATTTTTAATCACTGTTATTATTGCCTGCAATTTAGGTTTATTAAATGTGACTGTTTAGAAATTATACTGGGTGCTTGAAATAGCGTGCTTAACATTCGAAACGCATAAATATTCAGAAATAAATAATTGGTATAAAACAAAACGTGCTAATTTTATTTTTAACATTTCAAACATAGCTAAAGAACTTAATATTAGAAGAAATATTACATTTCAATTTACACATCTAACAGATATGGAATAAGGGCTAGAATTAATAATTATCTGGTTGATCATAAGCAGAGAATACATTGAAAACACAAAACATTTAATAAGTACTTTGTAACAAGCACAGATACACTGGATGAAGTACAAATTAGTGCCAGTGATGATGGATTTCTACGGAATATGTGTGCATAGTATAAAATATAGTGTACCACAAGGAACAATATTAGGATCATTACTTTGAATGACATTATGCTTCGGGCTAAAAATAGTAAATTATTGATGTTTGCTGATGATTCAATGTTGTATGTTAGTGGAAATTTCTTAAATAATATAAATTATATGAAAGGTTGTGTACAATAGGTTAAGTATAAATATACTTAAGTAAATCTAAATTTATAATCATAGGTAGTGCCAAGTCATACACAGTACTTCTATTCTCTCAATAAATTTCTATAGAACGCATACTTTGCAAGATATTCGAAAAAAAGTGCTACTCGCTAGGAGTAAATGAGTTTCTTCCAGTCCGAATTTTGACATTTTATGTATACAAAAAATATTGCAAATCCAGCTCTAAATACTTTTGTATTCTTTATAAATACATATACAGGGTGAGTCCTTAGTAGCCACTTTTTCGATTGCTCTTTTGTGTTTTAAGTAAAAGAAAAAACAATTAATGAAAGATCCATGGTTGCTTGTGGCGCATATTGTAAAAATACTTTAAGCTCTGACGCACTTCCGGTTTCATTGGAAATGCAAGGAACTTATTTTTTTTAAATGACGTACCCTATATATTTTTGGATTTACTTATACTGCTTTAAATTGTCTGTCAACTGTTTACTTTTTCAAAATTGAGCCAATAGTTTTTGAGTTATTAATTTTTTTTGAAAATATTTAAACAAAACACGTGTTCAGAAAAAAATCATTTTCACATTGTTTTTAAAAGTAAAAACATTAACTTTGGTGGTGCTTGTAGCTAAGGAAATTCTGCATCATTTGGAAACATTGCACTCGACAATACCTCAAAAAAGTTTGTTTTTTCAAAGCCTACTTCCTGGAATTTTCGCATACCAAAAATAATTTTTTGTTTAAATGGAACACCCAGTATTTTATTGAGGCATTTTGGTTCTTTTTTTATTCTTTTTCTTTTTTGTTAACAATGTCCTATACCTATCTTTTGTAATTTTTGAGATAATCACTATAGGAGCAATTAGCGGTCAATTAAAGGACTACGGTCCCTGTTCTATGCACCCAAATATTCTTCTAATAAAGGCTGGAATGCGGCTGACTGCCTGAGTCAACTGTTAAAGAAAGTCAGTATACATTTATGTCAAACTTATAAAAGCATCGCTATTAGTTATCATCCAAATGAATTATTCTTATGAAGAGTTAATAGATATGATTGACAGTTTGGGTAAATCTGAAAGAAACTCTTTGCAGCACCCAGACTTTATGCACTGGTAGAAGTCAACCGAAGCCAGAAATCTTCGAAAATATAAAGGGACGGTTTGAGTGAACAGAAAGTATTGAATATGATAGAAAGATCGGAAAAAGCTATAACTAGTGAGGATAAGACGTTCATGGTACACACAGAAAAGTACTTTCTTGGATCAAGTGGATCTGTCTTGAGTCAAGTAAACGGCACGTTTATATATACGCAAGAAAATATTTACTTCAATCAAGAAAAAAAAATTCTTGTTATTTAAGAAAATATATTCTTGCTTCAAGTATTTGCCTTTTTAATTCAAAGATATTTTGTTTTGGTTATAGAAGCGATTTACTTATTTCAAGAAAGGGAATATTTCTCTTAAGTAGATTATTTCTCAATTGAAAAACTTGATTACTTGATACAAGAAATTAAATTTTCTGGTCAAGAAAGCATTACCTTCTTGTTAGAATTTCAAATATTTAATTCAATTCTGCCTTTTCTCAATCTAAATATATGTATATTTGAATAAAATAATTGATTTTCTTAAAATGATAATTCGTTATCTTTATCCAAGAAAGTATTTACTTCAAATAAAACTATTGAAATATTTGAGCCAATAAACTGTTTTTTATTGCATGAAGTAAATTGTATTCTTAATCAAATGAGTATCTAAATTGTAATTTAACACTACCAGAATAATTATTAATTATATAATTATCATTAGTTTTTACTTTTTATACTAAATAATATTTACAGTCATCATTACAACGCCTATTATTTAGTACAAAAAGGTACTAATAACAATTATATAATAATAATTATTCAGGTAGTATTAAATTACAATTTAGATACTCATTTGATTAAATAAATAACATACTTTGCTTAAGAAACAGGCTAATCTAATTACATTAGAATTTCAGGTACTATAATAGATAGAAAAATACGTATTAATGAACATCGTGTATGTATTAATAATATAGATATAATAAACATTACATATTATTGCAGGTATAACAGTTTTACAAATTAAAAAAATAACAGTGTTTATACATATATATGTATGTATATAACAATATGTGTTATTATTTATATAGAACAGCTAACTTCTAAATTGTATGTATTTCGGTAATACTAGATATATTCATTCCACTTGGCAACATATGTTCTAGAGTGGGATATTTTGAAAATTATTTGGAAATGGTATAAAATTGGAGTATTATGTTATATCTTAGCCTTTGCATGGAAAATTATAGACTCCAGGCTTTCTTGGATAGAAAACCTCCAATGTCCATTGTTCAGTCTTTTTCTTCCTTTACAAGGTATTAGATGTGATAACATATATAATTGTAATGCAACTTTGGAATCTAAAAAATCGTATTTTTTTTGAATGTCATAACAAAATTGGAATTTGTCTAATGCAAACGGTGTGTATACTTACTGTCATTGGAGCTCTTTTGCAGGGATACATATATGTAATTCCTTGCATACGTCGTTTTTGTTCATTAGTGAATATAACATTTCAAAGAACACATGCCATTGATTTATTAAATTTAGACCACTCTCAGAATATAATTCGTCGAAGTTCAAATTTATCTAAGGGAATTTATAATTACGTTATGAAAATAAGCTGTTACAATAACCTACCAGGCTCTCTGCTCTATTGTCCAGTAACATAGGCCAGTTTTTTTAATAGTCTTCTATACTAGAAGACGTATCTTGCTTTCTTAAGGGGTAACTTATCTGCCACTTACTACATACTTCATGCCATGGTTCACTTCTTGATTTCAGCCATAATGCAGCAAGCTGGGCATCTTCTGAAATATCTACAAGTATACTAATAGTTAGTATATGACAGTACTTATAAACATTTTCTTTATACTCTATTTTACAATAATAATAAGAAACACGGATAATTTTCACCACTTACCGCACACATTATTTAATGGTTCTTCATTTGGTGTCTTTTTGCTCGTTATGCCTCCACGAAAAAGTAATTTTTTTATTTTGTCCACTAACTTCCCTTTTGCTAGTATATGTTTTTTAGTTGGGCATTCAGCCTTCTTTACTGCTGGCATATAATATGTTTCTGGACATTCATTTGGAAAAACACATATTATTTTGGCTGTTAATATATTATATTCGGAATGTTTGAGCCGACTGAAAGAGATGGGTTATTGTTTTCAATTTATACATTTATAGCATAGCTTACTGTTTAACTATATATAATTATATATATGCTTGCATATTATATCCACCAATCTATTTCGTTTAGAATTATCTAAAGAACTATTAACACTATCGAAATTTGTGATACTGTTCCCCAGTGGAGAAATTTTTAATAGCGTTTCTAAATCAAACTTTGGAAGATCGTCTACATGATTTGAATTAAGTACTTCAACATATATGGGGTCTTCGTTTTGATCGGAATTCTAAAACAGTAAATATATATGCCACAAGAAAATATTGACGTGTTATTCAAAATAAAATATTTAATAATAATATCATTATTTTTTGATAATTTAAATATTTTCAAATTAAAAATGAGAATAAAAAGTCCTTATTTTCTTTAAGTATTACTATAAAATCTAAAGTGATTAAAGTCTAAAGCGTCAATGTATCTTTTTTATCTTGTTAAAAATGCAAGACTTTATCTCTCTAACGTTGTCATCACTTTCCTGTTTTTATTTAGAGGGCATAGCTCCGTCCATTAGTATTACTATTAGGTTAATGATTTCGATACGAACATACAAATATTTTTATTATCATATGTAAATAAATATATGAGTACGTACACGTTTTTACAAATTTAATATTTTTTATTCTCATCTATGAGATACACATGTATCACGTACCTAAATATATATCTAAGTATATATTATTACCTTCTCTCACCGCATCTTCTATGGTCGCCTTGAGGTTGCACCATATAAAATGCCCATTATGATGCAAACGCGCATAAAAATTGTCCATTTTTCATTGATATATGCTATTAATATACACAAATAACTAGGTGAACTATTAAGAAGTTTTGAACAAAAATGATATACTTACAGGTACTTGACACAACACAAATGTACAAATGCTTTTATCAAACGCAGAAAGTACTTCGTAATTCGACTATCAACAACAAAAGAGGGCCTATTTAATATCACGCAATAACATATCACGTGACAACCAACGCTTCATCCCTTCTATACCCCACCGCCAATCAAATAAAGAACGACATAAAATTTGATAGACAAAGATATACTTGTATTTGGTGCTCACCAGTAGAACCTCAAGTAAATAATTTATTTCTTCCAAAAAAATTCACCTACTTGCAGGAAATATATTTTCTTGATTGAAGTAAATAAATTCTTGGATTTAATATTTAAGGTCAAGTAAGTATGTTTTCTTGGCTGTAGAAACCATTTTTCTGTGTGTACTTGCGAGTGTAGTCGAACACCCCCGTACTAGTACTACGACAATTAGTCGTCAGTTAGATGTAAGTCAAATTTGAGAATCCAGAATAATTAGGAAATATGAAATTCACCCGTAGCATATTCATACACAAGGTTAGATTAAAGAAATTTTCAGAATCGCTTTCATTTTTGTCAATTGGCGGCAGATAAATTACCGTGGCTTTCTTAATTTCTTGTTGTTTACCAACAAAGCCACATTCTATTAAAGTGAATACGTTCATCGTCACAATTTCCGTTATTATAACACATAAAAACCCCCACTTTATCACACCTGTATACTTTCAAAATCGTTGATCATTAAAACTATAGGGACGAATGGTGGGTAGTTACATAATTGGACCTTATTTCTTTGATAAGAATGTTAATGCTATCTACGCTATCTACGGACGGATTTTCAAACCTTTTTGAAGATATCTTCAAATATGTCAGTAAACATAGCCTTTATTTTATTTCGATGTTTATCAATAATGTCAAAAAATGAAATACTGCAACTGGACATTGCCGGAATGAAAGATTGAAATGCGATGCTCTTCATTTTGTAAAATAATTACTTTTGGGATAGTTGGATTTAACATTTACTTTGTTTGACAGTTGACTAAGGAAGTCTGGCGCCATTTCTGCCTTCCATTGGTTGAACGAATATTTTGGTGCATAGAACAACAGCGCTCGTAGTCCTTTAATTGCTCCTATAGTGATTATCCCAAAAATTACAAAAGATAGGTATAGGACATTGTTAACAAAAATGAAAGAGAATAAAAAGAGGAACAAAATGCCTTAATAAAATACTGGGTATTCCATTAAAAAAAAAGTTTTTGGTATGTGAAAATTTCAGGAAGTAGGGTTTGAAAAAACAAAGTTTTTTGAGGTATTGTCAGGTGTAGCTTTACCAAATGAGCAGAATTTTCTTGTTGGTTAATTCCGGTCCCAATTTTAATTTTTTTTACACAACAGGTATTGAAACTTATGTTTTAAATACTTTTATATTGACAATGTGCCTACCTAGAAAGCAGGACTTGCGAGATATTGGCAAAAAATTGATTTTTCATAAAATCAATTTTTCTTTACTTCCTGTAGGAATGTCGAAAAACTATTTTAATAACTATTTTCCCAAATTTAATTTTGAGTACATTTTAATCCTTCATAAATTTGTTTAAACATATTGACGAAATATAGGCAAAATTCGATTTCTTCACTGAAACAACCTACTACTTCCAGTCTACCGATTTTACTGAAAATCTGACCAGATCTCAAGAGGGAGATTATACTCGCAAATATATAGCGTACACAATACAATATACTAACACAACACATTGCAATATTTATATTTATATTGCTTCAAGGTTCCTAATGAACAATGCATTGTCAAATTTACAACAAGTATTATCACAAACAGCACAAATACAAAACAAGTAACACCCAGCTTATCAAATACTATGACACACAATTCGCTCATGAACCATCCCCACGAAATTTGAAACACTTTTAAATTTCAGCCTCATCAAAAAAAGCTCGTTCAACAAAATCTTTCTTCTAGGCATTTTTAAAACTATTAAAATCTTATGCTCTTATGTATTTGCTTCTTATCTGGTCTCTTAAGCTTACTCCCTAATGTTCTTTAATGTCTTCATCTCTGCTCCCCTCATCATGCTCTTAGCTTTTGTTGTATCCGCTCGCGCTTCCACTGCATATGTGAGTACATGTCTCACGGCTGTTTTATATATGCGAACTTTGCTTTCAGTGGACATGTATTTGTTCCTTCATATGAGGCCCTTAGATAGACAGAGATTCTTGAGGCTTCATTCACTTGGGTTCTGACTTCCTGTTGCAAGTTTTTTGATCTCGTTATCTCAACTCCTAAGTACGTAAGTTGCATACATTGATGGATGGGTTTGTCGTTTGTCGCCAGTTTACATCTAGTGGGCTCCTTTGCTATGACCATTGCTTCTGTCTTTTCTATAGATATCTGCATATTTAGGTTCTCCATTCTTATTTGAAACCTATATAGTAGTCGCTGTAGATCGTATTCGTTATCCGTCATCAAAATTGCATTTTCAGCGGAGCAAAGTATTTTCATCGATTATTGTCCCATTCTGTATCCTCCATCACCTTCTTTTACACTATAAATTATTTTATCCATAATGAGGTTGAACAAGATTGGGCTCAAACTATCGCCCTGGCGGATTCCGGTTAGTACTGTTCCGTAAATCCCTGTGGTGTTTTCATCTTTGTAGTGTTATTTTTATTGACTTCTTTTATAAAATTTTGAGGAAGAACGTTATATAATTTAACACTTTTCTGACAATATACCTTTTATGTACTACTCAATCGAGTATACCATGTGCTTGCCGGCGACCTGCGGATACAGCTTATTATAAGATAAAACGACGACACCGAGAGTTTGTATGAGTTAGTACGAGAAAGCAATATACAGTACAGCTGCTATCTATCCTTGTTGCCCTGATTAAACGAGAGTCAGTCTAGCCCGTCTAGCCTCAGCGTAATGTACTCGAATCCCCTCTTTTCCAGCGCTACACTCGACCAAAAAGCAGTTTGTATATTGCTTTCTCGTACTAACTCATACAAACCCTCGGTGTCGTCGTTTTATCTTATACTAAGCTGTATCCGCAGGTCGCCGGCAAGCACATGGTATTCAGCACTAATATTATTTTTGTTTCTAGTATCGTATTCATGAAAAGTGGAACAAGTATTAAAAGACAAAATATTAGCTATCACGTATAATAAGCAATCAAGAAAACACAAACTAGAAAATGTCAAAATTTTTGAATTCACAAATGCCTGACGACAGTCAGCACGGTATGGCAACGCATTTAATACCCTAACCGCTCTTCGCTGCAGACCAAGGATCCTATACTGCGACGAACTGTAGCCCCACAACATAATGCCGTAGGACATCACCGAATGAAACAATGAGAAGTACGCCACCCTAAAGGTTGAAGCACACCTAACCGGCCCGCATCGGCTCGGACCGGCACGGAAAAATTCCGGTAAATCTAGTTTATAGTATTCAATAGGAACGCCGCACACTAGACCGGCCGGAATCGGACCGTAATTAAGGAGCTTCGGAAATTCGGGAGGGAATGCTCGAACTAGCATTCATCGGCAAAACTTCTTTGCGGGCCGATTCCGACCGAACAAGTGTGCGTCTGTACTTCCAGCATACACTGGATGTTTTTAAATATTGTGTATACTCCTACTTGTTCGGGGTGCGACGACATTAACTTGGTACTGGTTTTATTTAACTAATAATGTTTAAAACATAATAAAGGAGAAATTAATAATTCTTGTTCAAGACTATAAAGAACTATATGACCAAAGTAGTTCGCACCTCGCGTTTTGTATTAATATTGTGAACCCACTTTCTTCGCTTTTTACTTTCTTATACGTAGTATAAGGTAGTATTATGATGATGAACATTTTCGACCTCGAGATTTTTGCAGATGTCCACGTTTTGAAGTCCCCTGATACTGAAAAAGTGGTTTTTAAAAAATTTCTGTGTGTGTATGACCACGATAGCGGTCAAACTGCTGTAGATATCAATTCCAAATTTTGTATTTACGTGTATAATCTCCCTCTTGAGATCTGATTAGTTTTTCAGTAAAATCGGTAGACCGGAAGTACCAGTTTACTTCAGTGAAAATTTTGAGTTTTGCCAATATTTCTTCAATTACTAAGTTTAAACAAATTTATAAAGAATTAAAATGTACTCAAAATTAAATATGAGACAAATTATCTTAAAAAAATTTTTCGAAATTCCAACCTGAAGTAGGCCCTTTACTCTTATCGAAAATCAGTTTTTTGCGAATATCTCGCAAGTCATGCTTTCTAGGCAGGTACATTACGAGTATAAAAGTATTTAAATTATATTTTAAATATCTTTTGTATAAAAATAATTTCAAAATTCAGACCGTAAGTACCACTTTTACTCTTACCGAATAGCGATTTTTTGCAGATATGTCGTAAATTATGCATTCTATATATATTTATTAAGAGTACAAAAGGATTTAGAGTTGAATTTGCAATATTTTTTGTATACATGAAATTTCAGAATTCGGGCCGGAAGTGGCACTTTGACTCTTAGCGAATAGCACTTTTTTTCGAATATCTTGCAAAGTATGCATTCTATAGCGATTTATTAAGAGAATGAAAGTACTTAGAATAGGATTCTGAATAAGTTTTGTATAAAAAATTCTTAAAATTGTATAGTTTGAAACGCTCATACGTATAAGAAAGTCGTGTGGTGCCCACACCTCATTTTTTTCTGCAGCATCTACGTCTGCTAATAACGACAGAAGTAAATCTTCTTCAGAGCTACTTGTTTCCATATTTGCGTTGGTTTAACAACTGTATACCACGGTGTTGATATTATGTAGGTACTTAATTATTTGACGATAGAGCCGATTCCGGCAGGACAAGTGTGCGCGGTCTCTTCCACTCACGAATTTTTCCGTACCGGTCCGAGCCGATGCGGGCCGGTTAGATGTGCTTCAACCTTAACAGTGTCCCGAGATACTGATGAAGACAGATTTCTTAAAACAAATATCACTTTCACTAGTTTATTTGCTCGCAGTGTGGTCCTAATTTAAGTTTAGGATCCAATACAAAACCTAAATACCTGACTTCATCCACATCATCAATTTCGTCACTTCTCACGGAAAACATCGTCGTAACTGTCTTACTACTATTAAGCAATAATCCATTTTGTGTAAACCAAACCACCGCATCTTTAAGAGCCACAGACTATAGTCTCATCAGTCCTTGAAAAATTATCAATATAGAAACAAAACTGGTTCCAATATAGAACCCTGTGGCACAGTGTATTTTCAGCTCTGCAGAAGCCCTACCCCCATCCTAACTCTCTGGCGTCTATTACTTAGGTGCGACCTGAGATACAGCAAAGATAATTCATCTAAATTAAATAGTTTAAGAGGAGCGTTTACCTATCGAAAACTAAGACATCACCGTTTTGCGTTTTTTAAAACTTATTTAGTAATTTTAGAATGTCAATCATGGGTTAGTGATGCAAAAGGCATAAATTTATAATGTCAAGGTCAGTTTTAGTACTAATTAATTTTCTTAAAAAAGTTATGTATTTTAGAAATAACCACAAATATGCACGAATTTGATTAATGTCTACTAACTAAGGCTGGTACACAAAAGAAGAAAATAACCTTTACGCGCCAGCTGCACATTTGATGTACGATATAAAAAAAAATAAAATTTATGTAATTATTTTTGAAGATAGTAAACATTGTCACACACATTTCGCACGAGGTTTTTCCAAGCTATCGCGTCGTCTATCCCCACTTTACGGTATCTCTACCGGTCCTAGCGAAGACGAAAATCTATCGGAATCGGTCGGCTATTGCAGACTTAAATGCGAATGACAGTTTAATTACAAACTGTCGCTCGCATTTAAATGTCATATATATCTATAATATTCGAGTGTATAATAATATAACAGTTATGGGCAAGCGACAATTAGCTTATCATAAAACATCAATAACATCAACAGTTCCGTAAGTACTCATTCTTTATACATTATGTTTCCCATCTATAGTATCCCTTTATCTATTACAAAATCTGTGAATAAAACCGATGCCCTGTGATTGAAACCGAATATCGTCTAGCTCCACCTACTCACCCCCCCCCCTTGTGTCTACCCGTCCCGCGAGTAATATAAGTTGCATAAGTTTCTATTTGTTGGTAAAAGCCCCTCTTAATTAAGCTTATTCATTAAAATATTGTGATCGACAAAATCGAACGCGTTACTAATGTCACAAAGGGTTGCTGGACAGTATTGTTATATAATAATAGTTTATTATATACGCCTAAGATACTAAAAATTGATATACAACGTACAAACATGAATGCCACACAAAAATATGATTAGCAGATCAAACGTATGCTTTTATAAACAGATCTGAACAAAGACATTATTTACATCACCGCTCGCTCATACAATTCAGACCAATGCATAGATATCTCTCTTTCTCTCAAACTGTCACATGGGGCTTTACCGGATCAGGATCAAATAAACATATTAATTATTGTTGCCCCCAGTTGCCCTGAGTGATTTTCCCTCGAGCGGACAAAACAACGTGCTTTGAGACAACTTGTCTACAACTCTAAGCTGATAAAGTCGTATTTTATCAGTGTTTCGGGATGCTAGTGTTTTGTGTTTGCTGATGACGCTCGAGACACGTGTTTCGAGTTGATTTTTTCAGGGATCATCGGATGGTCAAAAGAGGCAGGGGATCAAGGGCGAATGTTCGTTTGAACCCGATAAAATTGTATGTATGTGTACGATTCCAGTGTGTGGAGGGTAAATATACTGTTGTCTTGATTTAATTAAAAACAGTCAGGAGAATATATATATATATAATCCTATTTTACGCTTTCTTGTGTGATGTGATGAATGTGATCATATATAAATATATGATATGATGTTTCATTTCTGTTGGAACTTTCCTAAAATCTTTCCATTAGCTAATGAAGACAATTCTTTCATATATTTTATTTATTTTGCGTTTAAAATTAAATATAATAATAAAAAAATACAAAAGTAAAATTTATTTTCAAAATTTCTTTTATAATTTAACGCATAGATGGTTCAGTGGTATTTCTCCAAGGCAAAGGCGTATATTCAGTAAGACAAACATTTCGAAATCAAGTTTTTACATACACAGTTATCAGAAAGAGTAATATTAGTAGTAATAATATTTTATTAAATATTTACATCTACAAAAAAAGAAATTTCAATAGTTAATGTATATTATAAAGAAAATATATGTATATATAACATAATAACAATAATAATAATATTTATTGATTTCAGAAAAACAGAGAACTACATATGCAGTGTATACATGTGTTGATGAAATCTCGTCAAACATAGCCACACTAAATTTTATAGACATGTCTTGTGGGCACTCATCCGTACTGTAGTAGCACTTTTCCAATAAAATCCCTTTAACCTGAAGCCGAAATTTTTGAAAATTTTGTTTCTTCCTTGAGGCACTCAGGCAGTTTGTTGTAAAATCTGCAGCCATTATAATAGATCCCCTTTTGATATAACGTTGTGCTATTTTGTATTGGCATCATTAATGTTTTATTTCCTACCATTTTCGACCATGGTCAACAATTTGCTGCTGAAAAAATTTTCTATTTTTATGGACAAAACAAAACAGCATAATGCATAGCATTCCATTTAAATAAAACATAAGTTTGTGTTGGTTCGTCGTTGTTGAACACTCTGTATAAATGCAAATATTTTTAAACTGTAGAGCTTGTGATTATCTACAATTTTTATATTAAAAATTATTCGATATCTACATTATTAGATACCAGTAATGGACTTTACCGCTACGCTGGGACAACCGGTATAATTAATTACGCAAAACAAGAAGAATGAGTGTGCTTAAAACCACACGCCAGAAGTGAAAACTTCATCAAGGTGAGGTTAATAATACGAAATACACGCGTATAATATTCAGTAACGTATTAAATAAAACGTATTCGCACATTGATTACATTTACACATGTACACACGCGTATAACTTTCAGTAACGTATTAAATAAAACGTAAACCTCAACCATCCCTGTATCTAAAATTTCCCATCCATACGTCAATTTTCAAAAAAAAAATCCGCCATTTTGTTTTTTGACATTTTGACTTTGGATTCGTGATCGGCGATCTAAGACACCCCCGTATCTAAAATTTCACATTAATACGTCAATTATCAAAAAACTCGTCCGCCATTTTTTTTTTGACATTTTGACTTTGGAATCGTGATCGGCGACCCCCAAAGCCCCCGTATCTAAAATTTCTCATCCATACGTCAATTTTCAAAAAAATCTTCCGCCATTTTGTTTTTTTTTGACATTTTGACTTTGGAATCGTGATCGGCGACCCCCAAAACCCCCGTATCTAAAATTTCACATCCATACGTCAATTTTCAAATAACTGGTCCGCCATTTTTTTTTTGACATTTTGACTTTGGAATCGTGATCGGCGACCTAAGACAGCCCCGTATCTAAAATTTCACATTCATACGTCAATCTTCAAAAAAAAAATTCCGCCATTTTCTTTTTTTTGACATTTTGACTTTGGAATCGTGATCGGCGACCCCCAAAACCCCCGTATCTAAAATTTCACAACCATACGTCAATTTTCAAAAAAACTCGTCCGCCATTTTGTTTTTTTTTGACATTTTGACTTTGGATTTGTGATCGGCGACCTAAGACACCCCCGTTTCTAAAATTTCACATTCATACGTCAATTTTCAAAAAACTCTTCCGCCATTTCGTCTTTTTTTGACATTTTGACTATGGATTGTGATAGGCGACCTAAGACACCCCCGTATCTAAAATTTCACTTTCATACGTCAATTGTCATTAATACGAAATACACGCGTATAATATTCAGTAACGTATTAAATAAAACATATTCGCACATTTATTACATTTACGCGAGCGGCCATTTCGTTTGGTCGCTTCGGACGTATGTGTATGTATAAATAGACAATATAAATACTCGCTTACGGTCCCGCGCTTGATCTGATGGTAAAGTGTCGACTTCATAGTACTTCTTACCCGTGCGGCTCGGGATCGAATCTGTTCTGGAACATGAATTTATTTATTCATTTAAATTTCAATTTAATTGAAATTAAATACCTCTATATGATATATTTATTTATCTTGTTCCCTTAGCCGACTTTACCCGAACGAGCGTTACATATCCGAGCGTTGCAGTCAGTCTTGTTCAGTGCCTACAATCAGCGCAACGCGCCTAAAGAAGTTTACACTTCAAAAAGATAGATTCAAGAATCAAACGTGTCGGGGGAAGAATTATATCATGAAAGAAGAATTACAAAGATTTAACTTGCACTTCTAACAAATTATTTCAAAATTTGACAAATAATGAATGACCATGATGATTGTCAACCTCCGGAATGGAAGCAGTACTTAAAAGGAATTTGTACCGCGATATTATAAAAATTTAGAGATTGAGGCACCCTTCTATAAACGTAAGTATTGTTAAAATATTTCATATTTTATCACGGACGTCACCCACATTACATTACTGTTCCACAAATAACAACTTACGCATACATATGCAAATACTGCAGGGTATACTGTATAACCAAATGAGGCCAGTTCATCAGATAAGGAAGTACATACAAACATGTGTGTAGTTTTGTAAAAATAACAGCATCAAATAATCGACAAGAGATAACGTTGTCAGTTTTTTTTGTAATCAGTTTCCATTACGCGAAAGTATGTTTCGCCATTATTTTGGCGATAGTTGAATGGCCTTGTGAAGTGCGTAGTTTTAAAATAAAAACAAATAATGTTAAATTTCCTTGTTTATATTAACGAATGGATAAAAGAAAGCGCTTTCCAAAAGTAACATTAAGATGACAATGTATTTAATTTGTTTAAGGTAATATTTTACGCAATTAATTGACTTCTATATAGAAATTTTGCGCATTTCATAGTCTATTTACAACCATTTAATTTGACGTATTGCTCATAAAACTCTTCGCGTAAATAAAGGCACTATTAACTATTATTATTTTTGTAAGACACTGTGTAATGCGTATTATAGCGGTCTGTACTAGCATGTCTAAATTATATGGATACATATGTGTACAGGTTTAAATATAATTTGTATTCAGTGAAACAATTCTGCCCAAATATTGCAGAATTATGTATTGAAAAATCGTTCAATTAAATTAAGTAATGTACAACAGTGGTCCAAGGACAGTGTCTTGATGAACGGCTTTTAAATAATCTGACCCATTACCCTCCTTATCCATATACTATAATATGTAATCTTAAATATATTGAGATACATCGATTTGTCGCCCACTAGAGTGCTTCAGAGAAAATAGCGATTTTGAGATTATGTACCTATTTGTAAAAAATAATTATATAAATATTCAACATTAATGGTATTTCATATGAAAACACTTGTAATCAACGAATACATGAAAATTAGCAAATGCTTTTAGTAGGTATCCATTAGTGAGAAGCTATAAGTTCATATTTTGCATCCTCTCTATAATGTCCAATATTAACCCTACAAATTTCACTGCTACTATTTTTTTTTTTGAGAAAGTAACATCTGAAGTATTTAAATCTTCTGCAATTGTTCTTACGTAATATCCAGAGAATTTTTACCGCGAACATGCGAGTCTGAACCGCTGTGCACCCCAATGTTCTAATTTCCCAAACAGAATACCTTGAGCAACAAGTCAAACACTTCACTGAATTTAATAAAACATCGTACGTTATTATGTGAGGACCAAGGATCATGAGAAAAATATAGACAAAATTCCATCGCTATTAATTTCAAAGAAATTAATATTCAAATTTAACAAGTTAGATGCCGTTTGTCTAAATTACACAGAGAAAACTGTATAATACTGGCTATTAGAAATATAATCGTAGGTATTAATTTTTGTATTACGCATAGTGACAGCAAAAAAATCTAATACACAGTATTACACAAGTTTAATATGAATCTGTTAATACGGATTATTATAACGTATAATACTATTAATTATTCGTCTTCTTTTTTACTTGAAATGTTTTTCAATTAAAGTAACAGGAAGTAAGTTAATTATCACAGCCTGTATAGTTATCTCGATTGGTTCAGCCTATATACAAAAATTATCCGATTGTCTTTCATTACGCCGTTGTCATCTGCAGATTAATTTAATCGCCATCGTGTTAACATCAGAAAAGTTGTGTATGTATTGGTTCACCGGGAACTGAATCGATCGATTGTGGAAAAACTGTAGCTGGAAATGATCTGAAATTTTGACACCATACTAACGTCGATGGGGGCCATTCGCCTAAAATATTTTCAAGATGGCGGCACTTCGGGCTATGCTGGAAGAAGGCACCAACTTCCTAATTTTAAATAGAATACCTTGTATATTGTCGGGTTTTTAGATTCTGCGTGGAATTCTAAATATATTTCATGTATAATGTCATATATCTAAGTGTAACCCTTTTTGACTTATTGAAATTCTTATGTGAAATTTGACGTTTGCAGGCAGAAAATCAATAGCACTTTTTCCATATAAAGATGAATTTATTATTTAATTTGAAGTAAATTCTCTCAAATAGATGGTCTAATTAAATACTATTTGTATAAAATTGTTACAATTATTAATACGGAGTGTGCGAATTATACGCCTGAAAACGAATTTGGAAAAATTGCCAAAAGACAATTTTTTGAAACGGGAAGCGGCAACCTTTATAATTTTACCTTATTCTGTATTAAAAATAAGGATCACTTTGTATAATATGTCTATTATAAAAATAGGTAGTTTTCGAAATATTGGCAAGTTAGTGTTTTTATCTTCTACAATACATACTGCTTGCATTAGTTCTTTTTTCATTAGTTAGCCATGACAGTGTTTACAAAATTATAAATTGTCATTCGTTGAAGAAAAGTCATTTACCTTATCATAATTTCAATAAGTCATGCCGGGGCGCTTAAATTATACAAACGATGATTATTTAATTTTTTTTATTTATTGGGAATGTAATAAGTCATGTCAAGAACATGTGATACATTTGCATTATATTATTATCGTTATTAATAACTGGTTTATCTCGCTGAATCTTTGCGCTCAAGGATCCAAAGTTCCTGAAGTTTCCTATAATACGTTTAACGGTATTGGGAGATGGTTTCCGTTTTTGTGGATATCGAGTTGCAAATGTATCACATGTTCTTGACATAACTTTATTACATTCCCCATAAATAATAATTAAATTTAAATAATCATCATTTGTATAATTTAAGCGCCCCGGCATAACGAATGACAATTTATAATTTTGTAAACACTGTCATGGATAACTATTGAAAAAAAAACTAATCCAAACAGTATATATTGTAGAAGATAAAAACACTAACTTGCAAATATTTCGAAAACTACCAATTTTTATAATAGATATATTTATACAAAGTGATCCTTATTTTTAATGCAGAATAAGATAAAATAATAAAAGTTGCCGCTTCCCATTTAAAAAAATTGTCTTTTGGCAATTTTTCCAAATTCGTTTTCAGGCGTATAATTCGTACACTCTGTATTAATAATTGTAACAATTTTATACAAATAGTATTTAATTAGACCATCTATTTGAGAGAATTTACTTCAAATTAAATAATAAATTCATCTTTATATGGAAAAAGTGCTATTGATTTTCTGCCTGCAAACGTCAAATTTAACATAAAAATTTCAATAAGTCAAAAAGAGTTACACTTAGATATATGACATTATAATGAAATATATTTAGAATTTCACGTAGATTCTAAAAACCTGACAATATACAGGGTATTCTATTTAAAATTAGGAAGTTGGTGCCTACTTCCGGCGTAGCCCGAAGCGCCACCATCTTGAAAATATTTTAGGCAAATGGCCTCCATCGACTTTAGTATAAAGTCAAAATTTCAGATCATTCCTAGCTATAGTTTTTCCACAATTGATCGATTCAGTTCCCGGTGAACCAGCCTGTATGCAAAATAAGCAAATATTGAGTGGTCATACACAAAATAAAACAATTTAGGAAACGACAGTTGCACCACATCATATTTCGATTGTTATATCCAAACTTTCAACAACAAAAAAGAGCTGCGTCCAAACCGTCACTGTTTTTGGGAAGGTTAGTGTTTAAAGCAATTTTTGAGGTTTTATTTTTCTGTAGCTATTCCTTTTCATTATCTGGATTATTGTCTTTTTCAATATATTTGAAATTTGAAAGCACTTAAATTGTTATACACGCCAAAACTTTATTGTGTAGTAAATGTTAAAGACATTGTATTATATTTATATTATACACATTGTATTATAGAGACAATTAACTGGATTATTAAGTATTAATAAAGCTTATTATAACTGGTATTATATTTTTTCTATAATCTAGATTGTATTAGACAGCTTTCTCTGTGTACTGTAAAACATTTTAACATTTCACGCTGATTTTACCTGAAAAAATATATAGCAACGTTGTCCTGAATTTACACTTAAACCACACTATAAAAAAATAAAAAAATATCGAAATCAAAATTGCTTATTAATGTCATTTTGACGTTGTCAAATTGTTCTTATTTCAACCCTATTACTATCCTATTAATTTTCGTTGAATTTTGGATGTTCAAGTTAGATGTATTTTCCGTTAATTAGTCCTTTAGTGTTTGTGCTAATTTTCGAGTTTTGCTGTCTTGTGTTGGTGTTTTTTTTAAATTATGTTAAAATGTTTTCAAACGACGAATATGCAGACATGCTTTTGATGATGGGGGATTGCAGAAACAATGCTGCTGCTGCTAGAGTCTATCGCGAAAGGCATCCTCTGAGAAGACATCCTAGTAGTAATGTCTCAAGACGTATAGACTGAAGAATAAGAGAAACAGGAAGCGTATCACCAATAGATGTCTTTTATTGGGATAGAGGCCGTCTAAAAACTAAAAGGACCCCTGAAGTAGAGGATACCGTTTTAAATTTAGACAATCCAACAATATCAACACGTGAATTCGGTAATATACCGCGAGATCAAAAATTATATTGATAAAGGTTTGCCATGGAATGTAAAACGTCTGTCTTAAGTTATATCATTAAGTGTCATACTGTCATTAATATTTGTCATTATATTTTCTGACGTCTTGTAGTTTTTCAATTATGGTTTACACCACAGCATACTAAACTTGCATGATTGAACCGTATTTTAGAACAGGTGTGCTAGTTAATGGTATTTGGGAATACAGTAAGCGTTTTTGTTTGGATAATTTTCGTGTTATGTTATTCAAACATATAAATCATTTTATTCAATTTTGATATTATAAAGTGACATTATTAACTCCATAGTAACCCTTATAAGTAGTCTATTATCTACGAGTAGATTAAAAGCGTTTTAATTCACTAGTGAATTAAAACGATTTTAATCCACTATTGTTTTAAAAATTGTTTTACCAATACAATAAGAAAACATTTAATGAAGAACAACAAAAAACTATTTTTATTTATTAAAATAAATGTTACAATTATTGAGACCATTAAATTGCACACCAAATGTATCATTAATAGGCAAATTCATATTTTGATTTGACACTGATTTTGATGCGGAGACACATGCTTCCGAACTTGAAATCAATGCCTCCTGAATGTTTGTTGAAGAATGGTTTATGATTTTCCTTGAAATATCAATTTCATTATTAAGATAATCTTCTATGTATCCCTCTACAACACTATTTGAATGCCAATCACCGTGTCTCTTTACAACTGCTAAATTTACCCCAGAGTCTGCCTGTAAAGTTGCACTCGAACGTCTAAAGCTGTGACACGTATATTCTTCAGGATTTCGGAGAACAATAAATCGTGCAATTTTTTCCGGAAATTTTGAAATAGTATTTATTCATACAGGTTGTACTGTACATTTATTGTTTCGGTAATTAATGAACAACCGTTTGTGGAAAATACTGTCAGGTCGTAATTTTCTATACTTCCGAAAAACATCAATAACATAAACATAGTTACTTCCGTTAATGATAATAAATGTTCTGGGCTTATAAGTCTTCGTGTCAGGAATATTGACCACAATTACGTTGCCTCTGTCATCAACATCATCAACTGACATGGCAACCAATTCACTAACTCTACAATCTCCAAACACTCCCACAATTAGAACCACTTTATGAAGCAAATATTCATCATCTAAAGCAGTATCCAAGAACCTTTCCATGTCTTTCAATGTGGACACCATAGATTTATTTGGACTGTGCCTACAGATTGTTGTTTTAAGAAAGCAGATACCTGACGAAGATTTCGTAATTTTGGATCGTTCAGAAATATAAGCCAAAATTATTGTTTCGTCTACTCCCCTTGCATCCTTTCGCTTCTTCCACTCACAAAAATTCTCATACTCTTTTTCATACAACTTTTTTTGATTTAGCAGGAACCACTTTATTCACAGCTTCTAAAGCTTCCATACGAACCAACTCAGGCACGAAAACATGGTTTTTCTCTTCATTATCGCAAATTCTATCCATTTTTTATATATTTTTACTTTAATTGCTTAAACGTGACAATTAACGCAAAAAATAATCAACTCGTTGTCACGGAAATTTGCTTCGCAACCTACATGATTTGTCTAAACCGATCAATGTAATTTGAATTTTTTTTGTTTTTTTTTTTGATAAATTTTGTCAAAATTGAATAAAAAAATGTATAAAACAGGTGAATTAAACCTATTATTTGCTCGAAGAACATTCTTCTCGCAAATAAACAGTGGTTTAATTCACTTGTTGTATAATATTTATAATTCATTATTCTCTCGTATTCCCATGGATACAGGCAACACCATAGATCGTCTCAACCTTAGTATTCAGTATAGTCTCTTATGGGATATATACCTCTTTTACTAGCGTAAGCAATTTGTAATATACTGTCTCTTTTTATTTCAAGGCAATGTTGTCAGTTCGATTTACTATGTTTATGGTTGGTATTATCGGTGTGCTGTAAGTATCACAACATAACCTTCCTGTCAAGTGTCAAATTAATATTATAATATAATAATATAGACTATTCAACTCATGTGTCATTTGTAAAAATATGACCAATAAAAATCAAAGAATCACATTTTTGTGTCCTAGCAACAAAAATACTGCTGCGTATTTACACTAGTGGGTATTTCATTGAAATCACCACTAGTGGTATCGGTGGATATTTTTGACAGATATATGTCGTAATTTTTTTATTTTTTGAAACAATAACGTACAAATACCTTATATAATAAAAATTACATGATGGATTATAATTTTATAAATGAAAATTGCAATTAGAAAAATTAATATGACTACAGTTGTGTAAAAAGGCTTCTCTGAAAGTGCCTTTCATCTCACTTTCTTCGGACAGTGCAACGGAACTGGTGATATTAGAAGTAGAGGCTACAGCAGTGGATCCAGTATTTGTTATATTTTTTCTCAAATGACCAATAATACTCTCATGGTGTTCATCATCTAACTGCAGGTAAGTTTTAATAGAATTTATATTGCCGTGGCCAGTAATTTTCATCAATTGATGCTCCCCGACTCCAGCTTTTGCTAAAGTTGTCACTGTAGACGATCTTATTGAGTGATTGGATATTTTTCTTTTTTTAACATCCAATCCGGCTTTTTCAGCAGAATTTTTCACCCATTTATTCATCTCATTAATCCCAACCGGAGAGTTTTTGAACCAACTAGACGATTTCGAATTGTTCCAAAAAGGATTGGGAGTCAGAAACAAACGGTTCGTCTTAATGTTTTCTCCTCTTTTGGATATAAGCTTGTGATACAACCTAAATAAAAATAAACATAAACACACCTATAGGAATTTATCAACTGACACCTACCTCACAGGACATAAATCAGAATTGTCTTTATTTTTAATTAGCCATTTGCTGGTGGAAAGTGGCTTAGATCCTCCCTGCGCAGTCTTTGAAAATATGCTATTATACTCTATCCTGCCAGTAGGGGACCCATCATTGTTAATTTCTTCTTTAAAGAAGTGCGTGAGACAGTTATTTCCCTCTCCACCTCGCCAAGCAAGTTCCAAAGAAGCTATAAAAAAGAATTTTTTTTGGAGGCCTTTCGGGGTATCTTCATCAAAACTGCCGACAATATTTGCAAACTCTTCTTGGGTAATAGCTGCTGCACTTGTACTTCTTTTTTCGGAACACGACTGTAATTTTCGTCGCATGGCGTCTCTGGCATTCCTACTTGACTTAAAGACAATATCGTTGAACGGGTTTATTACTATTTTCCACTTCTCAAAATATAATTCCTGCACCAACTTCGCGGTAACATTCCACATGTGCTTTACCACTCCTTCCTTATAGTCATCGCCATTTTGCTTCTTCATGTTACATGCCCAAGATTTTAATACGAAATTAATTTCAATAGGGGGTGTGGATTCGTCCAATTTGTACCTCTTCTCGGACAAGAAATCTGAGAATTGCCTCCAGATATAATCTCTTGTTGTCTTTGTGTTTTCCGGAATAGTTTTATGAATTTCAGCATCAATTTCACTTTCACCTTTTTCACCAAACCTTTTTGAATTGCTTTCCATATCAGAAATCTATTTATTCTTGCAATAACTTATTAAATTCGAATCGTAGAAAATTTTCTACATTGACAGTAGTTTGTTGAAAACATACTACTATGGAAACCAACGCAATAGCTACTTAATTTTAGAAAATTAAAAAACTCAGTTCGTCATTTATGAATGAATCATTCGATGAATAGTCCTTCGAATACAATTCGTAATCAAAGTATGGTAGATCATTTTTGCGGTGTTATCACTCTTGTTTCCTTGCGCTTGTAAATAGGACTCGTGCTGACGCACTCGTCCTATTAATATTCAAGCGCAAGGAAACATTCGTGAACCACCACAAAAATAATCGAGCATACTTTGACTACTCGTTGTATTATATATGAATAATATCCTAACCAATAAGTATTTAAAATGTCGTGTGATTATAATGAGTTACCAACCTAACCTGTCATTGTCGAACTGACAACTATGTTGTCTCTCTCCATAAGACACATACTGAATACTAAGGTTGAGACGGCCTATAGTACCTTATTCATTATTAGGATACGAGTAAATCAAACGTGTTGCCAAATTTACCTTTACAAAAAGGTCAATATCTTCTAGAATGAACAATGTGGAATTTTTTAAATATTTTTTTCTTGTTCCTTTATCGCTACTTCAAACCGTGTTGTGGATCTGTTCCACGAATTTTGGGACACGTTGTATACTATGTTTTTAACTAACTATTTCATCAGCTGATATTACGCGAACATTCCATGGTTTCTTTTTTTTTAACGAAACACGGAAATCACAACTGCAATAGGAATGAAATTACACCAAGAACAGTTCCAATAATGACATAGCCACAAACGGAACAACACCACCACATCGAGACATAGGATAGAGGCGGACGGTTTCGTTTCAACCACTACTACTGTGCCGTGTGGCCGTGATCATCTTGATTAATAGTCTTTTTGCACGAACTGACACGTTACGGGCGTAAAATTTAATTTCACCCTTTAAGCTAAACAGTTTAATTAGCTGTGGTCCCGTAGCGATGACGCAGATACGGAGAGATCAATCGCACAAACACGCTTGCGAAAAAGGAAGAGGAAAACAAGTGGATAGATAGATGGGTTAAATGAAAAATTTACGGACAGTGGTGTAACTGTTGGGTAGATCAATAGATTATCGCAATTGATAATGGCTCAAGAGTTTAGAGTAAAATCACGTAACAGTGAGACCTGATATAAAATGTGCAAATCCTTTAAATGCTTTGAAGGTGTAATCTTTAATATAAAAAATGCACGTGGGTAAAGTGTTGAAAATCTAATAAAGCGAGGATTTTAGAATTAAACCCAACGGGATTTCAAATAATGGGGTTCGAGCTGTTATAATAAAACAAGTTAAGGATGAAATTTTATAAAGATAAAATAATTTAAAATTTTTAACGGTAACTTTATTTGGTGTAATTGGTGTTAATCTGTTATTGTGACATGAATTATTATTATTATTACACAAGAAAGAAAACTTAATACAAATTCTTAAAACTACGAGTTTAAACAATTACAAGCCTTAAGACATGATTGGTTAATATCTCTCTTTGATAATACGAGGGCAGGTCAATATGTCCGTGACTTTTTGAATGAAACACAGGTTTTTGGATAAAAAATTATTTTATTTTTTAACATTCCTTTGAGCTCTATACACTTTGTCCAACGTTTCTCCAATTTTTTTATCCCTTCCCAATAATAAGATTTGTCGAGGTCATCAAAATAGATATTTGTTTGTGAGATGATTTCATCGTTGGAGTCAAATCTCTTTCCGCCGAGCCATTTTTTCAGAGTTGGAAACATGACATAGTTACTCGGAGCTAAATCCGGATAATAGGGTAGATGAGGGAGCAATTCGTAGCCTAATTCATGGATTTTTGCCATGGAAACCGCACATGTGTGCACCCTTGCAATGTCCTGGTGGAAGATAACGTATTTCTTGGCCAAATGCGGTCCTTTTTTTTCAAATCCTCATTAAATCGACTCAATAAGTTGGCGTAATATTCGCCATTGACTGTTTTACCCTTTTGAACATAGTCAATGTGGATTATACCGCGTGCATCCCAAAAAACGGTCGCCATGACTTTTTGGCTGACAAACCCACCTTGACCTTCTTTGGCGCCGATTCACCACGAGAAAACTGCTGTTTTGTCTCTGGTGAATTGTGGTGCATCCACGTTTCGTCCACGGTAACGAAACGACGCAAAAACTCGTCCATTTTGCGGTTAAACAACGCCAAACACTCCTGCGAAGTTGTCACACAATTGCGTTTGTGGTTGATTGTGAGCAAACCTGGCAACCATCTTGCGGAAAGCGTTCTCATACCCAAGTGATCATTCAAAATTGAAACCACTGAGCCATGTGATATGCCTGTGGCTTCCACAATCTCTCGCACTTTCAATCTCGGATCGGCCAACACCATATCGTGAATTTTTTTAATTGTTTCGGGTGTAGATACCTCAACTGGGCGTCTCCAGAACGTTCGGCAACTTCCGTGCTTGTACGGCCACAACGAAATTCAGTAAACCACTTTTTTACTATTGAAATTGTAGTATTTATCAAGCTTAGCCTTGGTTTGAGTGATGGTTTTTTTCCGCAAAAAAATGCTATTGAGCACACTAAATTCAAATTTTTCGATTTTCTCCTCAAATCACGCGGTGGTGGTCTGCTATCAATGGGTGTCAAACACTAACTAAATGACGCAGCTTGTTCAAATTTTGACAGGAGTCAACTGACAGATGTCTATTGGCAGGAGCAGTGTTTCCCTGTTAGTTAAGAGGCGGGAAATTCAAAAAGTCACGGACACCCTCGTACTTTAATTAATAATTTTATTCCAACTAAGCTATTGATGAGAAATTACCTTTCGTCGGACATAACGGAGGTTTAATCGGAAATGCTAAATACATGATATTACTGTATTTGCAGTATTCGCAATAAGGCATTATTATTATCATTATTGAATAATGTTTTTCTGGAATGTAGAACCGTACAGCATTGTAGATTTTTACAATTATTAAGCTATTATTACAATTACATTGCATTTCTACTTCATATTATTATTACATCATTAACCTGTATCGGTTAGTTTTTTTAACATAAACATTTCATTTTTATTTTATTATGATGTTTGTCATAAGCGTAATTACGGGGGTGGCAAGGAGTGGCAGTTGCCACCCAATTTTGAAATAAAAATATGAATAATTTACAAGCAATTGTAAAAAAAATGTTACAAGCACGGCACTTCTTGATTCATTATTGATAAAGCCTTATTTAACGTAGTAAAATCAAATATTTATTGGAACTTGTATATTATAATGTTAAATAGAAATAGTAGAAGAGCAGGAGTGACGTAATAAAATAGATGCGTAAAGAAGGAGAATGAACAACTTCGCGTCCGGAAATGGCAACACTGTTGCCGCAACAGTCAATCACTGGGGTCTTTACTAAAGTGTTGCCTGTCAAGCCACCTGCCTGTTGTTGGTGTGCTATTTTCAACGAAAATAATGTCGACTGAAATATTGTAAGTGACTTAGTGTCGTTAGTCTATAAATACCTAGATAAATTCCTAATATAAATACTTTGTGTTAAAGGTTTGTTTAAAAATTCATAAAAAATACTTACTTTGCCGAAAACCTATATTGTGGCATATTTTCATAAAGGATATTAAATGCAGTATCTAATATGAGCTCTTACTGTTTTTTTTCTAGGCTCAGAAGAACAAAAGAGAGCTGTCTTACTTTTGCTCAGGCCCAGAAAACGGTATATAGAAGACGAACCACCAGAAGGAGATCCTTTGGAAGATGAACCCGAACCATTTATTGAAGATAGGTTAGGCGCATCATCCACTCAGTCGTCCACAACTACTAAGTACAATACTTCTGCAAAGGAAGGACGTAGGCCAAGTCCAAACTGTATTTGACTAGCCATTGCTACGGAGAGTTCAACACAATATGATTTACTGTCACATTGTGTAGGTAAGCAGTGTGACCTACGAAATTGTAAAATCTGTAAAAAAAACCAGCGCATTTGAAGTGCAACTATCCTTCAGAACAGATGAGTTTTTTACTTAGTTGTTCAATCACTGCACAAAAATCGCTAACAAGTGCGGGTTTAGAGCAGCCGATTTGCCAAGAAAAGGCAAAATTCCAGGAAAGAACGAAAATCATTAATATTATTATTTACAAATGGTTTGTCTATTAATTATAGTAATTAACAATAAATCTTTTAGGGTAAATAGAGAATGTTAGCCATTATTTTGTGGTGAATATAGTCTGAAAAAGTATCAAAAACTAGCAATTTAATACTATAAGCAAGTAATAACAAAAAACACACTTGGTATTGTTTCACAAATAAATATAATTAAATACTCGATGTACATTTCGCCTTGCGACATCGTCAGGAGTTCTCGAGAAACTAAAGTAAAATTTAATATACTGTAACTACCTACTTCTAACAAAAATGTAAATAAAAATGTACAAAAATAGAAAATTATGAAAAGGTCATGGCTTATCTGGAAAGACCGTTCTTACAAGGCTAGGGTTTATTAGCGGTGAATTTATGAGTTCTGTTTGTTCATTAAGAACATTGCCTGGTTGTAAAAGTAAACTTTCTTTTATAAAATAACCTTCTAGAACATTCATTTTTTTACTTTTATTTAAACTATACAGTACTTCTAAATTGTCTATTGAAAATTGATGTCCCGTGTCTAAAACATGGTTAGCTAGACTTGAATTTTCATAATTTAATTTAACGGCTCGCATATGTTCTGAGAATCTTAATTTGAAATTTCGCCCTGATTGACCTATATAACATTTACTACAATCACTACAATTAATTCTGTAAATTCCTGATTTGTTTAGTTTAGGATTCGCTGTTTTATTATTCGTTAATTAACTTTTTAAAGTGTTATTATTATAGAAGGCTATTTTAAAATCCAGTTTCTTTAAAACATTACTAATTTTCATACTTATACTACCTAAATATGGAATTTTAACCCATTGTTTTAATGTCAAGTCCTGGGACGGGGGAAATGCTGATTTTAATGTAATTGATTTGTTCATTCTATTGACTAGTTTATCTATTAGAGATGAGTTATAACCATTATTTTGTGCAATTATTTTAATAGTTTTTAATTCTTTATTAAAGTTAGATGTGTTCATCGGTACTTTCAATAGTCTATAAATCATTGAATTAAACGCAGCATGTTTGACGTTAGTGGGATGATTGGAGGTATTTGGTATCAACGTATCGCAAAAGGCAGGTTTTCTAAAAATACTGTAATCTAACTTGTTGTTACGAATCTGGATTTTTAATACAAGGAAATTTAAAGATCGATCAGGTGCTTCTTTCTCTATAGTGAATTGATATTATTATTAATTTTATTAAGTTGTACTAAAAAGTTATCTAGCTGTCTATCTGAACCTGACCACAAACAGAGAATATCATCCACATATCTAAACCATACTGATACCGGTGACGTATTTGTCCTGTATTTATCAAACAAGTTAACTTCGAAATGGTCCATGAAAAAGTCTGCTAGTAATGGTGACAAGGGGGAGCCCATCGGAAGGCCATTGTTCTGTTTATAAAAGTTGTCAACATACTGGAAATAATTTTGTTCCAAACATAAATTCAGCATTTCCTCTATTTCTAAAGATTTATCCGGGCAATGTTTCTTAATTCTAGAATATACAATATTTTTTACTTCCGGGATGGGAATGAAACAAGTTTAGTAACGTGACTTACATTAGTATTTTGAAGTTTATCTATTAAGTCTAGGCTATTTTTAACGGTATATTTAGGTTTAAATTCAATTAGTTCGGGTAAAATTTCATTAACCAATTTACAAATATTGTAAGACGGAGCTTGGGCATAACTAACCACCGGGCGTAAAGGTATTTCTTCTTTTTGAATTTTAGGTAAAAAAAAAAAAAATATTGTATATTCTAGAATTAAGAAACATTGCCCGGATAAATCTTTAGAAATAGAGGAAATGCTGAATTTATGTTTGGAACAAAATTATTTCCAGTTTGGTGACAACTGTTATAAACAGAACAATGGCCTTCCGATGGGCTCCCCCTTGTCACCATTACTAGCAGACATTTTCATGGACCATTTCGAAGTTAACTTGTTTGATAAATACAGGACAAATACGTCACCGGTATCAGCATGGTTTAGATATGCGGATGATATTCTCTGTTTGTGGTCAGGTTCAGATAGACAGCTAGATAACTTTTTAGTGCAACTTAATAAAATTAATAATAATATTCAATTCACTATAGAGAAAGAAGCACCTGATCGATCTTTAAATTTCCTTGATTTAAAAATCCAGATTAGTAACAACAAGTTAGATTACAGTATTTTTAGAAAACCTACCTTTTGCGATACGTTGATACCAAATACCTCCAATCATCCCACTAACGTCAAACATGCTGCGTTTAATTCAATGATTTATAGACTATTGAAAATACCAATGAACACATTTAACTTTAATAATGAATTAACAACTATTAAAATAATTGCACAAAATAATGGTTATAACTCATCTCTAATAGATAAATTAGTCAATAGAATGAACAAATCAATTACATTAAAATCAGCATTACCCCCGTCCCAGGACTTGACATTAAAACAATGGGTTAAAATTCAATATTTAGGTAGTATAAGTATGAAAATTAGTAATGTTTTAAAGAAACTGGATTTTAAAATAGCCTTCTATAATAATAACACTTTAAAAAGTCAATTAACGAATAATAAAACAGCGAATCCTAAACTAAACAAATCAGGAATTTACAGAATTAATTGTAGTGATTGTAGTAAATTTTATATATAGGTCAAACAGGGCGAAATTTCAAATTAAGATTCTCAGAACATATGCGAGCCGTTAAATTAAATTATGAAAATTCAAGTGTAGCTAACCATGTTTTAGACACGGGACATCAATTTTCAATAGACAATTTAGAAGTACTGTATAGTTTAAATAAAAGTACAAAAATGGCTGTACTAGAAGGTTATTTTATAAAAGAAAGTTTACTTTTACAACCGGGCAATGTCCTTAATGAACAAACAGAACTCATAAATTCACCGCTAATAAACCCTAGCCTTGTAAAAACGGTCTTTCCAGATAAGCCATGACCTTTTCATAATTTTCTATTTTTGTACATTTTTATTTACATTTTTGTTAGAAGTAGGTAGTTACAGTATATTAAATTTTACTTTAGTGTCCCGAGAACTCCTGACGATGCCGCAAGGCGATATGTACATCGAGTATTTAATTATATTTATTTGTGAAACAATACCAAGTGTGTTTTTTGTTATTACTTGCTTATATTTCGACATGTTTCACCAAGAGATTTCCATCACTTCATTTAATTATTTATAATTTAATACTAGTTTTTTAAAATTTCCCGGGGAGGACTCCCGGGCCTCCATTACACGTAGAAAATTTTCATACTCCACATCCCCGGTACGCCTTGCCACCCCAGTTAAAAAGCTGAAATTACGCCTATGATGTTTGTCTCTGTATTTGTACTAGTCGCAAAAAAGATACCTATAATATTATTACCAACACAAAAATTCTGACAATATACTCTCATCTTATACATGTTTGTCTTTCTTCTGTTATACAGAACCAATTAAAAATCATCCTCGATCATATTTACAGGTACGCCACTGATAAGAGCATTATTGAAGGGGACGTCTGACGAGAATGGATATGATGTAGAGGTGTGCTTGTGTGTGTCTATCTGTAAGGGTCTGTGTGCTCGGCGCTAACATTTGACGTTGTAATGGGATTGCCTGGACATGGCATGACATGATCTACAAACGGCAGTTAGTTGTTAAGGTTATTGATTGTAAAAAGCTGGAGAGTTAATGACGGTGCCTTGCAGGCATCAGCAAAATGGATTATAGGGACTTAACGTGGGTTTGATGGTCAGTTAACAGTTCTGGACCCTGTTTACTCTGGTCGCATCATCTAAAAACTTTTTAATCTGTTTTAATGCCGAACTAGGCGGCGGCGCAACGTGACTTTTCGTGCTTACGTAATTTACGAATGTTATTATATTAGGATGTGATGATGAAAATTAAATTTACATTGTTGAAAACTACATAATATATATATTGAGACTTAATTAAACGAGTAATCCGGTTATTTAAATGTATTTCTGATACACTATAATATAAACCGTGCAACTGCATAGGAAATTCTACTTAAACTTAATTTGCTTTAGGAGTAATCTTGGATAACGGCAGGTATATCTCATAATCTGCTTCATCCATTATTATGTTATATTGATTATTATTTCTAATCTGTTCTCTGGTCCAAATTATTTGAACTATGAATGATATATATTTCTGAAAAAAAATATCTTATTAACAAATTAAAACATTGTTTTCTTATTTCTAGGAAATAACGGCCATAAAAGATACAAATAATAATAATTTAACGAAAAAATAAATTAAATTACCTGAAAAAGACATGTTAATAAATGTCGAAACGTTGAAGAAGATGTAATCTTATTTGTGTTTTTATGGCCGCTATTTCCCAGAAATAAATATATGTATATACAGGGTCCACATTTCGATGCTCACCAATGGTATATCCGTCATTAAAAGAGACAGAGGAACGGTTAAATGGAAAATGTTTTGCAGAATTCAATGCTCGCAACAAATCCCATTTCAAATTCTTTTGGACTTTTTACAATTTTGAGATAGTTTAAAAAAAATAATATTAGTAGATTTCAATTTTCTTTAATAACTCGATAACGCCTAATGCGATGGCTTTTAAACTCTACATTTATCAGATACTTTTTTAAGACAAAATTTTTGGTGTTAACAGTGATATTCACTTGTTTCCAAGTTCTTAGCATCTTTTGTTTTTCTTATGGCAGCCATATTGGATTCTTAATTAGTTAGATAGTCTTTAAAAATACCTTTTCATGCCGCCAGCCATTATCGACGGTTTTCCAGGATTCAAAATCCGCTGGGAACATTAAATTCCCGGCCTAGTAATTACAAAAGTGACATTTGTTAAAAATTCACTAGAACTGGGGTGGTAGCATTGACATTGATTCTTAATTTTCTAAAATAATGTCAACAAAGTTTTGATAGTTTTGACCTAAAAGAGAAATTAAAACCAAGCAATTCATAAATATTTTTTAAATACGTTTAAGTTTAATAAATAGATAATTTATAATTCATGTAGATGGCGTTTCCATAATTCGTTTAGTTATTACTTTACTATTTTCAAAAGAAAACTAGGTAAATGTCAATTTAATTTTAAATTTGAAAATCTAATGTGCATCAGTGACAGGTGCCAACCACAAAAATTAAATTCCCAGTTACTTTGGTTAATTTTTTACTTAGGTAATTTTTTACTTTTTAAAAATGATTTAAATTTGTTGGCATGAAAAATTTTGTGAATTACACGTCCAGAAAATATTTTGCGACTACTCGTGTTGCTTCGCCTCGGCTAAACGCCTCGGCTACGCAATATCACTCACACTCGCAAAATATCATTTTCTGGATGGACTAGTGATACAAATAACTATTGCAATACTGTACAACATGCTTAACAAATCTTTATTTACACGAGAGATATAAACATATAAAATAAATTTAAGCATTGATATTAATAAGAACTGATAATGGGACATACGTTTTCAAATGAAGAAAAGGTTGATATATTGCACAAAATACGCTCAGCGTTTTTCGCAAAGACCACAGCCATACCCGACAATTTTTAATTAAATAATCAGAAATTTAGTGAACTATGGAAGTTTCGAACAAAAAAGTGCTAACTACCAAGCTGGTATACGTCAAAATAATAGTTTGCAAAACGTTATGTACAATCCAAGTAGCTCGAGAAACTGGAATTCCGAAATCTAAACGAGGTATTTAATTTTTAACCACCATAAAATCGGGAAATTATAGAACAACGAGTGCTGGATGTGCTAAGACCATTAAACGAACACATCACGTAGAGTTTGTAACTCTGTTAAAACAAGATACCAAAAGTGTGTGGAGTAGTATGGTCGCTATTTTAAACAGGTTGTTTAAGTAAATCTAATTTTTTAATTTCGTATTATAGTGAAATTTATTTTACACGTTCATATCTCTCGTACACGGAGAAAAATGTATTGTTAAAATTAACATAAATATGGCATACATTACCATATTTTCTGGTACTATTTGTGACAGCCATACAGAATTTTAAAAATAAAAATAAAAATACGATAAGACTCATTTGTTAAACCACTGCGCATGTTTATTTTAAACTATGTTTTTAGTACTTTTGAATATATTGGTAGATATATTTAATATAACAATATTTATTGCACTTTTAAATATATTCATACGTTTATTAATAATGTCAAATATATTAAAATTTGCCATACAGTTTTGTGCATTTCCTATGAAGTGTTGGTAACATATACCACACCCTTTACTTATTTTAACAAAATCTGTTGGTAAATATAAAAAAAAATTATGGTAAACTTAACTACTTATTAGGTTTAATTTGACTCTTCAAGTAGTTTTTATCAGAGGTAGTACTAACGCTTAGGAAACTAAAACACTATTTCTGAAAAATATATTTATTTAAGTATTATTAGTATACAGTGTGTTTAAAAAAGATGCGGCAATATTAAAGGGGTTGATTGTCCAGGTCATTTTATACCAAAAAGTCTATAATAAACAAGGTCCGCAAACGCTTCGTTACCGATCTACAGCGCGTTGAAGTTTAATTAAAAGAAACAGTAAAAATTAGATTTCTCCAAGACGGCATTAAAGATCATAATGAAATTTTAGGCGTGTTATTTTTCAAGAAAAGAATAGGACGCCGCTGATTTCTCTAAAAATAAAAATATGTTTCTATTCTTTGTTCAATTGTGAAGAAAAAAGCTCTCTTAACTTTTTATCGTACGACGTAACGTTTTTTAGTAAAAAAACACATTTTAGTGCATGTACATTTATCATGCTTACAAAAATATTTTTAAACAGTCCTGTTTTATTCACTGACATATTGAATGACATGATTAATAATTTTGTATGTGTCGAATTTGTTGAATTTCCTTATCATGAATCGCTATACAAATGCAGAGATGACCGACATGCACTACATTTATGAACTTGCTGATGGGAATGCATTAGAAGCTAGGCGGTCGTATACTGAAAGATTTCCTGGCCGTATTGCTCCTGATAGAAAAACTTTCGAAAGTATTCATCGGCGTCTTTATGAAACAGGCACATTAAGACGAAATGGAGGAGCAGGAAGGCCAAGGACAGCAAGAACGGTAGAGCTGGAAGAGGATGTGCTAGACATGATTGAAGAAGATCGAGGTACTTCTACTCGAAAAATTGCTGACGCTTTGGATGTAAGTAATGGGACTATTTGGCACATTCTGAAGGAAAATTTGTTGTACCCATTCCATATACAACGCGTTCAAGCATTACTTCTTGCTTATTTTCCTCCTCGCATTGCATTCTGTCAATGGCTTTTGCAGAAAATGGTTCAAATCCCTCAATTCCTGATGTTGATTCTGTTCACCAATGAAGCGAATTTTTCAAGAAATGCAATACGCAATTTCCATAATAACCATGTATGGTGTGACGAAAATCCACATGAAATTGTTGAAAATCGTTTTCAACATCAGTTTTCTTTGAACGTTTGGCTTGGGATTGTGGGTGACTGCCTAATTGGACCGGTATTTTTACCAAGGAGACTAACCGGAGAGGTGTATCGCAACTTTTTGGAAAACACGCTCCCTGGATTTCTGGAGGACGTACCATTAGCAATTAGAGATGCAATGTGGTATATGCACGATGGCGCACCAGCCCACTTTAGTCAAGTAACTCGTGATTTCTTAACACAAGCATACGGAAATCGCTGGATTGGCCGAGGTGGATCACACTTATGGCCTGCACGATCCCCGGACTTAAATCCCCTGGATTTTTTCCTGTGGGGCCATTTGAAGTCATTGGTGTACGCTACTCCATTGGAAAACGTTGAAGACTTAAGAAATCGAATCATTGCTGGGTGCAACTCAATTGAAACCGATCCTGTTGTTTTTGAGAGAGTTCGCCAGTCGATGAGGAGAAGATTGGATTCTTGCATCCGAGTTCGAGGTGGTCACTTTGCACAGTTATTGTAATTTTTGCTTGCTAAAATTGTTGGTATGGTAAAATATTTGTTTTTGCCCTTAAATAAAACCCTTGTTATAAAAAAAAAAATTCTGTAATAAATGTACATGCACTAAAATGTGTTTTTTTTTTTACTAAAAAACGGTACGTCGTATGATAGAAAGTTAAGAGAGCTTTTTTCTTCACAATTAAACAAATAATAGAAACATATTTTTATTTTTAGAGAAATCAGCGGCGTCCTATTTTTTTCTTGAAAAATAACACGCCTAAAATTTCATTATGATCTTTAATGCCGTCTTGGAGAAATCTAATTTTTACTGTTTCTTTTAATTAAACTTCAACACGCTGTAGATCGGTAACGAATCGTTTGCGGACCTTGTTTATTATAAACTTTTTTGTATAAAATGACCTGGACAATCAACCCCTTTAATATTGCCGCATTTTTTTAAACACCCTGTATATATGTATATATAAATATACTTCAATACTTATTCATTAAATTTAAACACAACAAATAAGTATATATATATAGTATATCATTCGCATATACATTAACACATCTAATCTAAAAAGGAACTTCTTAATGAGACATAAAATCTTCCATCATTTTGCAAGGTACATAACACATGCTTATAGTAATATATGTCTGCTTGTTCTATGCAATCTAGGTCATTTATATATTCAATTAAATACGCCTATAAATGTTTGTTAAACTGGTGTATTCATATATTTTGATATATAAAATAGATACGCTTTTCATTGGAGAGTATTATATGTTTTATTTTACCGAATGGTGGGATGTTATTTTGATTGAAAATTAGTATTTTGTCATTTACATAATATGTTTCACCATTTATTTTCACAAAATGAGTTGTAGCAACTTCTTTATCAACAGCTTTTTCTACGAGGATATTTTTCATACGTGCACTAAAATCATATTGAACCAAATTATTCACTTGTGACAAACCAAAACTTAAATCATTTTCGAAAACTGTATTAAACAAACACCGACTATAAGTAATTTCATTGTGCGATAATTTCCATTGCATAAATAACAAACAGGCATTTTTAACTGCGTATATAAAAAACGCAAAGTTACTAATTATTTTTTTTCACTGTTCAGTGAATTTATTTCGCTTATCAATGTATCAATCCCAACACAAACTCAATCATTGCAAGTAAAAATATCATACATATACCTTTGGATGAATGTCCAAACATGACCACATTCATTAGGATACTTAGCATCTAATACAAAAAATATTTTCATACATATGTCCACGGCTTTAATGGCACTTACCAATTGATATAATTGTTCATTTATATTCACATAAAACGATTGGCCACTTCTAGGGTATCCACTGAAAATTATTAACTGTTGCAAGGTTGATTTATTTTTGCGAAGACTCTCCCGTATACTTTCTAGTTTTTCATTATTTCTCCGGGGTTCTAAACATATTTATAAGTAAATCACAGAAGTTCATGAATAAAAACCATATTTACCATGACGTATAGTAAAGGTTTCCTGCACATCTAATTTTGATGACCTTCTGGTGTATAAATAAAGATTTATTAGGATTATTATGCATTATTGAAAAACTATTTTTGAGGACTATCTAATTAATTAAGAATCCAATATAGCCGCCATAAGAAAAACAAAAGATAGCGCTAAAAACTTGGAAACAAATGAAAATCGGAGGTTACTGTTAATACCAAAAAATTTGTCTTAAAAAAGTGTCTCAACAATGTTAGAGCTTAAAAGCGGTCGCATTAGGCGTTATCGAGTTATTGAGGAAAATTAAAATCGACAAATATTGGCTTTTCCAAAATATCTCAAAATTGTAAAAAGTCCGAATGAATTTCACACAAACTGTAAATATATATACCGACTTATGTGTTCAATGACACATAAGTCAGCATTATTGCCTTGTAATGTCGTTAGATGTCGTTTTGATCAATAAAACATTTTCCAATGATTCTATTTTGTTGACTTGCTGTCCTATTTGTAATTTTTGTTATTGATTGCTATTAAACCAATATAACCGCTACGTTAAAATGACAGGTTAGTCTAAACACATTTAAATGTAGTTAGTTTTGATTAAAAATAACAAATAATAACAAAAATTATCATTAAGGAAGCAAGTCAGTTAAGGAGAATTATTGTAAAATATTGATTTATCAAGAACGGTGTGGAACAACATAGAACCAGCATAGAAAGATGCAAACGTGAAATGTGTAATTGAAAGTAATAATGTAAATATTTAAACAGTGAACAAATTATCTGTCCAGATTTATTATGAATAGCATTTAATTCCTCTACACAAATTAAAACGACGCGAATTGTGTAATTAAAGAAATAAATATGAACAATTTAGCAGTCGCAAACCATGTAAATTGATCAGAAGATCTAAATTTATTTTAGACGACCTTTAATCCCATCACATCAAAATACTGACTATGTGTCAAAGATATTTTAATGGAGAACTGTGTAAATCAAACATGAAAACCAAAGATGTGTTAGGTGGTACCTATAAACATATGAATGTTTCCAACTTATTACGTTTTCTTCAGTATGGCATAACCAAAAAAGTGTGTGTTAATTAATAAATGTGGTATTTATTACCTTATCAACGTCAATTCCAAAAAAAAATCCATAAATGTCCACAGTGTAAAGCAACAATAGTTGGTATTGCACGCAGTCATCAATTCTACATTATAATATCTTTTACACTGAGTATTGTTTGAGTGATGAGATTAGATGTACGGCCTAAGATAAATCTAGATCTTCTGATCAATCTACAAGAAAGGCGAGTGCTCTACTGGTAACTATAATTTTAGAGGAGTTTTCGTTTAATTCTAAAAATTCCGTATAAAGAGGCTTATTTTTAACTTTTTTTTAAAAATTTGACGACAGCATTTAATGGACACAGTTGCTCAAAATATACCACAGGACATTGTATTATAGCAAAATATAATTAAATGAAGGCATTTCGAAATTTTTCCTATCGAATACTCTTCATTATAAATATTAATATTAACTCATTGTTGATGACCTTCCTTTTTGTGCATCATTTGGTTAATTTCGGTTCGACAGAACGAACCCACATTTATATCGTAATAGAATAAATCAACGTCGGAAAAATTTCTGCTCATCCAGCAATATAATATAACACACACAACTCAGAAATACCTGTCTAAATTGCTCCGGTTCATGTTGCTCTTTTCCGGGTAGTATTGAGGGGAACGTTATCACTAACGGAAAGTGCATAACCCGAGGCGCTTCATCGCACACGGATGGAATGTCTGGTTTGAGAAAATATGATAAAGACAGAGAAGTAAGTAAATCTTTATTCTACTGTCACCTTTTTCCGTACGCAAACGCAGATATATTTCTATATCGTCAACATGCTTATCGTATCTAATTTTGAGTGTCGACAAGATGATATAACAACCAATAAATGCGCGCACCAACAAGCAAAAACACATATAATGATATAGCCAGCCATTAGACGTAAATTGGGATATAAATCTATGTTCGTCTTGATGGTTTGCGTTATATATCTTTTTTGCCATCTATGATAATAGATTGAACTTATCGGTGATGGTGAAAGTATATTAGGAAGTATTTCGTCGTTTATTGTGTAAGAAAATAAAGAAAATTTGCTTTATAAAATCACAAAAGAAGAAAACGAAAATTATTTATTTCCACGATGAAAGTTCTTAGCGTTATTGCAAGCTCATTCCACATAATCGAAAAGCTATAAAATGGTTTTATACAAATTTAATGAGGTTATCCAAAATAAGTTAGTTTTACTTTGAAGTAAATCTGTAGAAATGTCGGCGTCGGCGTCGGCAATTGTATTAAGATATTTTTGAAGTGAATATAATATATCTTTCTTTGGTATGAAATTATTTGTTGACAGTGACAGTTATTATTAATTTAAATTGACAGATATAAACTAGAGCTAGAGATGTTATATACTGTCTATATCACAGACTAAACAAACCCAGACCGGCAAAAAAAAATATGAACGTGTAGGAAGAGGGTGCTAGTTGCATATTCGCGCGGTATTTGAAATGAACTTGTTTTTAGAATATGCGTATTTAATACGTTATTAATGTAATCCAAAAATACACAAAACTTTTGAACAAATCACACATACCCTCAACTTGAACGATTAAAAAATATGAATACATAGATTTTATTATTGATAGAAATTTCTGTTTATTATACTTACACAATATAATACATGAAATCACTCTAACGCAATATATTCCTGAGTTTATATTACACCATAGTTCACTAATTTTCACTCTGTACTTATTTAATCATAAACTCGCGATCAATATCAACATATAATTAATATAATGTACAACGAGAAAGGATTGCAAAAATACGTCGAACCTGAAATGTTGTTTGGAATGACATATAAGCACAACATACAAAAATTTCAAATGACGCTAGCGCCATCTCATCTCTCTCTCAGTTTATATTACAAAGATGGTAGAAGATTGATATTCTCATTTGCAAAACAAGGAGGCGTAATCTGGATAAAATTTAGGATTTAGTTACAAGTCCGAGTTTGTTTAGAACCTATGTGGTCTAAATAGACAAAGTTTAGAAAGATTATATTGTAATTAAGACGGACGTTTACCAACAAATAGAAACCTATGCAACTTAAATTACTCGCGGGACGGGTAGACGCAAGGGGGTATGAGTTAGTGAAGCTACACGATATTCGGTTTCCTTCACAGCGCTTCGGTTTTATTCATAGATTAAGGAAACATATGTATAAAGAATGAGTACTTACGGAACTGTTGATGTGGTTGATGTTTTATAATAAGCCAATTTTCGCTTACCCATAACTGTTATATTATTATACACTCGAATATTATAGGTATATATGACATTTAAATGCCAGTGACAGTTTGTAATTAAACTGTCACTCGCATTTAAGTCTGCAATAGCCGACCGATTCCGATAGATTATCGTCTTCGCTGGGACCGGTAGAGATACCGTAAAGTGGGGATAGATGACGCGTAAAACTTGTGTGAAATGTGTGTGACAAGATTTACTGTTTAATGTTTTTTATCTTTAAAAACAGGTACATAAATTTGATTTTTTCTTTATATCGTACATCAAATGTGCAGCTGGCGCCTAGAGGTCGTTTTTTTCTTTTGTGTACCAACCTTAGTTAGTAGACACTAATCAAATTCATGCATTTTTGTGGTTATTTCTAAAACACATACCTTTCTTAAGAAAATAAATTAGTACAAAAACGGACCTTAACATTATAAATTGATGCCTTTTGCACCACTAACCCAAATTTGAGATTCTAAAATTACAAAATAAATTCAAAAAACGCGAAACGGCGATGCCTTAGTTTTCGATAGGTAAACGCCCCTCTTAAGAGATTTAGAATACATCTTTTAATTATAATATAACATTTCTAAACTTTGTTAAATATGCAGGAAAAATATCAAAATTTAGTAATGGTAACTATAGAATTTTAAAAGAGAAAAGATCGCATTTGAATTTATTAAACTGATATGAACAATCGACATTATAAGATATCTGGTTCTATCTCATCGTTTCTATGAATGCAGAAAATTTAAGTTTAAAAACGTTTCATAAGATACCCACAAATATTTTGTACGGATTTGTATATGATTATTTTACAAGATAAATAGTGAACATATTCTAAATAGAATGATAATAATTTTTGTCGTCTTCTATAATGGGGCAATTTTATCTAAACGTTCTACCCAACTTTAAAATAAAACATTAGTAACAGTAAAACAGGGAAAGTGTTTTGTATATCTTGCAACTGCTGCATTTCGTTTAATTTAAATAGTAGTGTCGACCAATATTCTAAATGCGGTGCAATTATCGATTCTTACAGCGTATATGTGTTCCAAATTTTTTCTACAAAAGTTGTTCCAAATTAATTTTTAAATACTTCAGCCTTCTTAATAAAAGCTCTGAGTAAATATGCTACTTCCGGCCCGAATTTATTTTTCTTATACAAAAATTATTGCAAAATCAAGCTCTTAATACTTCTAGTACTCTTAATAGATTTGTATGGAATAAATAATTTACGTAATAATTGCAAAAAAGAGTACTATTCGATAATGTAAAAGTTTTACTTCCGGTCCGAATTTTGAAATTTTTTTAGAAAAATTATTCAAAATTAAAACTTTTGTACTCTCAATCTATCTGTCTTAAAAGCATGACTTAGGAGAAATTTGTACAAAGCTCTTTTTCGATAAGCGTAAAATAACTACTTGCGGTAGTTTATAAAAAAAATCAAATTTATTTTTCACTTCTATTAAATTTTGTCTAATAGTTGACGATATATTGTTAAAATTTGATTTTTTTACTGAAGGAAACTACTACTTCCGGTCGTCAGCTCTTAAGTGGATCACTATAATAATAATAATAATAATAATAATAATAATAATAATAATCTTTAATAAATTTACCAATAGGTCAGCCCAATACGAACAATTTAACAATTAATAACGATAATACATATGTGAAAAATTAATAACACCAAACAATTCAGGAAAATAAGTGAAAATAAGAAAAACATTAAAATATAAACAAGTAATGAAGAACATCTACAGGAAGGTTACCAAAATTCCTGGCAGAAGGCACCATAGGAGCTCTCACTAAAATATTCGTTCTGACAGTAGTTCACCATTGAGCTTTAACGAGGCACTCGAAAATGAACTCCTGCTAGCAAATCAGAATGAAATTTTTTACAAAATTAGCACTAATTAGGTGCCGCCTTGCTTCAAGCGAATTAATCCCGTCCCGATCTAGGCGCAACTTATCGTCAAATCTGGTAAAGCATTTAAAACGGAATTCGTCTATGTTTAACTTCAATTTATTTAAAGAGCACCAATTTGTGACTTAGTCTAGGTTCTCTCGAAGAAAGGCAGCATTTTGAGCTCCATCAATTCGATGGATTTTAAATCATCCGCATAGGCTAAAACATTACAATTCATGGAAGTTATTAAATCATTGACAAAGATATTAAATAATAAGGGTCCAGGATTGGACCCCTAGGGTATACTCTTGAAGACATGGTTTAGTACTGATATCGTTAGCAACTTTATCCTGGTCAGAGGGGGAGAGAGAGAGGGGGGGGGGTTCAAAAACCAATTTTTGAGTATATGGTGGACATCTACACAAATCAAAAGTAGAAATTTTCGGCATCACAATAATTCTTAATACTAAGTAGAAAAAAGTAAAGCAGCGACCCTCGTATGTCAATGAAGATAATCGCTCAAATATATTTATTATATAAAGTATTTTTGTAAAAAAAAAAAAACGGAAATAGCAGTAATTCTATGCATTAATTATCAGTACTCGCATAAATTCATATAATAAAGACTATTTTACGAATTAAGCCGAAACAATCCGTAATCCTCTTACTTTAATGGCTACTGTTTCAAAATGTTTCCCTAACACTTTAACATGTGCCTGTATATACGAGTATAAGCATGTAGAGCTTTAGTTTCCAGGAAATGGATATTCCGAATTCCATAACATTCATACGTACAAGTTTGCCTATACAAGAACTTTGCTTGAATATCTCCGCGATAGAAATGATACAATAAACGGAAGTACACAAACTTAACAATGGGATTAGTCATCTGTATAGACTAGTGAATATCAATAGTAAATATATACTGTATTATCATAACAAATACAATAATAATTCGATAAAATCAATATTACATCGTACATAGTTGTATCGAAACTATTTGATATTTAACAATACATTCCAAATATCTTCTTTTAAGAAAGTACATATTCAATTTTAGCACTACAAAACTCCAAATACGAATTTTGTCTGGCCTGATATGGGTGTTGACTTTAATGATGACTAGGAAAACATTCGATATAACAACATGTCTTAAAACGCAGGCAATATATTGAACATACCAGTAAGAATTTACCAAGTATACTCAGAGAAAGAGAAGACGTGCTTTTGTGCTTTTATGTCAGCTGAAAATCTGTATGAAAGCCTAGAGGACCAAAAGACTCGTGCAAAGTAGCAATTAATGGGCTATAGGAAAACAATAGATATTCAAAGTTAGATAATTTTTATTGAACAGCTAAGAAATTCAATAATTTTTGTTAGGTAATTCTCTTATTATTCTATTCGCTTAATACTGCCTTGCATTTTTAGTCCATATGTTTTACCTTGGCTAATATAGTGCTATATTTATCATATTTACATTAAACATGGCTAATAATTCTTAATACAATTCAAAGTCATATGTATGTGATTTTGAAGTAATAGTATTTGAGAAGTATCCTTTAGTGATATTGTTTACATTTGTTGTGGCTAACTTCATTTAGGTAAATATTCTTTTCATTGTTTATACACACATAATCGTAGTTCCAACAAGTTTTCTATATATAGTTTAGGTAATAAGTTAATTTGGGCATAATAAATAGAACTGACAATAGTGAGATTATTTAAATTGTTAATTTTACACATGCACATTATACAAGCGTGGATTTACCAAAAAATAGAATCAAAAATATACATCAGTGAAGTTATGACAAACAAGAAAACTGTGAAAGATCGTCCATATTGATCGTATTACAGATATAAAAGTCAACATTGAAAATTTCCAATACGTATGGAGTACAAAAGTATTTCAAATTCAAAATCAAATTTACTAATTATTATAAAATAATCATTTATAATAAAATCGTCAAAATATATATAGAAATACAAAATAAAAATATAAAAGACACAAAAAAGAAACTACCAAATAAAACACAATAATAAAAAAAGAAATAAAAGTTAATTCACATACTTAAGTATTCATCGATAATGTAGAAGCACTTAGTCAAAAGGAACTGTTTTAACGATTACAACTAGATTTGCAATATTTTCTGTATTCAAAATTCGGACCGGAAGTAAAACTTTTACTCTTAACGACTAGCACTTTTTTTGGAATATCTTGCAAAGTCTGCATTCATAGAGATTTATTAAGAGAATCAAAGTACTTAAATATAACTTTTCTATGAAAAAGTCTTAAAATTGTATAATTTTAAACACTCGTACGTATAAGAAAGTTGTGTGGTGGCCACACCTCATTATTTTAAGTGTTTTACTGAGGCTAAAAATAATTATGTATTCACATTAATTCGCACATACTGTATATTAATATGTAGTTTAATATCTAATCACTGTCATGTTATAAATACTTTTAATATTGTTTATTTCTTAACTGTAATATTTTATTTATATTTTAAATACAACGTTCTTTATTTACTCAAATTATATGAAGGGAATTTTAATTATTTATCTCGTTTAATCACAACGTATTCTAGATATTGTACGTTTTATTCTTTTTACTTTCTTATACGTAGTATAAGGAAGTATTGTGATGAGGAAAATTTTCGACCTCGAGATTTTTGCAGATGTCCACGTTTTGAAGTCCCCTGATACCGAAAAAGTGTTTTTTAAAAAATGTCTCTGTGTGTATTCCAAATTTTGTATTTACGTGTATAATCTCCCTCTTGAGATCTGATTAGTTTTTCAGTAAAATCGGTAGACCGGAAGTACTAGTTTACTTTAGCGAAAAAATAGAATTTTGCCAATATTTCAACTACTAAGTTTAAACAAATTTATAAAGAATTTATATATACTTAAAATTAAAATTGAGAACAATTTTATTTAAAAAGTTTTTCGAAATTCATACCGGAAGTAGGTCTTTTACTCCTATCGAAAATCAGTTTTTTGCGAATTTTTCGCAAATCATGCTTTTTAGACAGGTACGTTACGAGTATAAAAGTATTTAAAATATAATTTTCAATACCTTTTGTATAAAAAAAATTTCAAAACTCAGACCGGAAGTACCACTTTTACTCTTATCTAATAACGATTTTTTGCAAATATGTCGTAAGTTATGCATTCTATATATATTTATCAAGAGTACAAAAGTATTTAGTTCTAGATTTGCAATATTTTTAGTATACAGGGTGTCCAGAAACTCTCCTGACAAACGAAGACCGGAGATTCCTCAGATAATTTTAAGACAATTTAACCCAATTCACCCTAGTCCGAAAATGCTTCCTAAGGTCATAGGCGTCCGTTTTGGGTAGGTAAACGGTTATTTTAACGCATAACTTTTTTGTCTTTAACTTTTAAGCATTTGTGACACTAGATTATTAAATTTTCAGGTATTCTAGTACTAAAAGGTACTCTTACTTTAAGTCGGTAGGATACACCGTTTTCTAGAAAAATCGATTTGAAAATTTTTCGTTTTTTCGTCATTAAAATTCAATTTATTATTTTTTGCACTAGTTCGCTCTGAACTGCCAACAGATATAAAACCTACGTTTTTAATTGTCAAATTGTTGTCAGTTCGCGAAGTTGAAATGACGAAAGATGAAATGACAAAAAAACGAAAAATTTTCAAATCGATTTTTCTAGAAAACGGTGTATCCTACCGACTTAAAGTAAGAGTACCTTTTAGTACTAGAATACCTGAAAATTTAATAATCCAGTGTAACAAATGCTTAAAAGTTAAAGACAAAAAAGTTATGCGTTAAAATAACCGTTTACCTACCCAAAACGGACGCCTATGACCGGTACTAGAAATTCGCAATTGATGGAATCGATTCATCTCTGGAGTATAAATAAGCATACCAGTTTTTGTTTGTCTAAATAGAAGCGTTCGGGAGATATTAAAAAAAACTAATTACAAGGCGCCATCTTCAAAGAGCTCTAGCTCCCTTAGCAAGCATTTTCGGACTAGGGTGAATTAAGTTAAATTGTCTTAAAATTATCTGAGGAATCTCCGGTCTTCGTTTGTCAGGAGAGTTTCTGGACACCCTGTATATGAAATTTTAAAATTCGGACCTGAAGTAACACTTTTACTCTTAGGGAGTAGCACTTTTTTTCATAATATCTTGCAAAGTATGCATTCTATAGAGATTTATTAAGAGAATAGAAGTACTTAGAATAGTATTTTGAATAATTTTTGTGTAAAAAAATTCTTAAAATTGTATAGTTTGAAACGCTCATACGTATAAGAAAGTCGTGTGGTGGCCACACCTCATTTTTTACTTCCTTATACTTTCTTATACGTAGTATAAGGAAGTATTGTGATGATGAAAATTTTGACCACGATAGCGGTCAAACCGCTGTAGTTATCAATTCCAAATTTTGTATTAACGTGTATAATCTCCCTCTTGAGATCTGAATAGTTTTTCAGTAAAATCGGTAAATCGGAAGTAGTAAAAAATTGAATTTTGCCAATATTTCGTCTACTACTACGTTTAAACATCAAAGTAAAGAATTCATTTGTACTCGTAATTAAATTTGAGAAGAATTTTATTAAAAAAGTTTTTCGAAATTCCTACAGGAAGTAGGTCTTTTACTCTTATCGAACATCAGTTTTTTGCAAACATTTTGCAAGCCATGTTTTTTAGACAGGTGCGATATCAGTATAAAAGTATTTAGAACTTAATTTCCAATACCTTTTGTATAAAAAAAACTTTCTTTCGAATATCTCAAGTATGCATCCTATAGAGATTTATTGAGAGAATAGAAGTAGTACAGTAGGGTTTTATTTAGTTTTTTAGAAGATAAAAGTATTTAAATCTTAGTTCAGAACTATTATATAATTTGAAACGCATACACATATAAGTAAGTCGTGTGGTGGCCACGCCTCATTTTTTATGACTATTCAATAAAGTCAAATTCAATTGATTTGGCTTTTACTATTTCATGACCCATTTCGGGAATAATTAATTCTCTATTAGTTATTTCAACACTCTGTATAACGTATGTATATATGTGAATATCTACTACATTTTAACTTTTAACAAACACAATCCTTTTCTGCCATTAAGTTATAATTAGATTTACATACATTCGAATTTTCGTTAAGTTTATTGATGGAAGTCAGTTATGCCAGTTGTTCGATTTGTTTTCTACCTACTTTCTTTTGCCTTTTCCCTAAATGCGGCGCCTTTAAGTCTAACTGCGTGGGCCAAAGATACCATTTCAGCAACCCCTTAATGTAATATAAATAAGTAGCATATCATTTTTAATTAGCAATACAAATTTAACTTAAATAGAAACTTAATAATTCGTTATTAAGTAAAATCTAACTTCTAGATCGCTTGGACATAATAATTAACAATTATTTTATTTTTTCTTTTATGCAAAATCGCGCATAACTATGGCTTACTAATGTCAAGGGAAATATTTCTAGGTCAGAGAATTCCTTGAAGATATAGAGAAGACTCTTTGAATTAAACAACATATCAAGTCATATTTCTAGTGAAGTGAGAGGGATTGAGGTATACAGGCTTTTTGATAATAAACGGTCCATCACGTAATTATTATTTATTATCCGATTTTAATAAATAAAAAAAAAGTATGAAAGTGGTTTGACAAACTCTATAAAATGCAGATAATCCCAATTTTTCCAACGCTGTCTTGAATACGTAACGATCGTCAACTTTTTCAGGAATGATAAATCAATAAAGGAAATATCACGGATACATAATAAAAATAGGAAAAAGAATATCGGGTTAATCCGCTGTAGTGCAACCGCAGACACGTGTTTCAGACTCGTTGGTCGTCGTCAGTACGGTGTAGCCAAGGAATAAGGTGGGATTAACCCGATATTCAACTATTTTATGTTTATGTAAACAAAAGTGAGGGTTAATTCTACAATAATATTGGTTGAGATACCACTATAATAGTACATCAAACTGATACTGGGTTAAAATTACAATTTGATAGTACTATGAACTATAGTATTTACTATTTATAGTAAATACTATATTTTACTTATTAAGTTATTGTTGATTTGGTTGGTCAACAATTCTTTATTGGTTATAATAACAATTACGTTTTGTTGAAAAATAGTAGAATACAACATTAATGTAGTTTAATTTAACAAAACTAATGATATTGTTAGTTAAACATTTATTTTGTTTGAATTAACCTACACTATTTCTATGAGTGTAAGCAATTGCCATGTCATCAGCGTAAATGAATTTTCTAGAAGTCGTACCTGGTAAATCACTTGTATATAGATTAAAGAGAAGAGGGGATAATACCGATCCTTGAGGTAAACCATTATATAATATTTTAAATTTACTACTTTCTCCATTGTTAAAAACTCTAAATTTACCATTTGTAAACATATTTTCCGTAAGTTTAATTAAATTACCATCAGGCAACACATTATATAATTTTAAAAATAATCCATCTAACCAAACTGTAACATAAGCAGCTGTTAAACCAATGAAACTAATTCCTGTTTTCCAAATTCTTTTGAAAACCATTCTCTATATAATTTGTTAAAGCTAAAACTTGATCACAGCAATTACGATATGGTCTAAAACTAGCTTGCTCTATGGGAAAGATATTTTCCATAATTGGAGAAATTCTGTGATATAATAATTTCTCTAATATTTTGTAACATACAGATAATAATAAAATTAAAATTAAATTTTATTAGATATCGGCAAAGAAAAATAAATGTTTGCCCATTTCCACTCCTCTCTATTACACATTTATAAATTAAATATTAAGGCTCGAATCTTCCAGTAGCACAAGTAAGGAAGACATCTCCAACTTGCTAAATTATAACATGAAAATGGCAATGTATATGTAAATTAAATACACCCTATTATAGTGTCATGCACACATGTTCCAACAATGCAAAACTCGTTAAAAGCGCATACTAGTGTTGTCTATTAAGCTCCTCCCGTCTTTTTGTTGCTTGAACATAAGTACGACATAAAATCGACAGAACATTATCCGAAACTATCCTAAAGCTTAGATAAATACCGTAATCCCACTATACAACCTTGCATTCCAGATTTCGTTTAAGCAAGTATGGGGTCGCATAAAACTAAATCAATGATCGTGTAAGTACAATAATTATCGACAAGCATGTCTCGTTGTTAGCCATCTCCACGGTTAATTAGTTGGCAGAGGACACTGCGGAGTAATAATGTATCCCTTCCCATGCTGTTGGCTGCTACTGACCATGTCGTCCACCACTATTACCTACATATTACGATAATAGATTTACGGAATAGATAGAGCCCGACGTGTACTTACGAGTGATGCCAGCGCAGCGCATTGTACGCTGCAGTTTGTGGGACCATCCACGATCGGACGATCGGATTGTCTGAGAACTAAAATCGGTGGCTATCCTATTCCCATTATCTAAATGTTAAAAGTCCTCGCATTGGGGCGAGAACGTTACGGGTCCTGCGGTATTTAATTGTCCAATTATTGCCGTTATAGTTTGTACTTGCGTTATATGCTATTGCGGACTGCACTGAAACTATTTTCATGGCGATGCTTTAGTCTCGTAACTATTACTTCCAATTATTTGTAATAACTTGCAATATCGCTCGAATTTTAGTGATATCGCTCGTCGGTGAGTAGTATATCGGATGTTTATTATGTACCTGACCAAATATGGGGTTTTTATTTCTTAATTAATGTTAAAGCAAAAGGTTTGTTCATATAAACTTATTATCAAGTTAAGACGTAGTAAATAAGTGATAAGCGAGAGAACCAGACCAAGTGAAATGAATTTGCTTTTAATCTTGATTAAGCTTTCGCAATGTTTTGTTACTTCTTCAGAAGTACATATGAAATTTGTAGAAACCAGGTTCAAGATTAAAAAAGAAATGTGGATGTAGTGCAATATATTACAACGCCCACTTGCACGTTCTACATACAAAGATGCAGTATAATTTTAAAGATATTAACAATGATTTATACTAGTATTAAACTATTTAAACTAAATACAACCAACGCCGTTTTAAAAGGTCGCTACAAAAATTATTTTATTTTACACTTTAGACTACTTGAATAGAGAGGGTGCCACTATCGATACATGAAGTTTATATTTTTAGACTTTTATTTGTTGTTGTTTTTTTTTTTCGTCATTGATAGAGACTGGATTTTATGCAAAATGCATATTTGTTGTTTTTTGGTATATCCCTTCTATACTGTGTACTTATCCATTTTCCACCCTCAGAATACGTTTTTTACCATTTTCTTTAGTGCATATAATGCATATTTGGACACTTTACCATAACTGCATATGCACGTACATATTTCATAATTATTTTGCATATTTATGCTTATATTCGCCATTTTCATAAGAAAAATAATAAAATCTGATATTTAAAGATATTTAATTTGTTTGTGTAAACGTGAAGGGATTGCATTCCTTCAACTTTGCATTAATGACTCATTAAAAGTCCATCTGATTAATAATGAGATGGAATAATCGGTTTACAGGGCAATTAGAACTTACGTAAGAAATCCTTTTCAGAAATGTAGGTATTAATGCAGGTATATTATACCGTACGACTAATATCAATATAAGAAAAAGAAATAATTTCCTTCATAGTTTGTTCATTCGTAAACGTGTTAAGGTCTGTGCTATTTGGTGAAACAAAAGTGGATTAAAAAGTTTTGAAAATGCTGAAGATAGCTAAAGCGAAATCATTTCTAATAAAAAAATGTATAAGTGATTGCAGTGCACTAAAAATTATTGACGAAGAAAGTGTTTTGTGCACACTCTGCGACAAAAGGGTAAGTTGAATTTTGAAATATTTTGTCAATAACAAGTTCTACAATTATGAGAATTTTTTTTTGTGTTCATAAATATAATGAAACAATTTCATAATAAATTATTATTAGATATGTTTAATTTTATGTTCTTTAAAGCTAATATATCTTTGTAATATTTCTTTGTCATAAACACCAAAATAACCAAAATTAATCAAATTTAAACAACTGGAGAAGTTTACAAAACCAGACAATTTATTTTTCTAGTTTTTGTAGTAATATAGTTATTAATAATGATTATTATAACTGAATGTTAAAAATATATATTTGTTACACAGATTACCTGTCAGAAGAAATATCAAGTAGTGCAACATTTGAACACAACATTTCATCAGAAGAGGGCTTCTGAAAATTTGAATAAACCGCGACAGCAACTTTTGGAGGAAAGTTTTCTCAATAATTCGAAGAATCCACAAGAAGCATTTTCCAAAGATTTGTGTAATCTTTTTGTGGGTTGTAATATTCCTTTACATAAATTGGACAATCCGATATTTCAATAATTCCTGAAAACTTATTGCAAAGTCGATGATAAACCCATTTATGTACCCAGTTCCTCAGCTCTACGTAAGAAATACATCAACGAAATTTATGAAGATGTTACCGATGGTATTAGAAAGGAGTTGAAAAACCAAAATATTTGGATCTCTGTTGATGAAACTACCGACACGAAGGGCCATCAGGTTGCTAATTTGATTATTGCAACCTTGAATGGATCAACTCAATCTAAAAGACATTTAATTAATGTAGGTTTTAGACAAAACAAACCATGTTACCATAGCCAGGTTTATTATTGAGTCCTTAGCGAATTTCTTTTTACCCGACAAAGTACCATTTGAAAAATTTTTGTTAATGGTAACTTACGCCGCTTCGTATATGTTAAAATCAGCTCAAAGTCTGAAATTTTTTTTTCCCAATTTAATCCATTGTACTTAACAAGATGGACATGGCTTAAATGTGCTGTGTTTCTTGCCGATAATTACGAAGGCATCAAAAATGTTGTAACTCAATTTGATTCAGCAACCAGTCTTGCCATAGAAAAGTGTAACGTAATTTTCAATAATTCGACAATACAAAATCAGCTATCATATATTAAATCTAATTTTGCGATAATTGAGCAGGCAATTACTAGATTAGAAGATAGAAATTTATCTTTAAATGATGGTGTTGGCATTGTAAATGATATTGTAGAGAAAATTGGAAAAGTCAACGGATTGACTGGAAAAAGAATTAAAGAAAGAATGAAAAATTAGCCGCAATTCTAAGCAAAAATGGAGGTTTTGTTACATTAAAATCTATAAATAATGTAATTAATGGCAATTTTAATGAAGACATTAATATAAGCCCCTCATTAATACCTAGTTTTAAGAATGCACCGATCACATCTTGCGATGTTGAAAGAACATTTTCCCAATATAAACATATACTTACAGATCGTAGACATAATTTAACTATGGAAAATTTAAAGAAATATATGGTTATTTTTGTAATAAATAAATATATAATTTGTAAATACGACAATTTATTGTAATAAATAAATATACAGTTTGTAAATACGACAAATGAATTTTAAGTTCCTAAAACATATTATAATAAATAAATGCACATCATAAGTGCATATTGCATATTGTAAGTGCATATTTAGGGACTTTTTAAGTGCATATTGCATACATATTTGGCAAACTTTTTAGTGCATATTTTCCAGTCTCTAGTCATTAAAGTTTAACACAATTCAACAAAATTTCTAATTGTTTATAGTAGAATTATCATGGGGAAAGTTGGGATTTTATGTAAAAGGCGTCTTTTTCAGTATTAGAAATATCAACCCATTATTTTAAATATATCCTTTCTATACTGGAATAATGAAAATGACATATTTTGCATAAAATAAAGTTTTAGTACATATTTTTAGTTGTTTTGCATAAAGTAAATATTGTCCACTTTTTGAACATAAAATCGTATATTTTTGACCCATTCGCTAGTTTATTAATTTACTACCGTTTTCTCTGGAGTTTTCTACACTGATTAAATAAGAAATGACATCTTTAACAGCTTTTTAATAATTATGTTTGTTATCCGAGCGTACGAAGATGAACTTTAGTTAAAATCAAAATGCCGAAATCAATTGAATTTGCAAGTTTTAAATGCAACAATTTTATATTTTGAAAACGCGTAATTCAACATTACCGAATTAATTCTTTTTGCACTGTTTTTTAGTTCGAGAAAAAATCGATTTCTTCTACAATGACGAATAAGTTAATTGATAAATCTTATAATCTCGAAACCCTCCCGTCGTATAAGTTTATAAAATATGAATTAATTAATTAGTAATATTATCAATATTTCGTATTTACTATTTTGATGATCCTAAAAGATCTTTCTGATTATGTGTCGAATCATTTTTCATAGATTCCAATCAATATTTACAATAATACTTATTTCCTTTAATTTAACGAGATTATGTTTGAAATTTTTATCTTACATTTCAATGTAAAGTGGATGTTACTCTATTAAAGTACAATCCTTCATAAATGTTTTAAATTTAAAGGAGATTACTATTATACTGAAAAATTATTTGTTTGTCGTTTTGTGGTTTTTCACAAGTATTATTTGCAATAAATTGACAATAAATTATATTTAATATAGGTATAGCTTTTTTACTTCTAATATTAAATTCAAATATCAATGCCTGCGATTGGATACTTAAATACTCATATGTAATTAAAATTCTGTTTATATTTAATTATCTATATATACATATACGTTGTACTATGATAATAGATAATAAATTATAATAAATATCCCTCGATGAAACATATTGACTTTAGTATCAGCCTTAATCCACCCTTGCCCGTCACAATTGACTTCACTAAATACTTAGCATCGTCTTATATACTACCTATGTTTCGTTAAACCCAGCATTATAACTTTCCATTAAAATGTGTAGATATTGTATACAAATTGAAAATTAATATTGGTACTTTGTATTTGAGTTACATACAAGACTTCCTATACAATCGCCATTAATATCTTCTAATAAATAAGCAAGAAACAAAAAAATAAGAATTTGAACCATCAAAACTTAAAATATTAATTTTCTCCATCTATTGCCATGGAAACAAGACAATTTATTTGCAGGAAAATTTTAATATTTTACCTCTAAGGGGCGAAATATTAATATTCGAAAAAAGAGGATCGTCAATTGCGCGTATGGAGTAACCAATGTTCAAACGAAATTATGATCTTTTTGTGTTGCTCAAGCTTTCGCAATATTTTATTCCATATTCATCAGAATGTATATTAACTTATTCCTGAGTTAAGAAAGATTAAATAATTGATGATCTAGGAAGCAGTCAACGTGGAAAAGAAGTTAATTCTTCTTTATGTTATTCAAGCTATTGCAATGTTTTATTGCTATGAAATTTGTAGAAATTAATTTCAATATTGAAATATGTAATGATGTAGTACAATATACACAAACCATTATACTGTCACTATTAACACCAGACGGATAATAAAAGTATACAATACAACACATGAAATTGAAATATTGCAGAAATTCCAGAACAAAATGCTGAGGATGATGTTATTAAAATGCCCTCAACAAAACAAGAAGTTAGAGTCAGAAATGTAACAACCTACAGTGCTAAAATAAATGTAAATTAAAGTAAAATCTTCTTGTCTTAACTATTGCACTGCCACAAACGAAGGTAGTTGCCAAATTGGTTATTCCAAATAAATATTTATTTATATTACTTGCGCTAAAATTAAATTAATTCAAAAAATAGACACTTGTCAGAAATGATATTTCGTAATATAGTGTAGTGGCATCTTCTTCAAATGATACGTATTCATGTAAGAAACAAAGGATAATTAAAAAAAAGTTAAACTATTAACGACGTTTTTCATTAGTTTCACACAAGACTGGATAATCCAATTTTCATTAAATTCAACTTTAAAATTCTGTGCATCCTGGAAGTACAGTCTAAATAAATTATTAACAGTTAGCATTAATAAATCTGTCTGATGAAATCGCGAAACTACGAGTTCTTTATGTACATATATAAATTTCACACATCCATCTGTCCCTTTTTATCTTTCACAAAAGAATTTTAAACATTCGCGTCGGTAACCGGATAGTCTTGGGATTTAACCGCTCTAATTGAAGTGGACTGACAAGATCGTTTCGCCCTAGTTCTTTTGCGCAAATCCCGCGTTCCATATTGTCAGTTTTCTTTTTTGCCCAACCGTACCTTTCACATACTATGGGTTACCTATCTCGGGCATTTACTACCACTATTATATCTCCAGCGAAATTCGTCCTTGCCCGTGTAAATATTGCGGATTCTATCCGATTACGAAACCTGGATAATGCCAAAGTGGTAGCAAATTCCGTAGCTCTTTACAAATAAGTCGTCTATTGAGAAAAAGCTGCACATTGAATTCCTTTTTATTTGTGTGTATAAAAAAGACGTGTGTATACTTAAACGGGTATGCTCATACAAGCAGCATTAAAAACATGAAGTCATTAATGATTATTAAAGTGACCAAGAAAGTACAACTTCTAGTTTCGCAATAAAAAATCCTATATTAATTTTTATTGAAAATCTAGAAACATTTATTTTAACAAAAAGAGTCGTTTGGACTTTCATTATACTTTTTTCTGTACATATCATAACTCTAATTGTTACAAGAAATGTGATAACATATTGCATTGTTTGTTATAAATAGGGCGCGGACATGACCGGCTTAAACTACGACGAAGTTACAACGGAGCAAAGAAATAATGTAAACAACACACGCTTACTGAATAGCACTAATTCATATGGTGAACTGCAACATCTGTTTACGCCCGAGAAGTGCCCGAGAATGAGAGCAAAAAATGCCCATAAAATAAGGAATTTATGAGTAAAATCCTTTTTTCATCGGCGTAGATAGGAGCGTGAGGGGTGATTAAAATTTATTATATTTACCTTATATTTCGCAAGAGAAATAAAATTTTCATTCATACTTACGTTAGTTTCGTTTTTTCATTTTTTTGACTGTTAATTACGTACTTCGCAATTTTTGTAATAGTCTGTTTAATACCGGCTTATTGAATCGACTTCTCCCAATTATCCAGACGTAAGTGTGCACTGGATTTCGTTTAGTTTCAATAACATACGCGTACATTTTTAGTTATCATTTAGTTAGATCTAGAACGTTGTTTATGTTACTTTTTCTGATATGAAAATGAATTGTCAGTGATTCCGAAATTTATTACAAAGTCTGTAAAATATCGTTACAGAATGCCAAAATATCGCACGTTCGTCACTTAGCTTTGCTAAAACTTACACAGAAATTGTTTTTATGCAGAGAATTTCGATAGTTTACAAAATTTCGTTACATGTTTAAATGACGATGCTCGAAGTATTTCTCAGTGCCGGGTTTCATAATATATGTGCCAAAGTCCTTTTAACCAAAGTCTACTTTGAGTTAAAGCTGACTTCAAGGTGGACTTAAAGTAAAAGCGTTTCATAATGGTATGAGGATGTAACTTTAACTAAAGTTAATTTCATTGTAATGTTTCTGTGTTGGTTGCATTGTATTATAGTTTCTTTTTCAATTTTACGAATTTATGTTGGTTTTCCTAACAGTTTTACGCGCCTTTTAGGTTTGGCAATATTGTCTAATCAGAGCTTGAATTCGCTTTCGATATTGATAGTGACAGTTTATTGTTAAATATATTGTGCAAAATGTGTGACTACAAAGAAAAAGAATAAAGGAGCTAATTTTAGCAAGGAGGAAGAATTGTTGCTCGTGCAGGAAGTGGAAAAAGAAAAACTTTATATAGAGTGCAAATGTTTTTATTCTAGAAATTAAAAATTCAGTCTTTACAGTGCAGAGAAATGTGTAACCTTAAGTAAAAATATTTATTATTTATATATGGAATAACTTTTTAAGAGAACAGTTAATTAAGTGTGTTCAATTTTTTGTCAGTTTAAAAAATTTGTTTTGTAGGATACGACTATCAGATGTACAAAAATAAAGCAATGACAACATTTAAATGTACTTTTATTAAATAAATGTAAGTACTAGAAAGCAGAAATAAATAATTTTATCGACGACTAAACAATAAAGTAGGTATTATATTAATCACTATTGGCTAATAATAACACTCATAATACCCGGAGGGAATAATGAAATGCGACGAGGGAATAATGGGCCATAACGTTACCATTATTCCCTGCATTCCGCCAATAAGAACATAACGTTCCTAACGTTGTCGTAGTAACGATATACAAGTCCGGCCATTTTACTAACTGTCTAACCGTCAAACGTCATATTGATATAGTAATCTGACATTTTCGTTTAATTATTTTGATATTTTTAAGTAATTTTCAGTTAGTCGTCGATAAAGTAGTGTATACTAACTCGCAATAATGACTATTATTCCCTCGAGCTGAGTTACTCCCTCGCCGCTTACGCGGCTCGGTTCGTAAATTCAGCTCTCGGGAATAATAACTGTCATTATTGCCTCGTTGTATAAACTACTATTATCGACGACTAAACAATAAAGTAGGTATTATATTAATCACTATTGGCTAATAATAACACTCATAATACCCGGAGGGAATAATGAAATGCGACGAGGGAATAATGGGCCACAACGTTACCATTATTCCCTGCATTCCGCCAATAAGAACATAACGTTCCTAACGTTGTCGTAGTAGCGATAGACAAATCCGGCCATTTTACTAACTGTCTAACCGTCAAACGTCATATTGATATAGTAATCAGACATTTTCGTTTAATTATTTTGATTTTTTTAAGTAATTTTCAGTTAGTCGTCGATAAAGTAGTGTATACTAACTCGCAATAATGACTATTATTCCCTCGAGCTGAGTTACTCCCTCGCCGCTTACGCGGCTCGGTGCGTAAATTCAGCTCTCGGGAATAATAACTGTCATTATTGACTCGTTGTATAAACAACTAATAATTATAATACATGAACATTCTATGAAATTTCTTTTCAATACGTCAATATGTACGTCTTCCAAATCGTAAGTTATATGAAATTGACATTTCTCACAATTTAATATAACTTACGAGTAGTATGAAGAAGAAAAAATTATATGTACATATTACAAGTTACTGAAATGTTCATTGATTAACAAACGCATCATTCCTAGCCCACCATTATCATTATTAGCAAATGCCTCTATGTAAAATTTTTCGTCAATCTACCCATTTCAACATTGTTTCGAGGCATGTAGATATAATCTGGCAGTAATGAGTATATAGCATTGGATACCCGTTTGATTATCCTACAAGATGAGGTCTTGGATATGCTAACAAAGTCTCGAACTGCAATAATGTAAAATAAAATTAATGGGTTTTAGCTGTAAGAACTTATTGAATATCTATCATAACAGTCAGACATGAATATTATTTGCAACGAGCCATGAGAAATCTCCTTGCAATAGGATTGGATGGACAGTAAAGCGCATAATTGCAAAAGAAAATCTTCGAACTTTTAGGAAATATACTGGATAGTGTAAACAACGTTTTTAGTTTTTGTACAACAAAAATAGAAAACATTCATTTCTGGCTACTGAAAAAAGAAGCTACCACCATTTTGTGCCTTTCCAGTGTTTCCATAGAAACTAAAAAAGTTAGTGTAAATGCGGACTTTAATTTTCAACATTTGCTACGTGCTTTTGGGTAATGTAATTTCCAAAATCACCACTCCTGTTACCAAAGGATCTAGTCGAGTTTACTACTTCCCGGAAATAGAAATTAAATCTGTGCAGCAACAATATTAACAAGGTCTAAGCAAGCCCCGTCTCTCAGACTAACAAGTAAGAATGGGTGTATAATGTGAAATAAAACAAACAAATGTTTAAGATTTACACTATATTTAATAACAACGACAGCTGTTTCGCTACACTATAGCTTCGTCGTCAGGTTGACATATACAATAGTAACTATCTACATATTGCCGTGGTCTCTTGCATATTAAAAATAATAGTAATAGCATTAAGAATTAATTTAAGTATAAAATAATATAAAAGAGACAGTAAAAATCAGCTTTATTGTATTCAAAGATTTCAACATAAGAGTATACTAAGTTGCATACATTTAAGTATAGAAAACACAGAAATAAAAATGAATATATATTAACAATTTAGATATTAAACAGGTACAAAATAAAACACGAGATAAATTTAAGCTATATATATTTCTTTTATAGAAAAGAGAAACAGGATGTATGGTTTGTGTATAATGAAAAACAAGCTGACTTTAAAAAATGCGTGAAAATTGCACTGAACATTTTGAATAATGGACCGTTGTTTAAAAATAAAAGAGAAATGAAAGCAAATAACCGAGAAAGGGCTATGCTTAAGGATGGAAGTGTGAAAAGAATTAGTCATTTAAATGCAATAAAATTGTATTTAGAAGACAAGATCCGATATGCACGAGAGAAAAATATAATTATAAGGAAGAATTATATTAATACGAATATACCTACATTGGAAGATACTGGATAATTTAAGTGAAAGACTTTTTTAAAAATGAGCGAACAATTCTCAGTGTGTTGACTTTTAGGTGAAGGAACTGTCAAAGACGATAAGTGCGTGTGTGTGTGTGTTCGTATCACGATGGCAACTTGGAAGGCAGAGATCTCACTGAAGACGCAGGCTGACAACTTAAATGGTAGTTCCAAGGATGGCGTTGAGAGCGGTCACGTGTCTTCCCGGGTATATAAATTGAAAAACAAGAATGAACAAGATGATTAGTTAGTTATTTGGAGAGAGATTAAAAGCAACTTAAAAAAGACATAAAATCGTAGGGTCAGATACACCACGATTGTATTCGTTCATTATTTCTTGTATTAGCATATTAATTTTATTTGTATTTAAGTTTCATTCATTATAAGAATTTTCTTTTGTTAATAATTTTGGTAAAAAAAAAAATGGCGTTTGAAGAGTTTTTCAATAATTCAAAGTAAGTTTTAGAAACAAAGATTTATCAGTGTTGCTATGCGTATATTGTAATATAACGTGCAAGTGTATATTCAATATAACGTTGTGCAGCAGGGATAATAGATATTGTCCTGTAATAATATACATACATTAGTTTTAACAACACAAATAGAAATTATTAATGGTGTTGGGTGTTAAGAGGATATAACGTGCAAATGTATATTTTCTGGCACTTTATAGGCATCATTAATTCTCAAAACAATTTTCTTATTATAAATTAATAATTTAAACTAGATTTTTAAGAAGGGAAGTGTTTTTGGGTGGAGGACTTTGAGATGCTGGACACAATACGTGTAAATGGTTGTAGCCAGTAATCAAATTCAAGCTTTTTCTCCGAACATTGACCATTGCGAAGTTCTAAGTCTATCAGAGCATTACGTGCGAATATAATATCTCTGATGGAATAGAATCAGCACAAAATATCAATAGAATACTAACATTAATTGAATTTTCTTTGTTTTGAAACAGGACAATATTTTATTTCTTATTTAAGCATTGAAAATATATTCGTTATATAAAACATTACAACCTAGAACAAGGTACAAATGTTTTCTTTCAATTATGTTCTTCCTTTATAATTAAATGGTGAATATAGTATAGCGATGCTATCTATTCTAAAAATAATGTTGAATAAATCATACAATTATGTCTTATATGGTTTCTGATTTTTTATTCAAAATAAGCTATAACCTTATCCCTATAATAAGAAAAACAAGAGAGAGGAGAAATTTAGATACACTGGTAGAATTCACGTATACTTATAAAGTACGTGCTGTTTTAAGAAAATAAATAAATATATTCAGGATAATAAAAAAATTATCATCATCTTTATTAGTTATGTTGCTGGAACAGCACACAGCATAATGTATTTGGCAATGCCTAACGTATGGCAATACTACAATTATTTCATTCCAAATAATTATGTTGCCACAGCAATATGTATATTATGTATATTATTTCACATTGAAAATGGATTTACATCAAGTAAAGACCAAGTCAATCCAAGATTTGGGTGTATAATATTTAATGTTGTCATCTGCTTCATGTTTTTTTTTCTTGGTTTATAATGTAATAAACATGGATTGAAAGTAGTATTTATTATTTTCCACACATAACATGCTTAGAAATTAAAAAAAAAATAATAAAAGAAAATAATAGACAAAGAAGTTTGGGTTTGTAATTTAAAATGAAAGTTTTTAATCGGAATGCACCATCTAACACATAAGAAGTGGTGTTAAGTACCTGATATTAAAGTATTCTTATGACGGTTGTAATTTCCTTGTACTATTTTTTTATTATGTTATGCTTTTAAAAATAAACACACACATATCAATCATCCATGTCAAGGTTTAAAATTTGATATCTTAACAATATCATCCAATCAAAAGAATACATGTATGTATTTTTTTAGATGTTTATAGCTTAGTTTTGTTTTGGCTATAAAATTAGTGCAAGGTTTGCAATTATTCTTATCATTTAGAAAAAATACAGTATTGATGTCTTTAAATGAGACCTGATAATTCGCTTTATTCTTTATTTAAATAATAAAATATATTGAAACTCTTTTATTAATAACATATTTTTAATTATTTCCAATGCTACGAGCATAGCGTCACATAAATTGTGTTTCTTCATGTTAATATTAATAATAGTGGTAAAAACTTCAATTGAAATATAGGGAGTGTTAGTATGCAAAGCAGGAAATTATTAACGCTTAAATTTAAAAAATAATAAAGTATTCGGTTTTAAAAGGGAGAGATTAACTTCTGTATTTAACTTACGCATTTCGACAAAATTGTTTTGTGTTACTGAATCGTTTTGGCAACCAACATGGACAAAGTACGAACTAGTCGATGATTTAATGACACTGCAAATTCCCATCCCATTTCAATAAAATTTAACTATTTAATTAATATACAGGGTGATTTATGAGCTCACCGACAAACTTTGCCATATGGAAGCGCTTGTTATTTTAACAAAAAAACATTATTGAAACATATGTCCGATTTCAATTATTTAAGGAAATAAAAGACTGCATTTTTTTTTAAATTTATTTCATAAACACTTACACATTCAAATAAATTGCTCAAATCTCAAAATCATGTAAATAGTTAATTATATTAAGTGTTCAAAATGTCCTCCTCCCGCTTCAATGCATGCTTCACAACGACGAACTAAAGAGTTTTTCACCCGAACAAAAAGGTATGGTTCATTTCTAATTTGTGTAGCAGCATTTGTATTCTCTGTAACAACTGTGGTCGTGTATTTCTCCTCTTGATAAACAATTTGCTTCAGGTGTCCCCAAAACAAGAAATCCAAAGGATTTAAGTGGGGTGATCGCGGAGGCCATGCAATTGGACCATTATTACCAATCCATCTGTTTCTAAAGTGCTGGTTTAACCACTCAACAACTACCCGTCCGCGATGTGGTGGAGCACCGTCCTGCTGGTACCAAATAGTTGCAATAACGTTAAGAGGTGTATCTTCAAGAAAGTCAAAGATGTTGTTTAAAAAAATTCTGTGAGTATTTGCGTCCAAACGTTCTTCCAGAACATGCACAGGTAATAGGGTATCGTTGAAGATTCCACCCCATACGTTGATATTGAATCTTTGTTGAAAATTACGTTTCCTAATCGCATATGGGTTTTGTAATGACCAAATATGATCATTATGGTAATTGTTTATTCCGTCTCCTGTAAAGCACGCTACATCGGTCCTCAGAACATTTGTAATGAAGTCATTATTTTAAGCATGTTGCTGAAATAACCAATTACAAAATGCTAGCCGTCGCTGAGCATCTCCAATTTGTAAACCATGAACATTTTGTCGATGGTAAGGATGAAGGACTTTGCGGTTCAAAGTACGCCATACACCTCTTAACGTTATTGCAACTATGTGGTACCAGCAAGACGGTGCTCCACCACATCGCGGACGGGTAGTTGTTGAGTGGTTAAACCAGCACTTTAGAAACAGATGGATTGGTAATAATGGTCCAATTGCATGGCCTCCGCGATCACCCGACTTAAATCCTTTGGACTTCTTTTTTTGGGGACACCTGAAGCAAATTGTTTATCAAGAGCAGATTAATACACGACCACAGTTGTTACAGAGAATACAAAATGCTGCTACACAAATTAGAAATGAACCATACCTTTTTGTTCGGGTGAAAAACTCTTTAGTTCGTCGTTGTGAAGCATGCATTGAAGCGGGAGGAGGATATTTTGAACAGTTAATATAATTAACTATTCACATGATTTTGAGATTTCAGCAATTTATTTAAATATGTAAGTGTTTATGAAATAAATTGAAAAAAAAAATTTGCAGTCTTTTATTTCCTTAAATAATTGAAATCGGACATATGTTCAAATAATGTTTTTTTGTTAAAATAACAACCGCTTTCATATGGCAAAATTTGTCGGTGAACTCATAAATCACCCTGTATAGTATATATAGTTTCGGTTAGTAAAAAACTATTACAAGAAAGTCAGTTACAAAATTGAATATTATAAATAAAGTTATTATAAAGATTTACTTTTCCATACTCATATTTTATTTAATACTTGGCTCTTCTGTTTAGTAGACAAACATTGTTGACAAATTCGTATTATTTAGACGACAATTATAACTAGTGAATATTAGTGTTTGTGACAAACCTAAAATGAATTTTGTAGGTTATATTACTAAGTAGATAAAATTTTGCAATATCTTTAATTTGACGCCATTTTAAATTATTGGCGTATGTCGTTCGTCAAAGCGATTCAACCATATACTGAATGTGCCGCGAGATCAAAAACTATATTGATAGGTTTGCCATAGGATGTAAAACGTCTGTCGTAAGTTATAATAATAATAATAATAATATAATTTATTTTAGTGACATGTGTACATACAAAGAAAACATACATGTGTGAAAACGCCAAAAATAAAAACTACAAAATATAGGTAACAAATCATTGATTCAAGAAGTCCTCACAGGAGTAACAATTTAAAATTAATAGTAATTCCTTAACTTTGAGTTTTTTTTTAAACCTTCCTGTTTTATCTAGGATGGAGTTTATTGTATAGTTTACAACCACTATAAAGAAGATTTCTTTGAAAAAGTGCTGTTCTATGCTGAAATGGCAGCAGGTAATTATTTTGCCTTGTACTGTATTTGTGGTCTATACTGGAGGTGAAAGATGACCTGTTTTCATGTACAAATGACACTACTTCCAATATGTATATGTCAAAAAACGTTAGAATTCTTTCTTTTCTAAAAGCAGGTCTACGGGACTCTTTCAATATCAGGTTATTTATGCACCTTACAGCTTTTTTGCATCAAAAATATCCTCTGGGCACCTCTGCAATGACCCCAATGAATTATACCATATCGAATTCTGGAAAACACATTCGGGTAGTAGTATGTCTTCAAGATTTCGAAACTGCAAGAATTCCGCAGATTATATATTGCATAGCAAACCCTACTCAGCTCACTGCACAAAACATCAATATGGGCGGACCAAGTCAAAGACCCATCCAACTCAACCCCCAATACCCTCCATGAACTAACCAAGTCCACAGAAGTTTGATGTAGGTTAATTTTTGTTTCCCTAAACTTTAATTGACTTTTAAATAAAATACATTTGGTTTTTGTATCATTAACTAATAGCTTATTGACTGACATCCAATTTTTTATCTGTGTGTAGATCCTGTCTGCATTAGCATCAATGATTATATTAATATCATCCGCATAGAGAGAGACTGCGGCCAATGGTTTTATAAGTTTTGGCAGATCATTAATGTAAATTAAGAACAATATGGGACCCATCACTGAGCATTGTGGGACCCCCACTGTTACCTCTCTCTCAACTGATATTTCTCCATAACATGTAACTCTGCCTTCTGTCCCGGAGATAAGACTCAAACCATTTGTTCACCCTACCACGAATACCATACCTATGCAGTTTATAAAGAATAATTGTATGATTTATACAATCAAAAGCCTTTGACAAATCAATGCACATTGGTGAACATGGCAAATTAGAATCTACACTAGTAATGGCCCTCGTAAGGCATTAAAACAAGGCAGTATTCGTAGAATAACTAGGACGAAATCCATGCTGATCATCAGAAAATAAATCAGAGTTTTTAAAGTATTCAGTTAATTTAGTAGTAACAATTATTTCTAAAATCTTTGAGAAGACTGACGCAACACATATTGGTCTATAATTTGCAAAATCGTTGCAGTCTCCCTTTTTATGAATCGGTTTTATCAGTGCTACTTTTAGAGTTGATGGAAAGATCCCATGATTAATCTACAAATTAAATGAGTATATAAGAGCCTCAATAATTAGCCAATAACAGTATTTAATTATACGGGCTGAGATATGATAATATCCCTCTGAGGAATCTGCATTTAATTTACCAACTGCAATTTCAATATCATTTTTGTCTATATTCGGAATGAAAAACGAGTTATTAACTAGGTCAATTACCATTAAGTGCCATACTGTCATTAATATTTGTCATTATATTTTTGCTTGGTATCCATGGATTTCCTTTTTAAAAATGCAGTTAATTTGGGATACTTTTTAATATCAATGTTTTTCTTTAGTAACAAAGTGGATTTTCATAGACAAAATGCTTCACAAAGTAAAATGCGAAATAAACGAGGGAAACTTCTTCAGTAACTGCTGTGACTATTCAGAATTACACCAATGTTCAAGTATAGAGTACGCTTTCTGATACCTGTCTTTAGATTTATTTGGTAGTAAATCCATTGCTACCAAATGACAGACTTTTAAATGACATATTTGTCACATTGGTGTTGCGGTCTTTTTTTCACGGTACACTTGCAGATAATTTAATTTTTTTAATTAAATATTAACCAAATGGTAACTAAGTAAACATTACTAGATTCAGAAAAAAATTACCTACCAGACTAAACGAAAACACTACAGGTGTCCATTTAAAACAAAAAGTTGATTATCGAGGCAGCGTTGAAAAATTAAGATTATGGGCAGTTTATAGAGTTTGTCAAACCATTTTTAATAATTGAATTATTTATTTGAAAAATTGAGATTATGGGCAGTTTATAGAGTTTGTCAAACCATTTTTTATAATTGTATTATTTATTGAAATCGAATAATAAATAAAAATGTTACGGGATGGAGCGGTTTTTATCAAACAGCCTGTATACTGTTTGAATCTCTCGGTAATACCAAAACAATCGAACATTAAACTCTCATATCTCTACACGAAGTGTTCGTTCGATAACCTCGGTAATATCAAAATACCAGTTGTTCAAATTAAGTTCATCTTCGCCTTGACTTCATTGAATTTGCTAGATAAAACTTTTGCTTGCTTATATAGATATTGCTGATTGAATATACTGGAAAGTTTCCAAATAACTTTTAAACCGAAGTAACTTTTTCCACGGAAAATATCTTTCTGAGCGACTGGGTCTTGGTTTGAATTTTCGATAAATTGAAAATTTTCATGCTAATAATATTCTAAATTGTCTTGAAATGTATGACTACTGTAAAATCACTGCATTCAAATTGAAATCTACATTGTGGAATATGGTAGATATTGATCGACTAGTCTGTGCCAAGCATTATACTAGAGTACTTTTAAATACCTAGCAGATTTTAACTGTTTTAATTCTATATTCATAGACAATGAATAATATTAAAAAAATATAAATCCAAATTATAAAGTAATACAGAAAGATTGAATATCTATTATAAAATGTTTTCCAGAAAAACATGATTCAACGGGATGTCGCGAAATTACAAAAAATTATATTACACATTATTTTAAAATTAAACATTGTTTATTTGTTTTTTATATTAACTACTTTAATATTATTATTTAAATATAATTTTACAATACAGAGTATATCACTACGAGATTTCGGTAGAACAATATAGAAAACTAACGAGAGTTGAGTTTTGAAATTATGTAAATATTAGTTCTGCCTTACATTCTTTTGATATAAAATAGTTTAAAATTTTTGCTTCTTCCGGTTACACCGGAAATGTATATCAACTTTCTTATTTTAAATAGAATACCCCATTTTTTATGCTTGATTCGTATTTCCGACATAATTTTAAGGCTAGTTTATTAAATAAACTTTGCTCTGAAGTTAGCCACTTTCCAAGTATTGCAATTTTTGTAAAAAAAAATGAGAGCTGTAGGATATTTCTTATAAAAACATTCCCAATAATTGAATGCATGTCCAGATTTAAAATTCTAGGTAATTATTTTGGAAGGTACACTGCTTCAAATGCAGTATTATAAACTTTTTAAAATAATACAGGGTGATCAGAAAAAATTTTAAACATTTTATTCAGAAAATATCAATATAGTGTTATTTTTAAATATCAATCTACATTTTTTCAACTTCATTAGATTCCACGTTCAAAATTAGGTGCAGTATGTATTTACTTTCCTATAACTAAAAGCTTTAGTTATAGAGTTATTTTGGAAAATGCATGAATTGAGTTTTATTTTGGATAATCAATTAGGCTATGGAAATTCATGTCAATAAATAAAAACAAAAACAGGTCATTGTTTAATAATATCCTAAAACATTTAAATAAAAACTAGACAATATCAAGAAGAAGTAGTCTTAATAATAGTTTCTAATAATCTAAAAATTAAGTTTTCAAACACATCACCACCTCTATCTAACACTTTCTTATTCTTTTTAAAATGTTTGTACGTGTAGCACTCTGTATCATTGCATTATTTAACGCACCTAGCACTCTGGCCATCATATCTTCTTTGGTGGAAGCTGGTGTACTGTGTGCTTTATCTTTAACATAGCCCCAAATAAAGAAATCTAGGGGCGTTAAATCGGATGATCGTGGTCGAAGCCTATAAGGTCCTTTATTTCCGATCCACCGGTCATAAAATATTTTTCTAATACTTCCCCAATAGTTCTAATATTTAATCGACACAATAGCCATTTTTGGTCGGAAGATAGCCATCGAGTTGTTAGGCAACGATGTTTCCCGGAGTCTTCGAGTTTCAATGTATTTTGTGCAGAAGAAGTTCGTAGTGTATGGTTTCAGATGGATGGTGCAGCAGCACATAGTACTAGATTTTTACAATACTTTGCTTGGCCTGTCCATATAACATTTTTTTGTAAAATCGTCGTCTTCTTGTGATTTTATTAAACCACACACAATACTGAGCTGCAAAATCGGCTTCTGTAATATGTTGAACAGGATGAAATTTGTAAGCATGCCACTTGCTCTTTTGCAAAATTAGATGTATGCTCATGTGTTGTAAAGTAAGCCAATGCTGTTACCTCCACATTTTCATTATCAACAATAGGTTTTTCTCTAGTTGTTTTCGGCAAGATTTATCCGAAGGAAATGCAATTTTTTAAAAGGTTGCTTAGAATACTCTTGGTAGGTTTGACCGGTTTTGGATATTTCTCTGCATAGACACGATATGTCCTGTCGATTACTCTATTACATTCACCATATGTAATTAGTAGATTCAAAAAATCTGCGTTATTAAATCCAGATCGCGACATTCTCAAGTATTCAGAAACAGAAGATAAAGAAAACCATGAATAACTCCTATAAATACCTTACTAGTGACAGGTAATATGATTGCAATGTGCTTTAATTTATTTAGATAAATTTCCATATCCTAATTGATTATATAAAATGAAACTTTAAAGGTATTGATACATTTTCCAAAAGAAGTATGAAACTAAGACGTTTAATTATAGAGAAGTAGTACATAATTTTGATATTTTCTGGATAAAATGTTTAACATTGTTTTCTGATCACCCCGTATTATTTTGAAAAATTTGTAATACCGCATTTGAAGCAGTATAGTTTACAAAATAATTACCTAGAATTTTAAATCTGTGCATGCATTCAATTATTGGGAAAGTTGTTATGAGTAATAGCCTACAACAATGAATTTTTTTACAAAAATTGAAATAAAGTGACTAACTTCAGAGACAAAGTGTTGCGTGCTTTTGGCACTTCTGACTAATTTCATTTCAAAATATTAAATAATATCTGTTTACTTAAACCAGCAATTATTAAATTACTTAAGAATTCCAAATTAATTGTGATATCATTCTTTTGGCTCCTACTGTACACTATTATTAATCTTAATACGCAAAATGTATTCAAAAGTTAAAATACATGTATTGCAATTTCACAGCCAAGCTTGTTCCAATTTGTGATGAGATCATTCGTCATATTTTATTTTCAAATACTTATTTCTTAAAAATAACATCTGAATAACAACGTTTATAGTCTAAAGTAGAATTCTTTTTATAAAGCAAATATTATAATCACGTACGACACTTTTCTCAAATACCCCTTTGTATGACACGATGAAAACTGGATTTCTGCGCCGCAAGTATGCTCGTGTTATCAATAGCCCTTTATTTAACAATACCCTGGGAATCGAGCAATTGAATCTATTACGTCGTATGCGTCGTGTGCAAAAATTCCTTCTTGGAGAAGTCGAGAACCTTCTAGAATCCGGAAACAGGCGTGTTTTCACCCCTCTCCGAAGGTACGGATAAAAAGGCAAGATCGCTTAAAAATAGATATATTTTTTTAACCGCCTAGTGACCATCCACATATCTAAGTAATTTTAAGTGTAGACTATTGGCGGTCGGTGGCTATCAAATGTTTGATACGTAGCCCAGCAGCAATTTAAAATATTAAGATTGTTACCACAGTGTACGTAATATAGCAGTGTCAAAAGCTAGTCAAGTGACGATTTAACGTGCCTAGTGGTTCTTAAAATTATCAAATGATCATTAGTCCAGTCTAAGAGAAGATTCGGCAGATCACGATAATTCACATTATGGGAATTTAAAGCAATCTTGATACTGACCCGTTGCCGTCGGATTCCGTTTCCTGTCAAACTACCGAAGAAATCCATCTCGTCTTCGGGGAAAGTCATCGACCCGTCGCATACCCGCCAACCACGATTATTATCGTATCTGTACACTTCAAGGTAATTAAAGTATTACTTATGTCTCAGAGCGCTTAAAAATTATTGTACCGTCGCTACAAAAAAAATCAAAGACCATTCCTTCTGGTTTTGTAACAATACATCTGTATTATATAGTTCCGTCGGATAGCGTCAAAATAGCTTTGAGGATTAATCCATATCTCGTTTGTTCACATTATTATTAGAATAATTACACTACTGTAAATAATGGTATTAATCTGAAATTTCGAGTTCATTGTTAGAATCTTTGTACTATTGCCTATAATATCGTAACTTTAAGTTAATCTTTTAAAAGTTCCAATACGAATTATTCACTTTGTCAAATTAATACATACATTAGTTGTTGCATTTTGTTCAAAATTTAATATCCGATTTTAATTTACCATGTGTATTTTTAACGAAGATATTGTAATACGTTATTAGTGTTAATCTTTGTGTAATATCCGATTTTAATTTACCATTTGTATTTGTTTTACGAAGATATTGTAATACGTTATTTGTGTCAATCTTTGGGTAACAATAATTTATCTGTCTGGCCAGATTATCAAGTTAAGAATTGTGTAATCTGATGTAAAATGTGCAAATGAAACCTCTGTTTATTAGTGTTAAATGTTTATTGTACCTTGCTTTCAATTAATTCATGTAATAAATATTGTTAAGTTTACGACACTTGTGTTCTAAATTGATTATCCTTCGTTCTTTGAGGTAACGCCATAAGCTCAGTGAATGTTTCTTACTTTCCTTCACTAACATATCTAGAGCCACGATATGCTAATTCTAGTGATAATAAAATTATGATCATATTAATCAAAGTGAGTGGCGTCCAGTAATAACTTTATAAATAATCACAAGATCAGTAAGCAGTTAGCTATCTAAAATAATCAACACCGGTTACCTGAGGAACTTTTGATTGGGGACTGTGAAGCATAAGATTAAGGTAGGTGAGTTTTGTCATTAAATTAAATATGCGCATTCATTCACTCTTTGTTCAATTATTAGTCATATAGGTTTATTACAATAATAAATATTAAACGACCCTGAGATACTGGATGCAGACTGTGCTACTGGGCTTATCACTCTGTTCTCGCATCCAGTACCGTTGCTGATTAGAAAATATTTATGTAACAAATCAGTTAACCCTTTAGTACCTTAAACAATGTGTTATGGAAAATACTTAGCAACAAAAGTTTATTATATACACTAGCCTTAAAATTAAATAATAGAAATAAAAATATATTTTATCATTAATATGAATTTTAAAATGGCAAATGGGTAAGAATTAAAATTTTTAATAATTGCAATATGCAACTAGATGATGTATTTGCTGGTTCATTAATCTGTGATATACATAGAGAGAAAGTACTTCGTTTGGTTAGCTGAAAGCAGTCATGCAGTATTGCGTGTAAAGCTGAAGTGCATTTACAGCAAATGTCTCCTAAATTTGCTTATGGGGCGGTATTGCTTGATTAGTGTTTGTACTGCGGCTACAGGTCTCGGATATGTCATCCGCATGAATTAGAGAACCACATTTTTATTTGAAGTAATTTCGTTAAATAATATATCGCCAAAATTTTATACGATAGAAGAAAAATATTCAACGCATTTATTAAAATAATTATTATAACAAAAATCCCAAATCATTTCAAAGGTTTCTTTTCTATAAAAAAATTTCAAAATTCGGACCGGAAGTAACACTTTTACTCCTATCGAGTAGCACTTTTTTTTTCGAATATCTTGCAAAGTATGCATTCTATAGAGTTTATTAAGAGAATAGAAATATTTATAATAGGATTTTGATTAATTTTTGTATAAAAAAATATATAATTTGGAACGCTCATACGTATAAGAAAGTCGTGTGGTGGCCACACCTCATTTTTTTGATTCCTTTCTTTAGTAGTAGTAAGGAAAATATGTGTACGCAGCAGTTGCTACGGTATGAAAATATATTTCTGTATAAAATTATTAATCTATAATATTGTTTTTTCTTCTTTTTTTTTGATAATTTATTACATGTCTTTCTTAATTTAACAGTGTACCGCAATCAGTATATCCTATTTAATTTAGGGTAATAAAAAGCAAATATTGGAGATAAAGCGCAGTGGACTTTGATTAGTAACTGATGCATAGCGGTGTCAAAATTTTTTATTAGACGATGTATTAATAGTAGTTTTATTACATAGATTGATTGAACTTGTTGTAATGCAAACACAGCTAAAGACTATTACACAAGTTTCGTAAAAGCAAGAAAAAAATCGTACCTATCAAGTACAGATCTCGATATGATTGTTTTATTGAACATTGAAAAATCATTAAGATTTCTAACACTTTTGGATATTTTCTTCAGAAGTATTAATAAAATTTTGAAAAAATATAAATATTTACGATAACGTTGAACAAAACCCGTAGATAAGATTTTCTATACAAGATACGTGGTTTTAGAATTAACCGACCTAACAAAGAAAACGCAAAAATTTGGAGAAAAATATCTTTATTTTTGAACATAGTTTTCTGTTAGCTCGGTACATTTATCCTAGCGATGTTCGATAGCTTAGATATCCTGTTTATTGTGTGAACCACCTAGCTCTTCAAAACAGCCATAAACTGCACACTTCATATCTTTATTTTAGGCATATCTTTTACCAGCAAGTCATTTTTTCAAGTTTCGAAAATAATCCGGGGGGGGGGGAATCTGGATGGCAGGGTACGTAAGAAAGCAATTCGAACTATAAGTCATTAATTTAAACTTTAACTCATTGACTTTGGCCACTGCTATAACAGGTATGTAAACTGGTGCATTGTCTTGATAAAACAACACTTTCTTTTTTGCCAAATGCCGTCGTTTACTCTTGATTTCATCACTCAAATGCTGGAATAAGTTCGCATAATACTCTTCATTGATTGTATTTCCTTTTTCGAAAACATCAATGTAAATTATCTCACACAATCTAAAAAAACTTACGATATGAACTTGCCTCCCCCAGAATTATTACTGCAGGAGTTCCACAAGGCTCAGCCCTCTCCCCACATCTATATGCCATCTACACTGCCGACATCCCCAAAACTGAAAATTCATTACTTGCCACCTACGCAGATGATACCGCTTTACTCACTAGCTCCATCAATCCCCAAATCGCCCTAAGAAATCTGCAAAATGCCGTCAACAACATTACAGCTTGGTGCCAAACCTGGCGAATATCCATTAACGGAGAAAAATCTCAGGCCATAGTCTTCCGACGGAAAGTCAAACCACTAAAAGGACACCTCTACATAAACCATCAAGAGGTCCCATGGACACCACAGGTAAAATACCTTGGTGTGATACTCGATCGTAGGTTAACATACTCAAACCACATCAGGAATGCCTGTAAAAAAGCAAAAGCAACCAGAGGAAGACTATGGCCACTCCTGGGCGCAGCCAGCACACTTTCAAAGAAACTGAAACACCTAATATACATTCAAGTCCTTCGACCGACGATGTCATGCGCCGCACAGATTTGGGTAAACGCCGCCCCGACGCACATTAAATCACTACAACGAATTCAAAACACCTTTCTCTGGATGGTGCTGCGAGCCCCATGGTTCATCCGTAATACACAAACACACAGGGATACCAACACGCCGACAATAGACCAACATATAAGAAGCCTCACAACAGATTTTTACCATGACATGGAAAAATCACCCAAACACTGCTCTCTCAGCTACTATGAACTACGACCCGCAGGATTACCTGCCAATCAAGCGGCCCCGCCTCGCCCTCAACAACAATTAATCCTCCGGTGAAGTTTAGTCCTCAATATTCGTAAGCCACGATCAAACCTTAAACAGACTATAAGTAAAAGGCCCAAGGCCTGACTTTTGAAAACACTATAAGAAGAAGAAGAAGAAGATGAACTTGCCTGTAGATGAAACACTCTTCGCCCTCTTTGGAGTCGATTTTTCCTTTTCAGTTCACTGTGTTAACAACTCCATCGTGTCAAGTGTGAAGTTATGGACCAATATTTCATCCATGGTTATTAATCGTCGTAAAAACTTGGCTTCATTGTTGAGAAACATCGCCAAACACACGAATAAAACATCCTCACAATACTGTTTTTGTTCAGTTGTAAGCACCCATCTTGTGCACAGATTTCTCATGTCCAAATATTTGGTCATATGCGATTTACAGTACTTTTTGAAAAGTTTAGCACATCTGCTAGTTTGTGTACTTTCAGTCGTTGGTCATCCAATATTATTTTGTGGATTTTCTTCACTATTTCTGGCGTAGTCACCTAATTTGGTCGACCATTGCAACATTCGTCTTGGAAACCAATATTTTACTATTGTAAACTAAGGAGCAGACTCTCTCAGAGTAGAATCTAGCTCGGCTTTGATATTGGGTAAAGTGAGACCTTTCAAATGAAAATACTGTATCACATAAAGGTGACCAATTTTTTCTATCTTTACAAATTCACTGACAGCGTTCATTATTGATGACTGCCAAATAAATACTAAACAACATCGTCTTCAAACTTCAATCTTAAGCTCTATAGGGTTGGTGCTTTCCGCCATAGTAATTTATTTCAAACAACAACCTCCATTTATCCGTCAGGTCAGATATTTCTGGGACCACCCTCGTATTGGAGATATAAGATCAATGTTCATTAATGGAACTCTTAGCCAATACTAATATTCGAAAATTATAACATAAAATATGCGAAACATTACACACTTCATAGAACTTTAGAAATATTTTCAAAGTAATATTAATCAAAATTTCAGATAACTTTTTTTATGTCCTAAGAAAACAGTATATTAAATCCATCTAGGTACATATTTTTCAATTGTAATAATTCAATTACTCAGTTCTCTTCCATACATTTCATTTCGTGGACGATATGGAAATAAAAATCCACGTGGAAATAATATATGCATATAAAAATGGGAATAAAAAATAACCTATTTTGTAAATAGCCTGGAAAACAGTTTTTTCTATCGTATCTCTTTATTTTGCGTGAAGATTATCCGTTGACAGAGTGATATATTCGTAGTGTAATTGATAAGTGCTTGTCCTATTTAAGGAAATTGCCTTCCGTCATTTGTTTTTCTACGAAGATTTTCAGGAACGTTCTCAAAATGGGTTAGATATAGAAAAAAACACCAAGTAAGCTTCATCATGTGTGATATGAAAGAAGCGTAATGTCATCTACGTATGTACGTGTGTAGTGGAAATAGTACAAGATGTCATGTATAGCGGTAGTGAACAATGTTCTAATTACTAGGTTTTCTCGAAGTCTCAATGATTTTCTAATAAATGGATGTTCGCATTAGACTCTTCTTAATTGCTATATGAGGCGTGACTTCGTATTGTTGGTATACGAGGGCTGTTCTCTTTCCGCTGAGCCTGGTAAAATAAAACGCAATTTGTTTACAAAGAAACATTTATTTATAATTTTTCAAAGTATTTTCCTTCACAGACAATGCATTTTTGCAACCGTAAAAACCAGTCTTGAAAATATTTTCTCCCATCTGCTCGTCTTGGTTTGTTTATTTTATTTTTAAAGTCATCAACCGCTTCTTCGGCCGATGTAAAACGTAAACCCCTTAATTTATCCTTTACCCGCGGAAATAAGAAGAATTCATTAGGTGCTAGATCTGGACTATACGGCGAATGATCCATTATTTCTATGTTTTGGGCATTCAAATACTCAGTTATTCGAGCGGCAGTGTGGGCCGTTATCTTGATGCAAGATGAGCCTTCCTCTTGGCCGTTTTTCGCCAACATTTTGGAGAACCTGAGGCAAACAAACTATAGTGTACCATTCTGATTAACAGTACGGCCACCCTCCAGTGCTACAATGGAAAAGTACCCAGTAATTCCAAAAAATGACAATCTTCTTGTTTCGACTATTTTCTCAAATAACTTTTGTTGGCGCCGATTCATTCTCAAAGAGCCAAATTGTCGATTGCTGCTTTTTTTGGGATCATAGGGTTAAAGCAATCAAGTGTAGATTTGCATCATATCACACGGTCTTCTTTTTGAATTGAAGTCAAGTTGTGGGGAATCCACCGAGAACAAACCTTACGTACCTTCAAATGTTGTGTAAAATAATGTTAATTGCTTTCACACCAACCCTTAAACGTGCTTGAATGCTTCTGACAGTAGTATGCCGGTTTTCTACAATCACGTTCCGAATAAGAGCATTATTTTTTTCTGTAACTGCCGTTTTTGCCTTAGGAGCTCGAAAACTGTCATTTAAAGAAAGTCGACCGCGTTGAAATTCATTGTACGGTCGCGGTTACATAAAAGCGACCACTAATTTGACATTTTGTGTTATTTTCATAAATTTTGGTAAATCAGGCTTTTAAAATGTTATATATGTTGTCAGCAATGACAGCAAAAATTAAGTAATATCACAGACTAAACAATCCAGACCGGCAACTTAGTCCTAGATTTTATCCAGGCTACTCATCCTTGTTTAGCAAACGTAAATCCCGCGCCAATATGCTGCTAGTGCCATCTTCGTACCAAGTTCACTGATGTGTGACAAGGATAGAAGATCTTGGATATTTTTTTTCAAGTAGTTGTCGGTCTGGGTTGTTTAGTCTCTGGTAATATGATATATGTTATTACAATAGGAAAAAGTGCCGGTCGCTTTTATGTAACCGCGACCGTACAACCCCTTTACGGTAGCGAAACAAGGCGACCTGTCACCAAACACTCGATTGATTTCCTCAAAACATTCTTTACTGCTTAAGCCACGCTTGAAATTGTAAAAAATCACCTCTCGATAATGTTCCTTGTTCAGTTCCATGATTTATTGGCGAAAGGAGTACTTTAAACTAATGTAACTTACAAACAATCAGGTATATATGACAACTGTCACAATAACTAAACTTGTAAACAACTGATTGTCATACAAAATTTGTCTGTATATATTTTCTAATAAATCTTTACAAGTAAACTTTCGATTTGTTTAAGTATTCTGATAAATTCTGGTAAAATTGTAATTTTCAAGCGAACTCAATATGTTGGGTAGTTACTGTAGATATATGAATAAAAGCATGGAAAGATAATAATCTTATAACTTCGAAACGTGTCCCCGCAAGTATAAGATGGTGCTAAGTCAAATATTAATCGTATAATCCTCTTTTGCGCAATAAATACACGCGTCTCGCCTAGCAAACTAGCCTAGATTAAAACGTATTAAGATAGTGAGTAATTAACAAGGGTATTCTATATATATAAGGAATGTATGTATGTGTGTGGGTGGGTGTGTATGTTCCCTATAGACTCCGAAACCGCTGAACCGATTTTAATGAAATTCAGGAAAACTCTTGCATAGCCTGGGAGTGCTTCTGTAAAGTTTGGTGCCAATCGGACAAAAAATAAAAAATTACCATCATTTTTCAAAATTGCGTTTATTTGGGGCGTAGCAACACATGCCGGGTATCGCTATATTTAATACTATTCATACATCTTTTGACATATTGACCATTTGATATTTGTTATAATTGTCGTCAAAATAATACAAATTTGTGGAATGGAAGTTTTAAATAAAATGTTGGTATAGAAGAGTTATTGATTACTTGCTTTCATGTATGAGTTATCAGTAGACGTAGGTAAATACACATCCTTAAATATTACTAAATCAGTTTAATTGTTCTGTTCTCATACTGTTCCTGTTAAAGTGAATTTATATTGGCATTGAGTCGTAGCCTGTTGATCGTGTTTGGCTATGTTGATTGCTGAAACGATTCTACAATGATTTAAATATTTTGCCGCGACGCTGTATCATGGTGGACTGGAACTTGTATCAGTGACTTCCCTTCTAACCTCGGTATGTTCATATGAAGATCAAATATAAACTTCGTCCTCTGGCTAAATTTTCACTAATGTAACTACTTTTTATACTTAATAAATTCTTCCTAATCCAATATGGTATGTATTCTATATTAATATATTGAATATATTACGATTTAAATTTATAACACTTCACTATCTCTTTCAATATTTATCTAGAGATATGTCAGAATATCTTTATTCTAACACTTTTGAACTCCTTTAGTATTATTATAGTGTAAATATCGGCGAAATTATTCTAATTTTCCGATTTACACAACTGCTTCTTTTAAAAATTCAGTTTAAACTCCTTATTTATTTTTCATTCCCTTGACAATATTGTTAATTTTTCAAAATTGTCCAATTAAAAATTTACACAAGATAATTTTATACAACATAGAGTTTAGATCTATTTAGTTACTTTAAATGCTTTCCAAAATTAACTATACGTATAATTATAATTCTTTAATAATTTAATTTAGTATATCAAAAATTATTTCTATCAAATTTCTAACGAAATGTCAATGAACTGTCAGATCCATATATTATGAAATTTGGCGCGTCCTTTTAATCAATTTTTACTATTCATTTTTCAAATTTGATTTCTTATTTCCTTCTCACACCATTAACATCAATTAAACAAGTTTTTACAAATTAATATTACACATCATAATACAACAATTAATATTCAAATCTCTTCTTTTCAGATTTTGGTGAAATTCAAAGAAAAGTGACCATCTAACAACCACTCATTATACAGGTTTATCATGAAATATATATAAACTATTCAATTAATTACTAATAAATTATACTATGAGTAATAATCCAATATGTTTCTCTTTCAAATATACAATTTTACAAACACTAAATATCTAATAAGAAACTTCATTTACATGAATGAAACATATAATTATAACTTGTTAGTGTGAATACGCTAACTATATCAATATATATACAGGGTGGGGCACCTCATTTCCGTCGGTTTATATACGAAAAGCGGTAATACTTTTTATTTTTATTTTTATTAAAGGTTGTGTAGGTTCATTAGGGGCACGTTTTAAAATTATTTTGAAATATACAGAGTGATCCAAAAAAATTTGGCGCACCAAAGTTATTAAAATTTAAATGGAACACCCTGTATATTATGGGATATTTTGATGCTATAGGCTAAATTAAGGCCACTTACTGTTATATTCCCTATTCCTAACTCAACCTCTTTTCGAGATATTTCACTATTTTTGAAAATGTAGATCAAAATTTCAGAGTCATTGCTGGCTTCCATATTTGAGCGAATTATTTTAAATTGTATTTATAGTTTACTCAAAGCATTAGACTATAAGATAAGGTAAAGTTGATATCTAAAAATTATACAGGGTGTTTAAAAACTACATTTGTGTTTTGACTAACATTAAATGCAAATAACTTTCATATTTTAAATGGAACAGCCTGTATTTATTGCCATATTTAGATTCTAATTTTAATTTTTTTTGAAACTGTATTAGGGTTTCCTATACCTATCTCTTATAGTTTTTTGCTAATTTAGGATTTTCAGTTTCAAACACTAATTTCTTGCAAAATATTTTTCAAAATGCTAATATTTATTAACCTATCGGGTTGATTGGTTTTGTTTCACATTAATTAAAAGGCGTCATAACTAGGTAAATAAGAAATACATACTTTATTAAACAAACAACAAACTTAAATTTTAAAAGAAAACTAATGTTTTAACAAATGCTCGAAATGATATCCATCTGTTTCAATGCATAATCGAATTCTCTCTTGAAAGGACTGTTTATGTTTAACTCTTGTTAAAATATTTGGTGTTCTAGAACGAAACGCTATTCTTATTCGTTCTCTCATATCGTCGGGTGTGGTTGGTGGCGTATCATAAATGATATTCTGGACATATCCCCATAAGAAAAAGTCGGGACTCGTTAAGTCTGGGGATCTTGCTGGCCAATTCTGTGGACCGCCGCTTCCTATCCACCTATTGGGATATTGCCTATCCAATTCATTTCTTACATATACTTGAAAATGCGCTGGCGCACCGTCTAGTTATAACCACATCCTTTGACGAATTTTAAGTGGTATATTTTCCAAAAGTACAGGCAAATTGTCTCTTAAAAATCGAAGAAACATGGCGCCGTTTAAGTGACCATCAAAAAAGAACAGACTTGCGTTCCAATTATTCTACCCCATACATTGACACACCATCTGTGTTGCCTATCAATAGTTCTAAAAAATGGGGATTTTCGTCACTGTAGTAATGAAAATTATGTTTATTAACTAATCCGTTATTGTGGAATGATGACTCATCCGAAAAAAGTACAAAATCGAAGAAATTTTCATCTTCACTAAACTTTTCTAAAACCCATAAACAAAATAGGAGTCGTCTATCGTAATCTACTTCCAAAAGTTCTTGGTGTAATTGAATACGATACGGGAAGAAGTTGTGCCTTTTTATAATTCTTCTGACGCTCCGTCTGCTTATTCCACTGGCTTCACATATTTTTCGCTGACTTGTATGCGGATTTTCTGGCAGAGATCCGATAACAACAAAATCATTTTCATCATTTCCCGTAATTGGTCTTTGCCGTTCTGGTTTCTGATAACGCACACTTCCTGTTATTCGGAAAACTTGCAAAAAATTTTCTAATGACCGCCTGTCAGGATGACGCCTGTTAGGATATTTTTGAGAATAAACTCTTGATGCTAGCAAGCAATTTTCGCCACACTCTCCGATTTCTAAAATCATATCCACCTTTTCGTTTTCAGAGTAGGTTCTGATTTTAAAAAATTAAAATTATTTAAACGACGTCGGAAAGCGTTGATGTCTTAACTAATATGTACTGTCACTGTCAAATAATTTATCTGTTTGAAGTATTAATAACAGCGGTAAAGCTTACTTTTGGAAAAAATTGCAAGAAATTTGTGTTTGAGACTGAAAATCCTAAATTACCAAAAAAGTATAAGAGATAGGTATAGGAAACCCTAATACAGTTTTAAAAACAATTGAAATTAGAATCTAAATATGGCAATAAATACAGGCTGTTCCATTTAAAATATGAAAGTTATTTGCATTTAATGTTAGTCAAAACACAAATGTAGTTTTTAAACACCCTGTATAATTTTTAGATATCAACTTTAGCTTATCTTAGAGTCTAAAGCTTTGAGTATACATTAAATACAATTTAAAATAATTCGCTCAAATATGGAAGACAGCAATGTCTCTGAAATTTTGATCTACATTTTCAAAAATAGTGAAATATCTCGAAAAGAGGTTGAGTTAGGTATAGGGAATATAACAGTAAATGGCCTTAATTTAGCCTATAACATCAAAATATTCCATAATATACAGGGTGTTCATTTTAAATTTTCATAACTTTGGTGTGCCAATTTTTTTTGGATCACTCTGTATATTTCAAAATAATTTTAAAACGTGCCCCTAATGAACCTACGCAACCTTCAATAAAAATAAAAATAAAACGTATTACCGCTTTTCGTATATAAACCGACGGGAATGAGGTGCCCCATCCTGTATATATACATGAATCGTGCATAGATAGATACATACATACGCACGGATTTCTTATTAAATTAAAATTAAAATAGTTATCCCGAATGAAATTAGAATTTTTTATTGTTACCGGCGCTTCGTTCACAATATGTGTTTCGAGTCGGTAGAAGGTTAAACATGGACATTATGTTTCCTTCTGTCTCAAAGAGAGAATAAAGAAATTAATCTCTCCCGCTTGCACAGATCCTTTCAGTTTGTATAAGTAGACAAATTCGAAAAATTACAGGGAACAGATGCCATTGTCGGACTGATGAGCGGTGGCGAAACTAACGGTTAGTCTTCGATAATGGTATTACTCTTTTCTCTATGTTCATTAATTAATATAAAAACCAAGTAATTTTCAATTTTCATATAAGCCGCTATTTCAAGAAATACGTGCGTATGTATATACAAGTTTGGCCTACGATTATCTTGCATGCGGCTTTCCGTACATAACACGAAAGCAGTTGCCAAACCATACCTACCTAACAGATATACATACGCGAGCCAACAAGTAGACCTTCAGCGAAACCATATTAAATTCAATCATAAAAATAATAAAACTTAAGGAATTCTTACAATATTAACTTAAGATACTTTTTTTAAGAATATGACGAATGGGAATAGTACCTAAAAATGAAGATAGCAGCCCCTGCAACATGCATACATGCATTATATTGGAATTTTATGATCGTAATGATCGTATCGGCCAGTCGTCGAGCGTCGAACAGTACGTGCCCACTGCCCACATGTGTATAAATATTGGCAACAACGTTCGTTTTAATACATGTACTTTAGCTCTCATGCAAGGTAAAAACAGACCGACCCTGTATGTATACACGATTCATGTGTATTAACAAATACGGCTAAGAACATATATATATATATGTTCTTAGCCGTATTTGTTAATACACATGAATCGTGCATACATATATACATATGCACGGATTTCTTGAAATAGCGGCTTATATGAAAAATGTGTTATATATACAGGCTGTCCAGAAACTCTCCTGACAAACGAAGACCAAAGATTCCTCAGATAATTTTAAGACAATTTAACCCAATTCACCCTAGTCCGAAAATGCTTCCTAAGGTCATAGGCGTCCGTTTTGGGTAGGTAAACGGTTATTTTAACGCATAACTTTTTTGTCTTTAACTTTTAAGCATTTGTGACACTAGATTATTAAATTTTCAGGTATTCTAGTACTAAAAGGTACTCTTACTTTAAGTCGGTAGGATACACCGTCTTCTAGAAAAATCGATTTGAAAATTTTTCGTTTTTTCGTCATTAAAATTCAATTTATTATTTTTTGCACTAGTTCGCTCTGAACTGCCAACATAAATAAAACCTACGTTTTTAATTGTCAAATTGTTGTCAGTTCGCGAACTTGAAATGACGAAAGATGAAATGACGAAAAAACGAAAAGAAAAATTTTCAAATCGATTTTTCTAGAAAACGGTGTATCCTACCGACTTAAAGTAATAGTACCTTTTAGTACTAGAATACCTGAAAATTTAATAATCTAGTGTCACAAATGCTTAAAAGTTAAAGACAAAAAAGTTATGCGTTAAAATAACCGTTTACCTACCCAAAACGGACGCCTATAACCGGTACTAGAAATTCGCAATTGATGGAATCGATTCATCTCTGGAGGATAAATAAGCATACCAGTTTTTGTTTTTCTAAATAAAGCGTTCGGGAGATATTAAAAAAAAACTAATTACAAGGCGCCATCTTCAAAGAGCTCTAGCTCCCTTAGGAAGCATTTTCGGACTAGGGTGAATTGGTTAAAATTGTCTTAAAATTATCTGAGGAATCTCCGGTCTTCGTTTGTCAGGAGAGTTTCTGGACAGCCTGTATATGTATAATAACTCGACCACAGCGCCACCTATCGGGTCCAGATTTGTAATTTTCTTTTTTCGCACTAGCATAATATATTGTAAATATGAGTCATTTTGATCCATAAATTTAGAATTCGTTAATAACTTGATTACAGCGTCACCTATCATGTCCAACCATAGCTGTGAATCACCGACTCGACAAAACAAATATATTTTGTGAATATGACCTAAATCGTTCAGAAGTTACACGATCACTAACAAGCGCACCAACGACTATAAATATGAAAAGAATTCTCCAGATCTTCCAGATTTTTTTTTTTGCAATTGAAAACATTCAATTGATTTATTTCCATCTCGGGAGCATAACGAACAAAACGAAAAAAACAACCAAATATGTCGTTCCTATCGTCAGTTATATGAGGTTGCACTCAATTTTAACCATCGCATTTGTGAGAATCTACCAAACCAAAACGTCTTCGGACAAGGACATCGTAGCATTCCATTCTTGCTAAACAGAGGGTCACTCGTCTATTTAAGGACTAGAATGGAATAACAGTGCCGTAATAAGTAATCTAAATAAGGTAACCTTGACAAGCTGTTACTTTGTGCCCTTTAGGCACGGGGTGAACTTAGCAACGAGTTGTTTAGTCACGGACTGAGTTAGCTCTAGGTTTTTTAATGACAAAAATCAATTCAAACTCAATAAAATTGGTTGACACTTGTCATCAATCTGTCAAAACATCGGTCTTCGTGCGGTAACAGAGAAGGAATTTCATATTATTATGTTTATTTGCTTTTATAGAAAAAGTATAGAATGAAATTTGTTTATAAACTCGCTACTCACTCGTGTGACTAAACACTTGCTCCTTTATGCTTCACCGTGACAATATCTATCAATTTTACCAAATTAAAATCTCATATTCGTATTTTAATTCATACAAAGCCATGGTAATACTGCATCGCTATTGTTAAAATTATGAAAGAACCATTAGTATTACGTCCCAGTTTAACATCTATATATAGTTTATCAGTAACACAATATATCTAAAAACGGGGTCATTTTAAAAAACACATTCGTACTTCTGTATTTATCATTTGATGAGAAACAAATTGCAGAACAATATATTATCTACTTTATTAATATGAAATTAACGATAATTACAAATTTAATACACAGAGGCATATACATAATGCATATTATTATATATGGTTAAAGATAACAGTTTTTTACATAGAGCCACACAAGCATTTCAAAACTTATACGCAGCAAAAGATTCCGGTTGCGCAATAAGATACAGCTACGGGAACACTATCGATTGTGATTTTTTTCTTTTTCAGTGAATCACACAGAAATTTATATAGAAATATCAGCATTAGTAATAATTTATATTCGTGCATTTGCGTTTGGCGGTGTTTGTCTCCAATGAAAAAGTTAACGACTTAATGCTTTATTTATTTGTTAAGATAGTATGTACGTAAATTTAAAATTGCTCCAGACTTGATAGTACTGTTTTATCTATAACAGAAAATTTATATTTGCATTTGTTTGTGTTCTAGGTAATTACATAGCATGATGTTATACACCGGATTACACCAACAGGTCCATTATTGTTCCAAATAAAACCAGTATCAATATCGATTCATTTATAATATACAGAACCTCTTATAAAATTCCTATTTACGAAATACTAAAAACAATTATTAATTATTTTCTATATTTAATTCGAACTGAACATATTTCTTCACTAAAGTGTATATTTTCCCGTAGGTAGAACATATGCAGATGTGCTTTAATTTTTGGATTGACGGGAGAACCATTGCCAAGAGCTTTCAAATCACGAAAAGGATGATATTCAACAGTTACAATGTCTGCCGCTAATTATGATACAAGAAATTAAAACTAAAACAAATAGAATATCCAGAATTGTCGATTATAACAAGCCGCCAAAGCTTCTGGGATTCTTTAAAAAAATATATTGGTTTTCGCACACCAAAGGTAGGCTCTTTGGCAATTTTTTTTTTATTCTATAAGAACAAGAAATGCACCACACATGTATTTAACCAAAATACAATACCCACTAAACACTTGCTTATTTAAACAGCTGTTTGACAATCAAATGTTAAAATTCCCTTCAGGGTCTCCAAATGTCACCATCATTGATTACAGAATCCTTCCGCAAATGAAGATCATGCATGGTTTTGAACAAAAAAAACAAATTTAGTTATAGTATTAGAAAAGTTTAAGTCAACGTAACGTATTTCCAGTTTCAGAGTTAGAGTGTAAAAAAATTGAATCTAATAGCGGATAACAACTCCCTTTGCTGATGATACTTTAAAAAGTCGTGCTCGCAATGACGCGAATTACGCCATAAATAAATCAAAAGTAAACGAAATAACAGTTTAGAGTGGTAGAAAACTGAACAAAACCTAAACTCCTCGAACACTAAAGCGTAAGGTGGTGGAAAGTACTGCAGGTTTTGATTTGAGTGAACATTAAAAAAATTACTTAATCAGAGAATATCTCATGTATACAACGTTACTAATATTGACATAAACATTTTGTCTGCGTATTGTACGTCAATCTTGCGAGCGCCAATTATTGCGAAACTGGTCATTGACTCGATACATAGTGGCAAAACATTGTTTCAAGTCAATATTACTGCAGGTAAATTAGTACATGTATGTAAAGATAATGCGGCATTTGTGTGGCAACTATGTGCGACAGTGAATTTAGTTGCAATCCCTTGATATATAAAACAATTCTTAGTATAAAGGAGTGATATTCACAAATAAATAATTATATATATACAGGGTGTTCCTAAATATCATGTACATAAGGAAGGGGGTAACTATTTGGTTTATTTTGTGCCTAAAATTTCATATAAACATAGGTCTGCAAACGCTTCGTTACCAATATGCAGGGTGTTGAAATTTCAAGAATTTTTCACTTTTTACTGTATAGCTCCTGCAGTTTTTTTACGATTTCTAATGTCAATTGTCAAATTAATAAACTCAAGTGATTATCTGAATAAAGCCAGAGCCTGCTAGACCATTTTAAAAAAATTAATTTTCTCTGGCGAATTACAGAAAATTGTTTTCTATTTTTTTTCTCGATAACGGTCAGAGATAAGAAAAAAATATAAGAGATCAAAAAGTTTCTAAACAAGACAGAAAATTTATTGCGTATTTTAGAATCTAGCAGTGGCGCATCGCAAAAAAGTTCAGGGTGAGAAAAGAGGGCATGACCCCGAAAAAATTATTACCCTGTAGATTTACATAATCATTTGGCATGGCTAATGATGCAGGCCTTATAGCGTAACCTACCTTCCAATTGTGAACAAAATACCTCAAAAACTGCAGGAGCTATACAGTAAAAAGTGAAAAATTCTTGAAATTTCAACACCCTGCATATTGGTAACGAAGCGTTTGCAGACCTATGTTTATATGAAATTTTAGGCACAAAATAAACCAAATAGTTACCCCTTCCTTATGTACATGATATTTAGGAACACCCTGTATATATATATATATAATTATTTCACATACACAGGTGAGTCATTAGTAGTCGCTTCTTCGATTGCTCTTTTGTGTTTTAAATAAAAGAAAAAACAATTAGTAGAAGATCCATGGTTGCTTGTGGCGCACGTTGTAAAAATACCTTAAGCTCTGACGCACTTCCGGTTTCACAGGAAATGCACAGAACTTAATTTTTTTAAGTGACTCACGCTATACATTTTTCGATTTTCTTGTACTGCCTTAAATTGTCTGTTCAACTCTTTTATCTTTTTCAAAATTGAGCCAATACTTTTTGAGTTATTAATTTTTTTGAAAATATTTGGCCAAAATACGTGTTCAGGAAAAAAAACATTTTCACATTGTTTTCAAAAGTAAAAATATTAACTTTGGTGGTGCTTGTAGCCAAGAAAATTCAGCATCATTTAGTAAAGTTGCACTCGACAATACCTCAAAAAACTTTGTTTTTTCAAGGCCTACTTCCTGAAATTTTCACAAACCAAAATCTTCTTTTTTTAAATGGAACACCCAGTATTTTATTGAGGCATTTTGTTCCTTTTTTTATTCTCTTTCATTTTTGTTAACAATGTACTATACCTACCTTTTGTAATTTTTGAGATAATCACTATAGGAGCAATGAGCGGTCAATTAATGAACTACGGGCGTTGTTCTGTGCACCCAAATATTCGTCCAATAAAGGCTGGAATGCGGCTGACTGCTTGAGTCAACTGTTAAAGAAAGTCGGTATACATTTATGTCAAACTTATAAAAGCATCGCTCTTAGTTATCATCCAAATGAATTATTCTTATGAAGAGTTAATAGATATGATTGACGTTTTGGGTGAATCTGAAAGAAACTTTTTGCTAGCATCCAGACTTTATGCACAGCGTTCCCTGGTAGAAGACAACCAAAGCCAGAAACCTTCGAAAGTATAAAGAAACGGTTTGAGTGAGCAGAAAGTATTGAATATGAAAGAAAGAGCGGAAAAAGCAATAACTGGTGAGGATAGGACGTTCATGGTAATTGCGAGTGTAGTCGAACACCCCCATACTAGTAGTACGAAAATTAGTCGTCAGTTAGATGTAAGTCAAATTTGAGAATCCAGAATAATTAGGAAATATGAAATTCACCGGTAGCATATTCATACACAAGGTTAGATGAAAGAAATTTTCAGAATCGCTTACATTTTTGTCAATTGGCAGCAGATAAATTATCCTGGCTTTCTCAATTTTTTGTTGTTTCCCAACGAAGCCACCATTAAAGTGAATACGTTCATCGTCACAATTTCCGTTATTATAACAAATAAAACCTCCCACTTTATCACACCCGTAAACTTTCAAAATCGTTGGTCATTAAAATTGTGGGGAGGAATTGTGGATAGTTACATAATTGCACCTTATTTCTTTGATGAAAATGTTAATGGAGGAGAGTATCTTCGCTATCTACGGACGGATTTTCAAAACTTTCTGAAGACATCTTCAAATATGTCAGTAAACATAACCTATATTTTATTTCGATGTTAACCAACAGTGTCAAAAATGAAATACTGGAACTGAACATTGCCGGAATTATAAATTGAAATTTTAATTCTGTAAAATTATTACTTTTGGGATAGTTGGATTTAACATTTGCTTTGTTTGACAGTTGACTAAGGAGGTCGGGTGACATTCTTGCCTTCCATTGGTTGAACGAATATTTTGGTGCATAGAACAACAGCGCTCGTAGTTCTTTAATTGACCGCTAATTGCTCCTATAGTGATTATCTCAGAAATTACAAAAGATACGTATAGGACATCGTTAACAAAAATGAAAGAGAATAAAAAAAGGAACAAAATACCTCAACAAAATACTGGGTGTTCCATTTAAAAAAAGAAGATTTTGGTTTGTGAAAATTTCAGGAAGTAGGTAAGTTTTTTGAGGTATTGTCGAGTGCAACTTTACCAAATGATGCAGAATTTTCTTGGCTACAAGCACCACCAAAGTACTTTTTTTTTACTTTTAAAAACAATGTGAAAATGATTTTTTTCTGAACACGTGTTTTGGTCAAATATTTTCAAAAAAAAATTAACAACTCAAAAACTATTAGCTCAATTTTGAAAAAGAACAAACGGTTGAACAGGCAATTTAAAGCAGTATAAGAAAATCCAAAAATATATAGCGTGAGTCATTTAAAAAAATTAAGTTCCGTTAATTTCCGGAAGTGCGTCAGAGCTTAAAGTATTTTTACAATATGTGCCGCAAACAACCATGGATCTTCCACTAATTGTTTTTTCTTTTATTTAAAACACAAAAGAGCAATCGAGGAAGCGGCTACTAATGACTCACCCTGTATAGATTAATTAATAGATTAAACTCAGGGGTGTACAAGTTGACATGTGAAGTGTATGTAGGATAGACAGGAAGAACATTCGATACTAGAATGAAAGAACATGAAAGATTTTGTAAGGAAAAGAAAGCAGGCTCAACTTTTGCTATTCATTGCTTAGAACAGAATCAAAAATTCAATACCAATTTTACAACTTTACATGTTTTAGAAAAAAAGTAAAAAAGTGAATATGCTAGAAAGTTTAGAAATTAATAAATTTAATAAATTAGGTATAATTTTAAATGACCCACTTGATATAAATAACTCCCCCCCCTACTCAATTTAAAATTCAAATATGTCCACCCCCTCTCAGAATGAGATTATTTTTTGTATTGATATATATAGGAGCTAATGTGACTTTGAAGTTATATTTTCATCCACCTGATGAAGCCACAGTGTGGTAAAACATATGTTGTGTTTTTATTAATGGAGTTTCAACATGTATCTCCTTCGCCGATTATTAACAAATAATTACCCACTAGTCATAAAAGTAATAAATAAACATTAACTCATTTTAAGAATTGACACACAAACAATTATATTAATAACAATAGAAAAAAATGAGGTGTGGCCACCACACGACTTTCTTATACGTATGAAAGTGTTACTTCCGGTCCGAATTTTGAAATTTCATTTATACAAAAAATATTCTAAATCCAACTCTAAATACTTTTGTACTCTTGATAAATACATATAGAATGCATAACTTACGACATATTTGCAAAAAATCGCTATTCGATAAGAGTAAAAGTGGTACTTCCGGTCTGAATTTTGAAATTTTTTTTATATAAAAGATATTGAAAATGATGTTTTAAATACTTTTATATTCATAACGTACTTGTCTTAAAAGCATGACTTGCGAGATATTCGCAAAAAACTGATTTTCGATAAGAGTAAAAGACCTACTGCCGGTTGGAATATCGAAAAACTTTTTTAAGACAATTTGTTTCAAACTTAATTCTAAGTACATATGAATTCTTTATAAATTTGTTTAAACTTAGTAATTGACGAAATATTTGCAAATTTCGATTTTTTCACTGAAGTAAACTACTACTTCCGGTCTACCGATTTTGCTCAAAATCTAATCAGTTCTCAAGAGGCAGATTATACACGTAAATACAAAATTTGGAATTGATATCTACAGCGGTTTGACCGCTATCGTGGTCACACACACACAGACAGACAGACAGACAGACAGACACACACACACACACACACGCACACAGACTTTTTTAAAAACCCCTTTTTTGGTATCAGGGGACCTCAAAACGTGGACATCTGCAAAAATCTCGAGGTCGAAAATTTTCATCATCACAATACTTCCTTATACTACGTATAAGAAAGTAAAACTAGAAAATAATCTATTATTGTTTTATTTACCATTATACTGCAAATTCATTGGAGCAATCATAATCAGAAATTGACGCATGTACCATTTGGTTAGAGTTAGAGGACATTACGTAAACGGTGGATTTAATTATAAAGAAGAAAAAAGGCAGAGAAAGGATTCGTGAAGAATTGTGGACTATAATTTTTGTTTGTTCAATCTATGAGTAACGATGATGCAGAAAGTTAAATATTTTTGTCAAATTGGCAGCAAGCGGTTTCTAATACTATTTCGGACTTCATCTTCGGATATATGGTTGTGTATACATAAACAGTTCCCAAATATATTTTCATTTAAACGTTTTTAAAGTAGTAAGAAAATGCATTCACTAAGGATCCTCCATACTGATTCCTAAAAAAATACATTTACCAGGTTTTCTATCTCTAGAATATAATACAAAATTGCCTTGAATTAGTTACAAGTTGGTTTTTGATTTTAGTCTTATAGGGTTTATAGGAAAGAAATCTTTGTTTTTTTACATGTGCTTTTTGTTGTTTGAATAAGGGCTAACGATTCAAAGTTTTTGGTGTGTTTATATTGTTCTAAATATTTTGGTTTCCATTTCAAATTGAAAACAAAAATCATAAGTAAATCATTTGGAATAAATACGCTATTATTCCTCGGAAAATTGGTCGGTGTGTCTGATATAATTGTGTAATTAAAGTAATTGTAGTAGGTACTAGATATGTAAGTAGTTTTAAATTGGCAATTTTTAAGAATTTTTTTTATAGAAAAGATATGTATAAAATATCTACTCTAACATAACCAACAAGGTTACTAGCATAGATTACTTTAAAAATTGTAGCCACAAGTTTTACTAATTACGAGCGAAGCGTGGCGGAGCGAGTGACTAACGTGTTTATAAAACAGATTTCATACTATACTTATTCTACGAAAGCAAATAATCAAAATAATATATAAATTCCTTCTCTGTTTAGTACCACGTCGGGTTATTTTAACAGATTGATGACAATTGTTGGATGACACTTGTCATCAATCATTTAATTGAATTTCCATTTATTTTTGCATTTAAAAAACTCAGAGCTAAAAAGTAAAGAGCGCACTCTTAAGTTCACGTTGTGAATAAAATGCACTTAGTATCAAGATAAATGGGGTTTTAAAGGTAGGAGTTAGACATACATTTAGGATACAGATAATAAAAATGTAATTATTGCACCATCTCTTCGATGAATAAACTTACTTCAATACAATTGTCAAAATTTGTCTCAAAAATATAATATAATTCATTTTTATATCATATACAAATCTATATGCTACTTAAAATTAATTAAAATGCACTTATCAAAATCAATATTTTCTTTTTTCATAAGTAAGTACAACAAAGAAAAAACATATACTTAGAATATATGTCGTTGTTGCTATATCCTATTTGTCAATAGCAGGATCAATTTTATGCCAACCCTGAAAGTATCCTAGATGAGATATCGCCCAGTAAAACCGATTTCCTAACCACCAAACGTCCCATAATTGTATTCATCTTACCACATTTCAACGTAAATTTTACAACTAATTTCTGAAGATATTTTGCAATTCAAGCAAATTGAATCACGATATTATTTGTGGATGCAGCACTGATTGAAAATTTCTAAGTATATTTTACGTCTCTCAGAATATAATCAGCAAATAATTGGATTTTTCGTACATTCATCACACGTCATTCGCTCTTATCAAACACTTTTGCTATCATTCAAATTTTAAGAAGCGAATTATATAAAATAATAATATTTATTGTTTATTTTAAAATTTTAATATCCTTAGTAATTAGCCGAATTGATATTTCCAAGAGAATTAAAAATACGCAATGAAAATTTTAAGTTGTGCGTATTTACATTTTCTTTGAATTTTATTAAACTTCGCAAAACGCGAAAACATCTTTAGCTACATTACAACTATATGACGATATCATCGTTCCTACAAAATGGCTTTGAATTTGTAGTTTATATTTGAAGAATTCATTTGCTTCGGCCTATTAACGTGGCTACAAATTTTAAATATTTATTAAGCAACAAACTTATTTCTCAACAAAAGTAACAATAAACACATACAGTAACGTTAAACGACATGCTATCTAACAAGATAAAAGTTGAAGCTAAGATTACCCTAGAACAGATATTTTGATAAAATTTTATAAAAACGTTTTATTGAAACTCAATATAGATTTCTTAATGTTCTTAAATTGTTTTAGACGAAACAAAGAAGAAAACAAAAAAAAAGAACGCCAAAATTAGGATATCTGAAAATGAACCAAAATAAACTATTGAAATGATGTTTGCGAATGATAAGAAAAAAAGAATCTGCAATGCAATCTAGAACTAACTTCTCGATCAAGAAATGATAAAAATAAATACAAGATTAATATAGATAAAACAGAGACCTTGATAAAGTGAGAAATAGATAAAGAAGATGACTAACATAAGATAAGTGAAAAACAAATGAAACAAGTAAAAGCCTAATCTGTAACACCAATCATTTACTTGTATATGTCTCAAATCTAAATAATTAGCTAAATTGAGTCCAACTTGGTTCTCAACCTTTATTCCAGAGTTACAAAATAGTTAGTGTTTTTATGTGTCAAATTAATATGCACAAACCCCACCTTTGCATAAAAAAGTATTGTGTTGAAGAAAATGTTCGACCTTGAGATTTTTGTAGATGTGCATCTCTTGAAATGTGTATGCCTGCAGAAAGAAAGACGAAATTTTATAACTCACCGAAAATAATACCACTATCAAACAGCAGTTCTTTTTTGCAAATATCTCACAAATTACGCACTATATACAGATTTATTACGAGAACAAAGTATTTAGAGCTCAAGTTGTAACAATTTTTGTATGTATAAAACTTTTATAAAGTTCGGGCAGAAAGTAACACTTTCACTGTTATCGAACATAACTTTTTTGCAAATGTCTCGCAAATTATGCATTCTATACAAATTTATTAAGAGTTAACACTTTTACTCTTATTGAACAGAACTTTTTTGCAAATATCTCGCAAATTATGCATTCTATACAAATTTATTAAGAGTAAACACTTTTACTCTTATTGAACATAATTTTTTTGCAAATATCTCGCAAATTATGCATTCTATACAAATTTATTAAGAGTTAACACTTTTACTCTTATTGAACAGAACTTTTTTGCAAATATCTCGCAAATTATGCAGTATATACCGACTTATTAAGAGTAAGTAAAGTCGTGGGCTATACTACATGATAAATGGTTTTACTGAAAAGTGGTCCTTTCATTTTTCCTAATGTAGCTTTGGAAAAATTCAATCATAAGATCTAATAAAACAGTATGAAACCGATGCAGAACTTGGTTTAAAGCTGAAGTTACTCCCTTAGCACTTACTTAAGCGGCAAATGTAGTCGTTGCCTGTGAAACTCTTTATCAGAAGAATATGCTACTCGAAAATTACCGGCTAATTTTGACTTACTTAGTGGGCACTCACAAAATCCTCAATATTGGCCCTCAGATAGAGGAATGCTTACGCCAAATGAATAGCAACCCATGTAATTAATTATGACACAGGTACCTTTTTCAGTTACTTACCAGTCTACAACATTATTTAGTAAAGATAATAAAAAATTTAAAAAAAAGAGACAAATAGATTGTGTCTAATGCTAAAATTCATTGAAAAGCCAAAGAATATTGGACAAGTTTCAAAATGGTTTTACGAAGGGCAGATCAACAAATCATGCTCTATTTCAGGTACTCGAAGAAATAATTCATGGACTGAAAGGAGGCAATGATTGGTGTCTTCATGAACCTTTCACGAGTTTTTGATAGCGTACACCACAAAGTTTTATTGATGGTCGTACTTGTCAGGTAGGGAACAATGTCAGTACTGTCAAACGATCAGGATGGTAGGTAAATCAGATCTGCATGGAAGAACGTAATCTATGGAGTCCCACAGGGCTCTATACTACATATTCTTAGCAGTCGGTGGCTGACTTGATGGTCTTATTTATGGACTATTCTACTTTGGATGTTAGGAATGGAAATATGAGTGATCGATATGCGATGTGGAGTTCGACTTAGCACGACTAGGCGACTGATTTGTACAAAACAACTTAGAACTTAATATCCAAAAACCAAACTAGGATTTTGGTAAAGGTATGACGGATTGTACGGTGCGACATCGTGATAAGTCGAATACAGCAATCGGGGGACCGCCCTTTTTGGGTCTACGTATGGATTCCGAATTGTTATAGGTATGACAATTCGGAATCCAACTTGGACTGCCTCGCGCCTAATTTGTTTGGGACTTGTCTCGTACTGAAAATTATTTCGGAGAATGTAGGTACCACAGCAACCCTAAATAGGTATTACGCGACTATACTCGAGTGGGTCTCGGTTAGGGACTTGTTCAAGGAATACGACATAATGACACTAACAGCTCTTTATGTGTTGGAGTGTGCAAAGTTCGTAAATTTTGCACACTCCAACAAACTAACTTAACTAGACCATCCTGTTCCAGCGTTTGAAAATCTATAAGTTTCTACCATATGCGTGGAAGGTTCCTTCTTTTGAAAATTTTAAGCGAGCTTATGTGGATTAGTCCTTTATAATTTGTTTTCATAAAAAATCAAATATGATGTAATCAGACACTTATGTTTTCAAATAAGTAGGTATTACTAATATATTAAACATACAAAGCTAATACAAAACAGTGTCTGCAGATTTAATTAATTGAATATTAATGAATGTATTGCAAAAAGATAAATATGTGTCAAAAATTATGAATTTCTATATTTTCTCATTGCTGGGGAAAAGAAATCTCTTTTTGGAGTTCTCATATGTCCGTCACTAGCGTCTCTTTTCAAACATCAACTGTAGTCAGCCATTACTAAAACATCCCAAAGGTCTTGGTAGCGGGTTTCCATTGTTTTAATGTTTTTGTGAACCCCACCTTCTCTTTCACTCGTTGCACAAAGATTTTTCAGGTAAGTACTCGATATGGCTGTTGAGAAAATGCACTTTAACACTCATTTTACACCCTAGATTTCTGAAATGTTGCAACATTTTCTCCATAGTTTCCTTCTTAGCCTTCTGTTATGGTGCGCCGCTCTTTTAAATTTGTTAAATGTTAATTAAAGACACTAATTGACAAATTTGTGCTCCCATCTACACTTAAGAACAGATAAATAAATGTCGTATGCACTCTTAGGGACATAACATTAGAGTGGCTTTGTCATTTGTGGAGGTTGACATTCATCCACCTCCACTATCTATATTTGACAGTTAATTAGTTCTTAAGCATGAAAACAAAATGCGTTATTATAGTAATAAGTGTTTGTAGTATCTAATGAATGTGATTTTACCAATAATAAATGCTCTATCACGGGTATACTCGGTTTCGGAGTAAAACTAAGCTAATCTACCATATAGCATCATTTTATTCTACCTTATTATTTGTTCTTCTTCACATTACGAGAATACGAAATATTTCAAAGTCAACTCTTTTATTTACATATAAGACAGTTATTAATTACACAAGTTTACATATACATATTTACAAGTCACAATTCATAAAAGAAAAATCAGATAATATTTGTTGTCCACAAAGGTAATTAAAAATCCATGTATTGACATTAACCTCACATATATTTGAATCTTATTTACATGTGACTAACAATTCTGAGTTCTCTAATACTAAAATTGAGAGGCTCAAATTGATTCTAAGAAATTATTTGCTTGGTAAATCTTAGTCGTTGATAATTCTTGGAGAGGATGCTACAGTGACCTCCAAATTTAACATGTTATAATTAATGGTTTCCTTTTATATATACTTTATTGTTATTTTGTTTGTTATTGATAATGGCCATATTCATGTGAACTTTAGGACAAATAAACTATACTGAACTTAACACAAGTCCTTCCCTTTTTTATTATTTTTATTTTTTTACATAAACAATGACACATCATAAAGTACAATAATATAAATTATAAATTTATACAAAAACACTGGTCGAAACCAGAACTTACCGGCTTTACATGGATCTATGTCAACATCTGAAGAAATCTTGTGAGGAAACGTATTGCTTCTCAACTCTTCTATCGTAAATCTTTTCGCATTAGTCCTGTTCGTAACAGCTGTCACATGAGATAACACTAAAATCACTATAAAACTGAAAAACACAACACTATTGCACCGCACTAGCATTTCCCGAAAGAACAACATAATGAAAAAGAAATAGTTCTCCGTTTATCTTCTTCAATTAAGGTACAAAATAACTTATTTATTATATTTTACTGGTTCTTAATCAAAATAATATCTATTATAGTGTTAGTTAATACTGAGTAACTAACTATCATTAAGTAGAATCACAGCACGGACTTTATTATTATTATTACTGATTCACTTAGTCTTTCCGTCTTTTATTTTACTAAATTGAAAATGTCTTACATTATTCTCCCTACGTTTCTTCTTTACTTCTATCCTATTTATTTTTTTTCGGGCTATTTTTTAGTTTCTTTTTTCTTTCACTCTATCTCGAAGCACTTTCCTTTGTTCCTTTCACTGAAACGCGCACTCTTCCTTCTTTTTAAAAACAGATCTTCGATTGCGGAGGACGTAACGCGGATTTTTTGCTCTCATCAGTGAATGACAGGACTGTCGAAAGCGCTTTGTCGAAAAGTGGGTTCCCGTTCGATCTCATCGGTTGGCATTATCAACAGTGTTTGTGTGCGTACTCGAGTTACAAAGATCATTTAATATATCGGTGCCGGTGTCACTCTCCTTGCCTTCGATTCCACTTTGTCCACTTTCTGGAATTGATAATATTGTATTAAATAATGTAAACATATATGTACACGATTCTGTATGCATTCTATAATATCTTAGTAATTTACATAGACATGTGTGCTACAACATCACTGTTTACGTACATTGAAAAATAACCGCATTGTGATAAAAAAATGTTGGGTTATATACAAGCTGTTTACAGTGCAATCAACTCATTAAGATTGTCAAGTTTCTATGAGAAATTTTCCGTATTTTTAGCATCACACAATGTTTAACATTAATTAAAAATTTTACGATTTCTGTCATTGTGTGAATATTGAATGAAAATATATGAAAATTTTCGAACACGAGATTTTTGCAGATGTCCAACTTTTTGAAGTCCACTGATACCAAAAAAAAGTGTTTTTTAAAAAATGTCTCTCTCTGTGTGTCAGTCTGTGTCAGTGTGTGTGTGTGGACCACGATAGAGACCAAACCACTGAAACTATCAATTCGAAATTTTATATTTACTAGTATAAATAATCTCCCTATTGAGATCTGACCAGATTTTCAGAAAAATTGGGAGACCGGAAGTAGTACTTTACTTTAGTGATAAACTCGAATTTTACCATTTTCGTCAACTACTAAGTTTACACAAATTTATATGGAATTCAAATGTACTCAAAAATGACTTTGAGAAGAATGTTATTAAAAAAGTTTTTTAAAATTGCCAATGATCTTATATTTAGAGCGAAAGATATTGAGAACAACTCTAAAGTGAGATGAGTATATGCGCGATCAGCTGGGTTCGGACAAAATATTGGGGGCCGCTAATTTAAAATTACAATACTAGCCGGTATCAGCTTTATTTTTTTTTTTTATGGTTTTAGTCTAAGTTTGACGCGATTTTACTTTTTTGTTGATTGAATGTTAAGAATTAACAAGGTGTTACAGTGAACAATTATTTCATACAATTAGGGAATCCAAATCACGTGATCTAATATGGCGTCTGTGGGCAAACAATGGATGGACCTTAGTTTGATATGCCATCATTATTAGTTTTAATATGGTTTTACTTTTCGTGTGTGCTGAGTTTATAAACATGACAATGCAGAGTGATTACCTGAAGAAGTTCTTAACTGAAAATCCAGAAGGTGTGAGAATGTATTGTTTGGCAGCTATCAGATGAACATTAAATTACTTGATAATTTGGATCCATTCACTCTTGAAATTAGACACTTTTAATAAGTTATTTAATCACTTATATCAGACTTATACCGTTGTCTAGAACTAATTCTCGGGAAGTTAGATGTGGATTTTTTAGTAAGGCGAGTAGCGTATCAAGCCTAGTGTTAAAGAAGATCTTCGGGAGTCTAGTGCTGGGCCAATTCCTAATATTCCCTTCTTTCCAGAACGTTGTTCCTCTTTAGCTAACTGCCGATAGGATGATATTTCTATTACGATATTTATTATTAAGTAAAGCCCAGACTGTCGTCTGAGAACGGGGTTTATCACCACAACCAAGCATAAATAATATTGAATCCTTTCTTTTTCAGCTAAACATACGATTTCGTTTTTGAACCAACTTACAACTTGATAAATCAAACGCAATAAAGCAGTACATCAAAATTTGACTTTCGAAACAGATAACCCCTATGACAACTAACTGACGATATTGCAATAAGCAAAAGCAAAAACGTCACACCAAAAAAAGTCAAACAGAGATTATTGGTCATTGAATACTGAAAACTATTTTATTCTTGATTAAATCAACGGATTTTAAAAAAAAATCGCTGCTTGATCGAGGATGAAACAATCTTTCCGAAAATGTAATAATTGTCCCCGATGCCCTTTAAATTTTTGAAGTAAAAAACAGAAGTATACCTCCCAAAAAATATGTAACGAATAAAATATGATATAATTTGTGCATACAACAGTTTTGAAGAAGACGATAAGTCTGATAATAATGCGTAATTATATCATGAAATATCGTCAAAAGATTTCGTCACAATTTGGAATTGCGCAAGTGATATGTCGTAATTTGATAAACAATAATTTTGCTACTTGACTTTCCGAAATTTAATATTCTAAAAATATAAATAAAAAAATCTATTAAATATAAACGAATGTTTCTAAGAATATGACAAAATATTTTGAATTGCATTTCCAAAGATTGTTATTGTTTGTCTCGTTTATTCTAAGAAATGTGTTCTTTGCATATACTATCCATATTTTCTATCTCGTCTATATCTTTATACTCTTTTAGTTGCAAAAATAACAGCATATTGGATATTCGTCTTCAAGAAACACAATATTATATTTATTGTTATACCAAATATCGTACCTCACATCGTTTGTATTTATAATTTTATAACATCTAACCTCCTTTATGATCACACCAGTTTCCTTTCAAATTTAGAAGAGATACGTTATACACCCGTTCTTACTTTCTCTGTTTGTTGTTAAATAATGATTTTTCTTGTATTTCTCAGAAAAGGTGCATTCGTAACGACAAATAATTCTTCATAAAATTTTACATATTTCATCTTGTCATGTTATTATAGATCTTTTATAACCATGTTCTTCAGTTTAGGTTTCCCCATTGTTTAAAAGAAATTAAATGGCTTGCAATATTTTAAACTTTTTCTGGCGGTTTTTTCAATGTTTAACATTTAATTATTTTTAAAGAGAAACAGTGATAAAAACAAGTTGATATATGAACATGTATTTCAAAAAAGGAATCTTGAACCAGAAATGCATTAAAATAGCTTTCCTTTTTAAGCAGTATATTTACCACAAGGTTACTATAACATGACCTTATCAACAGGTATCTGAACTTTATTGTAAACACTAATACCCGGAAAGAAGATATTATTAATCACATTTGTTGCTTTTAGTATTTTAGAATATCTGACCGCAATAACTTCCTGTTGTCGGTGATGATGTATGTTTCGTTGTAGTGGTTATAATACGAATAACAAAGGATGTATAAGTGTACTATTTGGTTATTATTGATAATAAATATGTAAAGACAAAAAGAGACCACATGAATTTTTGGAATCATTCCAATAATTTCTTGGTAACTGTTTACCGTATTTTTTCATAATCAGGAAATCAAAATTAAAATGTTGTCTGAATGTTGCTTAATTTTTCTCCTATAAAATCTTGTAATATAGAAATCACGTTGAATACCCATTTGCAAATGTGTGCTTCTTGTAATTGTATAAAATTTTACAAGTTGCTGCTATCTATAAAAACTATTAATTTTTTTATTATTATTTTAAATTTATTGTTTTTCTCTCCGCACATGCCACCTCAATCCAGGACATCTCAAATCAGCAAATGCTACAGGATGCCACGGGGGTTCCTCTTGCGAAACATATGTAACTGTCACCCCACCAATCAAGCATCAATAAAACGACCACCTCCCACACCCCTACATATTTTTATTTTTTTGTGTTATCCAATAATCTCTTAATATTTATTGAAACAACAATAAGAAAGAAGAAGGATAGCAAGAAAAACTAATTGTCAAACTAAATGTATAGAATAGTATAGATATTAATTTCACTAAATGAAATGTTAAAAGGAACAAAGAATATCAAATTATAATAAATGAGAATATACCTACTCTAAAAATAAGTAATACAAATACCTTTGCAGTAATAGCTGCAATTGTTTCATTGCAGTAGTAGCGACAAACGTACAAAATGAACAGTAAAATATTTCCCATTCGTACACCTATTTACATTTTATTCCGCAGAGAAAGCAAATTATTTTTAGTTGTTACTAAGCTAGAAGGTTTACAGTAGCAAATATTACTTGTTCTACCATCAAACCAGATCCATCAACGGTTCAATATAAAAGTAAAATAGCTTGTCAACCAGATATGAGTAGGGTCAATAGCACTAGTTAAAATTCAACAAAAAGCACGTTTTTCTCCGATCGGCATTGCAATGAAAATATGTCATTTCACAGGAATTTATTTTGGACTTAATTAAAAAGCCTTGGAAGCACGTTTTTCCTATGTATCTAGCCGTATATGTTTGAGTGAAACGAAACCACCATATCACGCCTCTAAATAGCCCTAGTGATGTAAATATTTTGCAGTTATTCCACCATATTGCGACTAAAATAGTTTCTTATGTCCAAACGCGAAAGATACACTTTGTTCACATTTAATAACTGCAAAAATTGGTAAGTGACGCTGACATGCTTAATTTTGTTTCGCATCTAACTATACAGCGTGTTTAAAAAATGTCGCAAAAGCTACACGCAGCTACAATCTTCGTTCGGTTCTGAATAAAAATGTTATTTAAAATAATAATAAAACACTGATTTTAAAGTTTCAAAATTTTAATTATAGTAAACCACTACAACGTTGTTTCGTCGCACAACGACTTCATCAGGTAGATGTATAATGAAAAATTTATATTAGTGCGAGAAATTATACCGGGTGTTTCGGAATTGCACGGCACTATTGTAGGTACTTGCTCTCCAGCATAAAATAAACAAAAAAGTCTATATAAACATATGTCTCAAATTAATTTATTACTAAGATATTGGAGCATAAAGATATTTATTTAACAATACAACATCCAAAAGAACTGTTTAAAGTGGCCAGCGTTTTGTTGAATTCAGCATTCAGCACGACAAATTCATGCTTCTTTAGCACATCGTATAGCATCAGGACGATTCTTGATAGTTGCTCCTGTTCTATTCTTTACTCGTAGCTATTAACTGACCTTCTACAGCTTCAGAATATTCTGTTTCTACTCAGGAAATAGCTCTAACTTTATTAAAGTAAGAAATTGGTGCCATGTTTAGAAAATTTCTTGTCAATTCAAAATAAAATGTATTTTTGACAGCTTGTTGGTTATATTGTCAAAAGAAGATACAAACAACCAGCTAAAATTTCTAGTTTGTCAAAATATGACAGCATTTTGTATGGAATTGACGGCCAGAATTTATTATTTCCCACTGTACATAAGTGAACAATTTCTTATACATGGGCGAGAAAGGGGAATTTCACTCAGACTAGACCGACTCGTGTTTTGTCGCCTCTCGGGGAAACCGGTAGGTATACGGTGCCCGAGAGCCGACAAAACACGAGTCGGTCTAGTCTGAGTGAAACTGAACCGTATTCCCCTATCTCGCCCATGTATACAAATTCTATATTCACATTCTGGCGGTGAAATAAATCCCCACCTAAACAAAGTATCTCCGCCCTGTCTTGAATTGCAAGAATGTGTCACATATTTGACTGCAGGTGGCGTACTAAAACAGTGTATAAATTGCATTTCGTACTTATCAAATTACACATTTATCTTAATAAATACAAAAAAATGTTACTAGAAATTAATATTCATAATAATATTTCATAGGTCGGTACGCATTTTATTTATCGATTTTCTATTTATATTAATATTTTATGACTATTCATAAAAAATGAAAAAAACAAAATGCGTAGGGACATGTGGATCAACATTATAAGAATATTTCATCTAAATCATTTTTGCATAAAGTTTAAAGGTAGCGTGAAATCTGTAATTATTTGAAAATGTACCTATACAACACCCTTAACAATAGTATTCTACTCGTAAATTGCAATTACCCAAAATGATAGTAAATCATTCAGTACACTTAATGAGCTAAATAACTTCAATCATTCCGTTCTAGCGTAATATGTGGACGTCTACGGTTTGGGTCCTTAGATATCGCGCTATTATATCTCTCGATACCTTTGAAACAATTTTCGTTTTGAAATAGCAGACCGCTCCACGCCCGTTTAAAGCGTATTAAAATTTTAATTAAAAGTTAATAATACTGAGGGACCGTAATCGAATGGAGCGCACTTTCATCCGGGTGTATAGCGGTGGATGGGCTGCCGCTATACATACATACACCTATTTCCTCTCACGTTGTATTGAAATAATCCCCGTAACGTCTCCTTCGACGGTACACACAAACATCAAATAATTTTCCCTGTACTGCTGAGCATTTTAATTTGCCCTAAATGAATTTTTAGTGGGGAGTTGGGTAACTACCTGCCATCCACCTCCAAAGATGCTCGAACGGAATTACACATTTTGGTTGTGCAGAAAGGACTACGGGAAGAGAATTATTGAAATTTCAAGCTGGGTTGCTTTCAAATTACGATAAATCTGATTATAGAACAAATATGATTTTCTGTAATTAATATATTACACAACTTGCAGAGGATATTAACTACAGTGGTGGACACTAACATTAGCGAAGATATCAACTATGCAGAAGATTTCTACTTTGCCCCATCAAAGAAACCTACCTTTAATTTTTTTTGAAGTGTAAACTTCTTCAGGCGCGTTGCGCTGATTGTAGGCACTGAACAAGACTGACTACAACGCTCGGATATGTAATGCTCGGATATGTGTAACGCTCGGATATGTGTAACGCTCGTTCGGGGAAAGTCGGCTAAGGGAACAAGATAAATAAATATATCATATATGTAGAGGTATTTAATTTCAATTAAATTGAAATTTAAATGAATAAATAAATTCATGTTTCAGAACA